>CATOUR010000041.1:21997342-22663123 GCA_951848785.1 Callosobruchus maculatus | reverse complement strand
TCTGTTCAAGGTCAATTCGCAAATTTTTGGGATCGTATCGCAGTGGCGGCTGGTGCCAACTTAGAGAGGTAGTGCCAGAATGATAGCCAAAATTTCAAAGCGATATAAAATTGAAAAAAAAAATATCTATAACGAGCCCACAAGCCGAATTTAACTGAGTCTTCATGCTCGACTTACCAAGCATCGATAAACTGAATACATTATTCATATGCACTTTAGATTTTTCATGGGTCTTCATTTTCTCCTATATATGATTAAGATCATCCGTGCCTTTTTCGCCCAAGTGTCATCGCCTCCAAATAGAACACGCACAAAACAAAGAGTTTGTTAACTTTTTCACAGTCACTTATATCCAATTGTTTTTATCATAAACAGTTTTATTAAATTTACGACAACGCGATTTATGTCCACTACCAATTTTTAAATCAGGTGTTGGACGTCCTAATTCCTTAATCTGCAGTTTTTCTTCCAGCGGAAGATTACTAAATGAGTTTATTAATGCGCCAATTTTATTCATTTTCGCTCCAATGATATATTTTAATTAAACACAAAAAAAATACCGACCCGAAAACAGCGCACAACTCACTCAAACTAATAAGATCTAAATTTCAAACCTTTAACGAGAAAAGCCGGCATCAGCATCAACAACATAAACAAATCGAAACTGCTGAAACAAAACAAATATAGTGAACCATGAATGGAAATATGGGTAATGTGCCTGGCACGATCTACTTCGGATTTTCGTATTTAAAATCTATCCAAACGTCCAGCATAGCGTTCTCTCTATCACTCGTAGGCGTTTGTGATAAGATTGCTCTCATTCTGTTTGTGCCTTACTCATCGTGTGAGTTGCGACGATGCCACGTGTTGCCTGGTGCAAGCATTTATGCGATGAGGCGCTATTGTCATTTCATATATGTAAAACAGAAAAAGTCGTTGGAAACTAACATAGAATAAGAAAAGTTTAAGAGATGTATAAATACGTTTTTGTCGAAAATTAAGGTAGTGCCGTAGCACTGTGGCACTACCTCACTAGCCGCCACTGCCGTATCGAGATCCAAATGTCATAGAAACACCAGCTGTCACTTTCAATATAGTTTTGAACTGCAACATGCCTTCGAATCCTTCATTGTTCGAAAAATCAAGCACGCTGTGTTGTTGTGTAATGCCACTATAGCTAGTCCGTTGACGTTTACTCGAAATTCCATAGAATATTTATGATAAAAACAACAAAATAGGTTATAAAACTAGGAAATGACATTTTCCAAGAGTGTCAGTTGAAAATGTTTTGAATGCGTTTTGATAATCGTTTCTAATCCTGTCGTCGAAATACTGTCAATCCAAAATCGCAGCCAGGAGTGTTATCCCACGCAGCCTTGAAAGATTTGTGGCTGCGCTCTCACATCAGGTTTGTCATAGCTCCGTAGACAAGGTACAAAGAGGCTTGAGCCCCAATATTTTGGTCTCAGCAGCCCTTTTTGCCAACCAGGCCGAGTATAGCGAGTTCCATGAAGGGTACAGCAACAGCAGCATTGGTGGTACTGTCGAATATTCCACCTACTGATATTTACATAGAGAGGCAAAAATGGCTGTATACAGAATGTAGTGACATGGCAATTTGATTTACCACCCTGCCACGAAACACACCACTATACTTTACAACCTGCGGTGTGACATACTTGAGATGCCACCCGACAGAATGTCAAGAGTCGTAGACACCAAGATCCCACACAAGGTCAACATAAGTGACAGAATCGAACTGGGCTCTAGGAGAACCTCGACTATGTTGAATGGTATCACCTGGAACACTGATAGCTCCAACAATGGGGTATTTTCCGAACAAAATTTTATGACGGAATATTGATGTTACGTCCCAAAAACCATGTAACGAACATTTTTACGGTATTGTGAACGCGAAGTGAGTTAAAATCCCTTCCAAAGTTCAAACATAAAATTTCGCGCCAAACCTGTGACGTAATAAATCTTAGCGTGACGTAATAAGTCCTTGGTGGTGCTATCCTTAGAATGTGACTCTACTTTGTCGTCTGACCTCCTTTTCTCCATTTACAAACATAACCTCCGCTTCGTATTGACATTGACAGATGTTTCTTTACATCATTTCATCATGGTTAATTTAGATACCGTGACAGTCGTGAGATCAGGGGAGGTTATGTATGGCATGACACTAGTGACAGGCTGTTGAAGAATGACGAGTAAAATTGTGAAAAGTAACTAGGAAACATTCTCAAAGTAAACTGCTATCTACATAATAATGCAAAAAATTGACTTGCAGTATAATATAACATTTATAGTCTACAAACACGAACTTTTATTCAATTAAAAAGAGGGAGACTAAATAAACATAATACATAAAATTAAGTTTACATCCTCTATATGTAGAAAAACTAGGCAAAATTAACAACGTGCATCCTTGAATCTACGCATAATTCAAATTAATATAGTCACATTCTATCTACATCCGGCATAAAAATGACTTTTGATTGGTTGATTTCTTAGGCGGGAAGTTTAGGACATTTAAATGAGCTCTTTTCAAAGGGATGATTTTCAAACTCTATCTTTACCCCACGTGGGCAGAAAAAAATTGAACAAACAATGCCATCATTACAAATTAGATACAAGCAATCCATTTCAGCCATTAAACAGGCAATATTAGCAAGTTGGAAAATGCCCCATTCATCAGATACAGAAGGAGGCATATACGGTGGTAGGTCTGGGCAGAATGTAAGTATAATATAAATAGTGTGGACTGCTATAATAGCCTAAAGACACTGGCGAAGACCAACAAGGTAACTTTATCTTGGGTGCTTAGTCACATAGGCGTGGTTGGTAGTGAGAGGGCCGACAGGTGTGTCAAGGAAGCCGCAAACTCCCTCTCATCGGGCCGGAACCAGAATGTGCTGGGACAGAGTGGTGAGGAATGGTTAGTCTAAGAGGAAGCTGAGGCAACCGTCGTGTTCTAATACCGCAGACGCTCTCAGATTGAGCAGGAAGGAACTACGAAAGGTGGTTGGATTTATAACTGGCCATTGGATGTTCAGTGCACACCTGGAAAAGCTGGGGATTGAAGTGGCAAACCCATTATGCAGAAAGTGTGGTGAGGCAGAAGAAACAGCTAGGCATGTTATCTTCGACTGCCCTGCCCTGACTGACAGCAGGAACTCCTATCTGAATGTAGACCAGAAGGGAAGACAGTAGAGCGTAGTCCAATGCATTTCAAAGTTCGCAAAGAACTTACGATGAGACTCTATCTGATCCCTTTGACTAGGGATGCACAATAATCCTTAAGGCTGAGCGGCAACTACGAGGCATGTTTTTTAAGTAACCGGTTTGTGCCGCCGTAGCGCTACGGTCGGCATTTCGCGCATGCGCACTGGTTACCTATATCTTTTGTCGACGCCATTACAGTCCGATTTTTCATTGTATACGTTGTTTACTGAGTGTTTAAGATGCCTCCGGCAATCGTGAGTCCCGCCGATTGTGAAGTACGAGCTGTTATACGATTTCTTAGTGCTAAAGGTGTAAAACCGATCGATATCCATCGTGAGATCTGTGTGGTTTACGGATAAAACGCTATGAGTGATGGAATTGTAAGGAAATAGGTGAGAGCATTTAAAGATGGTCGCACAAATGTGCATGATGAAGAACGGAGTGGCCGTCCTTCGGTCGTTAATGAAGATTTGGTGCAAAAAGCCTCCCTACAGCCCTGATCTGACACCCAGCGACTACCATTTGTTCCTGCACTTGAAGAAACACCTGGGAGGTCAGCGTCTTCGAGACGATAACGAAGTCAAAACAGTTGTGACACAGTGGATAAAAAGTCAGTCAGGTACCCTAGTAGCCACAACACATACTCTATTTTTTAATTAGTGTTTTAACTTTTCTAGTCGGTGCAACTTTCAAAACAGGTAATTAATGAGCTAGGTAAATTTTTGCGACAAGCTACCACGTTGTATAGGGCATTAGGGAGGTTTTGAGCCACTAAAAATTGGGACGACGCTATCCGTAAAACATTATTCTAAGCATGCGCAGTGTGTTTCGAATAACGGATAAGCGTGTGCCTTGTGTACAGTTTTTGTAACCGGAATCTGTGACGTGTATCGTTGCGTTAATCGACAATTGATATTAACAATTATTGGACCTATTTGATTCTAACTTAACCTCACATTATGATCGATTTGGTCGGGAATGCCCAAGAAATGTTACATGCAACATCACAAGCAGAAAATAGATCACATCACAAGTAAAATAAAAAATAGGTTATGAAGGATCCCCAAAGCATGACAGTTTAGATTTCACTACCATGGTTCAGTCCCATGATGATCAAACGCTGTTGCCAGAGACACCTAACTTTGTAGCTTTTATTGGATAATACTGTCAAATAAAATTGACGGAAGAAAACCTGATCCTTTTGTACAATGATAAACTCCAAAATAAGTATTGTTGCTATAAAAATCATCACGGTTCTTTTCTCATTGCTGCATAGTGGTTTAGACCTGTCAATACCGCACGTAATCATATCGTACCGTAAACTTCCGTAACTAACGTACTACTTTATCGGTTATTTGCCGATTCGGCATAATTTTATGAGGAGGATATTCAAAAACTGGTGCCACATTATGACAAGTGCTTCAATATTGACGGAAATTATGTAGAAAAGTAGATTAAGGTACAGGCTTTCATGTAAAAATAAAATTATTGCCATATATTTGCACGTCTTTTTTTAATTCTAAAACGGTACTTACTTAAAAAACGTGCCTCGTATTAGGGAAACTGAACCCTAACCCCCTTGTTGTCTTGTTGTCGAGAGATTCATTCACATGTGTGTGATGGCAATGCAATGATGACAATAACTTGTCGTTTCCAGCCCACCTAAATCTTTTACGTAGCTCCTAAATGTTTAAATGTTATTCAGACTTAATTTTACCTTTCTTTGTAATAATGGTCTTCGCTTATTATAGATGTGAACATAGCACTGAAGATAACTGACACAAAACGGAGTATCTCGGAAGTCTTAGAAGACAAGGATGAAGCATGCTTGTTCACGAACAAACTTCCGGGTAAATGCTTTTGTTTTTTCTATAAAAGCGTCAAAGGTTCAACCATGTAATTACAAATATGCATTATACATGGTGTCTCAGAACTCAACGTCAAGCCGCAACGGGGTGACAGGATTGGTTGTAACTATCATGAGAAAAATCAGAAAAAAGATCTATCCCATGCAGTTTGAAAATTATGGGCATTTAAAAAAAACTTAGAAATTTGGTCAAATTATAAGAATTTTTCGGTTATTGTGGTTAACTTTTACTATTTTTGTTCATTTAAACTTTGGAACCGTAATAACGTTTCTAGAAGCACAGTAAAAAAGAATGACACAATTGCCCCAAGTTTTCTAGAATGAAGACTATTTATTAAACTATGAATTTAAAATTTTCAAAGTTTGCTGACTTTGAAAGGCCTTTCTTTGAAAAAAATTTACTAAAGTGCCTCGGCAAGTGCCATTAAAAGTTGGCGCATTTAACCAGGTTTGTAAAATGGTACAATACTTGTTTTTCACACTACAAAAAAAAACCAGTAAAAAAATAAAAACTTAAAGTAACCCGATTTTTGCTAACCCATTTCACTCAGTAGATGTTCTTTATTCGCACAAGCTTTTGGAAGGTTCTTAATTTTACGGCAAAATGATGAGAGAGATGGATAATGAACATATTTGCTGAGTGAGCGAGACAGATAGTGACGTCACTTTTGGCAAAGTCAACAAAAATAAGTAAAATAAATAAATAATGAAAAATGTTGACCTAGTTTAGTCTAGATTTATTGGAATAAAAGTTAGGCAATAAATGTTCAAATTGTTTAAAAAGATCTACTTATTAGACAGGCATATCCTTGAGAGTTGATGTCCTCAGCAGCTTGAGAAATTTGTTTACGCAGCTTGGCTACGCTCTCAATGGGTTTTGAATAAACTTTTTCTTTGAGAACACCCCACTAACAAAATTCCAGGGGATTTAAATCTGGGGAACGGGCTGGCCACGAGGTAGTGCCTGAACGTCTACCTCCACCTCCCGGATATTTTTGGTCAAGGAAACCTCTTACTTGCACTGCGTAATGCGCTGGGCAGCCGTCTTGTTGATACCTCATGTGGCGACGATCTGTCAAGCGGTTTACAGACGTTGATGCATGCTGCGATTCAGGTATCGACTTCTACGTTTTATAACGCAAGTAGTAGCGTGTGTGGTACTGAATCACGAATTTGGAATCATTTGCGGCTTGCAGCGATGCAGATTCTGGAATCCTATTATGGTCGGTGAGCCATGATGCCGAGCCGGTGACGCCGATGCAGTGATGCAGGTTTCAATGTGTAGTATTGCGTTGATGCAAAGAAATAAGCCCACCCTACTATTCTTGTGTTGCACGAAACGTGCATGAAATATCAAGTCGATTCTGGCATCGCAACAGGTTTCGATTTGAGTAGGAACTTATGCAACTGATGCAAGTTTCATGAAACCTTGAGTCGATTGAGGAATCGCAGCTTACATCAACGTCTGTACGCCGCTTTAGTGGTACGTCCTACTAACAAAGGTGGTAAATTTTATCGTAAAAAATATAGATAACTCGTGCCATTCAAATTCTCAGGCAGCTCAAAAGGCCCAACAATTTTGCCGTTTAAAATTCCGGTCCACAGGTACTTTATAGCGATACTGGAACTGGGTTCCGTCTTCTCGCATTAATTGTGTCCGGCTAATAAGTAGATCTTTTTTAAGAAAATGAAGTTTCATTCCTGATTTTGACTACTCGGCTTAGCGGCGGTTTTATAGGCTATAAAATGGTCGATATGCTTTAAGTAAATGTGGTTGCATGTTTGACGAAATGCTATTTTATGTCTCCTTGATCATGTCTCAAACAGTATGCCAACAAAGAGTAGGCGGGTAAATAAGAAATAATAACCCCCACACCATACAAAGATATGTCAACAGAAAAAATAGAGTCAAAAGGAAATATTGTGAAGAAAAAGGCCTTTGGTGAAAAACACAAGGTCTCAAAGGACCACCCAAGAAAAAAATTAAAACATAAAAAATGTTGCCTGTCCCTTATGCAGTAAACATTACAACACTTCGGAATCGATTAGATGTGACTCTTGTGCTGGTGGCACACAGAGTGTACCCAGTATTCTGGGTTTGGTGAATTTCTATGTGATTTTTGTTGAGAATACCTGCGTACTCCTATGGCCAACACTGCGTACTCTTTGAGTCCAGAGTTCGCAAGAGTACGCTTGTGTGTTTTTACTTCCCAAACCGATAGGAACGTCTGTGGGCCGCTTTAGACACAGTGTCTACTCTATGACATCGCAAGTGTAAAGCGGCCCACAGACGCTCCGGAAATCTTCAGAGGAAAAACTGCGCAGTCCAGGCCTCAAGGATTTTTGGAGCGTATGGGGAGGTTCGCCGGGCTGTACAGGCCGCCGGATGTGGAATTGAAAAACCATTCGATCGCCTGCGCAGGCCGTCTTTTGATGCGATGCTTGCTAGAACTGAACTGAACTGAACTGAAAGGTTTCCTGAGCGCCTGTGGAGGAGGGTGTATTCAGGCCAAATTGCAAGGGCCTTCAGGCCAGGACTGTGCAGTTTTTCCTCTGCGGATTTCCGGAGAATCTGTGGGCCACTTTAAACGCAGTGTCTTTACCCTATGACATCGTAAGTGTAAAGCGGCCCACAGACGCTTTGGAAATCTTCAGAGGAAAAACTGCACAGTCATGGCCTGAAGGATTTTTGGAACGTATGTGGAGGTTCGCCGTGCTGTACAGGCCGCCCGCTGTGGAATTGAAAAACCATTCGATCGCCTGCGCAGGCCTTCTTTTGATGCGATGCTTGCTGGAACTGAACTGAACTGAAAGGTTTCCTGAGCGTCTGTAGAGGAGGGTGTATTCAGGCCAAAGTGCAAGGGCCTTCAGGCCAGGACTGTGCAGTTTTTCCTCTGCGGATTTCCGGAGCGTCTGTGGGCCGCTTTAGGAGGGTGTATTCAGGCCAAATTGCAAGGGCCTTCAGGCCAGGACTGTGCAGTTTTCCTCTGAGGATTATCGGAGCGTCTGTGGGCCGCTTTAGTTTCTCGCGGTCGACCGAGAGATTGCACCACCTACTTACGTTACGACATATCTAGAGAGAATATATTAGGAAACGGGACGATACTTGGGCGCCTTACCTTATTATCTGCCGACTATTTTTTCTCGCATCGCTTCGCCCTTACGTGCAGAGTTAAGGTCCCCACAGACATCGTTCTTTTTCATCAGGTTTGCACGACGTGCCAACCGATCACACTCATTTCGGTCCGTGTGTGTCGAAAAACCGTCGTGTTAACCGTCGTTCCAAAAAATCTGTCTGAGCTTGATTTTACCCGTCGGTTTCGAACGCCATCGTGCAACTCGGTACATGTGTGGCCGTTCATCGTGCAATCACGACGGGAATTTGCAGTGTCGTTCTGGTTTCAGGTATAATTTGTAAAGCTTGGGGGGATATCGCAACTGAAAATTTAAAATCCTCGTAGCTTCACCCGTAGCAAGGAATCTCAATGTAGCTGTCAGACGTTCATGAGGGGAAATACTTTGTCTCATCCAAGTATCCTTTTTTTTATTAGAGGTGCTACTGAATTAAGTAATTATAAGTATGTTTCTTCATCCATCCTCAAATAATTGTATCAATCCCCTGGTTCCAGACGCAATTCTTTTAATAGATTTATATGGGAAAATTGGCCTCCTTTTAAAAGCCACTGTTTCACCCATTTAGAACGTTTTTTCTTGCTGTATTTCACTTTAATAAATAGATAAAGCCGCCGCGAATGCTAAAGTATTATCCATTTTTAACGGACCAAAAATTTGCGAGAAACTGAAAGAAAACCGAACAGTGTGTGGAGGTATCGTTCCATCGGGATAACTGACATCGGTTGGCACGTCGTGCAAACCTGATGAAAAAGAACAATGTCTGTGGGGCCCTTTACACTCAACTTCGCGGCACTTCTCTAGCTTCTCTTCGCCTCGCCGTGCCTGTGTGCATAAACCTTAACTGACCTTTTTACAGAGAAAAAAAGTCTATCAGTGACAGTCGCCGATGAAGAGTTTCCTCCTGATCGGGAGAAGGTCCTCCAATCGTACCATGTGTACGACAACGTGAATGCGCACGATCCCGGAATGTTGAACAGCAGTTCGCTGGATTTCGTCGCCAAAGTCGACGAAAACGTGTATAAAACTTACATCAATCCCAGTGGGTTCCAGAAGCCACTCGCGAGCGACAAATCGAACATCAATAGAAGCAGCAGTATGAGGAAGTGTGGATTATCCTTATTGTCCACTCTCAAAATTATCAAGTCACAATCAGGTAAACATGATACATACGCAGCATACGCATAGTAGGTGATATTTATTTTATTTATTTGTTTATTTAAACACATTATACAAAATAAAGTATTAATGGTGAGTCAGATATGTATAAAAAAGGTTGAATAACAACAGATATATGTAAAAAAACAAACATACGAGTGCAACATACAGGGTGAGTCAAACTCAACGCCTTGAACTCCTGTGACCAAACCATACCACTTTTTAGAAAATTAACTTCACGAGTGTATATAGGTTAAGTTGGACTACATTTTAAAAATAAATACTTGTATATAGGGTGTCTAATAAAAGCGTAACATATCAAAGTTACGTTTTTTTAAATGGAACACCCTGTATATTATTGCATTTTAAGATTATCAATTGTAGTGTGACTTTATGTATCACATAAATGCGACTTACTAACCGTTTAGGTGCAAATCCAAATTTTTTGGTATAAATAGAGATCATAAAAAATTGAATATCGCAGAGATTATAAAACTTATAGGGCATTACCTGATAGATCTTGATAATTATGTATCACGTCTATAAAATTGTTTCCTCAGCACACTTGACTTATATTATATATATCCCGATAATTCAGGGTTTGACTTTATTAGATACTATTATGGCTAAATAAACGAATAAAATTCAATGGCACTTTCTCAAAATAAATAAATTTCAGTACCCAAATAAAAGGTATATTCAAAATTTTCAGAAAAATCAAAATATCTCAGAAACTGATGAATGTAAGTATATAAAATGCTACACAAATATTAAAGAGCATCTCGAAAGCAATTTTTGGTATAATACAATATGGGGCGTTACATTTAGAAAAAAAGAGAAAATCTAGTGACGTCGTCGACTTTTTTTACAGTCTATGTTAAAACTAGAGGATATTTAATATCTTGCCATGTAAAAAAATAATTTTCGATTCATTAATTTTGATGCGATTTGGATATCAAAATGGCCATAACTTTTGAAATACCCTGCATATTGTTACAATTTTTCATATTTTAAGAACCAGAATCATTAGTAGAATCTAAAAATGGAATAAAATATAGGGTGTTTCATTTAAGTAAATGTATGTTTGCATCAGCACGTAGTTATGGATCACCCTGTATAAACCAAAATATTTTCTGAGCAAGGAGCATATCCTTGGCTACGACTTTCATACACAACTTTTTTCGCTCTTCTGCATTGGTGGAGTTATCGACCGATCCGGTGCCAAAAACTCACCCTGTATATTATGTGACTCCCATTTTTGCTGCTTATCTATTGAGATCCCTAAAAAGCTAACTGTAGCTTTGGTATTATTCTTAGGATTGGTGGAAAGAGATAATCTTTGAGTTTCATCCCTAATTAATTTCAACGAATTTGATGCGAACCATATACAGATAACTGACCGATAACTGTCCCACGACGATTACGACAAGCAATATATCGGAACTGGGTAGTAGTATCGAATTATAATTTTGGGGGTGTAAATTAGAGCAAATATAGTATCTTTTCTTATTAGCGTGTCTCCCAATGAGGTATTTGTTTTTGGTCACGTGAGGTCCGATTCAAAAATGTTAATGGGACATCCTGTATATTTATGACTTTTTGTGTTCCTCCCGATAAAACAGTTCCAACAAACTAGCACACTTGGGGTTATAATCAATGGTAGTGGTACCATCCTTTAAGTACCTGTAGCTCTTGAATGAATCACTTTAGACCCCAAGTGTGCTAGTTCTTTGGAATTGTTTTATCGGGAGGAACACAAAAAGTCACAAATATACAGGGTGTCCCATTAAAAATTTCGAATCGGACGTCACGTGATCAAAAACAAATACCTCAATGGGTGACACAATAATAAGAAAAGATACTATATTTGTTCTAATTTACGCCCCTGAAATCATAATTCTCTACTACTGCCCAGTTCAGATATATTGCTTGTCTTAATCATCGTGGGACACCCTGTATCTGCTCGGATATCAGCATCCCAAATATCTTGTTCGAGTGAAGCTAAGCTTAAGTTTGAGCAAGTAATAGTGGTGTCGTCTGCAAAACGAACACAATTCGAAGGACTGAGGTGATGAAAAATGTCATTCACATAAACTAAATAAAAATAGTCATGGGATTGAACCTTGCGGCACTCTAGAAGAAATTGCTCTTGTTTGTGCAAGTACTCCTAGCTGTACCTAACAGGATTCACGGACGGCTCCAAGTCAGAACTGGGGACAGGAGCGGGAGTAGTTGGTATCCACGATTTGAAATTTCAGTACACCCTGGGAGGTATACCACAATCTTCCAAGCAGAAATGATACCCATAGAGTTGTTAGTCAGGGTCGGCTCCCTGACAAACAAATCTATAAACATCTTTTTAGACAGCCAAGCTGCCCTGAAAGCACTGAGCTCCAAACGGGTTGACTCCACACTCCTATGGAACTGCATAGATCTCCTCAATGAACTTGAAACAAGGAATAACAAAACAAAAGACTCCTGACAAACAAATCTATAAAAATATTTTCAGATAGCCAGGCTGCCCTGAACACACTGAGCTCCGAACTTTGGTTTGGGTTCCAGGTCATAACGGAGTGGAAAGCAATGTATTGGCCGACGCACTCGCAAGAGGAGGAACCGAGTCTTCTGTGTTCATAGGCCCAGAACCATTCGCGTGCATTGTAAAGAGTATCGCTAAGGTTGGCCGCACATAGATGCTCGGGCCCCCCCGCACCGCGGGCCTTGCGGGCCCATTCGGCACGCCACTGACGCAGACAAATTAATTGTGTTTATAGAAAACAAACAGCCATTATATAATTAACAGCTGAAAGATCACCATAATCGGAATTTAATGGACAAATTGTGGGAGGAAATTTCACTTGACATGAGAAACACCAGTTAAAAAAGGTGTTTTAATAATCAAAATCAATTTGACTGTGTAAGGCTTTCGCGGCCATCGTCCATGAATTTGTGGTTCTTGGGTTTTTAGGCCGGCGTCGTTTAGTGTTAAAGCTTGACGTTTTGCCACCACGAGTGGATGGCATCTTCAGAAGCTATTTCACTTCGGCTACTTCCAAAACATTGACGGCTGGTGGATCTGTACCTGTATCTTTACCTGTTAATGGTGACGTGGCCCAACCAGGTAGCGTTGATAGCCCCCGCCCCTTCGCGATACGGTAGTTTCTTCAGGGCCTTTAGGATGGGTACCCATGTCCGGTTGACTTTCTGTGTTTCTTCTTTCCTATTGAAATTATTATGATGTTTTTCTATTTCGATGGCTTCTCTTTGAAGTCTGGCATGGTATGAAGACGTTGCGGCCGTTGGGAAGCCCTCTAAGCCCGGTAGTAGCGAACTCTGTAATGGAGAAGGTCGAACAGGCAGCCTTGAAGAGCGCTCAATACAAGCCCAAGATATGGCTCAGATACGTGGACGATACGTTCGTCATTTGGAATCACGGAAGAGAAAAGCTCGAAGAATTTCTAGAACACCTGAACAGCGTGCATGAAAACATCAAGTTCACCATGGAGGTAGAAGAAAATAAAAATCTCGCCTTCGTTGATGTTCTTCTAACAAGAAAAGGAGTTAGGACACAAGGTATATAGAAAGCCAACTCATACTGACCGGTACTTACATAAAGAGTCAAACCACCACCCATCTCAGAAGTACGGAATTATTAGAACTCTGACAGAACGGGCTAGAAAAGTGTGCGAACCAGAAGAACTCGACACCGAACTGGAACATCTAAAGAATGCTCTTAAGGCAAATGGTTACACAGAAAAGGAAATAACAAGAACAATGAGAAGAAATAGGGCAAAACCAGAGCCTAAACCGAGAGCAAAAGCTTTTCTACCCTATGTGCCTGGAATAACAGACAGAATAGGAAAAATGTTACGAAAGAAAAACGTCAAGACTATCTACAAGCCTACAAGAAAGATACAGGAATATTTGAGAACGGTGAAGTATTAAAGAGACCCACTCACAACACCGGGGGTTTATCGCATACCGTGCACATGTGGGAGTGTATACATAGGAACAACGAAGCGATCTATAAACACAAGAATTGCAGAACATAAGGCTAGCGGTTGACTAGGCCATACGGACAAATCAGCGGTAGCCGAACATGCGATTGAGTAGGAAGTCACATGATCAAGTTTGAAGAAACTCAGGTTCATGCCGCAACGTCTTCATACCATGCCAGACTTCAAAGAGAAGCCATCGAAATACAAAAACATCATAATAATTTCAATAGGAAAGAAGAAACACAGAAAGTTAACCGGACATAGGTACCCATCCTAAAGGCCCTGAAGACACTACCATATCGCGAAGGGGCGGGGCTACCAACGCTACCTGGTTGGGCCGCGTCACCATTAGCAGATATAAATACAGGTGCTGATCCACCAGCCGTCAGTATTTTGGAAGTCGCCGAAGTGAAATAGCTTCTGAAGATGCCATCCACTCGTGGTGGCGAAACGTCAAGCTTTAACACTATTAACGCTAAACGACGCCGGCCTAAAAACCCAAGAACCACAAATTCATCAAAATCAATTAGTTTTATTATCATTTTTGTAAAATGCCTGGCCTGGAGAGTTCTCTCAGCCGTCCTCTTCTTATTTATATTGAACCTGCAATTGCCTATTGGGCGATTTGTTCTCCTGCAATAATAACCACTGCTAAAAATGCAATCTCAACAGATTCATCATCGGCCGACATAAAACCAAACGCATTTTGCTTTTGTGGCGAACAACAAGTTTGTACGAAAGACAAAAATGTTTTTGTCTTAAATTTTAAGACTGTTTGACTAAGAGTCCTTAGACTGTTTTGCTCTTTCTGTGTGCGGCCAGCCTAAGAAAACACCGGCGAGATATACCAGGACTACTACACTCGAAGGTGTTCATACCATACCCGTCTTGTCAGTCCCCCCTCCCGAGGATCATAGAATGGAAGAGGAATGGTCTTCGCATTCTGGTTGGTCTGTTGACGGGACATTATCGTCTGACGAACCACTTGAGGAAGTTAGGTCTAGAACAAAAATAACGGTTGTCGTTTCTGTTGTGTGGAGGATGAAACAGCAGAGCACATATTGTGGTCCTGTCCACAATAGACACAACAGGGTCGCAGTGGAAGGATGCATAATCGTCTCGCTCACTTTCAACCTAACCTAACCTTACAGGATGCAGGATAATTTTCCGAAAAAAAATGAGACCTGTCTCAATAGCAGACTAGGATCATGCATCTTTAACACACTTTTGTTAGCATCACATCACCTGTATGTTTGGTTGTGAGTTTGTAACTCCTCTTCGGATTAAGAGGTCGGACAGAACACTGAACGCTCCAATTTTGCCGTGAAAACGATTTTGACGGCTTCATATCCGTCGAACTAGCGATCTTATCTGCTGATTAGGAGATGGCGCAGACACCTTAGAGTTTGTTAATATCATACAGAGGCGTAACGACGAGAGCTTAAAATTCTTTTTTTTAATTTAAGAACCGCATCGACCTTCTGGCCATTAGCGGTGGATGTGATTGCTTACATTTTGTAAAAGTAATTACATAGCTTAAGGTATCTCAGAAAATTGAACGCATTACATGTATGTCCTAACAGATTGACTAGGGAATTACTTATGTTACATGTGAGTCTATGAACTTCCAGCAGAGGACACTTCACTAGAATAATTATGTTTCACTGTAAGTGTCACTTCAGAAATCTCATAAACGGGTTCTGGTTCTTAAGCAATAAGGTATCCATGGGTTGCCCTAGTATGTCCTAAGCGAAGACGGGTTACCACTGTTTCTACTCTTCTGTTGCTGCTAACGGTGGTCCATGGTCCAAAATAGGGCTTCAGTTCCAGAAGTTTTGATGGCTTGTTTCTCCACTTGACGTTGAAATTGTTTAAAGCTTTGTGCTGAATATATGCCGTGACATCTGTGACAGGTAACTTCAAGTGTTGCTGAATATTTTCATTTGCCGCGGCTTTGGCATGAGGGTCAGCTAGTTCATTGCCAGGAATACCTACGTGTGAAGGGGCCCATAGGAGAACAATATTCTTTTCATTCGCTATGTGGTCACTTAGCTCTTGATTTATTACGTCTACCAGGGGATTCTTGGTGTATATTTTCCTGATCAATGCGAGAGAGTTCAGTGAGTCTGTTATAATTATCCAGTCTCTATTATTATTGGTGTTTCTAATATATCTGACTGCTTCCAGTATTGCATATAGAGCTCTCCTGTTAATATCGCTGTTTCTTCTGGCAGTGCTTAAAATTCTTGACATCCAACTATTTGTGGAAGTTCGAATTTCTTTGAAATTGAATTAGTAAAGTCGACAGCTTCAATTACCGTTTAGTAATAGAGATGATTATGCTACAAATATTGATCAAAAAAATGTTTATCTTCGTTACACAGATAAATACAGTTTAAAAAAACACGCTATACTTATTTTCAGTCAAACGCTTATGATAAAATAATTTTTTTGTTATTTTAGGAGAAGATGCAAAATGTAGTACGCCTCAGGAAGCCGTCCCGAAAATATGGAGTTTAGGCTTTTATGCGAATAAGTCTACCCAAGTGCTCGGTGAAACTCCTTCCGAGCCTGAGGTGGAGAGATCGTCTCGAGGAGAAGTTCAACAGGAAGAACAACCTCCTGCAGGAGAGGAGAGGGCTTTAAAGGTAAACCTAAGAAGATAATCTCAAACTACTCGAAAGTTACCAAACCAAACCAAACCATTCATAGTCAATACATAAGGGTCCCTTAATATTTGAGGATCCCTTAAGTAAGGTTTTGTTTCGGCGGCTATTTGAGGGTTCCTTACGTAAGGCTCCCTGTTTTAGTAATACTCAAGTAACGAAATGTCAACATGATATTTTGTTGCAATCGGGCGATTTTGTAGGTTAATTTTGGAGTACGGGGTTGTCAGTTTCTGTGACATCCGGAAAAATGGCCGCCACAGAACACGAAATTCTGGCACAAAACACAACGGGATAACAGAAAACATCCAAATGCGTATGCATAGGCGTAACAAATTGATTTATATTTGAAATATGACAACGCCGCCAAATCGAACCCGCCGTCTGGTAGATGTTGTCTAGGAAACAGATACACAAGGAAAGCCACACTTGAGGGTCCCTCGAGTAACCCTCAAGGGATGCTTGAGAAATGACTATGAATACGGACCTTACCCAGTAAACACATATACGTTACTTAAACGTAATTTAAACGTGTGAACGGTTGATAAAACGTTTACGTTAGAATGCTAACGGTTTGATTTTGGTGTAAAATTATACCGTTTGATTAAAGCGTCATAATAACGTTTAATTAAATACATAATTCTACGGTGGCTCACTTTCACCCAGTGGCGGCTCGTCCAATGACGCAGGTGAAGCGCTGCTTCACCTCTCATTTCCAGGCTTAACATTTTCCATCTAGAAAATTTCTAAGAAAAAGAATTACACCGTTCGCTTCCATGAAATTACATTATGATATATTTGATCATTATAATGTTATTATTTTATAGCGCAGTGAGAACCCTTCTACAACCCGTAACGCGCTATCTGGCTTATCTTGCTGTAAAGCAGTCCGAATGCCCGAATAGTCGTGCGTGAAGCAGGTTCCTCGCATCGTTTTAGCTGCATCACGTAAACAAATTCAGATTGGGCGGTTACCATGGTAACGGCACGAGGCACAGCGCGCTGTCGATTCCCTACATATGCCAAGTGAAGCAAATTTTCATTCTGCGTACATTACCGATATTGTCTTACCGGGATTCGGATATTGTTTCTGTGCGGTGTGTATCTGTTTTCATTATTCTCACAATGTTTCCTGAGTATGATGTAATTTGTGTTTTACTGGAAAAACCGTTTTCGGGGTGGAATGACGATGACAAAAAAGACTTTTTAAACTCTGAAAAGCCCTCCCCCATATTAAATGTAAATAAAATGGCTAAGGTTAAAGACAAGGTAAGGTGTACAGTCGGAATTTCAAAAAATCCTGGTACAGTGATTATGAATGGTTGTGTGGTAGCTACTATTTAAATAAACTTTTCTGT
The DNA here is from genome assembly GCA_951848785.1 of Callosobruchus maculatus. Lineage (NCBI taxonomy): Eukaryota > Metazoa > Arthropoda > Insecta > Coleoptera > Chrysomelidae > Callosobruchus > Callosobruchus maculatus. Next base: position 22,645,716 of record CATOUR010000041.1, on the reverse strand, counting down.
TTGCCGTGTATCATAATTAGTTGTAAGTCAACAGTGTGGTGCAAGTATGGTTTCAATGACTTCGGAAATGTGACACGTGCTCTTCGTAAACATGAAGGTTCGTCAGATCATATGCGTTGCGCACTAGGATTTTCCAAATTAAAGAAAAATTTGACTACCATTGAGGATGCTTTACGCGAAAATTCTAGACTGTATATCAAACAGTTCAACGAAAACGTGCAACTCAACAGACGTTTCATGGAACTACCAATACGTGCAGTCCTTTATTTGGGAAAACAAGAACTGGCCTTCCGTGGCCATGACGAAGGCACATCTTCAGCTAATCGTGGAAATTTCAAAGAACTTTTGGAAGTCTTTATATCCATAAGCCCTGTCGACATTCAACAGCACTACAAAAAAATTGCTTCAGTATTCGCAGGCAATTCTAAGACGATCCAAAACGAAATAATCGACTGCATTGCGACTTATCTTGAGGAATACGTAGAAAAGGAAATAAAGGATTGTCGATTTTTTTCTATTCAGGTGGATGACACCACAGATATTGCCCAGAAATCGCAGTGCAGCATCATAATTAGATATGTCAATCTTGCTGGGAAGTTGGTGGAGAGATTTTTAGGTTTTTATGATGTAAGCTCCAGCAGGACAGCTGAGACATTATTTAGCTTAGTGTCAGGGTGTCTGGAAAAATTCAATTACAAAACAAAACTCATTGGACAATGTTTTGATGGCGCAAGTGTGATGTCCGGACATTTAAATGGCCTGCAAGCTAAAATAAACGAACAAGCACCCCAAGCAGTTTTTGTTCATTGCCTCGCACATCGCTTGAATTTAGTATTACAACAAAGTTGCAACAGTATTTCAAAGTGCCGCATTTTTTTTGCAACTATCAATGGTTTACCGACATTTTTCCACCATTCTCCGAAACGAACTCATACCGCTGACATAATAATAGGACGTCGAATACCTGTCTCCGTTATTACGCGATGGACATCAAACTCAAAAATTGTCGGTCTTATTAATAATGAGTGGGATTCCCTAAAGCAAGTATTTGCTGAAATTATTGATGATCCATCTTCCGATCAAGCCTCAGTTAGACAGAGCGACGGCTTCCTGAATAAATTCAATGATTTCGAATTTGCGCTTTTGGTTGTTGTTTTTAACGAGATTTTTGGGGTTACAGATGTACTGTTCGATATTCTACAAAAGAAATCATTTGATATACATTTTTGCAGTCTACAAATCAGAAATACGCAAACACTCATAAATAACAAAAGAAGTGAAGGCACATTTATGAACATTTTTGATATGGCTGCATCAAGAGTAACTGTTCCAACTGAACATCGTGACGGCAGAACAAGGACGACGTTGACACGAGATCAGCTTGTTGACAAATATAGAGTCCTGTATTATGAAATCCTTGATACCATTTCATTGCAAATTACAACCCGTTTCGAAGATATGGAAAAGCTCCTTTTTGTCACGTTGATGGATACTACCAAATTTCAAATCTATTCTGAAAATTTTCCCAACCAGGCTCTGAATAATTTGAAGGAAATGTGCCCAAATATATTCACAGACAGTCAGAGGTTGAAAAATGAATTACAACTGATTTATAGCGATGACCAATATCATAATATGGAAACGCATAGATTAATGGAAACATTATTTGAGAATAACAGCATCTTTAAGGAGGCTTATAAGCTATTAGGCTTAATAGTGACTATTCCGTCTACTAGTGTGTCAGTAGAACGCAGTTTTTCGTGTCTGAAACGAATAAAAACCTACTTGCGAAGTACCATGTTAGAGGATAGGCTCACAAACTTGTCAAGAATTTCTATTGAAAAAGAACTATTAAATGAACTCATAGTTTCGCAACCATTTTACGATGACATTGTAAATAAGTTCGCAAATTTGAAGGACAGACGAATTTCTCTCACATACAAACAATGAAAGTGTAGTCGTGCACCTACTATCTACCCGATATTTCGCAGATGTCACTGCATTTAGGTAAGTTTTTTTGTAGGGTATTTAGATAACTAGCGTAGTAGTTTCACTTTATTGATATATGTAGACTAGGGTGACCGCATTCGTCCGGAAAATCAAGGACATGTCCGGAAATTCATACCCTAAATTCGCGTCCGGGCGGAATCATAAAATTAATTGAAATGTCCGAAATATTTCGTACATTATATAGCAAAATTAATTCTTAATGAAGGCCAAAAAAGCACAACGTATGATCTTTTGAAATAGATTTTTTTCAAACACCAGTGTTAGTGTAGACTATTAAAAAATAGTAGGAGCAATTCTCAGGCGACTCTGCGTCACCTATGTGAAAAGTCACGAGCCGCCACTGCTTTCACCCGTCTATAGACGGGTCTTAATCTTCTTTCGGGCTGTACTACCTTGTGACAGAACAATATTTTGGTGACCCGTGGGTCTTATACTGATAAATAATTAATAAATACAGCAGAAATCAATGGGAACTGCAAAAGTGAATTCACCGCAGGTATTCTCAACAAAAGGATATACTCGTAAATAATAAAAAAAAATCAACGGCCAGAATATCCTCCTGTGGTCGACATGTGACTTGCTCCAGTTATTCGTATGGACATGTAGGTGCTTGAATTAGGTGCTTGAATTAAACATCCACCGCTTAGATTAGTCTATGTCTGCATCTAAACCTGATTTCCTTCACCAAATATCTTATGTATTTTAGTGAAGAAAATGGTAGCGCTTTAGATAACCAATAAAAGGGCATATAAAACTTTGTTTTGAAAAATGAGTGACATGTCGGCAGCCTTATTATGTAAAAATTTTAAAAACTTCTCTGGAATGTAAGCTTAATTTGCTTCGCTGTATGTAGGTATATAAAAATTTTCAGAAATAAAAAACATTCCCGCTTGGTGAAAATTCTAATGCATAAATCTACGTTTTCACAACTTTCGTAATTTCTTACGCTAAAAAAAAATGACGATTTTGTGATCACATTAACCAAAGTTTGAAGCGCTCAGGTATCACCTTGAGGATACAAAAAAAAAATGATTTCAATAGCTTTTTGAAGATATGGGCATGGGAACAAAACAAAGTACACTTCTTTTAGAGCGCAATTATTTACAGTTATTTTCCATTTAAATTGTTCCAGACCACAAAAAAATGTCGATTTCATATGCCTAAAAACATGATAAACAAAACATACTATGTCTGATCTGGTTATACGCAAAAAAAGACGGCACGATAGAGCCTCGAAATCGCTCGAATATGTCGATCGTTCTCGGCTTCCTTCGATGCGAAATACGAGTAGTCTTCGCGGCAGTTGGCCGTCAGCAGTATCACAAGGCAGCCTTCAGACTTACCGCCCCTCATTTTATTTTAGACACTGAATTGAGAAAGCGCTAACACGAAAATACGTATTTTCTTGGATTGTCAAGATCACTAGTTATACCCTAGCCCCTTAAATGTGTACGTCAGAATTATCTTTTTGAAGACCCAGGGTTAAATGCAGTGTTACCTAGAACAATTAGGGCCGGTTTCTCAATGCCGAGTTAAACTGTCAGATAGGTATCTGCCAGATAGTGCGACAGTGGTCGCTGAGCAGATGCCGAGCAACAGCGACATGACAGCAACAGGACCGTCAAAATTGTAGGTTATATGTTGTTGTCCGTCACGACGATGTCGTCGCATAATACGAAATTTACGTTTGACAGCAGATTTTGTGCGATTTTCGCCTGTGGCTTGTCATCTGCAAGATACGTGACGAGGCCGCAGGTTTTGAATTTAGACGATTGATTTATGAAATATACTTTCAACACATTCCTTTAAAGAGTCCTTTATCGTTCGCAGGTAATCAATTTCACCCACAGCGCTTCTCGTTTTCAACTAACAAACAAAGAAGAGGATCGCCCCGCCCAATTGCAGGCGGAGAGAGACGAAGACCCCGCCTATCAGCCAATAAGTTGCGACGGTCGCTGCAACCAATGGGCTGCCGATCTCAGGACTGTCATTACTTCCATTCGCACAGCTAAAGAGGAACCAGAGGCGGAGAAAAATATCGCAGAAGAGCCTACTACACAAGGTAGTTATTTTCATTATATAACAGTAATAATAAAACAACATCCTCACTGAAGAACAAAAATGATGTAGAAAACAAGGTCAAGGTTGCTTTCACTCAAAACAGGACAGTTGAAGATAACATGCTTAGCTGTTTCCTCTGCCTAACCGCACTTTCTGCATAATGGGTTTGCCACTTCAATCTCCAGCTTTTGCAGGTATGCATTGAACGTCCAATGGCCAGTTATGAATCCAACTACCTTTCGTAGTTCCTTCCTGCTCAGTTTGAGAGCGTCTGCGGTATTAGAACACGAGGGTCCCCTCAGCATCCTCTTAGACTGAACAATCCGCACCACTCTATCGCAGTGCTTCTGGTGTTCATTTGACACCCAACTGGTGACAGCTGTCCGAACCATTTTGTACGATTATACCACATGATGGTTCTGATCCGATGAGAGGGATTTCTGCGTTTTTCTTGACACACCTGTCGGCCCTCTCATTATCACCCACTCCTGTGTGACTAGGCAAGATAATGTTACCTTGTTGGTCTTCTCCAGTGTCTTTAGGGTATTATGGCAGTCCCACACTATTTTTGAAGTATAGTGGTTACGCGCCAAGGCCATCAGAGCTACCCGGTTGTCTGTGTTTATCTAGATAGTTTTTTTGCAGTATCCTTTACCTATGCATATTCTGTTGGATTCCAAAATTGTGGCTATTTTTTCCTGGAAGCCAGTTTACCTAGGCGCATACTTATGTCCCGTCTAGGCTTACCACCGTATACACCTCCTGGTATCACCTGGAGCCATCAGTGTACCAGGTGATACCTTTCGACATGTACCGAAGTTCTCTTAGAGCCGATTCGGATCTGTCACTTAGGTTCATCTTATATGGAATCTTTATGTCTACGACTCTTTATATTCTGTCGGGTGCCATCTCAAGTATGTCGCACTGCAGACTGTCAAGTGTCGTGGTGTGTTTCACTGTAGACTGGTAAAACCATTTGCCATGGCACTGCATTCTACTACTACATTACTAAGAGAACAATTTTTATGTAAAAGGCATTGGAGAATCATAATCAGGTATAAAAATCGCAAGAAATAGAAGCCTTGGAGGAGTAGGGTCAAATCTTCCCACATACCCCCCTGGTTTGTACGCCCCTGGTTAAAGGTGACAAAGTCTGGAAGGATCAAATTAATGAACCTACGAACTACATTTCATGTTTCAAAATTGGTGGTGATAGCTGCAGTAGTACCGAAGCCATAAAACGAAGAGTAGTTTTTGATGGTCATCTTCGAAGGGCCCTAGCTCTCTGAGGAAGCTTTTCCGGACCCATGTTAATATGAACTTTTTTTATATTATAGCCTCGTAATCTCAGTAACCGCTGCATGGACTGTGATGAAATTTGGGCAGCAATATGCTGTGGGGTCTTACTAGGTAATGCTGCTATAATTTTGGAAATCGGTACATGGGCGGCGAAGTAATTAAAACAAAAATTTTAAATATTCCTCAAACTTCGTTTTTAGGCGTTTTAGAGGTTCTTGATCATTTTCTACGTTTTTTTTGGTGGGGGTGGAATTTGAGTGTATGGGGGGGGGGGTTGAATAACTGAAAAACGTGTTGTATTCATGATAGGCTGTCCACTGCCCTGTCAAGGAAGACCTAGCGATATAAGTCACCTTTTTAGGTCCATCCGAACTGCGCTTCGCCGACATGAGCTCGCAAAAAGCTACTCTGAAAGAAAGGGATGGCGTCTGCTACAACATCGCTTCCCAGGTAATTCTGCCATGAAATTGGAAGTCAGATTATTGTTTATTATTCCTTTCCTTTGTTAACTTTCAATACAACTTAATTTAGCAGAAGTTCAATAGTACACACCAAAATCACAATCTGGGTATTAGTTTTTTTATTAAAAGCCATCAAAACTTCAACGATTTTCGGGTTTATTAGTTGTTACGAGTGTTTTTTTCTTTAATTTGTCATAATAAAGCAAAATAATAGTTTTTTAAATCATTTTGGAAATTCGTGAATTATCACACTTTTACCTTTAATACTCACGTACGGCGCAAAATGTCCCCATAAGTGCTACTTTTTCATTATTATTTCGAAAGTGCAATGTCTTGCAAAGTTTTTAAGATTAGTTTGAAGCTCCAAAACTAGGCATAAGTATTTTTAATCTTATTTTGAAGGTTTTGGTCTCCTGACTAAAACCGAGATTTCAAACTTTGGCCCCAAAATGTACTTAATTATTGTTCGGATGTTCAGGTTCTCTTTATTGGATCTTAAAATAGGCTTAATACTGAGTATAATTGCAGAAACAAATAAAAGCCAAAAAGCATTCTTGTTTTTGTTTTTGACGATTTCTTGGAAAAACTGGAAAATCTCTTAAGTTTAAAAAAAAAATCATAACTCGAAAACTATCAATAATCGGTACACATACATGGGGATGTTTTGGATAGGTCTCGGTACGGGCTATCTAAAAAAAAATTATTATCGTCACCCGATTGGCCACACTGTATACAGACACAACCCGTGTGGGGGCGGGTTAGAATATCTCCCATCGTATATCCTGCGTGTCGTAAAAGGCGACCAAAAGGAACACCGAACTACTGTCGATATAAGCAGTAACCTCTTCTCAACCAACGGCTTCGGGTGGACGAGTTGAGAAGACTCAGGACACCTTCTTGTCCTTGGGGTGAAAAATTGCCCCTAAAGGCGGATGAACCAGTAGATACCATCTGGTCAACGGCATGAGGATGCAGAAAGCAAATGGGAAACTACTGCATTAAAGATTTTAGAGATATCCCAAGAGAAACTCGTAAAATGTGTAAATGCATTTTACGAGTTCACAACATGTCTGTTAAGACATTGTGACTATGATGATGATATACAGGTCAGCAAGCGCCGAAAGTTCGATACCAAATATCGTCATTTGTTGATGGTCAAAAGGCACTATATCGAGCTTATTTGCTTCATTATAATTTTTATTTACCGAATGATCCAGAACAAGACCACACTGTGACACTATTTATTAAGGTACAATTTGATAAAACGTATGTTTTATTTCAATCTATTATGCAGATATCCAGAAAGAGACAAAAAGCACTGGATGTAGTTGCAGTCTATTAACAAGTAAAGCGGATGTACACGTCAGTCAAAATATACCTGAAACACAACCTTTAAAGCAAGAGGACATTGCGCGTGAAATGGGTTTCCCAAAATTATCTAGCGGTGGCCAACCTAGTTCGAAGGAACAGACAAGTAAAAAGAACAGTGAGACAACGACTAAAAAACCTGATGAGCCTGAAGGAAATAAGGATGACAATAGAGGTTCATCCAGCGACAGAACAGAACAGAAAAATCAGTCAATCAGTCCGAAACCAAGGTAAGGAAAGCTTAAATATTTAGTAATGAATAAAATATACACCTCCACTGAATGAACCTACTTGATTCTATCTCAACTCCATTTAAAGGTTATTCTTTAGACAAGGGATAATAAGATGGGAAATATAATTGTACAGTATAGATATACCTACAATAAACATTTAAACCTTTTTAATGAAAAATATAGAAAACATAACATCACTACTGGGTTAGCTCATAACTTTTTTATTTGCAAGAAATTTGCCTTTTTTCAAAATTGTTGACTTTGATTGCGAATACGTCGAAGTTGAAATTGAAATTTCTTAATGAGCATAAAATTGTAAAACTTTTAGTAAATACACACATAAAAAAAATATTAGATCTTATTATCAATTTCTCTCAGGGATTGTGAAGGCGATTACTCATTTATTTGACAATCCAAGTCGGTGCATCAGGGCTGATTTTTATTATTTTTATAACTGAGCAGATTGCGTAGGCAGAGTCTAAATGCCGCGACTGCTGTGAAAAGGTTATGTTAGGGGAAGATTGTTAACGCGGACTTGAATAGCCCAACACCCGCAGGCCCAATAAATACATCTCGTGGCAGTGCATTCCAAGCCTTGGCAATCCCGATAGCTCAGAGGAGCAGACTCCGTTTGAATATGAGAAGAAGAGAAGAGTGCGGGGTCACTAACCGCACGCCGGCGATAAAGTGGCTGGTGGTGGCGCGTTAAGGCCGGGTCACCAACTAGTCGAATTGTCCTTCTCTAGACAGTGTCAAGTATAGCAGCAGCTTCCCAGATATGAGAGCAATACTCCAGGCCAGATCTTATCTGGGCTTTATATAGCGCGAGGAAGTTAAATGGTGAGAAGTACTTCTGGCTCTGAATAGGTAACCAAGCTTTTTACCAGCAGCTGTTGCAATTGACGCAACGTGTTCGTGCCAGATCAGATTTTCCGTACTGTTGACTCCTAAGAGATTGTATGAGTGACTCTTTGGAAGATTGTTCATTAGAACCGGGTGCTGGCTTGGGCACCTCATATTTGATAGTGTACAACGCTCTTGGAAGCATTGAATTTCACCATACTCTTGAGCCTCCAAGCGGTAATGGTATCGAGATCCTTTGAAAGTGAAGCAGCCACTGCCAGACTTCTGCGTTCCAGCTCAATCACAGAGATCATCAGTCTGTTATTGCTCATGATGCCAGCATGCAAAATACTGTCATTCGCAAAATTGTGGATTGGGTTTGTAGTGCCAGAGAGTATATCATTAATGTGAAGCAGAAATAATGTCCGAGTCAATACTGATCCCGGGAAACACTAGCATTGATGTTATGGATGGAAGAGGAAAAGATAGATATTTTTCGACCTGATAGGGAGTCTGCGAGCTAACCGCAATGCTTAACAGGGGGGTCGTGAGACGAAAGCTTGTTTAGGAGAGCTGCATTCTACAGTTGATCGAATGACTTTGAAATATCGAGAGCAAAGACGTAAGCTCAGCCAAACGAATGGATGAGTTTGCTTTAAACATGTGTGACGTAAGCGAGGAGATCTCCAGTTGATCTTTGATGTCGGAATCTATATTTTCTATGATTGGTTAAGAGGAGGTTATAGTACGTACATGAGAGTTGTTTGAAACGGTTCAGCTTTAACCATCTTTGGACTATTAATTTTGAGATTTCTGAACTAAAAAAAATATGAGCATGAAGAAAAAGGACGGTTCTAGAGAAATGTCGACGTATTTTTTGAAAATTCCTAATAGATAATTAGTAATAAATTGCCAAAACTGACGTTTTTTTGACTATATTCACGGTCTCGTTAATAACACTGTATAAAATTATTCTAAAATCTGGATCGACACTTCTCTAGATTGAAGTTTTAAGAAAACCCAAATCAGGTTTTTGTGCCAAAAAATATTAATATACAGGATCAAAAATAGTTACAGCTAGAGCCTTGCATTGATCGCGCGCCTATTGGGACACAGATAAAGGCACCACCAATACAAAAGTATGTAAACTACAGTTTATGAATGAGCTGAAGTTCATTTCTGGAATGAGATAGATATTGTTTTGGGCATCAACTGAATTTGTAGTCGGTGGTTTTGGGTGACTTATCGATACACACTGCAGGCCAAAAGTTAGGAACTACTAAAATTTAAACAAATCACGGTAATTGGTTTTGAGCAGTTATCATTTTCAGGATTACAGCGAAATCTTACAATTTTCAACCAGATTTGTAAGTAATTAAAATTTAAATTGCTGGCAGGCCCAAGTCTAGAGTCTTGGGCTCACACTTTTTTGCGTTGCAAATATATATTACATTTTTTACTTTGTAATATAAACTGATAAAAACCTTGTATTTTCATTAACATTTATTCATTCCAGAAGTCATGTTCCTGTGCTAAGTTCTCCACTTTCACGATTTTTTGTGTTCAGACGGCAAAGTAGCAATAGTAACTTTGTGACATGGAACTGCCACTGAACTTGATAGAACCAATAATTGTGGTTTCTCTTTAACGCACCATTTTTCATCCAAAAAGTCGTTTTTCTTCTCTGAATACCCTCTTCATCAGGTGTCATATATCAGGTAAAATAAGGACAATATCTTGGTGTGGCAGCATTAGAGGTCAGATAGGCATCTATGATAGTCCGCAATTAATACTCGATTACTCGCATTTTTTTATTAATCGCTCAACATCAGAGAAAGCAAATTTTTCTGTTTCTTCAGAGTACATAATCGTCTTGGCATAGTTGCATAGGTATATCTGTATTGGAGGTGTAATAGATTCCACAAAGCTATTAAAATGCGTCCTCTTTTCGAATACTTCATCGAAATACCGAATTTGGCGACTGTAATTCAGAATGCAGGTAGATATAGTTTCACTATGGAGGGATATATTTTTGGACGCCAACCGGTGGGGGCATAATTGGGTTTATTTTTCTGGAGTTAGTTGTGAATCCAACAATAATTTTGCTGGCGCCTTCTGGGGTGCTATAGGAAAAACGTATGAGACATGATAGTTTTTTTTAATTTATAGTACCAAGGTGGGGAACACGTCCCCCCTATCCCTCGCATTTACTCCAATTCTGTAATATGTTTACATCTTTCAGTTTTCCAACGGCACTGGCATGTCTAAAGAATTACTCAATATAGAGTGAACTTCACTGAATTTAGCTGCTTTACAAATAACATATACACGCATAATATTATCATTGGTACTTCTTGTTGATTTTTCATATTTTCACCTTACTTTCCGTCTTATTTTCGCTCTTGTACATAGTACAAATTCAACTTTTGTGTGACAACTCAGTTGCACTTATAAACAACTCTTTATAATCATATTGTATTTATTATTATGTATATGCCTGAAATACAAAGAAAACGAATCAACTGTGATGCCAGGTATAAATTATACAATATCTATTTCTCAACGACGGCAACGGACGATCTTTTTTGCACGACAGGTCTAGGGTCAGCGCCGTCAGCGGAAGCCGGTTCGGCATCACCATCACAGACCCCTCGGTTTATAAATACAAGAATGCGGCGCCTACAAATACTTTTTATAACTTGGTGGTATATCCTTGTAGTAGGAATAGTAAATAGGCGACTTCTTATCTCTGCCCTTACCCCACAAATCTGTTATCCTCAAGCAGTTTACTATAACCTCCACTTAAGTGATTGAGCTCAAGGTATTTCATGAACTCTTGGTTGACGTCACATTACTGATCACAGAGAGCAGAGCTATAGCCCTGTAGTTGGTTGGATCAGCTTTGAATCCCCTTTTTGGCACCGGCTGGATGTAATCTGTCTTCCAGTCTTTTTGGGAGATGCCAGATTCGTCCGAAAGAGGCGGGCAAGTATAAGAGCGAGCTGCGGTGCACACTTCTTCACAACGATAGAGGGGATCATATTTAATCCAAATAGGTGATTCGGAATTCATTTTCATTTACAAAGCTTTTGATTGGCTTTTTATATGACGAATTTTTTTACAGCGAAAAGGTGGAAGACGGTTCGCAACCTACTCTGATCGAATACCGAACGATGAACGGTAGCCATTTGGAGACGATCTCTCTTACGGTCAGCTACACGACGGGTGATTCTATGGAGGTCAACTCCCCAGATTTGCAGACCCGCACAAGTTCCACGAGGGATTCAAATAGACTCAGCGGTTTATCGAACACCCAAAAGACGAAGTTCCAGCTCAACAACCCGATCACAGAGGAAGGCAAAGTAATTATAATTACAGCAGTAATTTTCAATGATAAAAATACAATGTGTTCCACCATCATGTCGACAAACTTTGAGGTATGAAAATACAATTAAAGTTATCGAGAAAAAATGCGAAAAAAAAGGGGTCAACCTTTTGATTAATTTTTTATTACATTTTCAATTTTTGTATCACGACTCCATGGGTTCGCGCAGTTGTAGCGCCGTAGCTTGATTATTTATCGACCGATTCATGACATTTTGGACTCATTTTATAGGAGAATGATTGGGCATATCAACTAAAGCAAAAAAAGATAATACCTGACAATTTCTAAGACTAAAAAAATTCACCAAAGTGGAAACAAAATTTTTGAAATGCACTTATATGGGTTACTTACAAATAATTTGAAAAAAAGCCGTATTAGTGCCCATTTATTAAGACATTTTAATGTTTAGCAGGATGTTTCCTGTCTAACCACATGCACGTCGTGTATGTAGCACTAATATAATCAAATTTATTCATGTAAATTGCATTTAAGTAATAATCTGTACCGAAGTCCAATAAAGACAATGGGCATACCAAATTCTCGTTTATTTCAAAATTAGTCATAATAAAAAGGCCTATTTCGTCGATGATTTTAGTGCTACATGAACAAATTGCATGTCGTTAGACAGGAAACATTCTGATAAACATTAAATTGTCTTAATAAATAGGAACTAATACGCCTTTTTTTCAAGTTATTTGCAAGTAACCAAAACAAGTGCATTACAAAAAAAAAATTTTTCAGCTTGTTGAATTTTTTTAGCCTTAGAAATTATCAGCAATTGTATTTTTTGCCTTAGTTGATATACACAGTCATTCCCCTCTAAAATGAGTCCTAAAAGTCGTGAATCGCTCGATAGATAATCAAGATATGGCTTTACAACTGCGTGAACACATGGCGCTGTGATACAGAAGTCATAAACCAAAAAGGCCTATTCTGTCGAAAATTTTAGTGCTACATACACGAACTGCATGTGGTAAGACAGGAAACATCCTGCTAAACATTAAAATGTCTTGATAAATGGGCACTAATACGGATTTTTTTCAAATTATTTGTAAGTAACCCAAATAAGGGCATTTCAAAAATTTTTTTTTTCACTTTGGTGAATTTTAGCCTTAGAAATTGTCAGGTATTATATTTTTTGCTTTATTTGATATGCCCAGTCATTCTCCTATAGAATGAGTCCAAAATGTCGTGAATCGGTCGATAAATAATCAAGTTACGGCGCTACAACTGCGCGAACCCATGGAGTCGTGATACAAAAACTGAAAATATAATCAAAAATTAATCAAAAGGTTGACCCCTTTTTTTCGCATTTTTTCTCGATAACTTTAATTGTATTTCATACCGCAAAGTTTGTCGACATGATGGTGGAACACATTGTATACTATCACAGTAAAAACGAAAAATAACACGTTTTCAAAGAACATCGGACTAAAAAGTTAGAAATTATTTTTTAAAATAAGCTTAATACAGTAATGGACAAAAAATAGTAGTATAGTACTACATAAATGATAATAAAAATTGTCGACTGTCCTGAATAAATTTCACAATTTCACAGTTAGATGTCTGGTCTTTTAAGCTCTCGTCGCTACGCCTCTGTGTAATACTAAGGTTTCTGCGCCATCTATTAGTCAGCGGATACAACCGTCGCTCCGACACATTTGAAGCCATCAAAATCGTTTTCGTGGCAAAGTACTATACTCGGTCCACCGAAGAAAAAGAGCGAAAAAAATTCATGGTGTTCACGTGCTGTCGATATTTGCGAGACCTGTTTACACGGTAACCACCGACGGTAACAGTCAGTCCTTCAAGGAACGAGAAATGGACGGTGTTATACAAAAGTGGCGTGAGCCACCGATCTGTTGTTTTGAGAAAATTAGTTTTGTATTAAGCTGCCTTCTGGACTGTACTAGTTGAAAAACACTCTTATTATCATTTTTTATATTCAAATAAAATTAGGAAAAGAATTACTAAACCAGACATAAGATTTATTAGCAGAAATCTTAACTTTAGAGACTCTTTCAAATGAGAGATGATTATGCAAAACGTGAATGAGCTTGGAGACCAGCTTAATATTATGGCCATCGTAGGATTTTGACCATACGAGTTTCTTAACAAAAGCACGTTTATTTGTATTTACATATTTACGTGAGCAGGAGCCAACTTGCTTTTGCGTACTCATCCTAGCTTCATATTCTAATATTCAAATATTGAAAATATCCCTACCTGGTCTGCCGACGAATATACCTTCAAGGAATACGTTCAACCTAATCTTGTACAGTTTTGATATCATATTTCATCTAGCAATCTACACTAACGACTTATAGTTTTTCAATAATGGTGTATGTCTCACGTATTGTGGATTATAATACTGTTATATACGAGTATACTGTTGTATATGTATCCAGCGGAAAACAGGGCACAAAAAAATGTGATGTTCATGTTCATGTGTTTTCGATGTTTGGCAAATCTGTTTAGACCACAATACGACCGCGGCCATATTATGAGGAGGCGTCGACAAACAGCTGTGTATTTGATTCTTCAGGAAAGGTGGCCTGTTCTCCAAATTTGTCGGTGCCAGGCGTGCTCTTAGGCATTGGCATTTACACTCATTGCTCACCTGCTTTTCCGTTTCTCCGCTGGATGGATATAATGAATTTCTTCATTAGGTTATTGGTTTGACAATATGGAATAGGAACAATATCGCCAAAATGTGAAAAGTGGTTTAATTAGGACATTTATGCAAAATGTAGAATGGAACGTCCAGGTTTTGATATCAAATAAACGATCATAACAAAAATTATGTTAAATTCCTTATGGCACAACGCCATCCAAATCGTGTTCGTTTCAAGAGGCGGTCCGCTGTGGTGTAAGCTTGGCTACGGCCAGGCGACACTCATCTTGCGCGTGATCACTCTTTTTCTTCGCTGGACAGAGAATAGTACATCGGTGAAGCTAATAAAAGTACGTTAAGAAAGGGTCCCGCACTGGTTTTTACCACCAGCATGCAAGTTTTGTTGTGATTGCAGGTGAAACTACGTGCAATAAAAGATAAACTGGGGCTGGAACACGGGGAGCAGAGTAAAACAAATATAGCCACCGAAACAATACAATCCAGGGATAAGATTGGCGTCTGCGAAGAAGTCAGCAATTTTATATCAGGGCTAACCCAGCATCCATCGGACGAAATCAAAAAAGTCATACCCATCATTCGCAGGTAATTGCATTATTTTGAGAGTTTTCATTTCACTCTGCCCTAGAAATAGTGGATTACCCAGGAAGTTTGACCTCGGACTCCGAAAACTGTCAATTTATTAATGTTAATCCTTCTGAATTACATTAAATTCATTATACACTACAATGTTTACCCAGGATTTCGGGAGATAGGTAATTGTATCTTGTGAGCGGAATTCTAAAGAACTACGTTCACCTTTTGACGAAGGACCAGGTTTTCATACTTCATAATTTTTTTGACATGCAACGCCCACTTGCTGAACAGTTGTGTTTATAAAAAAATATATCAATTTCATCACCAGAATCAAATTATACTTGATATCTTTGGTTCACAGCCGTAAATCGCTAAGTAAGCAAGAAAAATCGAAGTCTACTCGTACGTTCGACGTCAACTACGTATTTGGAGATTTCCGACAACCAAAGGTCACAGAATTGTTGGCTAGGAAGTCGTCCAAGCAGAACAAAGATCATTTGAAGGTGGCAAGCAATGGTAGATGTAAGGTAAATCCTCAAATTATACAGAGTGAGTCTAAAGTATAGAATGCCTTAATTATCTCGGAAAAGTTTTACACGATTTTCATGAATATTGGGATAGGGGGGTATTTACAATATTGTCAAATCTATCGTTTTTTCGAAAATGTAATAAACTTTGTTATTTCAAACGGATCACCCTATATATTTCTACATTTTTGAAATCCTCGAAAAATACCGATTGTTTTTTGTATAATATTTCTTATACCTAAATCTTATAATTTCGGAGCTACAACTACATTTACATTGCCCAACTTAAAATGAGACATTAACTCTAAAAACCATGAAGACAGTTTCAGCAGATGCTTAAAATGTTGTCCGTTTACTTCAATACAAAAAACCATGTGATTCTTGAAACTTTGCAGTACTTTTGCAACATGTTTGAGTTTTCAACAGTAATCATAGCCATCTTATATAGTTATTCTAACTTGAGCGGATGCAATGTAAGTTTGGTTGTAACTCGAAACAAAATTATGACATTTAGTTATAGCACCTTACATTAACAAAGACAAGTAGGGTCACTCGGCGTGCCGACTTTGATGTGAGTCTCACAAACGCGAGCCGCCTCGATTTTAGAGGGGTTCCATTCGTGCCGTCTCGTTTACTTACAGGGAATCCGAGGCTGTGCGATATTGTCGACGTTCACTTCTTATACGGGGGTTAATAGAAATGAATTCTATAGTATAGATAGAATACAATTTATTATTCAATAAACCATTCAACTGAACTGACAATACATACCATTAGTTCCTTGAAATATAAATGATAAGATAATGAAAGGGAATAGTACTCTAACAACATATTTTGTCTATATCGAATAGTTTATATACAAAACTTAACAACCTCCTTAAAAAACAAAGAAACCGGAAATAAGGAAAAAAATGCGAATACCGGAAGATACATAACAGACACGTTTTTATACATTTTATATTTGGTTTTATTTTCTGTCTTGATTGTTCTTTAATGTCAATAATAGTAAATTTGGTCGCTGAACATATTCACACTCTAATATAATATAGGAATACAAAATATCCATAGAGTAACCTAAGCTAAGCTAGGTATGCGCTCTGAATGGAAAATGAAAAATGTGGGTGTTCCTAAGTGATTTCGTCCGTCATTATCATCCTGGTCATTGAAGAGTACAGAAGACCTGGTTACTGGCCAACGCCGTTATTAATTTATGTATGATTTCAATACCATGGGGTTATAAACCCTAAAAATATGTGTGTCTGGTTTCTTTGAATACCGGTGAGTTATATCGTGTGATTGCTGTAATTTTGCTATGAACATGTCCTATTTGTACAGCATGCTCCCATATTTTTTCAGAACAGAAAAGATGTCTGACCTTATAATATACGTATACGTATTTTAAGGCAAGGGTGGCATATTTATGGGTACCCACGAACTTTAATGCCCGTTTCCAATTTTCACATTTAGAAACAATATTTATTTTTTAAATTTTATTGAGACGAATCTGCCAGTATAAGTTAATAAACTATCTTACCCAATTTCCTCTTTCGAAGATCGAAAAAACGATTTTCCCATTCCTTGTTTACTGTTGCAGCTATATTGTACAAAAAATAATCAGTATTTTTTGAGGGTTTCAAAAAATTAGAAATATATGATGATCCATTTGAAATAACAAATTTTATTTTACAGGGTGTCTCACGACGATTAAGACAAGCAATATATCGGAACTGGACAGAAGTAGCGAATTCTAATTTTGGGGATATAAATTAGAACAAATATAGTATCTTTTCTTGTTATTGTCTCACCCAATGAGGTATTTGTTTTTGATCACGTGACGTACTATTCAGAATGTTTAATGGGACACCCTGTATATTTGTAACTTTTTGTATTCCTCCCGATAAAACAATTCCAACAGACTAGCACACTTGGGGTCTAAACAGATACCGCATTGGGTGACACAATAATAAGAAAACATACTATATTTGCTCTAATTGACACCCCCAAAATTATAATGGGGTATTTTCCAACTTGCTAATATTGCCTGTTTATGGCTGAGATGGATTGCTTGTATCTAATTTGTAATGATGGCAGTGTTTGCTCAATTTTTTTCTGCCCACGTGGAGTAAAGATAGACTTTGAAAATCATCCCTTTGAAAAGAGCTCATTTAAATCTCTTAAACCTCCCGCCTAAGAAATCAACCAATCAAAAGTGATTTTTATGCCGGATGTAGATAGGATGTGACTGTTTTAATTTGAATTGAGCGTAGATTCTTGGTTGTCTTGTTGTTAATATTTTGCATAGTTTTTCTATAAAGGATGTAAACTTTATTTTATGTTTATTTAGTTTCCCTCTTTTTGTAGTCTATAAATGTTATATTGCACAGCTATTCCATTTTTTGCATTGTTATGCAATTAGCAGTTTACTCTGAGAATGTTTCATAGTTACTTTTCACAACTTTACTAGTCATTCGACAACACTCGTTTTTAACAGCCTGTCACTAGTGTCATGCATACATAACCTCCCCTGGTGTCACCACTCTCACGGTATCTCATTTAACCAAGATAGATCATGAAATGATGTAAACAAACATCTGTCAATATCAACACGAAGCGGAGGTTATGTCTGTAGATGGAGAAAAGGAGGTCAGACGACAAGGTACAGTCACATTCTAAGGATAGCTCCACGAAAGATTTATTACGTCACGCTTAGATTTATTACGTCACAGCTTTGGAGCAAAATTTTATATTTGAACTTTGCAGGTGCTTTTGAGCCACTTCGCGTTTACAGTAAAAAGTAAAAATGTTAGTTACATGGTTTTTGGGGACGTAACATCAATATTCCGCCATAAAATTTTGTTCGGAAAATATCCCCTTAGCTAGTACTGCTTTATTCCGATAATTATTGATTGTCTTAATCATCGTGGGACACCCTGTATTTCCGGAAAAAACGGTAGACCCGACAACATTGTGAATACCATCGTAAGAACGGCCATATAGCATATACAAAACTTCATTCAATGAATGATAATTGAGGCGTTCCATACTTAAGACACTCTGTACAATCTGTATGAGTGAAGTGAGATTAGTCCATAACATAAGACATTGCATTTGGGCAACAGGGCTGTAATGTTCCGACCAGACCATTTTGCAAATAAAGGTGTCTACCTAGATTTATCCTCAGTGTTGTAAACTATATTATTTAACAAGTATTTTTTTAAAAGACGGTAGTTTCTTCTTGTTATTGTGTATTGCCTTACGCATCCTCCCATCCCCTTTGCCGTTTTAAAAAAAGAATTCAGAAAACTATCCGGTGCACCCCTTCCGTTTTGAGCTGGATACGCCATTGGTAAACATCGTAACAAGTAGGGGCCTACATCGGCTACATCACGGGGCACTGTAGTGTAGTTGGTATAGCGTCGGGCTAGAATGCCGGAGACGCGGGTTCGAATCCAGCCGGTACCGTTCATTTTTCCGATTTCTCTGTGAACCAAATGTCCCTCTTGCCGAGTAAGCAAGCACCTTTCATTCCATGAAATCCTGGCCGACTGAGGAGTCGTACTTCGGTAAAAAAGAGAGCTGTCGTGCAAATAGCGGTGGGAGATTCACTCTCACCCAACAGCCGACTAGACCTCTCTGGACGACTAAATACATGGTTCGCAGAGAGATACGGGGGAGTGGTGGGTGTCGACGGAGTTGACACCTTGTCCTAGGCGCTGTATATCGGCTACATCATGGGGCACCGTAGTGTAGTTGGTATCGCGTCGGCCTAGAATGCCGAAGATGCTAGTTCGAATCCAGCCGGTACCCTTCATTTTTCAGATTCTTCTGTGAACCAAATGATTAGAATTATCTCCCTTTTGCGGAGTAAGCAAGCACCTTTCATTCCATGAATTCCGGTCTCACTGAGGAGTCGTACTTCAATAAAAAAGAGAGCTGTCGTGCAAATAGCGGTAGAAGATTCACACTCACCCAACAGCCGACTAGATGTCTCTGGATGGCAGAAACACGTGGTTCGCAGAGATATACGGGGGAGTGGTGGGGGTCGGCGGAGTCGATATCTTGTCGTCGGCGCTGTATATCGACTGCGTCACGGGGCATCGTAGTGTAGTTGGTATAGCGTCGGCCTAGAAAGGCGGAGACGCTGGTTCCAATCCAGCCGGTACCCTTCATTTTTCCGATTTTTCTGTCAACCAAATGATTGCAATTAGAGGTCTGTTTTGTAAATTTCTAATTATTTTAAACAGAGCCGTTAAAAAGTTAATTAGAAGAGCCAGGTTAAAAACATAATAATAACATAAAATTCCACTCGGCAGTTATGCGAGATATTTTAACAGGTGCCGTTAAAAATTTAGTATAAAAGCAACCACCTAACATGCGATGTTGTCCTGTCTCATGTTCACACTGCTCACAGACAGTGTGAAATCTGATGAAACAGTGTTACTTTACTAAAACCTCACCCAGTAGCTATGCATGTAGGAAAAATGAAGCTGGTGTACTCACTAGTGTACGTGATATATTTTATATATAGTAGAAATCATATTCCGCTGTGAGGTTTTCTAAGTGGCTGGCGACATTGGAAGTTTTGGCAAGTTGATCGTTGACATTTCATTGAAGGCGTGGGCGTGAGGTTGTGTTTTTGTTTTTTGTTGATATTTTAAAACGAAAAAAAGCGGGAGCAGCAATGATTTCATTTACTTAAGCCCACCCGCAAAGTGAGATGCTGTTTCAGTGTCTAGTCGGTAGCAACCTAGCAACCATGTCCCAAAAAATTAAGCGCGCAGAGTACTTGTAAATACTTCAGCATTGTAGTTACCCCTCACACTTTCCTGCCTATTTATGCGGAATTGGTTTGAATTAGGAACTGTACAGCTTCTTTATTGAGATGAAAGAATTTCAAAAATGTGTTTTCAGGGAGCTGGAAGATGTCACTGGTATCTCTCAAGTCTCGCTTCGCCAGCATCCTATCAACAAACAATTTAACCACATGGTTGTATCGGTTGTAAACCACTTTACCTTCGCTTTTATTGAATAACCGCTTCTTGATTTGTGATCACGAAATAAATTTGTACAGCAGCCATTCCGATAAATTTTTCTTCTAGATTAGGTAGTAGTATAACGCTACCCAAAAGCTCTACCGTTATACATACAATTTCAACTGCTGATTTTAACCACTGGCGGTTATCAATTTAACCAGCTGTCTGTTTACAGAATACCTATGATAGTTATAATGAGCATTAGTTATGTTAACCATACGTTATGTTTAACCTTGCTGTTACAGAATAGATCCTTTATTCTCCTATTTCTACTATGTGAAGCTATTTTGACCGACGAAATCTAAATTTTCAATTATTTTTGCAAAGGAGGAAGCTAGACCGTTTTCGAGGTTCAACGTGGGGTTAGGCTCAAGTTTGAAACCGAAGACACCACCGACAAAGCAAGCCGCCCAGGAGAAACCAGAGCCGCAGGTTGTCCGGAGGTCAGCCAAGCATTCGGGGCATCACAAACACAAGCACAAACACAATTTCAAGGTGGAGACGACGTCGAACAGCGAGACCATTACGACGGAGAGGTGAGCGTTGGTCAGGCGATGTTCTTCAAATAAAGAAAAGACAAACATTAGCTAATTCACAAATGTGTAGCTACTAGTTCGGATTATCTATGACAGTTATCAAAAACATGTTAAAAGCTGTGGTCGATTTATTTGGTAACTACCAAAAGCAACAACAACAGTGACTTACAGGCTCAGCGGCGCTATGAACAAGTGGAATCCATAGCAACCCTTTGCTGTGTGACTCAGTGGACTACACGGGCGACCAAGTCCGCAAACATTCCAGGCCGCGGCTCGCACTGTAACCAAAATTAATTCGTGGAATTTTAGACCATATAAATTCCCTTTTTAGCAACATCCGATCTCAACAAAACTGCGTTTAGAGCATCAAAATTAATTACCCTAGTTATTTTAACGATGCCTATTTTAACAGTTGCACTTCTCTTTTTGCTCTACTTCTTCCTTCCTCTCTTTCTTCCTCCCTTTCTTTTTTTCTCTATAACATTGTCTGGTTTCTGAGTGACCAGACCGACAGGATGACAAACTGACTGACGACCTATGACAAAGGCAAAGGTCCTCCGGACCGCCTTGACAGTTAACGACGAATAGTAACAGTGACTTTAATAGGGTGAGTGCCAAGTTGATACTTATTTTTTAACTGTGTATACAAGGCGTTAAAAGAAACTTTATCAAATCATTTTTTTCAGAAAACTAATATATAATAATAAATAAATAATGAATAGTACATCTGAGCTTGTGTATCAAGACGTACCTAGTCTGTTCATGTTTAGTTTTTTGCTCGGATTTTTATCAAATCGATTAGCCTCAAGTGATTGCTCCCAAATTTGGCCAACTTGAATCAGTAAAAGTCAGTGGTGGCTTGTGCCAACTTAGAGAGGTAGTACCAGAATGACAGCCAAAATTTCAAAGCGATATAAAATTGAAAAAAAACTTATTACTAGCCGATAAGCCGAATTTAACTGAGTCTCTTTATGTTCGACTTACCAAGCATCGATAAACTGAAAACATTATTCATATGCACTTTAAATTTTTCATAGGTCTTCGTTTTCTCCCATATATGAATAAGATCATCCGTGCCTTTTTTCGCCCAAGTGTCATTCGCCTCCAAATAGAACACACACAAAACAAAACAGTTTGTTTTCACAGTCACTTATCCAATTGACAACGCGATTTCTGACCACTATCGATAAGTTTTTCAATTTTTAAATCAGGTGTTGGACGTCCTAATTCCTTAATCTGCAGTTTTTCTTCCAGCGGAAGATTACTAAATGAGTTTATTAATGCGCCAATTTTATTCATTTTCGCTCCAATGATATATTTTAATTAAACACAAAAGAAATACCGATCCGAAAACAGCGCACAACTCACTCAAACTAATAAGATCTGAATTTAAAACCTTTAACGAGAAAATCCGACATCAGCATCAAACATAAACAAATCAAAACTTCTGAAACAAAACAAAAATAGTGAACCATGAATTGAAATATGGGTAATGTGCCTGGCACGATCTACTTCGGATTTTCGTACTTAAAATCTATCCAAACGTCCAGCATAGCGTTATCTCTGTCACTCATAAGCGTTTGTGATAAGATTTCTCTCACTCTGTTTGTGCGACGATGCCACGTGTTGCCTGGTGCAAGCATTTATGCGGTGAGGCGCTATTGCCATTTCATATAAAACAGAAAAAGTCGTTGGAAACCAACATAAAATAAAAAAAGTTTAAGATATGGATAGAAATATGTTTTTGTCGAAAATTAAGGTAGTGCCATGGCACTGCGGCACTACCTCACCAGCCGCCACTGGTAAAAGTCCTTTCAAGTTGAAAAGTTTTAGTGCCGATCGAACAACTGTGAGCAATGGGGGGTGGAAAAGGCTGGGGGATGCACAAAAAAATGTAAAAAAATGTAGTACAACATATAAATTTGATAGTTGAAAGAGAATGTGTCTTTATGTCTACAAAGATATATCACATGTATTTTTTTTCTGAAATGAAGGCTAAACAAAACAAATACATTGAAATACTCAACCACACTTGAGTCGGAGAAGTTTCTAGAACGAGGTTTACCTCGTTCAACGCCCACTTTTTTTAATATATGTGACTGAAAATTCAACATGGAAACCAAATCTCTGCAGTTTAAAAGCAAGGTTATAACCCAAATTTAATGTATACCTAAGAATTTCGTTTTTTTTATGAAAACTCAACTCAAAGTGATTTCATTTGAAGATCAAATGCTGTTAATTGTTTTTGCACATCGTGAAATGTTAAAATGGATGTCTTCTCTAAATTCATACAATGGTGGTGATTGGAGAACCATGCATAAATGTTGTTACACTAATTAATAACCTAGATGAAAAGTTACTGAAAGTAAATGTTACAAATCCTTGATATCTCATTAAAAGGAGGATTGAAAACATCACACGACCGGCAATTTTTGTTATAGTTATTATACAACACATGAATCGACGGCTTTGAAAGCATGTGGTTTGCGCTTCGTTTCATCTGAATAGCAAGTCAGTCAATGGAATCATGCAAGTGCTTGTATAAAGCCTCGTGTCCACTAGCAAATAAAATTGCTAGAGTTACTCTCACAAGTCACATCCGTAGCTTGCGACTTGCTGAGAGCTTGTAGTGTACACGGTTACTCTCAGGAAATTAGTTTGCCACAAACATTTCGAGCTTGTTTCGAAAGTCTTTCAGCAAGGAGTGTTGTAAATCAAATATGGAGATGTCCACCTGGACGAGAGAAGACACGTGCCTTATAATTGAAAATTTTGAATTATATCCTGAATTATAGAATGTACATACTCCAGAATCTAAGAACAGATTCAAAAAGCAGAATGCATTACAAAAATTGGCCGATTTGTTCAATACTTCTGCAGCGGAAATTCAAAGGAAGCTACATCATATGATAACGCAAGTTAACCAAGAGTGGTGAAAAATTCAAAAAAAGAAAAGTGGGAAAAGAAATAATTAAATATATAAAAGTACTTGGGAGTTCTTTGACTCATTATAGTTCATGTATCCCTAGAGTGGTTCAATGCTGAATCCACTTTCCCACCCAACATTTTCTCCGCCTTTTACTATTTTTCTCTCGTTTTCTTTTTCTTAATTAAATATACCACAACTACCGTAGCAGCTACGGATTTTGCATACGACATCTTATCTATAGTGTACACGGAATCAGAACAATTAAGTCCAAGTGAAATTGCCAGAGCAATTTCCTAGATTAAATTTGTGAAAAATTAAAATATTGTGTACACAAACAAGCAAGTACTTGCTGCAAAAACTATCACAAGTTACTTGCAAGTGGACACGAGGCTTAAGACTTCATTGCAGCAATATCTTTTCTACATTCTATTGTCATATTTTATTCTGTAGGTCAAAATCCGAAGGAGAGTTGACCTCCTGCCAGTGCGTGGTGAGCAACGGGGAGCTTCACAGCTGTCGGTACGACCAGTTCCATCGTATGAATCCGCCGATGTTCAATGATGCCGAGGACCTGGTGACCACCATTAGGAAAAAGAGAAGCTACTTCAACAATTGCGTTACGTACTACCTGAAGCGCACCCCAGTTCCTGGGCCTCCATATTCTTCTAACAGGAGCTCTCAGCAACAGGTCATCAATAATAGCAGTATTTCCTCTAACACAGCTACTTAACAAAAAAAAGGGGTCAGAAAATTGAGTGGGCTGATAGTGAATGATCTGAGATCAGTGTAAAATGATTTAGTTATTGAAATTGTAAATGTAATATACATACAAAGTTTAATTTAACAATAAAGATTATGCACTCATTTTTGTATCTCTAACCTGTGTTCAGTTTAAGTTATTTAATTCTACACTAGATGATGATAATAGTAGCAACAATTAGATGTTGGGAAGCAGTACTTTGACAAAGTATTGGTTCGCCATCTATCTACCAAAGCCGGTGCCTGAGCGTTTAATTTAAGTATCCGAGCACGGTTTATGTGACCCGTTTAAAAGCATCAGGTAGAGAAACCTGCGGGTAAGACAACAATCAGATTCTTTTTTGTGGAGCACTCATTTAACACTCCCTACACTCAGGTACCGGCTACTGCTTCCCAATATCTATATGTTGCTACTACTCGTACGAGTTTTGCCAGTTAGGCACTATCATGCAATTTTATTTATTCGTCTGAGACCTAAATCACACTGACGAACTTTAATAAGAGCGAAACGACGTCGTCTGTGATTGGTTTCGGATGAATGAATGAAATTGCTACTCTTTAATTGTTAGGTTGCTATACACCGTATGTCGGGAGCGTTGAATGAGTGTTCCACAAAAAAGTCTGTTTGTTGTCGTACCCGCAGGTTTCTATACCTGATGCTTTTAAACGGGTCACATAAACAGTGCTCGGATACTCAAATTAAACGCTCAGGTGCCGGCTTTGGTAGATAGATGGCGAACCAATACTTTTTCAAAGTACTGCTTCCCAATATCTATATGTTGCTACTACTATACTAGTACGAGTTTTGCCAGCTAGGCACTATCATGCAATTTCATTTATTCGTCTGAGACCTAAATCACACTGACGAGCTTTAATAAGAGCGAAACGACGTCATCTGTGATTGGTTTCGGATGAATGAATGAAATTGCTACTCTTTAATTGATAGTGATAATAACAATAACTTTTATTAATTCTTTAGATCATCATCAATAAGTCAGATTTCGTTAATATATAAAGGCGAGAAATAATTAGTAAATGTAAATAGACGCTTAATGATTACAAACACAGAGAGCACAATTAATTAATATAATTAGTTCAGAAATCAAACAGAAAAAAACAAAATACATGTTGAAAGACACATGGAATGCTTTTCAAAGAGGATTGAACTTTCTTTGTACTAGGTGTTATTGTAGAAACAATTTTGGTTGGCGGTCAGAAAGATATTCATTCAAAGAATAGTACGTTTTCTGTATAACTAGTCTTTTTAGTTTATATTTAAACAGATTCATGGTAGGGTTTTGATAGTGACCAGGACGAATGTGTTACGTGTAAAATAACTGCAGTGATCATTGAGCTTCGCAAAGTTATGTAAGTTGGTCCTTGCATAACATCCTATCGAGGACGGAAGGACCAGTCTGGTATACCGAGTGGGCCAATAGTGCGTGGACGGAGGATTGTGGGCTTACTAAAACATATTTCAAAAATCTGTAAATTGATCATGGTAGGGACCCTTGAGGGCTATAACGTAAAAATATTTTCACTTAAATTTTGACGTTTATACAGGGTGATTCATATGAAACTAACATTTTTTTGAATGGAACCCCTATATATTATTGCATATTTGTTGTAAGGAATTTTCATAATCTTGCCTCGTTACTCTAGTTAGTTTGCATCTCAGAGTAACAACGTTCAGTTGTTACTCTGAGGTTTGCATCTTTCTACTAAATTGGTTGGTTTCTTCCATATTAACGGGCTTTTGTTTATTTTTTGTGGCCTGCTAGGTTGCTTGCATGCAGGAAAATTGAAAAGCACCGATCTGACTGGAAATTTGAAATAAAATGAAAACCAAAAAAAAGATTGATATAGAGAATGCTATTCGTCATTGTTAGTCAGAGCGTTCTGGAGGACCTTTGCTCTTAGTTGCAGTCGCGTCGGTCGATCGGTCTGTCAGGTCTGGTTACCCAGGGGCCAGACAAAGTCATGGAAGTAAGGGAAGAAAAAGAGAGGAAGGAAGGAGAACAGCAAAGAGGAGGAAATGTGTCGGTTGGAGGGTATAGTTTGACATAGTCGATTTGAGTTCGGTAATTTTTGGGTTTAACCAAAAGGGTTAATTTTGAGGTTCGGTATCTAAAAGGGCAAAAATTTAGTTGTTTCCAAAATTGCGTGATTTGATTTTGATCACAGTGCGAGCCGCGGCCTTGTGTGCTTGCGAACTTGCTCGACTGTGATCGAGAATGCTATATCGTTAGAAAGGTTATCAAATTTTACATTTGATTCTTGAAACCAAAATAGGCATTCCCATTTGAAAAATTCAAGTTATCTGTGATTGAAGTTTCCTTAGTTAATCTACTGATTTCTCCAAGTACAAAAAGAATTCGAATTTAGCCCTCCGACCTAAGGGGACGCATTTCATGCTTAGTCGTACTGAAAAGTCACGGCCCACTAAGTTGTATAATCGCTGCGATACTCAATTTTTTCTGATACTTACTTATACCCCGTGAATAAGTTAATCAATCCTTATACCAAAAATGGTGATTTGCGCCTAAACGGTTTATTTAAAGTTCCCTGTGTGATACATAAAGTCACACTAGAATTGACCAAGGAATTCAAATATGCAATCATATATGGGGGGTTCCATTCTAAAAATGTAAGTTTGATATGGAATCACACTGTATAAACGTCAAAATTTAAGTGAAAATATTTTTACGTTATAGCCCTCAAGGGTCCCTACCATGATCAAGTGACAGTTTTTGAAATATTTTTTAGTAAGCCCACAATATTCCGTCCACGTACTATTGGCCCACCTGTGATAGACCATCATTTATCAATGAAGACTCCGGCGCCCGGGTCTGCGGGCAAAAAATAGCCCTCCCTCACTTTTGGAGGATACATCCTCCTATTCCAAGCAGAAATATACGCGATTTTAGCTTGTGCCTCCCGTATTCATGAAATTCAGGGGCCTAGGAGGATTCTGATAGCTAGGAAGCATTGAAAGCATTGAGTGCTTGTAGGTTGACATCAAGGCTCAAGTCCAATTCATAAACTCGACGTTGGCGTTGTCGTTGGCGATGACGTTCGTAGCACAAGGCTGCTATTCATAAACTCGACGTTCGCGCCGTTAACCTAGCTTTCCCATCGTGTTTGTAAACATGTTCTATTGCGATTTATCATCGGTGTTTTTGGCTTTGTGACAGATTTTTGAATTTTCCTGGTGAAAATGGACAGAGTCAGAGTCAATAACCAATACAGAAAACTTGATAAAACCCTGGAGAAAACCCACAAACCTTTTGACAGCTAGACGTCAACAATAATAACAATATCAGATGACCGGTACCGACGACTATGATTAGCTTATGCGCCGGCTACGAGGCTGGCTACGAACGGCGAGCAGAAAAAGTTAAAAGATAGTTATGTCGAACGGCGCGCCCAACGGCAGACCCGACGGCGGACGGTGAATATGAATGGTCTTAGGCGTTTCCATGTATTTATGTTGCAACGGCCAACGGCAACGGCAGCGCCAACGTCGAGTTTATGAATTGGACTTCATTCTGCTATATGGAAAGGTCTTTGATGACATTTCGGAAAGACATGAGGTTAACCTATATGGGTGCCGAGCCATGCTGGAGTTTGCGGTAATGAAACGGTGGACGCGCTCGCAAGGCAAGGGTGCAGAAATAGCTTCCTGGGTCCAGAGCAGGCTGTGAGGCTAGCAGTAGGTTCCATTAGAAAAAAAAACAGAGATGCGATTGCCAAATTAACATCTTATGACATGGGGAGGAATCTCCGGACATCTTCGTAAACTAAAGAACTTATTTTAGGTCCTTTGACCAAGGTGGGGTGGTTCTGTCTCTGACTGAACAGAATTCGGCTAAGGTTACTTGTGGGTCTGCTATCTTGACATAACACCTTCAAACGTCACTTGTATGTGATGGGGGTGTGTCGCTGTGAAGCCCTATCACAGGCAGACTATACTAGTGGTTCAAGGGTTCTTGAACCTGAGGGTATAGGACGGGCAGGATCCAAGGCCATCCTCACGTTTGCGATGAGGGCTGGAACTACGGTGAGTAGAGGTGCCTAAGGGCCTGCTTTTAGGTCTATTCACTGGCAGTTCTGGTTACCAGAAAGACTATCTCCTTCTTTTGTTGATTCATTCATGTGTGGGTGCCGTGTCATGTTGGAGTTTCCAGTACCGAAACGACAGACCCGCTCGCAAGGTTAGGGTTGAGAAATAATTTTTTGTATTCTGAGGCGGCTATGGGGTGGTAGCAGGCACCATTAGGGCCGGTTTCTCAATGTCCAGTTAAAGTGTCAGATAGGTATCTGCCAGATAGCGTTGCTATGGATACAACAGTCTGATAAGATTTACGTGACTTCGTAAGTTTAGCCTTCAATTGTTTAAACAATTTATCTAACAGTTGCTGTTATCTTGCATATAAATATTTAACTGGACATTGAGAAACCGGTCCTTAGAAAGGAAACAGAGGTTAGGTGTGTCTGCAAAATCATCATCTTAAGAGATGAAAAGAGGTTTTTGGGCATCTTTGTCAATCTAGAGAAGCTAGGACGCCACTCGTTTCAAGCAGAACCGCCCCACCTCTGTCCAAGGTGGGGCGGTTGTGTCTCTCGTTGTGAAGCCGACCAAGATTACTTGTGGGCCTCCTATCTAACCACACCACCTCCAGATGTCATTTGTATATGATGGGAGTGGCACGAGACCCGACGTATGCACGCTGTGACGAGGCTCACATTCTATATCGCTGTGGATATCACAGGCAGACTATACTAGGTTCAAGCGTTCTTGAACCTGAAGATTTAGGGGTCTGGGGTATAGCGCGCGAAATTGAGAATCTAAGAAAAGACGTATTCCCGTGTTAACGAGGAGGCGTGGCCACCTGTTCCCTTTCTCCAGTGTGTGTGTCTAAGATGAGGGCATATAGGTAAGTCCGAAAATCCAAAGATAAGGTCAAAAGGGCCAAAGGTAAGATCCAAAGGTCACTATAAAAATTAATTTCGCATTTCCAAGCTCCTGAAGTTACCTTTAAACTTACAGTAATGACTCAAAGAACAAACTGAAGAAGAAAGCTTGCGCTTGTGCAACTGTTTACCCTTTTTTTGATATCGTGTTGTTGTTGTTAAATTACAGGCATTTATAGAATGTATGATTTTGCATTGCGAGTTTTTTTGCAAATTAAAAAACTTTTTTAAGAAAATCGAAAATAGTTGTCATTCATTAAGGTCTTAGCTATCGCCTTCTGAAATATTATATATGTAGTTTGAAAATAGAGTGTGTTATGCGAGAAATTGTGTCCCACCAGAAAGCCTCTCTCCTTTATTTCCTTCATTACCCTAGCAACTAATTTTCATGGGACGAAGAGTACTAAAAATAACGACTAACTTGTCAAGAAAGGAAAACTCTCAGCGCCTCAGCATCGCTACGAGAATATTACCGAGCGAATTTTACCCTCATGGTAATGTTACTCAAGCTCCCGGTAGTATTACCGTAATTTGGGGAAAATAACAGTCAGTTTCATAGGTAATATTACCTTTTGCCATCACTAATCGTGACGGCGCTTGGCCATTATTCAGCCCGCAGCCGTAAGAAAAATTTATTACCTCCTTTTTTATTGGGTGATAGGGTCCAAATAAACAAAACTTTAGCTCAAATTTGCCAACGTTTCGAAAATTATATTTTCATCTTCAGGGCTCTAGAATAAAGAAAAAAGGCAATTATATACATTTTTTTAACATTATTGGTTGTTGTTGTTAATCAGAAGCATCAATGTAAACAATCACCTTATACATATACAAGGAAATATTAAAAGTATTGCTAAAATGTAAAAACAAAAACATTTTGAAGTTAAACAACACAGAATTAAAAAGGAGAACAGTCAAAAACTTGTACAATAAATTAAAAGTAAGGATTCCCCACCATATAATCTAATTATCGGGGATTTATGCAGTTAATTAATGGATTGATGAAACAAAACAAAAATATAGGACTAAAAAAGGGAGATAATCACACAAAAAAAACACCATAACATACCCTTTGTGTTAAAAGTTGTGGTAGGGTATGTTTGCTTTGTTTTTTTGTGTGATTATCTCCCTTTTTAGCCCTATATTTTTGCTTTGTTTCATCAATCCATTAATTAACTGCATAAATGACCAATAATTAGATTATATGGTGGGGAATCCTTACTTTTAATTTATTGTACAAGCTTTTGACTATTCTCCTTTTTAATTCTGTGTTAACTTTTAAATTTTTTTATTTTTAAATTTTAGCAATACTTTTAATATTTCGTTGTATAGTATAATGTGATTGTTTACATTGATGCTTCTGATTAGCAACAACAACCAATAATGTTAAAAAAATGTATATAATTGCCTTTTTTCTATATTCTAGAGCCCTGAAAATGAAAATATAATTTTCGAAACGTTGGCAAATCTGAGCTAAAGTTGTGTTTATTTGGACCCTATCACCCAATAAAAAAGGCAGTAATAAATCTATAAGAAGGGTCGTAAAATCATTACTAACGTAAGAAAAATGTTCGCTGGGACGCCACTGGCTATCGACGCCGCCGCATCGAGGGATGCTGTAAAAATCCCGGCGTGCTGATCTTGCATCCGCAGTTTGCATGCATCCCTTATCTGGACCTGACACGCTCACCCTCAGCTGCAAAACCGTGTCTTCTCATTCGAACCTACCAAAAAGTGTGTGATAATTTCGTGGTGTCAACGTTTTCGGGGCATCGTTTGTTCCTATTTGATATGCGGGCATGAATAGTAAGCTGTACTGGCTGGTGTTTTTGTTTATTTTAAATGGGGGTAAGTTTCTAAGTGGTGGTGGTGGTCTAAGTTCTATTTGTGAGCGACTAATTCAGATCATTTTCTCAATTAATAAGTTGACATTGGACACAGAGCTGTTACATAGAGCTCTTTGGACATGACATGCATAATCTGACCTATGGTGAGCCTAGCAATAGCTGTGATCAGGGAAAAATTTGAAATTACGGTCAAACAGACCAAGAGCTGGAGGGAAAGATTAATCTGTGCTTATCAGTGTTATTTGATTATTTTACTCATGTCACATATGTGCATAAAAGTATTAGGACATGACATGAATAATCTGACCTATGGAAAGGCTAGCAATAGCTGTAGTCCAGGAAGCATTTGATATTACGGTAAAATAAACCAAGAGATAAAGGTAAAAAGATCTTTATTTAATGGTGATCAGTGTTACTTGACCATTTGGATTATGTCACTCGTGTGCATAAAGGTACTTGGACATGTCATGAATAATCTGACCTACGGGGAGGTTAGTATAATAGCTGTAGCCCGGGAAATACCTATTTGAAATTATGATCAAATAGATTAAGAGCTGGAGGAAAAGATTGATATGTGCTCAATGCCGATCAGTGTTAGTTGATTATTTTGTTTGTCAGCAATAGTTGAGGAGCTTTCACGCAAAAGTCAACATGTCCACTTTTAATAATTGTTCAGGAAACGCAATTTTTGAATAATACTTTTAATAATTATTTATTTGAATCAGTTTTTGCATGATAAATAGTATAGCTTAATTTGTTCATATTTTGAGTATGAATCCATATTTTTCAAGAAAAGAGGTTTCATTTTAAAACACATTTTGTTTTGGACTTGTGCACTTTTAAAAGAACGATACGTATTTGTTGAGTTTTGCATGGATTGCATCTTGGACTTGTTTAGTTTTGAATGAAAAGCTTTAAAATTTTGATTCTAGACGGAAGACACAATAAAAATACTTTGTATAAACTATTTTGTATTATTTTATAATTTGTATTTAACAGTAAAAACTAAAAAATCTAAATATGAACTGCCAGCGTCTCTTCTATCAAGCTATCGCAAACGTAGTCCTTATCGTTGTTTTTGTGTTTAGGATGCTATCGGAAATAAATGTTTAAATGGTAAACAAATAATAAGACAAAAAGTTGAATTCGAAATAAATTTTAGGGGTTGCGCTTTGCACCCTTTACAACCATGGCATAAACAAAGTAAATTACTAGCTAAGTGTCTTTTTGGCAGTAGAAAATGTCAGGTTAATTACAACATTGCAACTTTTTTAATGCTTGCGGTAAAAACTGTTAAACAAATTTTATGTACCCCCTTTAAGAAGCTGTATCTTAACAAGGATGCTCCAATGGAGTTTCTTTACATGAAAGATCCTATCTTTTTTTCGATGAGGAATCACCCCCTTAAATGTTTTACACTTATTTAGTTACACCTTATACTTTATTCCTACAGTGGTTTATTTCCAGTGCTGTGACCTTGGAACATCCATATTTTTTCCTTTACGTCTACAGTTTTTTGGGTTCAAGTTGACATCAGGAATTTTGTACTTATAAAAGGTTAACAAATATTTATTACTATGACAAACAGAAATCATTTGAAAAGAAACTGAAATAAACCTTTCACGACATTGCAACTCCCATTTTGTGTATTTTTCCTGCCTTCTACGAGTTCCCCTCTTACCCTCCCGAACTGATATCCCACATAACACTATATGTATATGTACATCCACGGAATGTACATTAGATATTCCAGTTTGAACATGTATATTTTGAATATTCATAGGACGTTAAATGTACATATGAAAAATGATATACACTAGTGTAATATACTATGTATATTCACGTAGGTATATACATATGTATATATACATAAGATGTTGGTCTATGTATCATATATACATCAAGTAGTTTACGCCTGCGCGAAGGAGAACTAGTGCCGCCATTGCTGATTTCTAGTCATTCGTCGTAGTTAACGTGTGTGTGATGGTGCTGGTTGTGCCTGATTACCTGATCGAGTGTAATATTGTGCAATGGTACTTATCTCCTGGCTACTGATAACACTCGCATCCAGCGTTTGACGGTAAGTCGTAAGTGGAACAAGCCACCTACAAATTTTTGTAACCTTGATTTCTTTATGACTTTAGACATGCCATTCAACAGGATAGAGATGACCATCATAGTAATCGATTTTGCCAAGCATTATTATTGTAACTAGAAAATGAATTAATAACAATACATAATGAAAGTATAAAGTTTGTTTATCTTTCTGCCTCTACATTGAACTTTCATACACCATGCATGTGTATTGAAAGTACATGAGTGTACATTTAATGGATATACCATGGATGTGTAAATTCGCGACAAACGTACATTACATATACTATGCATGTACATTAGACGTACATAATATGTACATTCTATGGATATGCCATGGATGTGAAAGTTCGCGACAAACGTACATGCAATGTATATTTTTTTGATGTCTATTTGACATCTATTGGACATTCTTGCTCCATTTGTGGATATACATATCCATTGATTCGATATCCAGTGTATGTACATTGTATATACTTTTGTTATGTGGGATATCATGTGAATCCATCCTCGAGTTTTTGCAGTACTAAACACAGCCAACAAACAAATCTAAATAACTATAATAACGGTTTTCGGTTTTGTATGAGATCGGGGTTATGCCGCCGTTGACGGTTACCAAGACTACTCAACCAGTAAAGTGCTTTAAATTCCAGGATTCCTAAAATCGCATCGCCACTTCAGTTAGCGCATATCATACTTAGATGTCTGACTGTACAGAACTTCTACTTGCCTTGCATAAAGTCGCCACGCAGCTACAAAATAAATTTATTACTGCACATAGACAGGCGTGGGTAGACTTGTTGAGTTTTGCATGAATTCCTAGATCTAACCCAATGATACTATTAGGGACTTGTTAGGTTTTGTTCGATTTTCGATGAAAAAACTCCTGTAGTAGGACTTGTTGCATTTTGTATGAATGCTTAATATTTCCATGCTGTTATATGATGGATTTGTGTAATATTGCACGGAATAGATAGCCAATCCGGCAGATATCATCTTAAACTACATAAATTCGTATATAACTCAATTTGGTATGAAGTTGGACTTGTTCACTTTTGCGTGGAAGCTCCTCAGTTGTAGTCCGGGAAACATTTGAAATTACGAACAAATAGACCAAGAGATGGAGGGGAGGGAAAGGTAGATCTTTAGTTAAGGCTGACCAGCGTTGCTTGATTATCTTGATGGTATCACTCATGTGCATAAAGAGTCATGACATGAACAATCTGAGCAACGGTCAGTCTCGCAATAGCCGTAGTCTGGGAAAAATTGAAATTACGGTCACACAGACCAAAAGCTGGAGGGAAAGAGTGATCTGTACTCAATGCTGCTTAGTATTACTTGATCTTTTAGATTATGTCACTCATGTCCATAACGATATTTGAACATAAATAATCTGACCTCCTTAAGGCTAGGTGATCCGGGAAGAATTTAAAATTACAGTCAAATAGATCAAGAGATGAAGGGAAAGGTAGATCTTTACTTAATGCTGATCAGTGTTACATGATATGCATTAATTTATTTGAACATGACACGAACACTCTGACTACGGTGTGAATAGTTGTAGTCTAGGGAAATTTGAAATGACAGTCAAATAGACTGAGAGCTGGGATGAAATGTTGATGCGAATCTAATTTTTATTAATGTTGCTTGATTATTTTGATTAATATCACTCGTAGCATTTTTTTATAGGTAAGCAGCATACTACTCATAATAGATTTTCTGGCAAAGTTAGAACGAGAACTCGATACTAGTGCGAGATTCTGCATGCGAGCATTTGAGAGCTTGAAGAACGCACGATAAGATCTAATTTTCGTTCGCACAAAGTGACAAACTAAATGAAGTGAATAGATCGCTAAATCGGGATAACTGAACATTGTAAAGACAATGAAAGCAGGAAATATACAGAATGAATCATGTGAAATAAGTAATTTTTAAAGATTTAATAAGAGGTGTATTCATTTAACAGGTTGTGGAATTCATTAATTGGACTTTTATAAAATACCGATTTTACTAGCATTATTAGAACGAATGTATCTTTCTGGTCGATATATAATAAATAGTAGAACTACTTTTTCTCATTTTGCAACATCTTGTATTCGTATAATATAGAATGGTAATACTCATAAAGATACACAATTTTGACTAAACAGTAGCAAAACCTATACATCTCTGTTAGAAAGAGAATATGTATTCACATTTATGTAGACAGGCGCACAGTCGAATATCATTGGCAATACCAGGATCATTCACCATAATTAGAAATGATTTTATATTTTCGTGACCGTAGATTTCAAACTTGGTGTTTTCTAGTGGTCTTGCGGTCAATTGAATGAAACAATTTTTCTTTCCACGACGTTTCGGTTTATTATATCTAAACCATCGTCAGGTGTCTATAAAGAATTATAAAAACAGGTAAATTAGAAATTTATAAAATAACGTTTCGAAAGAAATTCAAGAGAAATAAAACTAACAACTAAAAACAACTATACTGAACTTCGCCAAATTAGTCTTACTTTTAACTAACTTATGTAATTTTTGTTAAATCGTGTATAATTAATATCATATTTAAAAAAAATTAGTAATTGTAAATTCGCTTTGTTAATGTTTTGCAGTGAACACATTGAGGCTGACGCGGGATACGGTGGTCAGTAGCACAACGCCTACTCCAGATGATGATGATGACGACTGGGATGAGGATGATTCCGGCGAAGAAATTGACGATGATGGAAAGATTTACAAGAATCCAAGAAATTCGCCGTCCACCCTGTGTCCCAGAGATGAAGAACAAGCTACCCTTTTGGTATTTCTATACGATTTCTCAGTTCACATAATCCAATATTACTATATTTTCTTTTTAAGCATTTCCGAAAATAGCGATCAGAAAACGCCTAAGCTTTCGTAATTTATGTAACTTACTCTGCGGTTGTTTCTCTAGTGCATTGCGCATGTGCTATAAAATTATCGAAGTAACATTTTTATTGTAGCTCTTCGCTCACCTCTGCCTTAAGAAAAAAGATATTTGACAAAAATTCGGTCTTTGTTTTATTTTGGGAACTATAACTAGAATACAGTGTTGCATCTATATCGTGGATACATTTTGAGACAATGAAAAATAAAATAAATAAAAAATGGAGCTTGGCCAGGATGAAAGTATTCGGTTGATAACGTTTATGGACCAGTTTGAAAAATATGCTTTGCCTGTGAAAAGCTTAACAGTAAAGCAATTATACTGGAAAGCGATGAAGTTGTTTGCCGAAGACGAAAATACTTGAGAAGTTTAAAGCAATACCGAAGAAAACAGAAGAAAATCTTTTATTTTGATGAGACGTGGATTGAAGAAGGTTATATGTATAGTACCAAAATTGTGGCAAGACAAAAATAAAAGCAGTGCTCGCCAAGCTTTTATAGAAGGCCTGTCAACGTTCATATTGGAAGCGAAGAGGGATTTTTTAAAAAAGGTTTGTTAACCGTCCAGTCATCCCTTACGGGTTTTGGTGAAATGATAAAATATCTCCTGGCTGATTCAGTAGTAGTTATGGATGCAAGTTATCACTTACACCGCATAGAGAAGAAGCAAATTTACACAAACCATACCGTTTTATGAAATACGTCGTAGAAGATATAGCAGCAAAACATCCCATAGAACTTATATGGGCGCAAGTGAAAGGATTTGTAGCAAGACATAACACGACATTAAACATCAAAGACCTTAAGCTACTGTTTGAAGCTATTAAGAAAGTAACACCAGAGAACTTGCGAAACACAGTCCAGTCCAGCATGTCATCAAACAAGTTCAGAAAATGTGGAGTCTTGACTACTTGATTAATCAGATCGTCGACCCGTTAATTATAACATCAAGAGGAGCTGACAGTTCCTCAAATGATGAAGAATATTATGATTGTTTATAATTTTATTTCTGTATAATGTATTTTTTGAATGTTTAATAAAAAAAGGGTACCTAAAACAAATTCCTTCTTTTTGACAAGTATCCTACCTACACGGCTTTGGTACACTATGTTTTCAGTATTATTGAATAGTTAACAACAGGAAAACCGCATTAATTATCCTAAACTCGGGTGGTATTACCTGCAATTGATAAAAAGAAAGAATTTTGCAACGAAATCAATGGCAAACTATGAAAAGTGGCTTGAGTATTTGCTGGGTCACTCTGTAGTCCCTTTGCATACATAGTTTTTTCATGGTTTTTAATACACAAATATACGAAAAGGTTGTATGCTCTTTTTATAGGGTCAGAAATGCTTAAGAAAGTGCTCATCTGATGAGGATTGTAAAAGTAAGAAGAAGAAATGCCTGTGCGATGGAGCTTGCGGCTTATCTTGCATTAAGCCTGGTAAGTTGTTGAGATACGTATTTGTGAAAAAATGAATATTCTCGGGGAAAATAGCAGTAGACGAGGCTTCGGTGGCCTTTGAGACATGCAAAAATTGTGAATTCTGAATAAAAATGCCTTTGGTTACATTTGTCTAAAGTTAGCTGCGTTAAAACTATAAATTATTTAAGGTTCAGATAAAGTCCCAAAAGTAATTTTCAATTCTAAAAGACAAGACGAAAAACAAAAAACTGCTAAGCTAAAGCACCAAGTACAAACTCATCTCATGATATTTTCATTATCTATGCAAAAAATTGCATAAAGAATGGAAGTCCGAAACAGATCTTTTGATATTTCGATTAATATAAACTTATGTTTTAAGATAGGGAATGTCCGGACCCGGAACAGATATCTTTTGGAGGAGTTACAGCAAGCGGAAAGCTATTCGGGGCTCGTGCTACCTACACCTGTCAGCACGGCTACCATGTAGTAGGCTTACAGAGCAGGACTTGTCAAGGCGATGGACACTGGGCAGGAAGCCCACCTGCTTGCAAACAGAACAGTAAGTTCAAAAACTACTCAATTAAATATTAATATAAACTGATACAATAATCCACATTTACGTAGAGTTAATTCGTTTGCTTGAATGAGATCGCCTCATGAATACTATATTATACAGCCTCAGCCACAGTACTTGCGAAGATCCTCGTCGAAGTAAGTCGTGTTCATCATCACACTTAGGACCGGTTTCTCAATGTCCAGTTAAATATTTATCTGCAAGATAACAGCAACAGTTAATAAATTGTTTAAAGAATTGAAGGCTAAACTTACGAAGTCACGTAAATCTTATTTGACAGTTGTATCCATAGCAACGCTATCTGGCAGATATCTATCTGACACTTTAACTGGACATTGAGAAACCGGCCCTAACTCCCTTGTCTTCAGGAGGAACTCTGCTCGGTAGACAAGAAACTAACCTTGTTTTGTCACTAACGACGTCAGCTGATAAGGGCCAAATGGATGATGTGCAAGAGGCAGCTGCATTTGCATTACAAATTATCACATATTTCGATTATGTACCTCATTTTCACCAGAAAATAGATATATAGAACATTTTCTTTCGACGAGTAAGCCTAAACTTTTGAATTCCTATCTAGAAGAAAGGAAATTTCGGATCAAAATAGATACTGCATTGTCGTTAATACGGCCGGTGTTCATCAGGATTCGATCCTTGGACCAATACTATATTCTTTTTTCACACATGATGTCCCTAGCCCCAGCAATTGTGAGGTCTATCTCTATGCTGACTAGTGGCCCAGTCATGGTATAGCACGTTGGTATAGCAATCTAGTCCATGACAGGCTACAGACAGCGGTGGATGAAGTATCTATTGTACCAAAAAGCAACGCGGCACTCTATCAGAGCTCTCTATTAACAACACTCTATTACGGTAGAGCTCCTCCGTCAAGTGCCTTGGTGCCACTTTTGACAAGGGTGTGACATAACAAAAGGAACTCCAAAGCAGGATGCTGAGAACTATTGCAAATGCCCCTTGGTATGTTTTAAACGAGACCCTTCATAAAGATCTCGATATTCCTTACTTAAAGGACAATATCAAAACGCACGCGCAGCGGTCCTATGAACAAGCAGAATCTCATAGCAACCCTTTGCTGCGTGACCAAGTGGACTGCACAAGCCAGTCCACAAACATTCCAGGCTGCGGCTGGCACTGTAGTCAAAATAAAGTCGTAAAATTTCAGATCATATAAATTCACTTTTTGGCAACATCTGATCCCAACAAGATTGCGTTTAGAGCATCAAAATTACCCGCTA
Source organism: Callosobruchus maculatus (assembly GCA_951848785.1). Lineage (NCBI taxonomy): Eukaryota > Metazoa > Arthropoda > Insecta > Coleoptera > Chrysomelidae > Callosobruchus > Callosobruchus maculatus. The sequence continues at coordinate 22,605,986 of CATOUR010000041.1, read as the reverse complement.
TGTTCACGATGCCAATTTTAACAGTTGTACAGATTGGTGATCTTTGCTCTTCTTCTTTCTTCCTCTCATTCTCTTTCTTTTTTTCTCTCTATAAGATACTCTATCTTCTGGGTGACCAGGCCGACAGAATGACAAAAGGGATGACGTACCACAGGACGTACTATGACATAAAGGCAAATATTATCTGGAGCCCCTTGACAGCTAACGACTGGAAAAACCTTGAAGCGGAGCAAAGTAGTCCGAAGCGACCATTCAGACCCTCGTACTTGACTGACTTTGGGTAATTTCGCGTAGTTTGACTGTTTTAACATGTAGTAAACCGTTTCCAGCTTCAAGTCAATCGTCCCCTGATAGTTTGACATTTCTTCAGAACTACTATTCGTCATTAGCTGTCAAAGCGATCAGGAGGAGGTTTGGCTTCATGTAATAGTTAGCTAGTCAGTTTGTCGTGCTCTTGGTCTGGTTACATAGAAACTAGACAACGTCAGAGAGAATTGAGAGAAGGAAGGAACTGAAGGAATAGGAAGATCAAAGAGAAAGAAGTCAACTTTTCCTGTATGACTTATTACTGTCACTATCGCTCGTTGAAAAATATACCATTCTTCACGAAAACTGTGCATACGTGATTTATGAGATTCTGTTCATGAAAGCTTTCTGTCAGATTATTACTTGAACTAAAAAATATATTATACTATAATAAAATTAAAAACAATATTCCCTACAACTTATTACCAAAAAAATGATTCTTTTCAGTATACTGTCTATCTCCACCAACAATAGACCATGCGAGGCACAATGCTCTACCAGAGCAGAGTACATTCGACTTGGATTCTACTTTGCAGTACTACTGTCATACAGGCTATGTTACCAACGGATTTCCTAGAGCCAAGTGTCTGGCCATAGATGGCCAAGCTTCATGGTACGGCCCAGATATCTCTTGCGAACGTAAGTGCTTCATTTTTTTGTGTGCCATTGAATTTTAGTGATGTGATCTGAACCAATCATCTTTTATCTAATATACAGTACTGTATGTATAATAAGATTTTTTTGTAATTTATACACATCTATACCGGGTGTCCCAGAATTTCCTTGACACGAGATATTTTCGTAACGAAAAACGGTTCAAGCAAGAACTGAGTGGTACTTTTGAAGGTACCATAGGATCTATCATACCATGCATTCAAAACATTTTTTTTTGTACGTCAACACCTAAAACTCACCCCCAACTTTTTTTTTCAAATAGCACCCCATAGGTTTTCCTACATAAATGATATCCCCATTTTATTTAAAATCTTGTGGTACCTTTAATTTTATATGCAAACTTATTTTTTCCGTAAAAGCATAAGTATAAGACAAATAAAATGATCATTTGTTTGACCGCTGATATTTTTGTAACCAAAACGGATAAAAAAGAAAAGTAAGTGGATTTTTCAAGGGTAGGGAATGACCTATCATTCCTTGCGTATGAAGCATTTTTTTCTTACTTAAACCCCTGGAATCCACTCCTAGCTTGTTCTTTCTAATTTCAATCCACAATTTTGCCTGGAAAAATGAATTCTTTACTTGAATTTAATTATCGTAGTGCCATTATTTTTATGCCCCTACTGCAATTTATCGTTATTTTTTTTCGTTTAAGCCATGAAATCGTAAGCATGAATTAATTAAAACACATGTATGGAAAATATTTTTTTATTATCATGAATTAACTAATAAAGAAATGTGACAACAAAACTAAGTGCAAACACGTGAAAAAGTTTTATGGTTACATCGGGCCGCGCCAACCCAGCGTGCAGGGTGTGCCCCGTAAACGGGTGCCAAAATTAACGATAAATTGCAGTAGGGGCATAAAAAGTAAGGCACTACGAGAATTAAATTCAAGTAAAGAATTTATTTTTCCAGGCAAAATTGTGGATTGAAATTTGAAAGGACTAGCTAGGGGTGGATTCCAGGGGTTTAAGTAAGAAAAAAATGATTCATAAGCAAGGAATGATAGGTCATTCCTTAACCTTCAAAAACCCACTTACTTTTCTTTTTTATCCGTTTTTGTTACAAAAATATCAGGCGTCAAACAAATTATCATTCCATTTGTCTTATGCTTATGATTTTACGGAAAAAATAAGTTTGCATATAAAATTAAAGGTACCACAAGATTTTAAATGAAATGGGGATATAATTTATGTAGGAAAACCTATGGGGTGCTATTTGAAAAAAAAAGTTGGGGGTGAGTTTTAGGGGTTGACGTACTAGAAAAAAGGTTTTGAATGCATGGTATGATAGACCCTATAGTACCTTCAAAAGTACCACTCAGTTCTTGCTTAAACCGTTTTTCGTTACGAAAATATCACGTGTCAAGGAAATTCTGGGACACCCGGTATACATCAATATAGGGTAGGGTGTTTTCAAAGTTTGGACTTTCCCCTTCAGAAGCAAGTGCCTTTGAAATGGCAAAGCTAATGTACGGTGAATCAGTAGCAGAAGACTAAAAAAATGGTAAGAATGAATGAATGAAAGAGGCAGAGAGGCTTTCTGGTCGCCAAGAAAAAAAATAGTAACACTACGAGTATTCGTTGTACAAACACGGTTCGAATTTCTCGCCGGAGACTGAAAAGCGCAAGGAATTCTTCTTCAATTATGTGGACCATTCGAGGTTGTCGAGGTCTTCCAACGTGTCCACCTTGATGTGGATACAAACATCGTGCGTCTTTAGCTATTTGAACGAGATAAACAAATTCGACGAGGTGCAGGGTGAATAGTCAGGGAAATAATCCGCATACACTCGGGAAATCCGAGAGGAATTTTGACCACATTCACAGTACACTAAACTTATATCCACATGTTCATGATAGTTATGCCAGTTGCACCATTTTTGTTGTTTTTAACGTTCTATGTAGCACGTCAGCAACTCAAGAGGCGTCAAATGCCGCTGCTGACTACAATCATAGTAACCTGAGTGTTTTCGTTTTTTGGGGTATTTCTTTTTTTTGACTCAGTTTTGATTTAGTCACACAGGGACGGAATGAGGAATGAGGATTTCATTATTGGTCAATATCTTGATATCCCGAAAATTTTCGGTTATATGTTCCTGGGAAAAATCACTCCTTTTGGCGAGTACTATATGCCCTATAAAGAAAAGTACCAACTTAGGAAACACTCTGTATATGCAGGCTTCAGACTGTAGCCATATAGCAAGTGCTTAGGACATTGAAAACAAAAGAAACTAATTGTTCATGCTGAGCTTTCTATAGCCTATACCTCATACAAAGCCTAGCTTTCGAGGTGGCAATATTTGTATTTAACTATTTATACAAATAAATGAAATGAAAAAAGTATTTAGATACTTCTTTTATCTTTTGACTTTATTTCCAGCCCGCTCATGTGGAGCTCCATCTGACATATCTCATGGATGGCACGCAGGGGAATGTTACACATATGGATGCAGGATAACTTACCACTGTGCTGAGGGATATGAACTAGTTGGGAAAAACGAACGCTTTTGTCAAGCTGATGGTACCTGGACGCCTAAAGAGCTGCCTACTTGTGTGCGTGAGTATTGTTTTCTTACTTAAATTTCATTTAAAGTAGCTCAAAATCTTTTTTTTCATGGTCAGCCTCCCGCAAAGGCTGAAAGCCTATGGTGCTGTAGAAGCGCTGCGAGAGGATAAGTGTCTGTGCACCTTAGATTTGAAACGCTGTACGTTGTAGTCGTCGTGCAACCAATTCCTCGGCAGCTCATTCCACAGCGTCGAAGTTCTCCAAAAGAAGGAATGTGGAGGAGACTGGTTCGGGGAGTAGGAACCTCGACCTGGTAAAGATGCGCTCGCAGAGCCTTTCGAGTGTTCCTCGTTCAGACAACCTTTGTTGTTATTACCTGGGAGAGCTCATTAGAACATATTCCATGATAGAATCTGTATAACTGGGACAGGTAGATAAAGTATAGTTTAATGTACAGAAAACTCAAGCAACAACACTGACAAAGAAGCCTCACGTTGCTTACCAACGGTGGAAATGGAGGGTCACCCAATAGTGGAGTCAACTTCCGTCAAGCTCAGTGGGATCAAAATCAACAATAATATACCCTGGCACGATCCCGTCGTCAATATTGCTAAAACGGCATCCCACAAGTTTGGAGTTTTGTGCCGCTGTAGGAAGCTGTATGCACCAGAGCAACTATTGCTGCTCTACAAGGCATAGATCCGACCATCGTTAGAGTATTGCTCCCATGTGTGGGGATGCTCTCCGAAGCGCTCTCTAAAGCTTCTGGACACTATCCAGAAGAGAGCAATCAGACTAATCAATACGCCTAGCCTCACAAAGAACCTCCACAGCCTGGAACATCGGAGAAGGATGACTGACTTGTCTGTTTTATAGATTCTATCACGGAACATGTTCGAGTGATAATAACACCAAAAGCCATCTGAACGAGGAACACTAGAGAGGCTCTGTGAACTCATCTTTAGCAGGTCGAGGTCCTTACTTCCCGAACCAGTCTCCCCGAACCAGTTTCCTCTAGCATCCCTTCTTTTGGAGAACTGCGACGCTGTGGAATGAGCTGCCGGGGAATTTGTTTCCCGGCGGCTACATCCTGCAGCGTTTCAAATCTAACGTGCACCGACACTTATCCTCCCGCAGCATTTTTACAGCAGCATAAGCTTTCCGCCTTTGCTGGAGGCTGGCCATGAAAAATTTTTTGAGAGTAATTAGAATAACGAAAAAGTTTTAAATAATTATTAGATCAAGGTTGACGTAATATATGCAAAGAAACGTACAGAATGTGATGAACTCTTAAAAGTATCTTGCTACGCTAGCATATACTTTTTATTATTTATTTATTTTTATCATTTATTTATTTAAATAGTGGTTTAGATTTTTCCATTTATAATTTTAGTTGTGACTTCTGTACAATGTCCCACACCGGAGAACCCCAGACACGGTAAAGCTATCTACACGTCTTGCAGTTATAATTCAGTGGTGAGGTATGAGTGTAAATACGGCTATACCTTGGTAGGAGAGAGTACGAGAAGATGTGGAGCAGACAGAAAGTGGTCAGGATCGATGCCTTCTTGTAAAGGTAATATTTCAGTTTCACCGGAATGAAGCTTAATTTATTTACTGAAAAGTCAATGTTTGTCCCAATTTAAATTATTATACAGATAATTCACAGGTAATTTTCGTTAAATTGTATATATGTTATTACTCACCTCGAACAAATTATTGTTATAGAAATAAATTGTGGACACCCGGGAAGACTGTGGAACGGATGGCTTGAGGGCATTGAAGGAGGAACTGGTCTTGGAGCGTCTATAATTTTCAGATGCCATGAAGGGATGCTACTAATCGGAAACAGTTCTTCCGTGTGTCAAATCGATGGCAAATGGCGGTATCCTCTACCAAAGTGCTTAGGTGAGTGATTTTAAAATTCTGCTACTATAAAGTACTAGTGATGTAAACTTTAGTTACTTTGAAGGATTTGTAACGACTCGTTACTTTTCACTTTAGGACTCGTTACTCGGAATCCGTTACTCGTAACTTTAGTTACTTTATGTATACGTATGTTCACGAGTTTACTTTAAGCGGTTGATCACCCTACTTTTGACTTAGTTCAGTTATTTTTTAGAACATTGAGATCGGCCAGTATACAGGGTGAGTCAAGCTCAACGCCTCGGACTCTTGTGACCAAACGATACCACTTTTCGAAAAATCGACCCTGCAAGTGTATGTAGGTCGAGTCGAGTTGGGCTAGATTTTAAAAATAATGACTTTTATACAGGGTGTCTAATAAAAGCGTGACATATCAAAGTTATGTTTTTTTAGATGGAACACCCTATATATTATTGCATATTCAGATTCCTGGGTGCATTTTAGTGTGACTTTATGTATCACACATGGGACTTTAAGCTAACCGTTTAGGTGCAAATCACAATTTTGGGTATAGGTAAATGTTAGAAGAAAATTGAATATCGCAGCTACTATAAATCTTAGAGGGCTGTGACTTTGCTGTGTTACTAAGCATGAAATGTGTCAGCTTACGTTAGACGGTCGAGTTCGAATTGTATACGTACTTTGAGAAATCGGTAGATCAATTCAGGAAACTTCAATCAAAGGTAACTTGATTTTTTCAAATGGGAATGCATAATTTTTTTTATACGATCAAATGTACAATTTGATAGGCTTTCTAATTATATCAGGTTGTAAATATCAATCTATGGTAGTTTTTATTAGTTTTCGAGATTTCAATCAAATCAGTGTTTTTCAATTTCCCTACCTATAAACAAACTAGCAGGCCATGAAATATAAACAAAATCATATTCAGATGGAAGGAAACGACTAACTTAGCAAAAAGATCCAGCAGAACTAGAGTAAAAGAACAAGATTATAAAAATTCCCTACAACAAATCAACTCTAACCAGAAACAACGGCGGTAACATGTCTAAGGTTAAAGAGAAGCTGGAGTACGACAGAAATGGATAATTTTTACAGCCTACTAGCCACTGCAATGTATTAGAGATTAAAAATTTCCAAAATCACCAAACACTTTGAAATGAAAGCAAAATTTTCAGAAATCGTTGCCGTCAGTCTAATATCTTCAGAACGCAATTTCACATTTAATGGGATAAAACAGTAGTCATTTCCGTAAAAGTCAAAAGTAATGATACCTCTCACTGTCGTCCTTTAAATTTTTCAGTATCTATTAGCAAGGTCGCAAAAAAGGGAATACTGACAAATCATATTTTAATTTTCTGCCAGGTAAATTATGTTTAATAATTTGAGCAGATTTTTAATTTATTCTTCATTTTCGGCGATCTTCCTTATTGGTATTGAAGAATTTGCAGAACTCCAGTCAGAGGTATCTGTTACTATTTTTTTAAATCATGAAATGTGAAATTTTATTCTGAAGCTATTAAACTGCCAGCAACATTACGTGGTAGATTTCCTTTCATTTCAAAATTCACAATGGTTTTGTGAATCGTCAATCTTTAGAATATTGTAGTAGCCGGTATGCTGTGAAAAATACCCATTTCTGTCGTACTCCAACTGCTTTTTGATCTTCGTTGTGTTATGTCTGCTATTCCTGGTTAGAATTGATTTGTTGTAAGTCATTTTTATAACTTTGTCCCTTTACTCTAGTTCGTCCGTAACTATCTGCTAAGTTAGTTGTTTGGTTCCATCTGAACAGTTTTCTGTTTATATTTCATGGCCTGCTAAGTTGCTTATAGGTAGGAAAATTGAAAAACACCGGTTTTACTGAAAATTTGAAATTACATCAAAACTACCAGAGACTGATATTTACAACTGCATATCGTTAGAAAGCTTATCAAATTGCACATTTGATCGTATAAAAAAATTATGCGTTCCCATTTGAAAAAATCAAGTTACCTTTGATTGAAGTTTCCTCAATTGATCTACCGATTTCTCCAAGTACAAATGTAATTCGAACTCGACCGTCTAACGTAAGCTGACACATTTCATGCTTAGTAAGACAGCAGAGTCACAGCCCTGTAAGATTTATAATAGCTGCGATATTCAATTTTTTTCTGGCATCTACCTATTCTCAAAATTGTAATTTGCACCTAAACGGTTCGCTTAAAGTCCCATATGTGATACATAAAGTCACACTAAAATGCACCCGGGAATCTAAATATGCAATAATATACAGGGTATTCCATTTAAAAAAACATAACTTTGATATGTCACGCTTTTATTAGACACCCTGTATAAAAGTCATTATTTTTAAAATGTAGTCCAACTCGACCTACATACACTCACAGAGTCGATTTTTCAAAAAGTGGTATCGTTTGGTCACAAGAGTCCGAGGCGTTGAGCTTGACTCACCCTGTATTTAGGTATTTATAATACAAAGAAGGATATTTTATTAAAAAACAGTATGAAGACATTTCTTCGAAAACAAGGTCAACAAAACAAGCAAAACTGAACAAAAATCAATCTAAAACCTACTTAAACCACCACTATCGATAATGTGTTCCTGTATGTGTTGTTTATCCTGAATAGTGTGTACTATTCCCGGTCCAATACGCTCTGGTGCAGTCCTGGGATTTATTGGTTACGGACAGCGTGGCGTAATTGTACGGACTCAGGACTGTGTATCGCACTCTGAATAACGAGAGCAAAAGTAACGAAAGTAACGAGTCTTTCCGAAATTGAGGACTCGTTACCTTTAGTTAATCATTAAGGGGCCTGGGTAGACACCTTTATACGTATGTATTTGCCTTGTAAAACACGGACTCACAATTTCCCGCACTACTCACTTTATTTTCAAGCTATATATTTAATATTTCAGAAGGCGATAGTTTAAACCTTAATGAATGACAACTATTTTCGATTTTCTCAAAGAAGTTTTTTAATGTGCAAAAAACTCGCAGTGCAAAATCATACATTCCACAAATGCCTGTAATTTAACAACCAAACACGATGTCAAAAAAAGGCTAAATAGTTGCACAAGCGCAAGCTTTCTTCTTCAATTTGCTTTTTGAATGATTACGTAAGTTTAAAGGTAACGTCAGGAGCTTGGAAATGCAAAATTTATTTTTATAGTGACCTTTAGACCTTACCTTTGGATTTTTGGACTTATCTCCCCTCATCTTAGACACACACACTGGAGAAAGGGAACAGGCGGCCACGCCTCCTCGCTAACACTGGGATACGTCTTTTCTTGGATTCTCAATTTCGCGCGCTATGCCCTAGACCCTTAACGATTGATTAGTTACTCATTAACGATTAATTTGTAATAGTTACTTGATTATTTTACATCACTATAAAGTATGAACTATTTCACATTAAAATTGAATCCAAACTGGCCCCATTAGGGTGGAATGATTGGAGCAGAGCTTTCTTGGCCATACTTTTGTAGTGAGCAGATACGTGGGTGGTCCGATAAGTACCTACCTACCTACCTAGCCTCACCGCTCGATGGCGCCACTATCACAAGATAAATTTACTATTGCGTAGTATATCATCGTAGGCGGCTACTGTCCAAATTTCAGCCAAATCTGACGTTGGTATTGTTTTGACAGCGTGTGAAGCGGCCGTGTTCACGGATTTTAGCAAAACTGAGAAAGGGAAATATCGTCAGTGATCCGCTTCTTGTTTTTGGGAGGGAAATCCCGCAGCAAAATAAAAGAGCGCTTGGATGCTGTGTACGGTGATTCTTCTCTTTAGATGGCGACCGTCAGATACTGATTTTACGAGTTTAACGTGGTCGCATGTCGGTTTTCGATGAGCTGTGCCCAGGTGCTCAACAAACCGCTATCACGGATGATAACGTGACAAAAGTCCACGAACTAGTATTGGCAGACCGCCGATTAAAGATGCGCGAGATAGCTGAGGTATGAGAAAGCTATCGGCGCGATGCATGTCGCGTTTGCTCACTCCGGACAACAAGCGCAACCTGAGGCCACTTCAGAGCAGTGTTTGACGCTGTTTAAGCGCAATCCGAAGGTGTTTCTGCATCACTTCGTGACCGTCGACGAAACATGGATCCACTGGTACACACCAGAGACAAAGGAACCGTCGAAACAGTGGGAAGCACCCGACGAACGTGCTCCGAAGAGGGCGAAGACTATCACATCGGCCACCGTTTTCTGGGATTCACAAGGTTTAATCTACAGCGACTACCTGGAGAGGGGCATAACGATTGCAGGGCCCTACTATACGGAATTGTTGATCCGATACGACGCCGAATTACAGAAATGACCCCATTTGGCCAAGAAAAAGGTGCTCTTCCACCATGATAATGCACCGGCTCACACCTCCACCGTCGCCACGGCCAAACTGGTCGAATTAGGCTACGAACTGCTGCCCCATCCAACCTTTTCTCCAGATTTGGCCCCGTGCGACTTCTTTTTATTTCTCAACCTGAAAACGTCACTCGCCGGGCAGACATTTGGGTCGAGAGAAGAGGTTATCGCCGCCACGGAGGCCTACTTTGCAGACCTGCCGAAAACGTTTTTTCAGTCGGGTTAGAGAGGTTGGAGAATCGCTGGGTCAAGTGTATCGAACTAAAAGCAGACTATGTTGAGAAATAAATCGCTATTTCTCCAAAATTTTCGTTTTTCTTTTGTAGGCCATGTACTCATCGGAACACCCACATATACCGGTTTAGAACATCACATTTAAATATTTAAGTGCAATTTGTGTGCCACTGAGCCTTGAATATTATATTGGAAGAGGCTGAGTACTGAAGTTACTAACATATTCAAAAAAGAGTGACGATCATTTCGTGGTTTCAGCTCCGTGTGTTGTGCCTCACGTTTCTCAAGGGAGAGTGGTTTTATTTTCCAAAAACGAAACAGCAACTACTTCAACGGTCGTCCAGCATGGAGAGCAGCTGCTAGTGGAGTGCGACTCTCAGTACGAATTTCTTGCCAGCAATGAGTTTGTCACGTGTGATAATGGCACTTGGACCACCATACCAAAATGTGAACCAGCAAGGTGAGGATTATGTCCAGGCACTCACACAAATCGCTTAAAATTATGTTCGTAGAGGATACAGTACACAGTGCACAGTAGTTCAATAATAATTAGTTTAAACAAGTGGCGCACTTGAATGTTTCTCAAACTGGATGAAAACACATGTAATCTTCACATCAAAGGAAAACCTGCCATGATGGGGTGTCTCTATACACATAAGGTTCAATATTAAAATTATTTTCTGATGGATAACCAAATATTTTTGATGGAAGTTTCAAATAAAATACTTCATGTCTGATAGAAATGAAAATTCTGATGCTCTCTATCTCCGTCAATCGATCTATGGCGCACTGTGATCGCTAATAAGCGTGAAACAGCTGTCTGCGTACTGGTGGATTGACGGAGATATAGACCAACCCTCGTATATATGTTGCGGACACGTGATGCCCTTTTGGGGCGAATATAGGCGGCCTTTGAAAATTAATGGATGATGGCGCGAGGCACTAAAAAAGGGTCAGTTACCTTGGTTATCTGGTGGCGTTGGTTGGGTGCGCTGCTTCTCCTGACCCTGCAGGGTCCTGCTGATGGTCACAAGGGTAGCGAAGGCGCGGCGAATAGAAAGGCGTATATCGAGATATAAATGGCGGAACAAACTGTGTTAGCGCGACTTGTAGCGAGTCGAGAGTTCTAGGCGATAGTTCTGCGATAGTTCTTGCACGGTTCTAGCGAGAGTTCTAGCGAGTTCTGGCGATAGTGGTTCTTCTTGGAGGTTGCCACTTAGCGCATGTCCCTTTTCGGACAACCAAAGGCGTCACCACCTCTTAGTGCCAAGGGGGTTTAAGCGATACAGTTCAAGACTGACAAAAACAATTATAAAGCCAAAAAAGGTCACCCGGGTTGCAACAATATATAAATATGTTAACAATCATCTTTCAATTGATTTTCTACTTAAAATATCGTGATATATCGAAGTTTTCAAATCTGAACCTTTGCAGGTGTAAATCATTGCCCAAAGTACCGCGGAACGGAATGGTGCTTGCCCCAAAAATGGAACATGGAATGAAGGCAAGATTCAAATGCAAAGATGGTTTCAAGCTCAAGGGGGAACACTTGATGGAATGTTCGTTCGGAAACTGGACGGGCGAGATACCAAAATGTGAAGAAGGTAAATCAAATAGATTAGACAGAAATATGTCTCTTGCAAAGGATTGAATAATTAGACTCAATATTAATTAAAGAAATCTTATGGAGAATAAGTAGATTTATAATGAGAGCATGTAGGTCTGGATGCTCTGCATATATTAAAATCGTCAAAAAGTGTCAAAATAGGTAATGTCGATACACACTTACATAGCCTCCATAGGAAGCGTACAAGCATTTCCCATGCTTTTGAACGATGAAACGAAAATAATAATCCAGTTCTCCAAAATATGACAATTTCCATGTTTTTTTCAGTGTACTGTCCTTATCCAGGCTTAGTAGAAAATGGCAAAATCCTGCTAGTGGGTAATATGGGCTTATACGATTACAGACCCTATGTGAAGAAGGTGGCCAATAATAAACAAATAATGTATGACTGTGATAAGGGGCATGTTTTAGCAGAAGGACCACCTGGAGCAACGTGCATTGGAGGATCATGGAGCCCCAAAGAACTACCGAAGTATGATATTCCATATTTTGTCATTCAATGATTGCCTTTTAGCTTCATCTCGTAAATGATGTAGATGTTGTATAATTTTTATTATGCGCGATATTTCCTTCCGAGCAAAATTAACAAATGCATTCTACCCACTTCACTTACTTCTTCACTTCCGGGTTAAACAGGGCATCCTCAGGGCAACTAAAATTGTGACATACTGTTACTTTTGTGTTTTAAAATTTGCCGATGGATATTCCTCTTTGGTTGCAAAATCTCTGTCGTTGTAGAAGACTTCTAGTTTTCCTTCATAGCATCCAAGATTTAATCGTGTTCAACACCAAAGTCTTCTTCTTGATAAATTGATTGTTATGAGATTTTACTCACAGTTTTGTTGTATGGATTAAAAATTCTTTGTCTGCTCGCAAACAAAGAGTTAAGGTTGCTGTCCAGCTTCCGGATACAATAGATGTAATATCTGGTATGCTTCAGTGTGGTCACACCTCGCCCCTGTTTTTTTTTTCAATGATGTCGTTAATTGTTTCTTAAACGGTCAGTGTCTAACGTTTGCCGACGACTTAAAAATTATGGACAGTGCAACATGCATCTGCCAAGATTTAATCGAAGCTTTTGGGAGACAACATTACAGAAAACACGACCTGGCCTGAAGATGTTGCGTCAACTGCAACAGCTGCTGGGAAAAAGCTCAACTATCTATTCAGATTCAAAAAGTACTTCTCAACATACAACCTTTCCATGCTCCAGATAACACCTGATCTAGAGTATGACTCACATATCTGGGGAGCTGTCGCCCCTACTACCCTGTCTATACTTGAGGCAGTCCAGAGAAGAGCAATTCGGTGGCTAAGCCTTAATGCGCCAACTGCAGCAGCTTTGTCACAAGCGTGCGGTTGGTGATCTATTATGACTTTTTTAATGGTATTCAACCAGTCTGTTTCTCTGACCTAGAGCTTGGAACGAGCTGTCAGAAGATCCATTAATTGTGTTCCTTTATTATTATTATTTATTTGTACTATTCATCACAAATAATTGCCACCTCGAGGGCTAGGCCTTGTGTGAGGTATTGACTTTGATAACTTGACAACTAAAATGTACATTTGAAATTTCTCCAACCTAACTATGCTGGTGCTTCCACGCTACCTCCCCTTGTACTGCTATTAGTACGCCTTTCAATGGGTTCACCTTCTGTGTCAACAAATTTTCCTAACATAGCAGCCGTGGTATTCCAGTATTTAGGGTTTGCTTCGCAGTTAAGGGCAGCAATAAAAAACAAAAAACTTCTTCAGAATTTATGATACGTGTCTAAACTGAATTTGGTCCTATATCTATGGATAGAGGTGCTAACAAAAGGAAGTTCACTTACCTTTTTATAGTCTTGTAAGCGCCGATACTTTGCAGATATGATTTGCTTAGGAAAGTTCAATTTTCTTATTTCTCACTTTAATAATATTACCATGTAGGTTGAAATTTCGTTAGCTGATAAAATAGGTATTCAATTTATATTTCAGATGTGTCCTTGGGCAGCATCCAAGAATCAGATGGAACAGAAGAAAGCGATCTTTGGTTGTGGAAAAATATAAAAGAGCCTTTATGAGGAATTATAAACTAATTTATGAAAATCGAGAGAAAAGGCGTATTCCTGATTATTTATCCATTTTAGAAGAAAAACCAATTTCTGTGAGAAAGAGTTTGGTAGATCTAGTGAGGGAGATAAGTAGTCGCCGAATAAAACGGGCACTGAAAGGTAATATCGTAGGTAACCAACAGAATTTAATTAAAGTTGAAAAGTAAACAAACTACATAGGTTTTGAATTATATAAAATTATCGCTTTTGTTCAATAAAAAAGTCCAATCGTACGAAAAGCCACGTCAGTAATTCTTATTGGTTTATATTTCGCACCATAGTTGTCGCTATATCTTAGAGATTTACTAAGGGTCATATATAATGTAACCTCAAAAATGGTAATGGAGTAATTATAAAAAAACCTGTATAATTTTAAGATTTTAATAATTTTTTGTTTGAATACTATTATTGGGAGTATCATAAATATCAAAGAATGCAACTCTTTTGTATATTTTAAGTTGCAGATCATTTTAGAGCGGAACCACAGGATATTTAAAATGTGGTGTTCTAGTTCTCGTTTGGTGCCATAAACTTGTTGTAAATGTGGTAAACACAGGCAATGCATTTATTAAGCTCTGAAAGCATACTGGATCTGCGTGAGTACAAAGTTTTAACAGAGCATTTGGCAAAAGCTTGTCATCGGATTTCTAATTTTTGTATTGGGTACTTGGATGATGTGCTATTGTATCATGACGAGTCATACAAAGTGATCGGTTTACCACGACTTTGGTATAGGGTCTCAAAACTGTATAATTTTAAAGATCGATAGAACCATAACCGACTCTACTCACTAGGCCGGAGCATTGAAATATGGCAACATTGAATCGGGGGCCGAGCTTTTATTTGTTGTTAAGTCATTAGTCTAATCTTCCAGCTTCCAGAGCAAATAGGAAGATTGGAAGGTGATTTTTAATGTGTTTCTAATTATTTACCTGCACAAACGAAACTGTAAAGATAAAAAGATGCCTGCAAAGTGTGTAGTACCAGGTTGCACTAGCAATTGTGCTTCCAATAAAGGACATACCAAAGATAACCTTCCAGAGTGAAAAATAAGATTGGAAGGTGATTGTTAATGTGTTTCTAATTATTTACCTGCACAAACGAAACATAAAGATAAAAAGATGCCTGCAAAGTGTATAGTACCAGGTTGCACTAGCAATTGTGCTTCCAATAAAGGACATACCAAACATAACCTTCCAGAGTGAAAAAGAATATTGGAAGGTGGTTTTTAATGTGTTTCTAATTATTTACCTGCACAAACGAAACTACAAAGATAAAACGTGCCTGCAAAGTGTGTAGTACCAGGTTGCATTAGCAATTGTGCTTCCAATAAAGGACATAAACAGAAGTGGGTGAACGGTATTCCTCGTAAGGGCTGGTTATATTTATAAGAATAAAGGCAATAATTTACAAACATTTCAAAGGATAAGACCTATTTTAAAGCACAATGTGGTAACTACAATGTTTTCTGGACCTCCCAAATATCACAGAAAAAGACAGCTAATAGAACTCATCTGGGCATACCTATGAAAAGATTTGATAGTGAAAGGGAATCAAGACCAGCAAGAATGGCTTCAAAGTGACCAAATAGTGAATTTTTTTAGCTCAAGTGAAAATTTACAAAGTAGATTGAGTGTTCATTTAAGTGGAAGTGGAAGTGGCAGCAGGAAACAGGTTGCGTTTATTTTTATTTTGTAGTGTTTGACTACGATGAACCAGACATCAGATGTAAGTGGTATTAGTAGTAGTAGTAGTAGTAGTAGTAGTTCTACAAAGTATTTTTCTTAATTTGTCAGCCGAGATGAACTCTTAATATAAAATGTAATAATTATATTCTGAAACTATAAAACAATTTACGGTAACCGGACCCCTATTTGACAGCTAAGCCACGTTGCCACATCTAAGGTTCCGGCCTAGTGTAGAGTCGGCCATGATAGAACAGAACGAAGTAGGTCTAAAATTAAGCATGATATCTTTAGGGAATGCATTATGGATCAATCATGAATGTGCGTACGCTAAAGCTGAAACTGTAGATTTTGTGCTATAGATCAATAATTACTGGGCTATGACAGCTGCGTCTCTTCTTTTAGAATGGGCAACGGTGCCGGTGTTCATGTGTGCACGGAAATCATCTACAGTTTCAGCTCTAGCGTACGTACGTTTATGATCGATATACAGTATGTTCACTAGTCATCATTATGTTTACAAATGGAGAATATGCAGACATTATGTTCATATACGGTTACCCTAATCGCAGTCCACCCAACGAAAGAGCTTTTTCTGGAACTTTTCGATATCTATGCGTCATAAGAACCTTTCTACGACTAGTGATGCCAGTAGGTATCGTCTGTATTATCCCGAAGATCAGGACCAAATTCTTAGAATTTTTGAACAAGATCCTACAACATCCACCTATACTGAGAGCAGACAGAAAGAATTCTACCGGTGCGCCATCTGGTACCCGAAGGTAACGGCCAACGACGTCATACTGATAGAATACGCTTTGTATACCGAATGTTTGTAAGCGTTTCTGGCGGTGCGACGGAAGGGGCGAACATCAGCTGTATAGACATAGACACACCCGACGTTGCCAGCTGTGCATTAGGGCATGCTTGGTGCATGCAGCAATGTTTGTAAAATATAAAAATGGCGTTAATTCTTGACAGGATTGCAAAATTAAACGTGTTTTACAAAAGAGTATCTTCAGAGTACTTTTTCTATTACAGATAAGCAAGCCACAATCATATTTTTACTTTTTTACAACATACGTTCCATACATTTTTCTGAAAATTCATTCCAAATGATTGTCAACTTGGCATGCTGCGATGTAACTTGTAAACAATGACGTCGTTGCTTGTAAATATTCCGTTGACATTCCCAATGTTTGGAATGCCGACAAACAATTTGCCTTGGATGCGTAGTCTATCAGTATGACGTCGTTGGTAACGGCAACCAAAGAAAGTCGCTGCTAGAAACAGCAGCATACTTCTTGGTGGAACGCCACGGCGTCCTCTTTGAGCCACCACAGAAGCGCGGGTTCTATATGCCGCTGCATATTAAAGCCGATATACGAGGGTTGCTCTTTATCTCCGTCAATCCACCAGTACGCAGACAGCTGTTTCACGCTTATTAGCGATCATCAGTGCGCCATAGGTCGATTGACGGAAATAGAGAGCATCAGTTTTTCCATGTTTACTAAACATGTGAAACATGTGAGAGCAGACAGAAAGAATTCTGCCGGTGCACCATCTGGTACCCGAAGATAACGGCAACCAAAGAGCAACCCTCGTATCTACCTATACTGTTGCAAATCGCCTCAATACGGTATTTCGCAGTGGAAGGTGTGGTTCAGTGCGCACACAACTGGTCTGTATCCGTACCATTACACGCCAGTATATATTTGGCAGAAAGGTGACCCCGTCAGAAGAATGGATTTTTGTTGATTTATGCTTCATGTGGCCGCCGAAAATGCAACTTTTTTGAGTAGCGACTTTTTATAACGAATCAATTTTAAATTACAACTTGAAGTTTTCTTCTGAAATTATACAATTTTGAGACCCTATACCGAAGTTTTGGTTTTTGGTTAACCGATGACTTTTCAAGACTAATCATGATTTAATAGCATATTATTCAACTACCCATAACAAAAAAATAGAAATCGGATGACAAGTTTTTGACAAACGTTCGGCTGAAAATTTGTACCCTCAGAGACCCATTATGCTTTTAGAGCTTAAATGCAATCTTATTGCCAGTGTTTACCATTTTAACAAGTTTGTGGCATCAATGGATAACTAGAAAGATAGGTATGCTTTTGCTGCAAAGTACATGGTTAATAATTTGGTTACCTTTAAGATAAATTCAATTCTTTGTAACGTTTCTTGAACTCGCTTTTCAACACATGCTGATGTTATTGCAGTCGAAACAATTCGATTTATTTATTAGCTTACCACCTCTTCTACCACCTCTCCAAATTAATGTATCAAATTACCAATCACCCTGTATAATTTCACAAAAGAACACGGTATTTTGTACACATCTTTTGAAGTTAGAAATTGTTATTCTCAAATGATCTATAGTATTCAAGTAATTTGGGCACGGTTGAAAATCCAGTGGAAATGTTAAGTTTCCTAAATAGTTCCAAATATTTTGTCTACCACATTGTGCATATAAGGTGTTGGTGGGGTATTCCTCTTTGAATATTGCGGTTAAAGCAATTACTTCGTATAAGGACTGTTTTTACATGTCAAAATTATGTACGATCGAATGAGGGTGACAATTGAAGAGTCGAGTGGACGAAGGAGGTATGTAACAAAACTGATGAACAGAGAAAAACCGATTTAAATTTTTGGAAAATACTTTCGATATTTCTAGTTTACTTTTGGACCGATTTTGGTGATACTTTGCAAGTTATTAGACTGCAACTATGCGTCTACTCTAGCAATAATATAAATTTGATTAGATTTGCAGAAAACTCAAATTTTGAAAAAGTCTGCTTTATACAATTAGATAATTTCCACATAAATCAATTTTTTGTTTTTCAAGAGAGGGGTAGGTATAAAAATGAATGAAATGGTGATGATATTTTTCTTCGTTTTGTTTTATTCATTTATTACAAAAAAATTATAGAAAACAGAATCAACCGTCTTAAATATTACGATGCCTTCCCTTCATGCACAGCTACAAAACCTTCGTAAAACCATGTAAATGGTTCTTTGACGTGAGTTAATTGGCCTTTTGAATTCGACTCACATTTGTAAACAAAGTAGCGACTTCTTTTGGATAAAGGAGGTACCTGCATGTTTCAGCGGATGAAGGGGACAAGTGCGGATAGTTACCTTTTTCATCCATTACTTATATTATATTATATAATGTTGTCACATACCTCCTTATTTAGGAAGTTAAATTTGTTTCTATTTTAACTACTTTTACGCCGAACTCGGTGCTAACTGAAAATATGTCACTTACCGCTTTCATCCACCAAGATGAGTCAATTTAGGGCATAATGTTACTTATCTCCTTTATCCACTCGACTCTTCAATTGTTAGTTCGTATCAATGCGCGGTCAACGAATTCGAATTCTTTGTGTGCGGTCAGTACGGAGTAAATCTACTTGATTCTATTTCCCAGGCGGCAGTGGCAGCAGAGCCCTGGGGGCCAGCCATCGCGGTTCAGGGTCCTCTCTGAACCTGCGTAGAGGCAACAAAAACAAAAACGCCGTCGACGACGATGTTGAAATGCCCTCCCTACCGGACGATGCCAACAAATCCAAAACGAAGCGGGAACCCTGCGAAGAGCTGTCGAATGAGAGTCACATCCACGTGAAGATCATCAAGCAAGGGAGGGACCCGAACCTCCCTTACAGCTCGGGGGTTACCGTCAACGTTACCTGCGACAAGGGGTATGGGTTGAACCTCCCCGAGAATAAGACGGCTAAGTGCATGCGAGGAAAATGGAAGCCGATGAAGCCAGAATGTCTCAAAGGTGAGTTATTTTACTACCACAGCATACTAAACAATCGGTAGAATACTTCTGAGGATTTTTTACACAGAAATGGTTCACACAGAAGTTGACCTTGACGGCGTCATTATGAATTGGAAGCCTGCTTCATCATCATCATCATCATAGTCACAATGTCTTAACAGAGATGTTGTGAACTCGTAAAATGTGTTAAGTCGGAGCTAGAGTATTGCCGACACGAATATTATCAATAGTTTTGATAACTGTAGCTCGCCATCTTTCGCGATTTACTGTCAGTTCAGTGGCGCTCTTGATGCTCATATCCAGCAACTGTTTCGTCGTATCCACCCAGCGTGTAGGAGGACAGCCACGGCGCCGCCCACTCGGGGAATGACCATGAACTACAAGTTTCTCCATATTATCGCTTCTTTGTATATGTCCGAAGAATGTAAGCATTCTCGTCGACACAATGGAGGATAGTCTCTTTGGATTACCAAGCTCATCCAGTATGGAGATGTTGGTTTGATGGGCGGTATAAGGAACTCTCAGCATTCTCCTCCCTGTCCACATTTTAAAAGCATCTATGCGAGCTCGATCTGCCTTTTTAACAGTCCAAGTTTCCGAGGCATACAAAAATATGGAAAACATAAGAGACTGAACCAGCGACATTTTTGTAGCTTTGTGATGTTACGGTCAAGCCATATTTTAGTAAGCTTTGTCATGGCCACACGTGCCTGTTGAATGCGCCGTCGAATCTCATTTTCACAACTACCCGAATTGTCGATCAAAGAACCGAGGTACACAAAACTTTGAACTACTGCACTACGGCCTATTGACTTTATTTCTCGATGGTTATCATGCTCTCTATCTACGATCATAACCTTGGTCTTATTGTAGTTAATACCTGCTTAGGGATGCGAAAATATCGAAACAGTATCGATAGCGATACTGATGTTCGGATGGACCTAAAAGGGTGTACTTCACCTCCATCAAAAAAGTAGAAAATGATCAGGTACCCTTGAAATACCTAAAAACGAAGTTTGAGGAATATTTGGAATTTTTCGTTTTTTGCTAATTACTGCGCCGACCATGTACCGATTTGCAAAATTGTAGCAACATTACCTACTACGATCTGAGATTACGAGACTACATACAAACAGACATATAAACAGTCTGACAGACCGTCAGATAGACCTACGAAATGAATGACGTGTATTTTGGTTATGTGAATATCATAAAACGCCCAAAAAGGCATTTTCTCAAAATCAAAAATTTTCGCGATTACAATAGTGCCCCCACCTATTTATGTGGGAAGTAAAAGAAACTGAAAAAAATGGAGTCAAGTTGATTGACACAGTATTTCCCACACATAATGATGATACCACTTCATTATTTTCCCATTGCATGAAGCTATAGTCTGACATCCCCTTGTAACCAAATCCTCGTCCACCCGCCCGCAAAAAACATTTTGCTGCGCCGCCACTGACACGATTTTTCGAAAACAGGCGCGTTTTCATTCTCGCCACGGTTGTAAATTGTGTGTTAAAGTTTCATTAACATAAATTCAATAATTTTCGCTTTATCCAATATGGAACGATTTAAAGCAACACTCGTACGTATACGTCACAAATTCTAAGTCCCTTGGTTTGTATAATAAGCAAGGCAATGTTCTGATGGACCTAAAAAAGTGAGTTATGCCGCTAGGTTTTTCATTTACAGGTCAATGGACAGCCCATTATGAATACAAAAAATGTTTCAGTTTTACATTTTACAACCCTCCACCCTCCAACCACTCAAAAATAGTAGAAAACGGTCAGGAACCCCTAAAACGCCTGAAAACTCCTAAATTTTGAGCTGTTTTTATATTTTCAGTTTTTTATTATTGCTGCGCCGCCACTGACACACTTTTTCGAAAATATACGCGTTTTCGATCCTCGCCGCGGTAGTAATACTGTGTCAAAATTTCATTAAAATCAATTCAATAATTTTCGCGTTACGCAATATACATCGATTTAAGGCTCTATACAAATTATTATGCTGTATTAAGCAGGGCAATGTTCGGACGGATCTAAAAAAGTGTATTAGTTTGCTAGGTTTTTCATTCACAGGTCAATGGACAGCCTATTATGAATACAAAAAAATGTTCAGTTTTACAACCCCCCATCCCTCAACTACCCCAAATTCACCCTTACCGAAAAAAGTAGAAAATGATCAGAAACCCCTAAAACGTCTAAAAACGAAGTTTGAGAGATAATTGAAATTTTTAGTTTTTATTTTACTCCGCCGCTCGTGCAACGATTTTCAAAATAATAGCAGCATTACCTACTACGGCTTCACAGCATATCGCGGTTACTGGACTTACGACGTTAGAGACGCGCCAACAGACAGACCGACAGACAGACAGACAGACAGCAGACCGACGGAAATGAGTGACGTGGATTTTCGTTATGTAGATATCATAAGTCTCCGAAAAAGTGTATTATCTCAAAATCCAAAATTTTCGCGATCACAATACTCCCCTCACCTATCGTTGCGGGAAGTAAAAGGAAATAAAAAATGGTCTTTCACATTTTGCAGCTCCCTGCCAGTTACCAAAAGTACTGAACGTCCAGTACTCATCTGGGTACCGTCCGGGCATCATAATAGCGAACGGCACAATAGTCACTTTCTACTGCGCCAGCAACAACACCGAAAACGTCACTTTGAGTGGCTCAGGCAGGAAAATAGAATGCTCGGAAGGTCAACTGAAACCGCCTGTCGGTGGCTGTGAGGAAGGCGGAGACAGCCTTACACAGGGCGGGGCCTACAACAGAACCGAAAGCAAGGCGGGGTTTTTGGGCGGCAGCGATATCATGAAAGGCGGTGACTTCAAAGACATCGACTATGGAGGATCGGTCACCAAGTACTGTGGACCACCTGCTAAGTAAGTTCGTTTCACCAATAGGGTACTTGCAGAGGTCGTGAAATCGCCTCGGGAGTATACATAGCGTAAAGAAAACCATATCAAGAAGCAGCAGGAAACAAAAAACATGATTTTACTGACGACCAAAAAAAGATATTTGCAAAATAAAATAAGGATATATTCAAATTTTTCCACGTGACTTAAAACAAGGGCCGATGTCATAGGTATCTTATCGATATCGACAATCGATACTGCTACAGCGCAGGTCAGTGAGATTCAACTGCAAACTAGAGATGATCTGAATTCTTTAACAGTGCGACTCAATTTATTGATACTTAAACATACCTATTTGAAACAGGCAATTAACCCACTAGCATTTTTGTTGCAATACATTTCTATATCTGTTAGGTATCACAGTTCATCCTGTTTGTGACCGAGATTCGCTAATAATCGAAGCCATCATTTTATTTCGGCGCATCCCATTATGAATGAATCCAAAGATAGAATCTAATTCAAGCCCATCCCTATAAAGTCAATTAGTAATCTAGCCTAACTTTTATTCTTTTGACTTTTGTATATACTTTTGTGTGTGACTGTGTTTTGTGGTTATAATGATCAATGTCAAAATGTTAGGTTAGCACTGGCTATCGATATCGAATATCAATACTTTACATCCCATCACTATAGGATATCACTGACGCCAGAGGTTGTTTGCGCGGCATTTTCCGGCATTAGAAATAATTTTTGGAATATCTCTCACAGCCGATTCACAAAAACCAAACAAGTGATTTTTTCATGTTTACTAGGCTCTAAGGAACGCATAAACGACATAATATTTTTTTCCGCAAGTACCCTATTGTTATAGATAAGTGAAGAGTGTAAAGATGATTGACTTCCGTGAAGTGATGATTTTCATGGAAAATCAAAAAAATGCGCACTATACAATTTTTCATCCTTTTCATCATCACAAACCTATTGGTATTGTACCAGGTGGCCTACAAAGAATGGACGCGGGCAAGGTCTCGGTAACTTCGATAACCCTTAGTCATATGACTTCAAGCGAAGAATATTATTAGGTGAATCGGCTAAGAGAAATCACTGGAAATTATTTTCAAGTTCCACAAGTAGCTGCTAGGGGGAGTAACCGTTACGATCAATCAGAAAAATGGCTTTCTCTCAAAAGTATGCAAATAAATATACTACTATACTACTACTACTCGCAGGACAAATCCGAATACTTAGAAAAAAAGGGTTGCGGTTGATGAAATGCGGTAGGACTGAACACAATAATAAACGAACGCATTTGCCTTAATTAGTTTATAAAAAAAACAATAGATCAATAATGGGTGGGCCCTCCATGTTGATGAATATACTTCTCTAACCTACGTGGCATGTTCGTAATCTGGTTGTTGATAAGCTCTAGAAGTGAATTTGTGGTTCTTGGGTTTTTAGGCCGGCGTCGTTTAGCGTTAAAGCTTGACGTTTCGCCACCACGAGTGGATGGCATCTTCAGAAGATATTTCACTTCGGCGACTTCCAAAATACTGACGGCTGGTGGATCTGCACCTGAATTTATACCTGCTAATGGTGACGTGGCCCAACCAGGTAGTGTTGGTAGCCCCGCCCCTTCGCGATATGGTAGTGTCTTCAGGTCCTTTAGGATGGGTACCCATGTCCGGTTAACTATCTGTGTTTCTCCTTTCCTATTGAAATGATTATGATGTTTTTGTATTTCGATGGCTTCTCTGTTAAGTCTGGCATGGTATGAAGACGTTGCGGCAAGAACCTGAGTTTCTTCAAACTTGATCCTGTGACTTCCCTCCTTAATCGCATGTTCGGCTACCGCTGATTTGTCCGTATGGCCTAGTCGACAGCTAGCCTTATGTTCTGCAATTCTTGTGTTTATAGATCGCTTCGTTGTTCCTATGTATACACTCCCACATGTGCATGGTATGCGATAAACCCCCGGTGTTGCGAGTGGGTCTCTTTTATCCTTCACCGTTCTCAAATATTCCTGTATCTTTCTTGTGGGCATTTTTCCTATTCTGTCTGTTATTCCAGGCACATAGGATAGAAACGCTTTTGCTATCGGTTTAGGTTCTGGTTTTGCCCTATTTCTTCTCATTGTTCTTGTTATTTCCTTTTCTGTGCAACAATTTGCATGAGCATTCTTTAGATGTTCCAATTCTTCTTGTTCGCACACTTTTCTAGCCCGTTCTGTTAAAGTTCTAATAATTCCGTACTTCTGAGATGGGTGGTGGTTTGATTCTTTATGTAAGTACCGGTCAGTATGAGTTGGCTTTCTATATACGTTTTGTCCTAATGTAACTCCTTTTATTGTTAGAAGAACATCAAAGAAGGCGAGTTTTTTGTTTTTTTCTACCTCCATGGCGAACTTTATGTTTTCATGCACACTGTTCAGGTGTTCTAGAAATTTGAACTGTTACATGTTCACTAGAGATGGTACAGTCAGGCTGCGTACAAATTTTCAATGCAAATATCCCTTTTTTTCTAGATGTTCGGGTTTCACTTGAGAGTTGTATATTACCATCATGTAGCGTCGGCAATTTTAGATTTTGCTTGATGAACGTATTTTTTTCTATATTTTAAAGTGTAGTAGAGGGCAAACGTCAAAAGCATCTTTATTTAAATGGCAATAACTTTGGCATAAGTCAACGAAATTAAACAAGCTAGGTACCGTTTGAAAGAGCTGTTGATAATTTACAACAACTTTATGTGCAGACTACCTTTCATACATTGCAAAATAGTGTCAAAGTTTCAAGTTGTTCCTTTTGAGAAGCTCTGATCAAGCTTTTTACAGGGTTAGGGGTTCCCTGGTGTACAGAAACGGAAAGCAAATAATAGACAACGATAATACATTTCCGGAAGGCACTGAAGTAACATTCAACTGCATAGAAAGTATAATGGGAGAGAAGACCACTTGGAAGATTGTGTGTGAAGATGGCAGCTGGATTGGAAGATCCTTAAATTGTGGTGGGTGTGCATAGTTTGGATAGATTAATTCAAAATATTCGATTTGTTCTTCTCCTTGTGTCAGATGATGTTCTATGTGGAACGCTTGACAAATATAGATAGATCGATTGAGAATAGAACTGCGTTTTTGTGAACTATTTTGGCGTCATCCATATCACCCTTAAGACTGCTCGACTATATAATTAGGCAATAAACTGTTTCAAAAGTGTAAATGAAACAAAAAATTGAGTAGACACTATTTCCATCGGATTTTTAGGGGCATACGCATTTGAAATTGTTTGAAATAATTGTCATCGTGTCATTGGGCGTGTTGTCAATCGAACAGGGTGACAACCATAAAGCAAAATAGTCAAAAATAGTTGTTTTGGTTGGCTACATCTAAGCATTTGTTTTGTACATCACAGAACAATACGAAGCGGTAGTCAACATTTACTTTTTCTGACATCTGAAACCTGTCTGTTGACAAACTCTATACGGAAAATCCTGAACTATTTTTTTCGTTAATTTATACAGGTCAAATGCCCATCAAACTATTTTTTATTCTAAATCTTCCTCAACAAAATGAAACAAACCTTGTTCAATGAATAATATAGCCAAAAGCAGTCTTTAGAAATGATTACAGTTGATGTTTGAAATAGAGATAGGTATGCAGTTGGAAAGAATTCCAGATAATTTCTAGGAAACAACGTTCGCCTATTGCTACTTCCCTATTTATCAACTTAAATCTAAACACGAGAGCAAACTTAATAGCAATAAATAATAAATCCCTGACAAACGGCGATTTAAATATATTTTGATATGATGGGAATTACTACTTTTTTATACCTCTAAATGTATAACTTCATGCTGAAGAAGCAGAAGCCTGCAACGGTTGCCGGTAGTTTTCCTTTCATTATAAAACTTTTAATAATTTTGGAAATTTGTCAACTTCTGGTACATCCTAACAGTAAGTAGGCTGTGACCAGAATTTGACCATCTACCCCAACCTGAATCATTTCAGTCGTCGCATCGAAAAGTTATAGCTTTCTGAATTTTATAATCGCTGCGATAATTTTTTTAGATTTCCAAAAATGGATTACCAAAAATGGTGATTTGCGCCTAAACGGTTTGTTTTAAGTCCCATTTGTGATACATAAGGTCACACTACTATTGACCAGAGAATCCAAACTAACAATAATGTACAGGGTTTCTATTTAAAATAATGTAACTTTGATATGAATCACACTGTATAAATCCCAAAATCTTGGTGACAATATCTTAAGGTTGTAGCGCTTGATACTTCCTGTCATGATCAAGTAACATATTTCTAAAATATGTTTTAGTAAGGACCGGTTTGTCAATGTCTAGTTAAATATTTATCTGCAATATAACAGCAATTGTTAGATAAATTGTTTAAACAATTGAAGGCTAAACTTACGAAGTCACGTAAATCTTATCTGGCAGTTGTATCCATAGCAACGCTATCTGGCAGATACCTATCTGACACTTTAACTGGACATTGAGAAACCGGCCCTAAGTCCACTATCTTCCGTCCACTGCTAGCCCACCTGTATACAGTGCACAATCAACCTCATCCCTGAGGAGCAGCTGTTGGGAAGTTCAATCGTACCTTTTTCGCGACCAAACAAAGTCTCTTTTTTCAAACCGTACCTCAAGTGTTATAATATAGCTTAGTTTAACCCAGCTTGCTTGATGTCATCATTTTTCCCGTCTTCGCGTCTGTGTGTTCTCTCAACATTCCAGATTCAGATGAAACTGTATCTACTCAGGCGCTCAGCAATAACAGTACCTGCATCTTCAGGAATCAAGAATTGAACGTGATCTCCTTTTACAATGACCAGCAGATCCGGGAGGACGTTGTGGAGTTCCCAGCTGGGGCTGTCATCACCAGCAGGTGTGTCGACATTGGCAAATACTCCATGGTAGGTCAGTATCGTAGAATTATTGTTCGGTTATTGTAACTTTATCTGAATAACGTGATCACCAAATTGGCTTTACTTGGTTGATTAGAAAGCGCCGTAAATCCTCTTTCGAGGGTCAATAATAGAAGACTTTTGTTTCAAATATTCATCGTGCTTTCTGTATTCGAAATAGAAAAGTTTCAGCAAACTCTGCTGCTGTCTCGAAGCATGACATTGTTCAGAATTAATTAAGGCCCGATTTTATCAACATACATATGTAACAAAGACTTTGACAAAGCTTTTCTATTGGATGTTATTTAGCAAAAGCTTTCTATTGTATCATCTAATAGTATTTTATCAATATTGAAAACAACACGCCTAAGCTGGATGACACTTTTGTCAAAGATATTTTAGAAATTCATGGATTAAAATCATAGCAGGATATCAGAACAAAGCGATTGATTTGCAAATTAATGCCACATTTTCCATGTTTACATTATAATTATTGTATAATTACTAATTGCAAACTGCGATAATTTGTGGTAAAAGTAGTAGGTACCTATATCAATCACAGCAACTACCTACCATATTTAATATTTACAAATCCCACGTCCGTCAGTCAGATGGATTAAATGAAAATACATACTTTTATGATGAATCAATCTTTAATTTACTGGATGAATGTTTGTTATAGACTTTCCTATAGAAATATTCACAGGTGCAGCGTACACATTGTACATAAAATAGGGTTATACTTAGCTATAAAATGGGAAGCTTGCCGTTCTGGGGTTCTGGATAGGCAACCAGTAATGCACATACACGTTTGGGAAATAGCTGTAACTTTTGAAATGCAACAAAATGCTATTTTTACCTCTTTTTACTATAAAACAAAGATATATTGCAGGTATTCATAGTTATTATCGGTAGTAAATTATTGTTTTATCCAACTAATGCAGTGAGTGTATTTCTTGTCATCATATCAATTGATACACCAAGAAACTAGTGATCAAATGTACGGCTTCTCTGGAATCTGATTGGTTGAGATTAACAATTGTTAGACTTTTTGGTTAAACAAGAAAATGCAATTTTTCACCCATTTAGGATGGAAAATCAGACTTGAAAAGATACTAGATGGTTCACAATGGTCGATTGTATATAAATTATGTCATTTTGACCTTTTTTGAGGTAAACTTCAAGAGAAATAAATAATTTTCAGAGTACTTCGACAGATGCATGTTCTTGAAAGGGCTGCTCTGATTGGTCAAAGCCTTTGTTAAAATGTGCATGTTGACAAAATGGGGCCTAAATCTATTAATTAACTAAAATTGAGATCTTTTTAATAACAGGATATGGTATTAGCGTAATTTTCGAAGGTACTACTATTTTAGATCCTACCATTTTCATTGATTTTTAACACGCTTCTCCCGTATATTTGTTTATGAGCTTGAAACTCCCCTTTCGACTAAGAGGTCGGACCTAACTCTCCAACATTGCAGCGAAAACTATTTTGACGGCTTCAAATCCGTCGGACTAGCTGTCGTATCGTCTGACTAAGAGATGGCGCAGACACCTTAAAGTTTGTCAATGTTACACAGAGGCGTAGTGACTACTGACTGAAAGCAGGGTAAATGAGGGCAAATAGTGACGTAAGGATAACCAGAGAAAAATTCAGTAAAATGTATTGTTCACATACACTGGTTTAGGGTACATTGATTCGATTCTTCTTGTAAATATCCTTCAAAGAGGGTTCTAGGCAATGTTCCCTAAGTAAAGGAAGAACAGTACATATTTTACAATAATCTCTAAGTTTGATTTAGATGCAGAATGGGATGTATCAACAATTTACATTCAAGACTCTTTGTTCAATATTTTGGGGCAGCCAATAATTGACAACAAAATTCGAAATGTAAGTTTTTGTTAATTTGTACCTTGAAAGAGCCAGCCGGAACGTGACATATTTTTGGATTCCAAAAAATTTGGCCAGTGAAGCACGATCATAAACATAAGATAAGTTTCGAAAGCTCCATTCATATTCATATATTTTCAGAGTTGTGGATCACTTGATAATATGGACTTAAAAAGATTCAAATTAATCTTAAAATTACTCGTCTTATCCAAGCTGCGCCTTGCAAACCTAAGCTAATGAGTTTTTACGTTTCTTAAGTTTTTGATTTTATCTTACTTGAATCGAAGAGAATAAAGATAAAACACAATTCTAATACACTCCATTGGTGAATCAGCTATTTAACAGAATTTTAAAAAAATTAAATTTGGTTTATAAAATCACTAATACATTTGAATACTGTGAATATTTTTGTATATTGCTGTACCTAGACATTTACTTCCACAGGTCCTAACAAGAGACGGTGTATGGGAGGCGATTGGGACGGCATCAAACCCGCTTGCGAAGGATTGAATCAGGAAAATGACTACTCCATGGAAAAAGCACCTACAATACTTTTCCGACATCAAGATGGACCCATAGCTCAGTCAAATGACGGAAAACTTATTGTCTACCCTGGAACCATACTCCATATGGAATGCCTGTGGATGAGACGGTTTGGCAACCCCAAGTGGACAATCAGTCATGATTACAGGTGATCATTTTCATGAGATTTTGGTATTATAACACATTCAAATTTCGGAGAAGGCTACATGCAGTGTTGGAGAAAGAGTTATTTGAACAATCGCTCTCAAATTGCTAGGTTGTCTAAATATGCTAAAACTCTTAACACAGCATAGTAAACAACCAGCACAATAATTCAGGTTGGCGGTAATTACACGCGCATCCCCCCTTTTGCATGATTCTTTGTAGGGATGCTAACAATACTTCGATACTTCTGAACTAATATCGAGTGTTTTTGTCATCGATACTTTTTGAGGCATTCCAAGCTGGTATCGACACTTTTGTATCGGTATCAAAATAATTATATAATTATTGAAGGGTGTAATCAGTTGCACAAAATGCTCTGTATGAACCAATACGCGCCTATTTGGCTAAAAAATATCGAGTTGGTCCCGGTATCGATATTTTCATTTTCGCATCTCTACCCAAACTTCACATCCGTAAAATCATCCCAAGGTCATATTCTGTGGAAACATTCTTATATGGGAAATCCTCAGAGATATTATGCTGGTTCTTTACTATGCTGTGCTCTTAACAAATTAAACATACGGGTTGGAGTACCTCAGGGATGTGTGTTGGGTCTCCAACTTGTTTTCAATGTATATTAATAATTTAATGATATTGGAAATAAGTAATCAACTTACTGTATTTTGTGATGACACTACAACTCTCTGACATGCCAATCATGTATATGATTTAAAGGGAAGAGTTGAAAATGATAGCGTAACAGCAATCTTTTATTTTTTTATATCGCGAAAACTAAATCATGACCTTCAAATGCTCGATTGACATAATGTACTTAAATAATGGACAACACAGATCTAACTATTGATCAAAAATTGAACTTTACAAAACACATTGATAATTTAATTAATGAATTAGCTAAAGAACATCACCAAAAGTTGCTAGGTTGTGCTACTTGCTCCAAACTAGGTTGAGTTACTGCATCTCATTTTGAGCTGTCGGTTCTCATACTTGTTTAAAAAGGTTTCCAGTCTTAGAGGAGCAAAAGATTCACTTTTAAAGTTTTAAAACTGCGTTACCACTTTTTCGTTTTCTTAATTGATAACCGCTCTTATGCGTAAACAGAAAAATAGAGTTTATAACTGTGTATGTGCGTAAATGAAGATACAAGTTAATCAGAAATTGTTTAATTGAAGCCTCTTCTAACTTGATTACGTCTTGTGATATAAGTACAGTAAAATTGAGCTTTTCCGGCAAATAAAAAAATCATATTTTTTCAGAAAATATCCACAAGGGTGGACAACTGATCCAGGCAGGGACTCGCAACTGGAGTACAGGCTTTCCATTATCCATGCGTCCAAAGACGATTCTGGGATATTTACATGCGTTACTCCAGCTAGATATACTCATGCTGTAGAAATTGAGGTGAAAGGTTAGCAACATAATCACATAGATAATTTGAATTAAATTCAAGACTTAACATTAACGATATATTATACAGGGTTACTGGTAACTCGAATACTTTCCTGCAAGAGGTGATAGAGGGACTCAAATGTAATAGATTTAACCCCCCATATGTAATTCCGAAAACCGATAGTTTTCGAGATAATTAACATTTAAAGTTTTTCAACCAAATATCCAAATTTCCACACTAAATCCTAAGCTAAGAAAAAAACCTGTTGTTGATTCTGATAATTTTTATTTTAGTATTTAACTAACACATACACAAAACTAACTTAGTATTAAAATGTTTCAAAATACTAAACAGTTCCAAACTAAAAGCAAATATTTAAAAAAAGATCAACAAAATGTTTACATTCACCGTGAAATAAAATTATCTACCTCAAAAAAAATTATACAAACGGTTGAACAAATCGCTAAAAAATCTTTCCTACCTAATAACCTTTTAATTAAATCTACTCAAAGTTTCTAGAGATCTTGCTCAATGTGTTGCCCTTGATTTCGGATACAAAAGTGGATCCGCTTCCTCACTTCGGTTTTTGTAACTCGTGTTGAAAAAGTTCGTTTCATCTCCTCCGCCGCATTGATAATTTTTTGCCTTAGTTCGTCAGCAGTATTAACTGGAGTCTCGTAAGCCAATGCCTTCATGTGACCCCAGACGTAAAAATGAAGAGGTGTCAGATCTGGGCTCCGCGCAGGCCATGGGATGGATTCACCCCTCCCTATCCATTTGTTCGGGTATGCGTTGTCCAACAACTGCCGAATTGTGATACGCTAATGTGCTGGACAACTATCATGCTGGAATATCATGTTGTTGATGATTCTGTATTATGTTGATAAATTTTTTTAAATAGTTACTTGTGGTTATACTGTCATTCTTGTCCTTGGATTAGGCCATCAGATAAGGAAGTATATAAAATAATTTGTTTCACTGGTTGTGTATCTTTCTTTGAGCTGGACAATTTTCTTTTGCGGTGAATGTAAAAATTTTGTTCTTTATTTTTTAAATAACTGTATGTAGTGTGAAACTGTTTAGTATTTTTACACATTTAAATACTAAATTAGATTTGCGTATGTGTCAGTAAAAAACTAAATTGCTAAAATCGACAGCAGGGTTTTTTCTAAATTTGAGATGTAGTGTGGAAATTTGGACATATCGTTGAAAAACATTAAATGTTAATTATCTCGAAAACTATCGGTTTTCGGAATTACATATGGGGAGTTAATCTATTGCATTTAAGTCCCTCTATCACTTCCTGCAGGAAAGTGGTCCAGTTACCAGTAACCCTGTATATTATGTGATAGCTCTAAAAGGTATCTATTTCTTTTTCTAGCTATACATTGTCCTGTGGTACCACAAAGAAGAGGACTAACAGTCAATACGCAAAGTACTAAGATGAATACAGTACTGAAGTTCTCCTGCATTAATGGCAACTCATTGATTGGTGCATCAGAGGTCACCTGCCTACCTTCAGGAAACTGGAGCTCCCCATTTCCTGTCTGTGAAAGTAAGATTACGTATTGAAAGATCGATTTACTGAACATTAATAAAATGGTGCGACATCCGTTAAAATAAAAATTGGCTACATATGTTACGGCAAAGGCTACAGCTTGCTTGGAGTAAAGCATTGTTTAAAATAAATTGTCTCGTTTTAGGTACTAGGACAGTTTTGTAATGCAGCTTTATTTATTTAATGTTTTCAAAGTAATTTCCTCTACATTCATCATTCAATCCACTCTTTAAACCAGTTCAAGTGCAACTTACCTTCTTTTATTGTTCAGCCTCCCGCAAGGCTATGGCGCTGTAGAAGCGCTGCAGAAGGATACGTATCGGTGCACGTTAGATTTGAAACGCTGCAGGTTGTAGTCGCCGGGAAGTAAATTCGCGGCAGTTCATTCCACAGGGTTTAAGTTCTCCAAAGGAAGGAATGCAGGAGGAGACTGGTTCGGGGAGTAGGGACCTCGACCTGGCAAGGATGAGCTTGCAGAGCCTCTCCAGTATTTCTCGTTCCGACAACCTTTGGTGTTATTATCTGGGAGAGCTCACTCGAACATCTTCTGTGATAGAATCTGTAAAACAGGGACAGGTCAGCCACCCTTCTTCAATGTTACAGGTTGTAGAGGTCCTTTGTGAGGTTAGGCTTATCGATTAGTTTAATTGCACTCTTCTGGATAGTGTCAAGAAGCTTTAAATAAAACTTCGGAGCGCATCCCCACACATGGAAGCAATACTCCAACGATGGTCGGATCTGTGCCTTGTAGAGCAGCAGTACTTGCTCTGGTGTATACAGCTTCCTACAGCAGAAAACAACTCCAAGCTTCTGAGATGCCGTTTTAGCAATACTGACGACGTGGTCATGCTCGGATATGTTGTTGATCCCCAAAAGCTTGACGGAAGGTGACTCGTTTATAGGCTGACCCTCCATTGCCACAGTTGGTAAGCCAATGTGAGATTTCTTTGTTAGTATTGTTGCCTGAGTTTTCTGCACGATAACTTACTAATCCCCACTCGACAATTGTTTTAATATCTACGTTGCTCTGCGAGGCATGTTGTTGTCGCCGACGTACCGTCTTCTGGAGCTTATTGCTGTACAGCAGAAACAGTGTAGGTGATAGGACAGATCCCTGAGGAACACCGGCGTTTACTGAAAACAACCTTCGACTATAACAGAGATCGGTCATTCAAAAAGCTATTCGGCCACTGGCGTAGGCCAGGTGGTAGTCCATAAGCAGCAAGCTTGCCCAGAAGTCCCTCATGCTACACTCTATTGAAGGCTTTCGATATCTCAAGTGCAATAACACGGGATTCGCCATGATTCTCAATTGCTCTGTTCCACAAGTGAGTGACGTTGTAGCCCGACGGCTACAACCTACAGCGTTTCAAATCTAACGTGCACAGACATTTATCCTCTCATAGCGCTTCCACAGCGCCATAGGCTTCCAGCCTTTGCGGGAAGCTCACCATAAAAAAATAAATCAAAATGTTAAATCTATCGGACACTTCAAAGAACTGAATTTTATTTGTAAATTATTCACATCGTTCATTTTTCATGTTCTTCTCCTGACCGTAACTTCCGTGGTTTTAAATATAGTTCAACTCCAATTTAACCGATGAGATATTTCTCAATGCTTAAACAAAAAATCCGGAGCTAAGCTTTTCTAGTTATCAAAGACGAATAAGAATAGTTTTAAGATACCGCATTGCGGAATACCTAAGCCAATATTTGCATCGTCAGAAATATTGTATCACGCACATTTATATTTCTTAGGTATTGAGTGTGGTGAAATGAGTGAACTTCTTGGAGAACATTTGAAGGTTATGGTCTTATCAAGAGAAGTTGGTGGCAAAGCAGTTTTTAGCTGTGATCCGGGATTTGGATTGAAAGGACCCGTTGAAACAGTGTGTCAGACCAATGGTGAATGGGCTACCCCATTTCCAACATGCAAAGGTCAGTTAATAAAGTAGATGATGCCACTTGACATGGCTGTATTGTGAAAAAATTGGAAACAATGATTTTTTTTTGATATGTATTGAAGAAGCTTTGTGACTCTCGATCACAGCTTCAAATTTAAATAGAGTATTTCTTGATTTTTTTCTTGTCTTGTATAACTCGCGGACTTAGGTGACTGTAGGAACAACTAACCAGACTTGTTTGCTGACTCATTAATTATTAAATAAGTTGACCTATTTATTTTAAAACTGACTAGAATTATAAGAAAGGGAACGAGAACGGTACAGCAGGAAATATATCTTGCGGATAAAAAATTATCATTTCATAAAATGTTCATAATCGTTATAAAGAGATTCTCATTTAGATTTTGGATATTTATTATTTATTTGGATATATATTTATTATCATGCTGTCAACATCTCAGTTTGATATTCGCATTCAGTATTGTAAGCTGCTCTGTGTCTTGTTATAGAGGTTCACTGTGACAGTCCTACACCTCCTCAAAATGGTTATATCCAAGGAAGCGGTCCATACAAAGCTGGAGATGTGGTGCAGTTCAACTGCAATCCAAATTATATGATGGAAGGACAGCCTATAATGGCTTGCCAAGAGAACTCAAGATGGTCTGGAAAACTACCGAAATGTAAGTTCACGATTACTTTTCATGCTTTCCAATCAATCGTAATTCTTTAGCCTACATACATGACATAGAAATATATTCGTTTCTGTATTATAAAGAATAAACATGATTTAATGCGAGTTCTACTCATCAGATTGTTCGCACTTTCATGCGCTTTCACAATTTTTGATAGTGGAGCTTTCACCATTTTACTGTCCACGCCATACACTAGCAAAAATTTCGATTACCAAATTATTTTTGAATAGGCAATACTAGCTATTATCCAGCGTTAGTTATTTTTCTTAACTGGGTCATTTATATCAATTTCAAAACTTATGATAAGCGAATTCTAATTTTTTTTATTTTTTGTATGATACTTTTTGATCAGCTGATTTGACTTGATGAAATTAATAGGATTTTAAAAGTCGTCGAGATCCAAATTTTTTTAGAAAATACAGTGACATTTTGAGAAAAAAATTCACGATGTCTACGCATAGACTCTATCGATACTTGAACTTTTTTTGTTTTGATTATCTTTGCTTTAACCTATGACTTTCCCATCGTATCTGCAGGAAATAGTTTTTTATAATCGCATTATTGAAAACTTTTGCACTAAGTATCCACTCCGTTAAGCAGGTTCTCCTTCAACTACCTTAAAACTTAACAGAGGGGAAATGTTTTTCGTTCGAAGGTACTTCTGACTAAACCAAAGCTTTTCACCTAATTTCAAATACGTTGTTAGTTAGTTAGATTATCTTTTATAAAATATAAATTATGTCTGTTTGTGATTATTTTGATTGGACCATTTACACAGGTAAACGGAGGAGAGTAATAAGCTTTACAGATATAGTTTTACTTACATTTTCTAGGTCAATTTGCAATAATTGTCTTCCAAACACAGTAAAATCGCAAGAAATCATTCACATGGATGGCGTTTTAATTCTAGTATTGCTCCGCCATTTGGCGCTGCGGGTGTAAGCGAATTTTATGAGTTTATCAAATGCGTTATCTACTTAATTTAAAATTTTATCAATAATATAGCAAACTTTAGACAATAACTCAACATCCACGCCGGTACTCTGAAACATAGAAACGTGTTTCTATGCACAATGTACTATAAGATCGGATGGCTTCGTAAACATGTCAGCGTAGTAAAAACCACAGCATAGTAAACACACACACACAATAATTCAGGTTACATGCGCGTCCCCACTTTTGGATGATTTTTTTATAGGGATGCTAATGATACTTCGATACTTGTACTTCTGCACTAATATCGAGTATTTCTATCTTAGATACTTTTCGAGCAATTCCAAGCTGGTATCGGTACTTTTGTACGGGTATCGGTATCGAAAATAATTATATAATTATTGAGGGGTGTAATCAACTGCACAAAATTGTCTGTACGAACCAAATTTTTTTTTTATGGTCGGCCTCCCGCAAAGGCTGAAAGCCTATGGCGCTGTAGGAGCGCTGCGAGAGGACTGTTCACGTTAGATTTGAAACGCCGCAGGTTGTAGCCGTCTGGAAACAAATTCCCCGGCAGCTGATTCCACAGCGTCGAAGTTCTCCAAAAGAAGGAATGCTGGAGAAGACTGGTTCGGGGAGTAAGGACCTCGACCTGGTAACGATGAGATCGCTGAGCTTCTCTAGTATTCCTGGTTCGGACGGCCTTTGGTGTTATTATCTGGGAGAGCTCACTCGAACATCTTCCGTGATAGAATCTGTAAAACAGACATAGGTCAGCCACCCTCCTTCGATGTTCCAGGCTGTGGAGGTCCTTTGTGAGATTAGGCGTATCGATTAATCTAATTGCTCTTTTCTGGATAGTGTCCCGAAGCTTTAGAGAGTGCTTCGGAGCACATCCCCGTACATGGGAGCAATACTCCAGCGATGGTCGGATCTGTGCCTTGTAGAGCAGCAGCAGTTGCTCTGGTGTATACAACTTCCTACAGCGGAACAAAACTCCAAGCTTCTGGGATGCCGTTTTAGCAATACTGACGACGTGGTCGTGCCAGGACATGTTATTGTTGATGTTGATTCCCAAGAGCTTGACGGAAGGTGATTCGACAATGGGGTGACCCTCCATTTCCACGGTCGGTAAGCCATCGTGAGACTTCTTTCTCAGTGTTGTTGCCTGAGTTTTTTGTACGTTGAACTGTACTTTATTTGCTAATCCCCATTCGACAATTGTTTTGATATCTGCGTTGATCTGTGAGGTATGCTGCTGTCGCCGACGTACCGTCTCCTGGGATGATAGTGGCTTGCCTGGTTCCATGCACGACACTAATGTACTGTCATCTGCGAAGCTGTAGATTGGATTGGATGTTATTCCCAGCAGCTCGTTGATGTACGGCAGAAACAGTGTAGGGGATAGGACAGATCCCTGAGGAACACCGGCGTTTATTGAAAATACGTCTGATGAACAGCCTTCGACTACAACAAACAGAGATCGATCGTTCAAAAAGCTATTCAGCCACTGGCGCAGGCCAGGTGGTAGTCCATAAGCAGCAAGCTTGACCAGAAGTCCGTCATGCCACACTCTGTCGAAGGCTTTCGATATGTCAAGTGCAACAACACGGGATTCGCCATGTTTGTCTATTGCTCTGTTCCACAAGTGAGTGACGTAGGCAAGAAGGTCACCTGTAGACCTGTGCTTGCGGAAGCCATACTGGCGATCATTTATGATGTCATTGTTGTCCAGGTATTTCAGGAGCTGTGTGTTAATGACAGTCTCCATAACCTTAGACATGATGCTGAGAAGAGCCACAGGTCTATAGTTGGTGGGATCCGTTTTTTGCCTTTCTTAGGGATAGGTTGCACGCAGCCAATCTTCCACGAATCGGGAAATACGCCTCGTTGATACGAAAGTTTGAAGAGCTTGCAAAGAATAGGTGCAAGCTCAGCGGCACAGCGTTTAAGGACAATGGCTGGAATTTGGTCAGGACCAGTAGCTTTATTGGTGTTCAGTTTTTGGAGGATGCTTTTTACATCTCGATATTGAAATTTGACCTCTGCCACTCTCGAATTCACGCTTATGGTGGTGGTCGGAGTACTTCCTTGAAAGTCTACAGCAGAATTGGCTGCGAAGAGCTTCCCCAAGATGTCTGCTTTTTCTTTAGGAGCAGAAGCGATGGACTTGTCCTCTCTCGTCAAGGGTGGTATTGACGAATAGGATAAGTTCTGACTTACAGCCTTAGCTACAGACCAGAATGTTCTGGACGAACTAGGACATGAGAGGAGCTTGTTCTTAATTTTTTGGTTGTGTTACTCCTTGCTGCTGTCAATCACGCGTTTGCAGTGATTTCTGGCGTCGATAAAGCTGCGGTGGTTCTCGGTATTTGGATTTTTCCTCCATTCATTGTAATGGTGGTTTTTAGAGGAAACTGCATCTCTACAGCGCTGATTGAACCATGGCTTGTTTTTGGAGGGATGCTTGACGACATGAGGAATATAGGCTTCCATGCCAGATATTAATACCTCTGTTATTTCTTGGGCGCAAGCTGATGGGTCTCGTGACTTGAAGCAGACGTCGTTCCAGGGAAAGGACTGGTAGTATTCTCTTAGGTCGTCCCACTTTGCTGATCTGTAATGCCAGACCCGGCGAGGCTTTGCATGGTGTAGATCTGGAGAATACATTCTGCATAGCGTTGAGACGGTGTTATGGTCAGACGATCCCAGTGGAGCAGTTACTTTCACTGTGTGGATTGTTGGAGTAGTTGTTAGATATAGGTCCAACAGACTAGCAAAATCTCCGTGGCGGCTGGGGATCCTTGTTGGTTCTTTGACTATCTGCTCCAAGCCGCAGCTAATAGCGAAGGCTTCAGCTTCACGTCCCTCGTCGTCCGTTTTGTTTGAGTGTTTGAGCCAGTAGGAGTTGTGAACGTTGAAGTCACCCAGAAAGACTATCTCTGAATGAGGGTGATCAGATTGCAGCGCGTCCACAGTGGCTGAAAGCTTCTCGAAGAGCTCTTTGCAGTTGTTATTGCTTGGTGGCCTATATATGCAGCATATAAACTTGGAATGATTTTGGAAGGATATTTTGAGCCATATGATGTCAAATCCTTCCAGTTCGAGCTCTTCTTCTCGATGACAAGGAAGCCCAGATTTAACCTACACGCATACGCCAAACCTACGTCTAAATCGGGTGTATAAGTCATATCCGGGATATCTGAAGCAGTTATCCATTGTTGAAGAGCCGACTTGAGTTTCCGTAAGAGCCAGAATGTGTGGCTTCTCTGCCTGAAGGTGTAGATGGACAGAGTTTATGTTGGAGGCAAGTCCTCGTATATTTGTAAAGTCGGCCCTGAAAAAGTTTCTCTGGCCTTCGGGCCTGTCGTCAGTGCGAAGTTGCTGCGAAGGGCGGCTTCTGTTGTTAGCCTGACGAGGAGTGGCAGCACAATTCTTTAAACAAACTTCGCTTAATGTTCCCCCCGGACCACCTGCGCCTATTTGGCTAAAACATGTCGAGTTGGTACTGGTATCGATATTTTCATTTTCGCATCTCTACCCAAACCTCACAGCCGTAAAATCATCCATAAATCACCCCAAGGTCCAATTTTGTGGCAACCACTTTTATATAGAAAATAGAGATATTGAGCTCGTTGTTTACTATGGTGTGATGAAAACTGTGTGGTAGGAACCCGAAACTGACCGATCGTCATGGTCGTCATGGTGAGAGAAACACGTTTCTATCACTTATTCTACAGAGTACCGGCACAGGGGAATCACATGAGATTAGTTCAAAAAGAAAGACCAACAAATACAGCAAACTAATTCTTCATTGAGTGGAAACATTCAGAAGGCTGAAAACTATCAATCATTCTCAAAAATTCTTTTAGTTTTTTTTTGTATATAAGACGCGGTAACCTACTTTTTCGTTTTTGGTGAGAATGCCCCAATCCATTCTCCAGGCGTAAGCTATGAACACCGCATACCAGTTACCATTACTGCAAAAGTGGCTATGATACTAAATGACATGTTCACCACCACATGTTTACCACAATAACTACGTTAAAACTGGCACACAACTTCGTGCGTCTGTAGACAAGATACTAATACGGTATTGCTTGCACGGTGATGAATGCAAGGTATTGAATTAAAGCATTAACGATCGTGTGAAGCGGCCTTTACATAATACACCTGTGATTGTACTCTCTAGAGCCCAGACTACCACCCAGACTATTGATTGATATGAATTATATTTCTATTACAGGTGTCCAAGCTTGTTCCTATCCAGGCACCACAATTAGCGGTCGAATGTCGGCAGTGAAATTCTTCTACAAAATTGGAGAGAACATCACGTTTACGTGCGAAGAAGGCCTAGTATTGAAAGGCGCTTCTATTTTGAAGTGTCTCAAAAACGGTAAATGGTCCAACACCATACCGGCATGCGTTGAAGAAAATTCTGTCAAGAGAGCGGAAAGGTCTATCTTATAAATACCTCCTAGATTCAGTACTACTTTTATGTTATGAAGGCTCTCAGACGTTGTGGATTTTGACCCACTAATAGAAAAGTAGCTATTCTCTGACAACTCAAGATTCTGACTCAAAAAATAAGTTGATAGTATTACTTAATTACTTCCTAGACATTATGTGATCAAAAGTATGAATCACTTAGTAAATAGTAAAAAGTTATTCTACCTCGAATCTAATATTGCTCGTAAGTTTTTCATAATTACTCATTTGCAGATTTTCTGATCAAATATACTTTTTTCTGCCAAAATTATTCAATTATCCCCTTACAAGAGCCATATCTAACTTTTGCAGAATTTTAATTTCATCAAATATCGGGCAGATAATTTATAGCTTTCAAATTCAACTAACTAATAAAATACAAATATTCAATCTCAAAACTAAATAAATATAAATTCAGATAACTAATAAAATTAATAATGTAATGTGAATTTATTCACCAATATAGCGTCCTTTTGATCAACAACTTTGCGCTCAAAACTATTTTTGTTCTACAGGTACCTATTTTTGTTCTATAGGTACATTGTCGCATGTTAGTTTCTTCAAATACGATTTCAACAAAAAAATTGAGAAGTTCCCAACAGCTTCTTTGTTATCCTTAAATCCTAAGGTAGTGGTTTCCAACCCTTTTGTACCTGCGCCCCGTTTGAAAAAAAAAACATTGTTGTGTTCATAAATACTCAACTGATATTATAATTTATTTAATTGGCTATGAGTTAATATACAATATTCTTAAAAAATGTTTATAAAAAATAATGACTTATTACAAGAAATAATAATTTTAAATGTTATAAAATCTCACAAAAATAGAAAAAAATATAATTAATACAACACTTTAAAATTTAGTGCGACGGTTGAGCTTGTTTTTCAGCACAAATTTTCGTAGACCGTGGTATCATTGAACGAGTCGCGGTCCTCAGTTCTTTCTCAATCACAACTACTGTAGAAGAACCAGTTTCATATAGCTAAGTTGTTACAAATGGGAATAAAATTTCTAAAGCTTTGTCTGTCAAAGCAGGAAAATCGTCCTCTACTTGTAGCCAAAATGTAAGATGCTGATTCATCTATTCGACTTTTTTGGGTATCCGAAAATGATATTTTGGAAACAGCTGTATGCCCCCCTTGCAACAGTGGGGCGCACCCCACAGGTTGGAACCTACTGTCCTAAGATATTATGATACTACGTGTATATTTCCATCAAGATATCAGGAGAAACATGAAAAATGTTTAACGGACATTTATGCAACTTGCCATATTTCAAACAACACAAGATTGTTAAATCATTAATGACACAAAAACAGTCTTACATTTGCTCGCATTTTTATGAGCCTTATTACTAAGAATAATTTTGGTAAGACAGATTTTGTAACTTTTCTCTATGAGTTAAAACTAGAAGCCGAATCTGACAGAATATCGGAAAATGGCATCGTTACGAAAAAGCACTCATTTGTTGTAAGAGTTTAAATTTCAACAAATTTAGTTTTAATTATGGACGTGATAAATAATGATTTTTGTTGATTTTAAAACATTTTTTACCAAAATAATACACCTCTGCCTAGTTTCGCTTCTAGTTTTAGCTAAATATTTTATCTTACTAGATATAGTACAAAATGGAAACAATCTAACAATCCACATTAATACCATTTTCAAGTAGAAAAAATTGGGGTTTATTTTACCCAAGTAGCCTAAACGATTTATATGATGCTCACATTCCTTAGGTATAATCCAACTTTTTAATATATATGAAATCATAGTCAGTAGCATGCTACATCTGCTGTTTTACTACTTTTCTACAGTTTGATACTGTTGATTGGTGTTCTAGCATGAATTAGTATATTTTAGTTTATGTAATAGATTAAGGCGTTGCCTCGCAGATAAAACATTTTGAGGAAGATATAGTAACTTTCTCATTTCACAAACATATCCACCTTCTACATATCTTTTACAATTCTTATATCACTAATAGTTTATAGAATTAGCTGTGAATCAAAGTGAGCTGGCATATATGTATTTCTTGAAGTTAGATGCCAAGTAACAGGTTATAGTCTCAAACCGAAGATATTTTCAAACATTATGCATTAGGAGTTGGACTTTTAGGCCAGGGTGCAATAATATGGGATGTTTTTGAAAACTTTTTAATAGATTGATCAGTTGAACTATTATAAAATTTATATTATACGAACGATTTCTTGAGAAAAATACTATTGTGCGATTTATCTAATTATATTAAACGCTTAATAAAGATGCAATATAAATGTTACATTGATTTGTGTTATTTTTTACCACTTCCCTTGCTTATCTGCCTGCTAATTTCCGATTTCTCTATAATTTGAATCTGCTGATCTAATCTTAAATCTACTTTACACGGTCAAGAAATCAGTGAAATTAATATGTGACCTTGAAAATATTAACAGAAAGAATCCTACACTTCATTGTCATTTATAAGATATGCCAAAATAATATGTAGGAAATTTATAATAATGCCAACTGATAT
The DNA here is from genome assembly GCA_951848785.1 of Callosobruchus maculatus. Classification (NCBI taxonomy): domain Eukaryota; kingdom Metazoa; phylum Arthropoda; class Insecta; order Coleoptera; family Chrysomelidae; genus Callosobruchus; species Callosobruchus maculatus. The sequence continues at coordinate 22,562,935 of CATOUR010000041.1, read as the reverse complement.
TGTTCAGTGTGGGTCTTTCACTATTATGACACAAATCAAGGCATATCATTGCGGTATTGTCGGCAGACCCAAATAGCCCTTGAATTACCCAAAAAATTTCAATAAATTAGAATATATTCTAAAATCGATCGATTTCTTGTCCATGTAAGGAGATATAATGAAAATGATGTTTATTGTATGGAAATTGCTCCCCTGGTGTCTTAGCGATGGGTTTAAAACTAAAAAAAGTGCAAAAATTTGACAGTTTTTGGGCTGCCAAAAATTAATCTCACCAGCTGCGACGGTGCAAATTACACGTATCTAGGACCTAATAAGGTTATTAAGATGATTTCCAACCAGCTGGGAATTAATTCCAGAAAAAATCCCAATTTGATTGACGTAATTATTACAAAATTTAGAGTTGTAAATCAATGAAATATTTAGATAGTCAGTTGCAAATGTAAAGAAACTCAGACATATTATCTATGTATTTCACAAAATTAAATAATTTTTGAACTGCAAACATTTATAAACTGTTCATTATTATCTTATTAATCCATATATAACTTACGGAATAATAGCATAGGTGTACGTACTGAAGTCCCATCTACAGCCGCTAGAAATGTTACAAAAGGATTTTTGAAATTATTCTACAAAAACCCTTATCATACCCAACTAAACTACCTTTCCAGGAAATGGACATATTGAGTATCAGACAAATGTATTTCTACATTTATAAAAACAAACATATTCTGAAACATCCGACGCATGATTACGTCACATGACAAGCTAAATCAGTATATCTGATACAATTCATGAATAAATGAATTGGTCAGAGATCTCTAGCATTCCTAGGTGTAACAGTTTTCAATCGTATACCTACGACAATACAAAATTCAGATCCAATTGCGCTATTTAAAGAAAAGCGTTTATCAAAAATTATCCTATGGAATCTCTATCTGCCCTAACTGACTGGTATTTTATTTGTTAATTGCGTGTTTATATAATTTGTTTGCATCATTTTACTTTATTCTCATATATTCTATTTTATTTGCAATGTTCAAGTGGCTTCTCTCAAGTGAACTCTTAAGTAGGATTCGTATTTCTCCTTAGTTAGGTTTTAGTCTAGCTTTTATTTTTAGAAAATTATTTTAGCCTTAGTTAGGTTATTTACCTTAATCGGGTCATCTAGACTCATCGAGCTATATGTTTTTATGCATTTTTAGATACATTATTGTTCTTTTTACATCCCTCCACATACAGTGCGTCGGCGCTCAGTGGACCGAATTGTGAATGTTTATTGTAGATGTAATTACTGTCATCCTTATTCTCTATATTAGCTTCACACCAATAAACATTATTATTACTAAGCTATCGATTACATCATGCGGATTGCACTTGGACCTAATAGTCCTGAAGCCCTCTGCCTTCCACCAACTACACCCCTGTTCCTTCCTGCTGTTGGCTTTAGCAACAGTTCAGCAGGAGCGCCGTACAGTCAACAGCCACCCCGCCACGGTTGCGTCACAGCCCTCTACGTTAACTGCGAAGCGACCTCGCTGGTAGTGGCACAGCCACAACCCGTCATTCATGCGCCCTGCCACCCCTGCCACCCTACCCCTACCCTCGTCGTCGTTGCCAACCCCCACCACGCACAGCGCCTGCATCGCTATGTCGTTGACTCTATCTCGCTTTTGCTTGTAGGCCAGTCAGCACAAGCATGAAGAGATATTTATTTTCATGAGAGCAGCAGTTTGAGGACTAAGGCCCAGTTTCACAATCGTTAGTTAATTAGTGGTCCAAAGAAAACTAGTGGTTGACGAAAATATTCCATTTCATATTTGACAGTTTACGTGAAAAGCTGTGGTCAACCAGTAGTTATGTTAACCCAAGGACAAGGTATGGGTTATCTTTACGTTTGTTGTAGTCAACCGATGACAGCTTTGGGGTTATAAAAGCTTGGATTTTGACACCGACGTCTAAGGCGTCGATGGGTTTTGATTATACTCTGTAATGACATAAATTAAAAATATGAAAAGAAAGGTTAGGTTTCTTTGTCAAAGGGTTAGGTTGTATTCACGGAACACCATTATGGCAGTGCTCTGAGACCAATACGTGGTGCCAACATAAAGATAAATAAGCTTTACCATTGGTTTCCTTTGTGAAACAGAGCTCCTCGATAACTACTGGCTAACTTCCATCTGTCGGTTAAGTGACTACCAGAGGTTACCAATTATTGTGAAACTGGGCCTAAGGAGAAGCTTGGGGATTTAATTAAAAAATCGTGTATTACTTTTGATAAAAGAATGGCAACGTTTACTATAAGAGTTATGCAGAAAAGCGGAACCAAATAAGGGTCGGTTTCGCAATGTGCAGTTAAATATTTATCCGGCAGTTAACATTAAACGTAAAGTATTTAAACAATAGGTTAGACTTACGAATTCACGTAAATCTTATCTGACAGTTGATATCCATAGAAACGCTAAATGACAGCTACCTATCTGACACTTTTAACTGACATTGAGAAACCGGCTCTAAAGGCCCGGTCAAACAGAGAACGCGGCGGTCCGGCGTTCTCTAACAATACAATGGAACGCTGTAACGCGGCGGTCTAGAACGCGGCGTTCGGCGTTCCATTGTATTGTTAGAGAACGCCGGACCGCCGCGTTCTCTGTTTGACCAGGCCTTAAGAGTAATAATATAAAGAAAGAACTGCTGCAAATTAGAGTGACCAGAAAACTGCCACGTCAACCTTAGGCTACGGTCACTATGCATGCAAGTTCTGTCGAAAATGTGTTCTGACAAGTTCTGACGAATTCGCTTGGAAATCAAACGCCTGATTTCCAACGAAAGTGGTTACTATGGGAGAGGAAGCCTCGTCGGAATACGCACGTCGTCGCGATTTGAACGTTCAATAACGTTTGAAATTTTTGAGCGAATTCGTCAGAATCTGTAGCTATTTTGCCACGTATTGGCTGGTTTTTTCACGTGGTTTGGAAAAGATGACTGTGGAGGCTTCACCATGAACGTGGATAAACTGACTGCGTATGTGCAAGAGAACAGGTGTTTGTGGGACATGATGGACAAAAGCTACCACAACATACTACCATACAGCGAGTCTGTTTTTGGCAAAATACAGTTGCGAAAAGTGGAAAACTTTTCGATCCTTTTTTCTATCCCCTTCAGTATGTATTCGAGTGTTTTGGTGTCATCCTGAAGTACTCGGAAAACTTTTCTGGTTGGTCCCATAATTCTTCAAACAACATATGAAACTCACCTTTGTCGTCTCTACTACTAGGTAAATGACTGGCTCACGTGCTCCAATTTTCCATTAATTGAAAAATAGCTTTATTATAGGATTTTCAAGAAAATATAGCTCATCAAGTTCGTCCATCTTCCGCTGGGTGGCAGAAACACACTGACGATCAGCAGAATACCCTGGAAACGCGTGCAGTAGAACCACCCTTGTTCTGACGAGGAGTTCGTATGATCTCGTCAGAACACATTTTCGTCAGAACTCGCATTCATAGCAACCATAGCCTTAGGCAAATTATCTGAATCGCCTTAAGTGACAAATACAGTCAACGCGCCCCACAACGACTGACGTACAAACTGTCACTGATGAGTGTGGGCAGGGACCGGTCGTGTTGACGGATCACGAACCTTAACCTAGATTAGTGCTGTCGCAGTGCGTTTTTGAAATGTACTAAATGCAAGCAATAAAATGTACTACACCTTCTCTAACTGTAGTTTCTAGGGTGTCAAGTGATAATTCAAAATGGTTCAAAAGTTAATTTTCTAATCGTCAATTGTAAACCTAAACTGACAGGTATAAATTAGGGGGACGAAATACAGTATTTCTCATCGACAAATCACCCTCCATAAGTAGTTTTTCTCTCACCATAATAAAATTATTTCCATTTTGTTTTTTGTTTAATTGATGCACGACTGTTGTAACTAATTTAGTCATAGCTACATGTGTGACGTTGTACAAGCACAAAATAAGTCTCATTCGATAGCGAAACATATGGTAAACATTTTCCAAATTTCATTTGATATCAGGGCAAAACATGTTAAAAGAAAATAATTATGTAATTTTTTGCGGTTTCTCTACATTTTGTTTTTTCAAAATATCTAAGCTGTTAACCTACATTTTTTTATTTCTAAGCGATTGTACATGGTGTTTCCTAAAAAATAGCTGTAAATCTTAGCCCTAAGTAAAGTAATTTAGAAGCTATGATAGTTTGGATATGACCCTTTATTATCTAATCCGGCAGACGGCAACTAAACAAAGTACTTAGTGGTCATGACATTTATTTTGGGAAAAAGGAGACAAATGTTACAACCAGTGTTTGAAATGTCCTCCTTGGTATGGTAAACATGCTGTTGTACTGACGTAGAGCGACTGAATATCGCCGTAGTTCATTCACGACTTTAATAATTTTTCAAATAAACTCCATGGTGTATTTGGCACGTCCTTCGTCGACATAAACTGTCTGTTTCATTGTACCCCACAAGAAAAAAATAAGTGGGGGTCAAGTTCTGAACGCGGTGGCCAAGCGATTGTTCCACCGCGTCCAATCCACGGCGAATATCGTTCATTTAAATGGCGTCCACCAGAATGACCCCACTCCATTTTTTCTTGTGGGGTACAATGGAACAGATAGCTTATGTCGACGCGCCAAATACACGCGAGGGGCTTATTAGCAAAATTATTCAAGTCGGAAATGAATTACGGAAGGACAAAGCCATGATCAGTCGCTCTACGCAACATGTGTCAGTACACAGAATGTCTGCAACACCAAAGAGGACATTTCGAACAATGATTGTAACATTTGTCTCCTTTTTCCCAAAATAAATGTCGTGACCAGGTATATAATGTTTAGGTGCCTTCTCTACTGCCGGATTACATAACGGGTTACATTTAAACCATCATAGCTTCTAAACTACTTTACTTAGGTCTAAGATGTGATGATTTTTTAGGAAACACCATGTACTATCTAAATTTTAAAAATTTAGGTTAACAACTTAGATTTTTTGAAAAAACTGGAATTGTACAGAAAACCGCAAATTACATAATTATTTTCCCTTATAATTTTTTTGCCGTGATTTGAAATAAAATTTGGGAAATGTTTGCCATTGGTTTATGGTCTACATGCTTCGCTATTGAATGAGACTTATTTTGTGTTTGTAGAACCTCTACTTAGGTAGCTTTGGCCAAATTAGTACAACACTCGTACATCAATTGAGGTTTTGATTAGTTTTTTTTTGCCATAAATGGAAAGATCATATATAAGTTTTATAACAAAACTGTTTTTGTTTTCTTTCTTTTCGCAATAATTCAAAAGTTATATCAAAATAAAAATGGGTTTTTGGATCCAGTACCGAAAACACGCCGACGGCTCCCGAACCCGTGTGACGTCACCATGGCGGTCAAGATGCTCCTTTGACCAACGACGTCTTACTCCGATACTAGATTGCAGATTCCCAATCAATCGCGAAAATACGTACTGCTAAACTGGTAACTAATGGATATCTGTTGCAATACAGTCGATAAATGAAGCTTGCAGCTCGAGACGAAGTCAGAGATCGAAATAAATATGTTTTTGGATGTTTGAAGTTGAAGTCAGATTACAGATTCCAGTAAGTAAGTACCTAATCAAATATGTTTCGTTGAAAAGATCTCCTCAATCCAAGGATGGCCCAGTGGTTAGAGAGTCCGGTAGTGGGTCTAAGGGCCTTTGGATCAAAATCCAGGCCTTTCAACTTTTTTTTATTTTTTTTATCAAAAAATTTATTGATGTGCTTTTTGCACTTGTTGCGCACATTTTTTCTACGATCAACATAAATATGTGTCTGAATCAAATTTTGTTAGACATATTACTTGCACTGCACAGTGCAAAAACTAAGTACAGGAGGCGGTGGACAATTCAACAGCTCAGTGGAAATGGGTTAATAAAACAAAATCCCTTCATCCATTCAATTCATTCATTTTTAAGTTTTTTAATGTAAAAAAGTAAATCAAATTCGTAATCACATTCTGTTTATCACTTATTATTATTTATTTAACTTTGGGTAATGAAGCTTAACAATTAAATTTTCATAAAAATTTAACAAGCACTGCGCAGTGCAAGTAATATGTCTAACAAAATTTGATTCAGACACATACTTATGTTGATCGTAGAAAAAATGTGCGTAACAAGTGCAAAAAGCACATCAATAAATTTTTTGATAAAAAAAATAGTTGGAAGGCCTGGGTTTCGATCCAAAGACCCTGAGATCCACTACCGGACTCTCTAACCACTGGGCCATCCTTGGATTGAGGAAATCTTTTCAACGAAATATATTTGATTAGGTACTTATTTACTGGAATCTGTAATCTGACTTCAACTTCAAACATTCAAAAACATATTTATTTCGATCTTAGACTTCGTCTCGAGCTGTAAGCTTCATTTATCGACTGTATTGCAACTAGTTACCAGTTTACCAGTACGTATTTTCGCGATTGGTTGGGAATCTAGAATCTAGTATCGGAGTAGGACGTCGTTGGTCAAAGGAGCATCTTGACCGCCATGGTGACGTCACACGGGTTCAGAAGCCGTCGGCGTGTTTTCGGTACTCGATTCAAAAACCCATTTTTATTTTGATATAACTTTTGAATTATTGCGAAAAAAAATAAAACAAAAACAGTTTTGTTATAAAACTTATATATGATCTTTCCATTTATCACAAAAAAAAAATATTTTTTTTCTTAAATCAAAATCTCAAAATGACTGTCATTTTACTATGGTGCGAGAAAATCTACTTTTGAGGGATTATTAATTTGTCGATATAACAATTAACGCATTTTATCCCCCTAAAGGCTCCTACAGCGACGACCGGACACATTTGTATACGTAGTCTACTTCTCCTGGCCTACAAGTTCCTGCTGGTCCTGCTCTTGCGGCCTATCCGCAGCAGCAGCAACGGCCGTAAAGCTCGGCGAAGGCTCCAGCAGCGCCTCAGTCACACGTGCGACGCTACGCAGCACAACATGTGATTTCCTGCCGCGAGACACTTCGGGCCTCGACTCTTTCTCACGCGCTTCTCGTGGTGCTGCGCCCCCGCGCTATCATGTAGTTCCTCCTCGGACGGGATACCCTCCTGCTGCCGGCGAAGGCTATCGGCTGAACGGACACAAGTAAGGTTTTGGGCGGCTTGGCATAGTGGGAATGGCCCTGCCATGTGCGGCCAAGTCGTCAATTTTGGGGGAGGACCCTTCCCGTTTAATGATACCTTCGACGATTTATGTGATGTCTATAGAACATAATATAAGGGTTGTCGGCTGTAGATGCCTTCACATGGGGGGAAACAAAAGACGCGTCACCAAAACATGTTATTTGAGACTATTTGTTAGAAGATTAACAGAATAACTTGAAATTAAGAGTCGATGAGTTCAAATTTAAACGATAATTTCAAGAAATTATGTTTAAGCTTTGAGCAAAAGAATATACCGCATGAGAACCAATAATAATAATGCTACAGGTTTTCTAAACGTATATATTGTTTTATTTTTTTGATGTCTTCTTTTGGACGATTCGAATGATTTTTTTTAATATTTAACATATTTCAGATATTTAGATTCGTACAGCGCCGAAAAAATATCGCAATTATGTTGAAAACTCAGAGAGTCTCAAAGTAATAGCGTGCGATTCATTAATACCAAAAACATTTTAAAATACGAAGTCAAGTTGATTGACTCAGTACTTTCCACAAATTTATGTTACAGGTCAATGGATAGCCTATTACGAATATAACATTTTTTTACAGCATCCTATTCACCCCCCATCCCCAGCCACCTCAATTTCGCCCCCCTCCCCAAGAAAGTTGAAAATGATCAGGAACCCCTAGAACGCCTAAAAACGAAGTTTACGCTGTTTTTATATTTTTAATTTTTTTATTATTGCTGCTGATACGATTTCTGAAAGCCATCCGCGTTTTCCATTCTCGTCACGGTAGTAATACTGTGACAAAATTTCACTAAAATCAATTCAATAGTTTCTACGTCACACAATACAGAACGATCTAAAGCAATACTCGTATGTATACATCAGAAAATGCTTGGTTTCTGTAATAGGCAAGGAAATGTTCGGATGAACTGAAAAAGCGTATTATGGCACTATATCTTGCTTTCATAGGTCAGTGGCCTATTATGAATACTACAAATTTCACCACCATCCAAAACCAAGTAGAAAATGATCAGGAACCCCCAAAACGCATAAAAGCCAAGTTTGAGGAATATTTGAAGTTTTTTGTTTTTTGCTACTTACTCCGCTGCGCATGTACCGATTTTCAAAATTATAGCAGCATTACCTACTAAGACCCAATATCGCTACCCAAATTTCATCACAATCCATGCAGCGGCTACTAAGATTACGAGGGTAGAAAAGCCAACAGACCACAACAGACTGACACGTCACGTGGATTTTCGTGATGTAGATTTACTAAAATGCCCCAAAAAATTGTGTATTATCTCAAAATCAAAAATTTTCGCGATCACAATACTCCCCTCACCTATCGGTGTGGAAAGTAGTAACTTTATATCCTTAACAACCTAGGAAAACAATTAGTGGTTATATGAACAAATCGTCTAATGAGTCAAAACTATCAAGAACCTTTCTAAAGAAATTTCATAAAAATACATCGATTTTGAGAACAAAAAATGCCCTTTCTGTGGAGTTTAACCTTGCTATTTAAATACCAAAACTACTATGAACTTGATCAATCTTCATACATTTTTAAGCTCTCATATTTATGATTATTTACTTATAATTGCTAACAAAAACTGCAAAAGAACAAAGTGAACGGGTTTCTGAAAAAAGCAATTGAAGTAAACGAATATAGCTTTTCAGTTCAAGGAGGAGAAGAGTGTGGGTAACCGAAAAGCTATATAGCTTTTTAAATGTCTTGATATCTATGTATAACAAAGACTATAGACAAAACACGATATTTTCTCAAAAATTACCGAGATACGGTAACACAATGTAAAAGTAAATGTAGTGGTATTTTATCATATCTTATGTACAAGAGAAATAAACTGCGGTATCATAGCCCAAAACTCGAAATCACAATAACTTCCATTATTCACGAACGGGAAGTAAAAATCAATAAAGGGAACGATCCCCCAACTACAAATTCCTTTATAGTGCCCCAATGGATTTCCATAAGAAACCGATATGTTTCTTTTAACACCACTAATAAAAGTGTGCGCCGCTCAGCTGAATCATATTAATAGAACGTCACCCCCATTTCCAATTCGGTTATACAGGATGACACTAATACTTGAGCCATTGATCCTTGTTACTCTCCGTGTGGGGGCGAGTTAGAGTATCTCCCATCGCATATCCTGCATGTCGTAAAAAGCGACTAAAAGGAACCGAACTACTGTCGGTATAAGCAGTAACCTCTTCTAAACCAACCGCTTTCGGTGGACGAGTTGAGAAGTCAGGACACCTTCCTGTCCTTGGGGTGAGAAACTGCCCCTAAAGGCGGATGAACCAGTAGGTACCAGCTGGTCAACTGCATGAGGTTGCAGCAAAGGCCGTCCGAACGAGGAACACTAGAGAGGCTCTGCGAGCTCATCCTTACCAGGTCGAGGTCCCTACTCCACGAACGAGTCTCCTCCAGCATTCCTTCTTTTGGAGAACTTCGACGCTGTGAAACAAGCTGCCGAGGAATTTGTTTCCCACCGGCTACAACCTGCAGCGTTTCAACTCTAACGTGCACCGATATTTATCCTCTCGCAGCGCTTCTACAGCGCCATAGGCTTTTAGCATTTGCAGGAGGCTGACCTAAAAAAAAGACAGCAAATGGGAAACTACTGCATTAAAGATCTTAAAGATATCCCAAGAGAAACTCGTAAAATGAGTAAATGCATTTTACGAGTTCACAACATGCCTGTTAAGACATTGTGACTATGATGATGATCCTTGTTACACCCTAGGGAGATAACGCTACATCTTATTTTATTCATGCAAATTAAGGAAGTATTTGTCTTTCAGGATGCCAGGAGTTTATCCTGATAGATTTGCTGATTACCCTATATTATTTAGCACTTGTAGATACAACACACTTAATACTAGCCGACTTCTTAGCTCAATACCCTATTGTTTAGCCTATTTTATAATGAAATCAGCTGCCCATATTTACTGAACAACAAAATAAATTTTTGTTGTTGCCACAACTCTTCCGAATATTCGGAGAATTTTATAAAGTAATGATATGAATGATGTACTCCAAACTTCATTATCATGAAAAATAAGAAAAACTCCTTCCGAATATTTGGAGAACTTTATAAAGTGATTATATGAATGATGTACTCCAAACGTCATTATAATGAAAAATAAGAAAAACTGAATTTTTAAAATTAAAGTGACTGATTCTGAAAGTATGTCTGCCGTATAAAGAACCATGTAATTTTAACAACGGGATACCAAAGGATCAAATTTGGGTGGTTATAGCAAACCATAAGGAAACTGATGTCTTGTAGGCTTGTGTGCTCGTTTTCAGCTTGTATTAACTCTTTTTAGTTCTGTACTCATCATTTCTAGTTAAAATGGGCGAGGACAGCTCACCGGATCTGAGCCTGAAGCTACGCAGGGGCAGCAGTGATTCCAGAGATAGCTTCTACATGGACCTGGACAAAGGCATTGATTCAGATATTGACGAAATGGCCACCACATCAGGAGCTGAGCACGACACTACTGCCACACCAACTGTAACCATGGCCAGTCAATATGGCAGAGTCGAAGGAGCAAGGTAAACATTAATATTTATTTTACTTATTTATTTATTTATTTATTGCCCAACTGATAATTCCAATAAGAGGACAATACATACTCAGTATCATAAGACTACCTAAGATACAAAAAAAATATAAAAAGTAACAAATGGTATTAGATGAGCTAAATTTAAAGTCGCAAAACGGCATCAGACCAATCTTATTGAATCCTGTGAATTACATAATACTTCTCACATGATTATTTATTACTTCATTTAGACTAGAATTATTAATGTCACAAGCTTCAGAGATCAGATTGAAGTTGATGCAAATAGAGTACATCGGAGATTTAATTAAAGCATTGGTTTTGGGGGTTGCTTGACAGAAGGTGGCATGTTGACGAGAATTAAGACTGCGGTACCAGAAACCCCAGTCGGTCACATCAAATATATTGAGTCCACCTGGTTATGCACAAGTTGGTAGAGGTACCTTAAGCCATGCTTTACTCTTCTTAGTTCTAATGGTTGAACATCAAATCTTGCTAACAGTAATCTATGGTCTGATCCTCGTCTTGGATAAACTCTAATTTATAACTGAGATACTTGACGAATCGTCTTTGCACATTTTCCAGGACCTTAATGTGGACCTGATATATGGGACTCCATACCATAGAAGCATATTCTAACTTAGACCTAACTGAAGAATGATACAATGCCATTAAAGCTTGTTGATTCGTGAATGATTTAAAATTCCTTATAATAAATCCTAAGCTACGAATTGAAGATGATGTAATCTTTTGAATACGATCTGAAAATTCTAACTTATCATGGAACGTCACACCAAGATCTTTTATCGTGGAACACCGTGTTATACTACTATACCCCAGTTTGTAGTTAAATGCAATGAAGCTTTTTTTTCGTCTATACGTGCAAGTTTGCATTTATTTATATTCGGATAAAGTCCATTATCAGCACACCAACTGTTAAGTGTGTCAAGATCATTTTGGAGTAAGTGGCAATCCGTAATATCACTAACGCGTACAAACATTTTCAAATCGTCTGCGAAGAGCAAACTTGAACAGGCTAGTTCGGTAGAGAGATCATTAATAAAATAAACAAATAAAAGTGGACCTAGATTTGATCCCTGCGGTACTCCAGATGTTGCATGATAAGAATTTGAGGTAAATCCGTTGTATGAAACGTTGTATGAAGTTGCCCGTTGTTGTATGTTAGGCTGCTCGTAAATTGAGCACTAATCGAAGTAGCACGTAGTTTCTAAATTCTAAAAAATGAAGTCAAGTTGATTGACTCAGTACTTCCCACACATTACGCTGATACCAGTTTATTATTTTTCCATAGCATGAAGCTTTGCAACCAAATAATCGCCAGCCCCCCCCCCCCCCCTAAAATTGTCTTATGCCGCTAGGTCTTTCCTTCACAGGTCAATGGACAGCCTATTATCGATACTACAAAATTCTCTGTTTTACAACCCCCCACCCCTCAATCACCTCACTTTCACCCCCACCCAAAAAACTGGTAGGAAATGACCAGGAACCCCTAAAACATCTAAAAACCGAATTTGAGTTGTTTTCATACTTTTCGTTCTTTGATTATTGCTACGCTGCCACAGACACGATTTTTAACAAACATGCGCGTTTTCCATTCTCACCAAGCTAACAATATACTGTGTCAAAGTTTCATTAGAATCAATTTAATAGTGTCCACGTTACAAAATACAAAACGATTTAAACCAATAAATTCTCGTATAGTATACAGAAAATTCTAAGTCCCTTAATTTCCGTAATAGGCTGGGCAATGTTCGGATGGACCTAAAAAGGTGATTTGTGTCGCTAGATCTTCCTTCACAGGTTAGTGGACAGCCTATTATGAGTACAAGAAATTTTTTAATTTTTCAGCCCCCAACCCCCCAACCACCCCAATTTCACCCCCACCCAAAAAACGCAGCAAATGATCAGGAACCTCTTACACTTAAAAACGAAGTTTGAGCTGTTTTTATATTTTCAGTTTTTTTTATTTCTGCGCCGCTACTGGCACGATTTATCAAAATCATACGCGTTTTCCATCTTCGCCATGGTAGTAATACTGGTTCAACATTTCATTAAAATCAATTCAACAGTTTCCTCGTTACAACGATCTAAAGCAATACTCTCGTATGTTTACATCAGAAAAAATTCTAAGTCCTTTGCTTTCTGTAATAGGCAAGGCAATGTTCGGATGGGCCTAAAAAACTTATTTATGGAGCCAGGTCTTCCTTCACAGGTCAGTGGACAGTCTATTATGAAAGCAACAAATTTTTCAATTTTACAACCTCCCACCCCCCAACCACCCCAATTTCACCCCCACCCAAAAAAAAGTAGAAAATGATCAGGGACCCCTAAAACGCCTAAAAACGAAGTTTCAGCAATATTTAATTTTTTTTTTGTTTTTTGCTAATTACTCCGCTGCCTATGCACCGATTTCCAAATTATACGAACATTACCTACTACGACCCCACAGAATACCGCTGCCCAAATTTCATCACAATCCATGCAGCGGTTACTGAGATTACGACGTTAGAAAAACGCCAACAGACAGACCGACAGACAGACAGACAGACCGACAGACAGACCGACGGAAATGAGTGACGTGGATTTTCGTTATATAGACATGATAACATGCCCAAAAAGCGTATTATCTCGAAATCGAAAATTTTCGCGATCACAATACTCCCCTCACCTGTCGGTGTGGGAAGTAAAATCATACTCTCTGTCCCTTTGCGCTTAACTGACCCCATCAATTAAACGCCCGTCCGTTGAAATAAATACCTCACTAATACTTGATTTAGGATAACTGATTGATTAGATGATCAGTTCCCAGGACAGTCGCTTCCTAGATAAGTCGCTGTTGAGGCCTTATGAAAGACAGCCTGTAACTGCTTTGCTAACAAAATCCAAAATGAGTACCTCAGCTGTGTAACTATGAAAAAATGCATATTATGCGGGATCTAAAAACAAACACAACCTGGAAAAACTTATTATTAGGAGGACATTGATTAGACAGACAGATATAGACTATTATCCTCCTTATTTAGTAACGATACTTTTTACACTCTACCTCGCAAACGCGTCCTCTGAGCCTTTTGTTTTCCCTTTTATCAGGATAATCTTTCTTTTGTGTGGGACATATACGATGATAAAAAAAGTGTGTAAAATTGGGTAATCGATTATCGGACGCCTTCAATGTAACAAAAGACAAGCCTGTGTTGTGCCAGCTTCACTATTCAAAACTTATATTGACGCAGTGTTGAAAGACTGATGGCAAGCTAAATGACAATGATAATAACTGTACAAGATCAGTTTTTATGTATGATCAGGTGGTTATAGCGGTAGATGAAGATGATATAAACTATATGTTAAATTTTGGCAAAACCAAATATTTAGTTTCTTAGTTTATCAGAAGCTGGAAGAGGTTGGTGTATCTCCGACTTTGAGAGAGTTCCTAAAAAAGTGCATTACTCTGCCAATCTAAAAGGAGGAGGAAGGAAATAATCTTCAAGTAGTCATTAGAATTCCCCCAAAGAGGTCAGCCTAACTTTTACTTAGATCTTGAGCCCTCTATCTTTTTATTTTGATTCTGTTCTGCTTATCTTCGTTGAATAAAAAATGAAGGTTTCCAAGATAATATGGAATGAACATAAATAATTATAGTATGAAAAAAACTAAAAAATACACTTTTAAAGAACATCGAACAATAAAGTTGGAAATAATTTTTTTAAATAGGCTTAAATAATATTGAACTAAAAATACTAGTATTACTGTGAAACAATCGTCGGGCACTTGATTTACGAGAAATGTGGCATAAGTGCCCATCTAACTCCCAAACAGTTGGATGTCATGCCTTTTAAGATCATGTCGCTACGGTTTTGTTCAAGGGCGTACCCAGGATTTCAGTTAGGGGGGGGCAGGGGGCTGCTTAGTGCTTATACCTGTTTCGAAAATTGACTTTTATTCATTAACTTTTATGATGACACAAAACAAATATTATAAGTACATAATAATTATACTATACATTATGTATAATATATAATATTATATATGTTTATTTTAATTTAACAGTAATCTTCTCGGATTTGCCGAAAATTTGTCTATGACAATCTTTTCAATAAACTCACTGTTGTCTTTTAAATAATTGCGATGTACGCTCATCAGACATAAACCCGTAAGCCTTTCTTCACCCATGGTGCTTCTTAGCCACGTTTTAACTCTTCGCAGCGTACTGAAGGACCGTTCTACGGTCGCCGTGGTGCATGGGATAGTGCTTAAAATAATTAATGCCTTTCTGACAGCAGGGTAAAAAATGTTCGCTTCTTTGAACAGATCAACTACTTCTATGTCCTTTAATTGATCATCTGATAAAGCCTTCGTCACCCATAAATTATGCCAAAGGTTCAGTTCCCCGGTGATATCCAGGTTATAAAATTCTTGGAATGATTCTGCGTTTTTGTGTAGGTCTGCAATGCTGGTTTTTGTCATATACAAGGGATGTAGCCTGCTTAAAGCAAACGCCGGAGTATTTTCTTGGGAGAATCGAATATTCAATGATGAAATGAGTGAATCAATGTATGGTATTATCAGGGAACGCCGCCAATATTCGTTATCATTGTCTGATGGCGGATTACTTCTATGTGTTTGCTTATGAGCAAGACGTGGAACCGAAATTTCTATGTTCAAATCCATTGCAACAGCTCGTGCTTTTTGAAGTATTTCATTACTTATTCTATCAGGAAACTCGCGGTCATTTCTGAGAATGTCCTTGATATTTTTAATGTGTTTTCCTACCGAGATCATGTCGATCGATTTAGCTTGCAGTGCGTTAACTACTGGTTCTATAACTGCTGAATATTTGGCTATTGTTTGTAGAGAAACAATAAACACTGGTTTTGTAACGGCTGAATGCAACTGATATGCAGATTTTCTGGTGGCATAATTTCCCTCTACAGATAACGTTTCTAGAGATTTCACGAGCTCTGAAAAATGTTGAGAAAACTTTCTGATTGATTTATATTTTTCGGACCATCTCGTCTCACATAATCGTGATAGGTTTGGAGCGTAGTTTCGACGTGTAGTCGATTCTCTGAAAAACGTTATAACATCCTTTACAGTGGCGACAGTATTTCTAATTTCTGGCACTGCGTTCGCATCATTCACAACAAGGTTGAGTTTGTGACTTGAGCAATGAAAATATAAAGCACGAGGATATTTTTTTCTCAAAATGGCTTGTACGCCACCCTCTTTTCCTGCCATTGTAGAACAGCCATCGAATCCAAACCCTACGCAATCTTCTTTGGAGAGGTTAGAACTAATTAAGAAATTGTCAATTGCTTCGGCGATTGCGGAAGCATTTTGTGCTTTTAGTTCAACGAACCCTACAAATTCTTCTCTGATTTTACTTTTGCTTTCATCGTAGAACCACACGCCTATTGACAGCTGTTCTTTCCCAGATACGTCTGCTGTTTCATCAGCTAAGATTGAGTAAGCCATGGTCTTCCGAACCTCACTAATTACATTCTCCTGAATAACTTCGCCACATAAATTTATTAGTTCGTTTTGTATTCTTGGCGAAGTATAAATTGCATTTCGACGGCACTTTTCAAAGTGCCTCTTTAATTTGTTGTCCCCTGAATCGATTCTCAACTTCAATAAATCTAATAAAACACCCTCATCTGCTTGTTTGCCCCTAAGAGGCATATCATGTGTACCGCAAAATACTATACAAGAAATAATTGATGACAATATTTGTCTGTTTTCATCGATTGCTTTTTGGTGTCCACTTTGCAGTTGGATGTCTACAGGAACATTTTCAAGAAAATTTTTTGCAGCATTTGTCGCCGTTTGGTGAAGGTTGGTCGTTGCATGCTTTCGGCAGTCTTCATGCATATTTTTGAACTTTAAATATGGCCTGACCATAAACGATCCCAAAAATTCCTCTCACAGTGCTAATGGGCGGAGGAAACAAAACACAATACTTACAAAGAGCACCTTTTAGTCGCTTGGAATATACTAGCCATGGTGAATATTGATCCAACCAAGCATGATTAAATTTTCTTTTTAAATGGCTTGCATCACTTTCAAAATCGTAATTTCTGGGCGGGATCCAAGGATTTTGTAACAACTCCCTCTTCTTTTCCGTCGATAGCTGGGTAGCCAATCCAACATAACGACCCAGATCATTTTCATGACAGCCATCGTCCACTATAATTTCAGGATCGACGTTGACGTCATAAGTTTGTTGGGATGTCGATGGAGAAGAATAGTCGGCAACAGATATATTAAGAGGTTCTACTGAAGAATTTGACGCTTGTCCAATGTTAGCATGCAATGATATTGGCATTACATGAGTGGTTTTATCATGGTTGTCATTTTCATCGCTTCCACTGCTACTTTCCCGACCTTTTTTTCTTTTTTCGCGTGGCCTCCCTAAAAAATGGATACACAGAATTACCCTTACAGTGTTTAGGCGGGTTGCATAGGACGAAAATCAAAGATCAAGTTTCACATTCTCTTGCATATGGTTTGAACGCCAAATAATCAAAACTAGGTAAGTAATTTGAAATAATACACTTGTTGTGACGTTAGAGAAAAGGGATTTTGTTGTCGGTATGATCTTATTAATAAATCCAAAATATTGCAAGGATCTTTCTTTTATGTTTTTTTTTAACTTTTTTATCACAAAATATTCACAAATGTTATTTTAGCTATTATAACAAAACCACGTGTTGTAATTAATAAATTTAAATATTGTAAGTAATGCCTAAGATATACACTTACAAGAGAGTCATAGCCCCCCTTAAACAAATCAAATAATCATATTAAGTATGTACTTAAGTGTTTTGTTTTGACTCACCTCTTTCAAAGAATTTCCTGATATCCATTTGACGGAGTAATATTTCCAGTTGTTGCGCAGTAAACGTAAATCTCGTGTCTCCGCAACGAAACTATAAGACACTATCTATGGCGTATGAAATATTCGCTCGTATTCCACTCCGAACTGAATTGTATTCGAACTAAATTCACGTGCTCTGCCTTACGTTCCGCTTATATATTGAAAATATTCTCGCTCCCGAAATATGTAGAAAATACTCGAGCTCGACTCTATTTCCATCCTTGTCTTATAATACATGCTAACACTGTCTTTTCTTTCCGGAATAGTCCATGCTAGAATATTCTTCGTGGTATTGCTATTCAATACTAGATGTCTCTATTGACCGTATACAGTATACATTGAGCCTATTTCTTTTTACTGGAAAAAGTACTGCCGTCCGAAACTAGATGGCGTTAGATGTTATTTTCTTCCAATTATATTCAGCTTTAATCCTATATGGCTCTGATTGTCTCGTCGGAAGCGGAAACTACGAGATACCACGGTTTTGTGGGAGATTTAAATTATATTGCATCGCTAACAGTATACTAGAGTCTGTCTAGTGAGTCGCGGCACAGAAATAACCGCGGCAAATTTAAAAATAATTTAGTTGTAAGCACTGAATAGAATATGCTATGAAATTTGAGTTTGATACTTTCACTATTTTATTTTATGAACACTAAGAATCTTAAACTAAATCTGTACAGATATATACTACTTAAAATAATATGCAACATATTGAATATTATTTTATTTTAGCATAGCATTGAAAACAAAAATTATATAATAAAACCAAACTTGCATCAAAACCGTACTTAATTTTTATTTATTCTGTCTCGTAATCAAAATCAGATTCTAGAAATTAAATTATCGACTATAAATCATTACTGACACTTTCATTTGTTAGTGATAACTAACAAATAATAAAAACGAAATAAAGAAATAAATAAAGTGTATCAAAACTTGATCAAAACATTTTGCGTTTCGTTTGACGGCGGCTGAAGGTCGCCATATAAAATATTCTAATAAATACGTTGTGACACGACCGACACGACTCACTATACAGACTCTATATCGAATGTTGTAGAATATTTAACTATAGAAAATAAAGAACAAATCTGGCTGAAAAGATATTTTGTTTCCAACACTTCATTTTGCGCAGAGTAGGTAACACGTTTTTAATTTTTATTTGCCAAAAAAAATTACATTTATTTAATCTTCTAGGGGGGGGCAGCTGCCCCCCCCTGCCCCTACCTGGGTACGCCCTTGGTTTTGTTTAATATCAACGAAAGGTGGCGCCAAAGTTACGCACCGTCAGTGGTAGAGGTGGCTATGCACGAAGCGAGACAGCAGATGGGGCGTAGTGTTGCAGTCACTATCAACTATCACGAGCCCGACAAAATTCAACAACTATCTTTCTAGGAGCATGATAAACATATTTATTTGAGGTAGGCAACTATGCCAACTTAATGGATTTTTTGTTAGAGATAATGTAACGAATTTTTCTGAATATTTATTTATTTAGCGTATGGCGCGTAAATTCATAAAATACGTACAAGTCAGTATGTAAATAAAACATTACAATGCATGAATAACAAACAAACATATAAAAGTAGATACAATGCTGTTATATTAAAAGGTCTAGTTCAGCTATCCATTCAAGACTTGATTGTGTGGTATGGAAGAAGTCCCTCGAATCGCCTTGATATGCCCTCCGTTCACACTCTGTCACTATGTGGCCAATTGTTTGGTTGGGGGCGCCACAGTCGCAGCCTGGGTTAGGTCGTTTTCCCCATTTATGGAGGTTATGGGCACATACACCGTGTCCTGTTCTGATCCGGTTTAGGGTCTTCCATATACATATGTCGTGGTTGGTCGAAGCCATCGGGTTTTACGACTGGGTCAATGAGATTCCGTACATCGGGTGGGGCAATCTAAGTCCAGAGGGTCCGCCATTCGGAGTTGATGTTGAAGTTGTCTGCTGCTAGTTGTTGTGCTGATAATATTGGGGGTTTCCTAGATCGAAGTCGATTTATTGACAGGTCCGGGATATACTCATGAATAGGGAGTTGTGTATTACTGGATATTTTCTTGTATTCTTTTATCAGGGCGTCTTGTCTTCTTAGGGTAGGTGGAGGTATGTGGCTGAGTGCTGGGAGCCAGTAGGGTGGGGTAGTCTTAATGCAGCCACTAATCGTTCTCGTTGATATGTTAAGCTGAGTATCCACTTTCTTGGTATGTGCGCTGTTCAGCCACACCGGTGCACAATACTCGGCCGCAGAGTACACCAGACTAAGTACAGATGTTCGCAGTGTATTTGCTGAAGCCCCCCAGCTCGTGCTACATAGTCTTTGGATAATGTTAATTTTTGTGAATAGAAATGCCACAAACCCACATACAGGTGAGGCTAATCGCTAATAGAAGCGTATTAAAAATATAAACTTCTGTTCATTTCTCATATCTTTTTTAACCTAGCCTGAAACATCAAAAATAAGAATCATCTTAAAATATACAAGATGTTCGGCAGAGGGTTAGCCAAACTTCGTGGGTGTACAGATAAGCTCATTTCAAATATATTAATAGACATGTGCCATGAACATCCCTGATTTTTGGGTATCATTACTTTCGTAATATTTTTAAGAATTTACAAAACTAGACATTTTCCCTTCTGGTGAAATAATATCATTAATTTTGACAAGTTATTTGAGCTTGGTGATAAACGTAGCATATCATTGTAAACTGTAATAAGTATAGTAGTTTTTAAGAGCACTTGAACAACCTTATCGCATTTATTTATTTTTTGCATCGAGGTGAACTTAACTTCCCGAATGTTTTCAATCATATTTGATAGCAATGTCAACTCACATCTATTTCGGCAGTACTTGTGACAAATTATTACTTCAGTTGGAGAAGGATATTCTACAGATGAAAACACACACAAAATAGGTTTAAGAAACATTTAAAACAATTACTGAAGTGAAAATGTAATTTTTTATAAATTGATGATCTTTTATTTAGCATTTTTAAACTCCCCTCCCTTTAGTGATATGTGGTGAGATTCAAGACTACCCCCCCCCCCCATCCAACATCACGTGTATTTTTAGTACTTACAAAGAATCTTGAAATTTTTCGAATATTATAGGCATAAAGTAGAAAAAATAAATACAAGTTATATCTTGCTAGACCCCCCTTCCCCTTGTAATATTTCGTGATTTTTGTCAGACCCCCCTTTCATGCCACACGTGATTAATGGACGTCCCCTTATCTATACGCCTACGAACTTTAACTAAACTTCTGCCAAACACCCTGTATTCCCCAAACCACAAGCCTCAGCACCAGATGACTGGAAACTGAAATGTAAACCGATTTTTATTGTTTTCCGTCTCTTCAATGATTCGAAACAATTCCGCTGCAAACCCAACAAACGGTATTTTCCCTTTTTCCAATTCAAGTTCGCTAACATTTGCATCAAGGGTAATGGAGTATTGTCTGTCAAGTCATTCAAATAAATCTGAATTGCTCGATTAGATTTAATGGAATAATTGAGATATCTCTGGTGCAGCCCCCCTTGTTTCTGTTCCATCAGTTGTCGTGCTGTAGGCTGTCGGATTAGTATTGGTGCGAAATCAAAAGTGTCCTGTCAGTTTGGAATTGGAGGTCAACGCAATTATTGTCTATCAGTGGTATGTATAAAAAAATGGAGTCAAGTTGATTGACTCAGTACTTCCCACACATAATGATGATACCATTTTATTATTTTTCCATTATAAGTAGCTATAGTTTGAAATCCCCTTGCAACCAAATCATCGCCCACCCGCCTGCAAAAAAACATTCAACGCAAAAACTCTCGTAAATAGTTTCCTGCGTCTCCCTCCCTAGAGACTAGGACGCTATTTTTTTTTCTGCATGCTTCAACTAGACGATGCGAAGCGAGCTGTTTTTATATTTTTAGTTTTTTTATTATTGCTGCGCCGCCTCTGATACGATTTTTCAAAAAAAAAAACAGGCGCGTTTTCCATTCTCGCCGCGACACTAAATTATGTCTCAAAATTTCATTAAAATCAAATCAACAATTTCGCTTTACGCAATATACATAGAACGAAATAAAGCAAAACTCGTAAGTATATATCACAAAATTGGTTTCTGTAATAGGCAAGCCAATGTTCAGATGGACCTAAAAAAGTGTAATATGCCGCTAGATACTTCTTCCACATGTCAATGGTTTGCAAAGAAAGTCTCTGCTGAGGGTGGCCAGTGCTTATCGCACGGTATCTACAAGAGCCTTGCAAGTTATAACGGCGATACCACCATTATACTTGCTGGCCGAAGAGAGGACACTGATCCGCCATGGTCAAGCAGGCAATGCGATAAGCCGCGCTGAGGCTAAAAGGCTGACAGCGAGTAAGTGGCAAAGCATTTGGAACGAGACCACTGATGTCGGGCAGTGGACGAAACGGCTAATACCGTCGATAAAAGAATGGGCGGAATGCAGTCATCGGCAGACGTCCTATTTCCTAACGCAGGCACTGTCTAGGCACGGGCCTTTTCGAGTGTATAGGAAACGGATAGGACGGGTGATGGACGAGAGATGTTTGCACTGCGAGGCGGAAGATACGGCCGAGCATGCCCTGTTTCTGTGCGATCGATGGGGGGCGTACAGACAGGAGGCAAGTCAAAAACTAGATGGGGAGCTGACCCCAGAGACTATGGTCCCGCTGATGTTGTCTAGCGTAGAGGCGTGGAACATCATACATGAGATGGTCAACAAAATACTCTCTGTAAAGGAGAAAGAGGAGCGGCTTCAAGGATAAATGAGGATTGGAAGTTATTCGTAAATGTGTTCTAATCATTGCCTCATCTTGCACTGCGAAGAATATCGTTCACGATGATGCCCGGTGCAGATGGAGATATAACATCAGAGGTAAGGAAGAGGGAACGGGTTTTAGCCGGTCGGGCCGTGATGACATGTCGGATGGACGTGGTTGCGTCCATTGGACATGTGATCAGAGGACTCAAGCTGGTTCAACGTCGGGCGGGCAGACTCTCTCTCTCACACTTCCGGGTGTGTGAGTGTTTTCTGTCCTTGCGATCAAGCCGATTTCCTAAACCCTCTATAATAAAAAAAAAAAAAAAAAAAAAAAAAAAAAAAAAAAACATGTCAATGGACAAACTATTATGAATACAACAAATTCTTCAGTTTTACAACCCTCCACCCCCCAACCGCTCCAATTTTACCCTCGGCCAAAAAAACAGAAAATGATCAGGAACCCCTAAAACGCCTAAAAACAAAGTTTGAGCTGTTTTTATATTTTTAGTTTTTATATTATTGCTGCGTCGCCACTGACATGATTTTTCCAAAACATATGCTTTTTTCCATCCTCACCGCGGTAGTAATATACTATACTTTTGGTGTTTTTATTATGGCTGCGCCGCCACTGGTACGATTTTTCCAAAACATGCGCGTTTTCCTCGCCGCGGTAGTAATACTGTGTCAAAATTTCATTAAAATCAATTCAATACTATTCGCGTTACGCAATATAGAACGATCTAAAGCAATTTATGTATACATAACAAATTCTAAATCCTTTGGTTTCTATAATAAGGAAGGCAATGTTCGTATGGGTCTAAAAAAGTGTATTATGTCGCTTCATTCACAGATCAGTGGACAGCCCATTATAAATACAAACACTTTTTCAGTTATACAACCCCCCACCCCCCAACCACCCCAAATTCACCCCCACCCAAAAAAGTAGAAAACGATCAGGAACCCCTAAAACGCCTAAAAACAAATTTTGAGGTGTTTATATATTTTTGGTGTTTTTATTATTGCTGCGCCGCCACTGGTACGATTTTTCCAAAACATACGCGTTTTCCTCGCCGCGGTAGTAATACTGTGTCAAAGTTTCATTAAAATCAATTCAATACTATTCGCGTTACGCAATATAGAACGATCTAAAGAAATATTCGTATGTATGTAGGTACATCACAAATTCTAAGTCTCTTGGTTTCCCAGCAAAGCAATATTCGGATGGGCCCAAAAAAGTGTATTATGCCGCTAGTTTTTCATTCACAGGTCAATAGACAGCCCATTTATGAATACAACAACTTTTTCAGTTTTACAACCCCCCCACCCAAAAAAACGTCTAAAAACGAAGTTTGAAGAATATTTGAAATTTTTTTGTTTTTTGCTAATTACTTCTCCCCCCGTACAACGATTTCCAAAATTATAGGAACATACCTACGACGATCCCACAGCATATCGCTGCCCACATTTCATTACAATCCATGCAGCGGTTACGGAGATTACGACGTTAGAAAAACGCCAATAGACAGACAGACAGACAGACAGACAGACAGACAGACAGACAGACAGACCGACAGACAAATTGACAGAGAGACCGACAGAGAGACCGACAGACAGACCGACAGACAGACCGACAGACAGACCGACAGACAGACCGACAGACAGACCGACAGACAGACCGACAGACAGACCGACAGACAGACCGACAGACAGACCGACAGACAGACCGACAGACAGACCGACAGACAGACCGACAGACAGACCGACAGACAGACCGACAGACAAATTGACAGAGAGACCGACAGAGAGACCGACAGACAGACCGACAGACAGACCGACAGACAGACCGACAGACAGACCGACAGACAGACCGACAGACAGACCGACAGACAGACCGACAGACAGACCGACAGACAGACCGACAGACAGACCGACAGACAGACCGACAGACAGACCGACAGACAGACCGACGGACAGACCGACAGACAGACCGACAGACAGACCGACAGACAGACCGACAGACAGACCGACAGACAGACCGACAGACAGACCGACAGACAGACCGACAGACAGACCGACAGACAGACCGACAGACAGACCGACAGACAGACCGACAGACAGACCGACAGACAGACCGACAGACAGACCGACAGACAGACCGACAGACAGACCGACAGACAGACCGACAGACAGACCGACAGACAGACCGACAGACAGACCGACAGACAGACCGACGGAAATGAGTGACGTGGATTTTCGTTATGTACACATCATAAAACGCCCAAAAAGTGTATCATCTCAAAATCGAAAATTTTCGCGATCACAATACCTCCTCACCTATCGGTGTGGGAAGTAAAAGGAGGATATTAGGATATACACAAGTACAGCTGATTAAAAATACTAATAACTATCAAATTAATTTTTGTTTTAAAAAACTGCTTTTTGTAAGGTTAGAATATTCCATGGAATTTTGATAACTCTTATTTTTTCTTAATTAAATTCTTCAAATGCCTTCATTTGCAGCTTTCAATTGCTATTTCTTACTTGAACTAAGTTAATGTAATTTGGCATGGTTTGAATATAAATCTTTATTATTGTTTTTTTAAGATTTGGTCGCTCCCTCTCCTATGACATAACAAAATGTCTCTCGCCACTACCTCACCTACGACTTGCGGACAGGAATTCAGTTCCCGGTATCACATGAGCTTGTCATATTCGAATAATGTCACATTCCCGTTTGACGCGAAAATTTCCATTTATGTTCCCTGAAGTACACAGTGTTGCACCGAAAAAAAATCCTTATTGCGTACTGTTATAAGGACTGCACCAATCATGGATCGATCCCAGAACCGTCCTAGAATCGGTATGATTCCCGCCCCCAAAAATCCATAATGAATCCAACCTTTTAACCTCAAATATACTAAAATGTACCAATATGGTGCCTACATGAAAAAAGAATCTTGTTTACGTAGGTTATGTCCTATATTTAAAATTTCGCTGTTTTTGTAAAGATCAAAGTATTATAGATTTGTGGTCAGATTTGCGCTGAGTGCATATTTTAAACAATTGTTATTGCCATAAAGAATTATAATACCCAAATGAATTTATTAGATTAAAAAAATTGCGCTAACACTGCACAGTCTAGCCACTCGTTAAACCGATTTTGTTTGTGTCTTTTTTTACATAACTCTCACACTACAGGTATAATTGAAGCCAGAAATACAAAATATGTTGACATTTCTTTCAGGTTTCAATCAGTGTCGACACTTCTATAATGCAGTAACGTTATTATGTAGACCGGAGTAATGATAAAAACGTAATTATCTATAAAAAATATATACTATAATAATTCAGAAAGTCGTAGGAGATCAAATTAATCGCAAGTAACTATTTGCAATAGATAAAAACAAAATAAATTGATCTATTTATTGTGTATTCACATTTGATTATACACAAACAATATGCAATTTTGACTACACTAAGCGCCAGCCACCGACCCAGCCCAGCAAAAAATGCCGAAAGGGATTACCGTTGTCGGACTCGTCGGGCGTCTTGTGCGGCATAAAGCATACTTTGTAGTTTCGGCACTTTGTAGGAGCACAAAAAATGTGAACAAATCTTATATTTTTGACTTCAATTATACTTAAATGAGTGTATTTGTGTACCTTCAATTTTTAGTGCATTTCTCGTGGTAGGTGTTAGTATTTGTTCGTTTAACAGCCCTATTCTGTATCGTATATTCTCTTTCAGTTGGTCAAGAGTCCTGATTAAACCCCCAGAAAAAAGTTTGGGTATGTAAGATCAGGCGCACATGCTGGATAGTGGATACAGGAGGAGAGGTGTATAAGGGCCCACTTGTATGCACTGGTGGTTCTGATCAACAGAAAGCCTCTCTCCTTCTTTCATTCATAGTCAGTACTAAGATTTGAAATATTCTTTTTTTCTTTAGTCCTTATCCTATTCCATAGAATATTGTATATTATATATATTATATTATCAATATTAAGTTTTGTCTTTCTCCCAAGTAAATATTTGTCAAGATGTAGTGACCATCAAGTGTCATATTGCACTAAACCGGTTAGATCTAATCATTTCTGAAACTACTGGATATGTTGTTTCTCTTATAAGTATCATTATCATATTGAAACAAACCCAAATGCAGTTGATGGCACTAATATGAATAATAAGGCTATTATCATAACATCTTCGAATGTCTAGTATATAAACCGTAGGTGCAATGTGCAACAACAAATAAAGCAATTTAAACTAACTTATTATGTAACTTTCAAGCATATTTTGCTGATTTTTTTTTAGAGAAAAACGTAAATAGTAGGGGATGTTAATTCTATTTAATTTCAAATTTTCAGTCAAATCGGTGTTTTTTAATTTTCCTAACTATAAGCAAGAAGAAAACAACTAACTTAGCAGAAAGACGTAAACTACCTAGAGTAAGGAGGCAAGATTATAAAAATTCCTTACAAGTAAGCTGTAACCAGAAACAACATGTCTAAGGTGAATGGAAAGCTGAATATGACAAAATGTACTAGAAATTTCCAAAACAAAAAAAATGTTGAATTGAAAAACTACCAGCGATTGTTCCCCTTGGTCTTCGGAAAAAATTTCACATTTAGTGATACAAAAAGTAGCCATTTTCGTCAAGCCAAAGTTAAGGATACGTTTGACTGGAGCGCATCAAATTTTTCAGCATCGATTTAGCATGATCGCAATTTTTTATTACTTATGTGTCAACGGCATGATTGAATAAATCAGAAATAAATTTAAAAATGAATTAAAATAAGGAGTCTAATAGGATGAAGCTGGGATGCTATGGTGGATGCATAATTTGTCTCAATTTTTGTATAATGTCCATACCAAATCGATATATTTTTGTTTTGTTGCAGTTGGCCGACGATCCCCCCTCAAAACATGAGCGGCGGTAGTCGAAGCAGCGCCATGGGGGGTGGAGACCCCCTCCTGCCCTCCCCGGCATCCCCTACGCCTGTGATCGTTTCTCCGGAAACACTCAGTCATTCCTCGCAGACACGGACTGTTAAGCAAACAACGCATGTACAAATCACCCCACCGCACAAGTAAGTTTGCGCTCTAAATGAAAACATTTTCGATAACTTATAGGTTCCTGTCGATGGCTTACGTACAGGATTGTCAAATCTAACTATGATGAAATGCAGTCGCAAAAAGTGACGATTAAACCCTGGCCACACGTGCACGCTTCATCGGCAAGCCCGCTCATTATTGTTGATCTACAGCACAAAATCTACAGTTTCAGCTTTAGTAGTAGTAGTAGTATAGGCGTTTATTTAGCATACTTCAGCTATTTACAGGAAAACAGTAAAATTAAAACTAAACCTATGATTATACATATATGATCACTCACAAATAGTTTATCAGTCTTTTTCTAAACACAATAACATTTGGAGAACATTTTATATATAGAGGGAGTTTATTATATTCTTTCGTCCCATTATCAAATACACTTCTTTTGGTTATTGTTAATTTGGTAGGTCTTATATCAACATGATGCATCTGTCGTGTGTTGTAGCTATGAACATTGCTTCGGTATTGTATATTCACATATAAATAATCTGGACTTAGACCATTAACAATTTTATAAATAAATGTAAGCGTCCGTACTTTAATATAATCCTCTACAGGCTTCCAATTTAATATTTGTTGCATATTGACTATATTAGTATAGATATTACAACCCAACAACAATCTCATGCATTTATTTTGTAACAATTGCATTTTATGCAAATCAGATTTATTACACATGAATAATATTGATGAACAATAATCAAAGTGAGGTTTAATAATTGTATTGTAAACAATATGTTTTGCAAATCGTACATGATTGATCTATAGGCTCACTAATGATATCCTGCTTAATTTTAGACCCACTTCGTTCTGGATGATTTACAACCTCTCGTTTATACATGAGTGAAAATCTACGGATTATCTAGCGACTTTCCAAAATGCATCCATCTTAATATATTGAATACTTCTTTTAAAATTTTACAATTTTAAGACCCTAAGTTTTGGTTCATCGATCACTTTTTATGACTAATTCTGATGTAATAATACATTATTCAAGTAACATAACAAGTAACCATAACAAAAATTAGAAATCCGATGACAGGTTTTTGCCAAACATTTTGTTGAAACTCTGTACTCCCGGAGATTCATTATGCTTTTAGAGCTTAAATGGAATCTTATTGCTTGTTTTTTTTCCGCATTTACAAGTTTGTATTATCAATGGATAACTGAAAATATGAGCATGTTTCTACCGTAAAATACACGGTTAATTATTCGGTGATTTTTAAGATAATTTAATTTTTTTGTAACGTTTCTTGAAGTTACTTTTCAACACATGCTGATTTTGACACAATCTGGCAAAGTGTTTGATACATGATCACATTGTTTGAGTCTATAATGACGCGGTAGCCACATTTTCTAAGGAGTAATACCAAAAATTTCAAAATCGACAATAACATTTTGTCTTATTAGAGTTTTCGTTTGGAGGTCTGCATTTTAGTGAAAATCTTTAAAAATCAATTTATGTCTGATACAGTTGAAAATCATGCCCTACCTTATATGACGTTTTTGTTTGAAATGAGCTGTACAACTTCTCCTAAAGTATTTTCCACTCGTTATAGAACACCCTGCAAATTCGATTTGAGAGGTATAGGCAACCAAATTTCAACTTGTATAAAAGCCTGACTATTTTTTCCTAATGGTAACCTGAAGGAACCAACACCTGGCAACCCTGGGCTCAAATGCAAGTAATGCCAATAAGGAACTTGGTCGTAGCAATACGAGTAGGTACATTTCCTATGCATCGTATGTTTTGGTTTCTGGTTCGCAATAAGAACCCATACAAATATACCTTATTCAAACCAGAGGCGGACAAAAAGATTCTTTACTCTTACTTTTCAGTTCAATATTTTCTCAAATATGTGTTTGAAACACATCACATTTTAGCATTTTATTACATCATTATTCATTTAAAGTAAAGTCGAAAGTAACTTTAGTTCCTATTTTTCTTTTCTAGCAAGTTCCTTATCCTGTACCTCTCTGATTCATAAACATATTTGGATATTATGAATGCTAGAAAATACATAGCTTACACAGCTCTGCATTTTTTTTCATATAGCTACAAAATCCTCCGAAATTTTATATAAAAAATAAAGTCAAGTTGACTGACTCACTACTTCCCACACATTACGATGCTATCAGATAATTATTTTCTCATAGCATGAAGCTATAGTCTGAGATCCCCTTGCATCAAATCATCGCCCGCCCTCAAAAAAGTGTTCTATTATGACTCTAGTTCTTTCTCTCATAGGCCAATGGACAGCGTATTATAAATACAACAAATTTTTCAGTTTTACAACCCCCATCCCCAATAACACTCCCACCCAAAAACATCCCACAAAACGCCTAAGAACAAAGTTTGAGATGTTTTTATATTTTTAGTTTTTTCATGATTGCTGTGCCAAGACTAAAAACCATTTGCATTTTTCATCTTCGCCACTGTGTGGAAATTTCATTAAAATTAATGCAATGATTTTCACCTTACATAATACAGAACGATCTAAAGTAATACTCGTAACTATACATCCGAAAATTCAGAAGTCCTTTTGTTTCTGCAAAGCCAAGACAATGTTGGACCTATAGAAGTGTATTGTGCCGATAGGTCTTCCTTTTGCAGGTCAGTGGACAGTCTATTATGAATATTATGAATACAATACATTTTTTTCAGTTTTACAACCCACCACGCCTCAACCACTCCAATTTCACCCCCACCAAAAAAAAGTAGAAAATGATCAGGAACCCTTAAGTCGCCTGAAAACTAAAAACTAAAAATTTTGGGGGTTTTTCAACATTTTTGTGTGTTGCTAATTACTTCTTAGGCCATGCACCGATTTCCAAAATTATAGCAGCATAACCTACTACGACCCCACAGTATATCGCTGTCCAAATTTCATCACAATCCATACTGCGGTTACTGAGATTACGAGGCTAGAAAAACGCCAACATATCGACAGACAGACAGACTGAAATGAGTGACGTGGATTTTCGTTGTGTAGGCACCATAAAACGCCCAAAACGTGTATTATCTTAAAATTGAAGATTTTCGCGATTACAATACTCCCCTCTCCTATCGATGTGGAAAGTAAAGTAGGATCGCTTTATGCTTTATCACTTCAAAACCCAGATTAAGAAATGATACGTGTTTATAACAATTATTACGTGTCATATTTCTTCATTACAATAGAAGTACAGAAATAGGTACCTACATAACGTTGTTATTTATTAGGAAATATTGGCGTAATTATTCTTCTGAGCTGTAGAACTTTCGGTAGAACAAGCAAAGGTTGTTCAGTCAGAATTTATTCATGAACCTCATCAGCACATTGTCCATATGACTGCTGTAGATTCTCTTCAAAAGTTAAGATAATAGTTGTATTTTGGTTACAGATCATTATCGCCAGGACCACTAGCAATAGCAGGTTTCTATCATCACCAATATCACCAACA
Source organism: Callosobruchus maculatus (assembly GCA_951848785.1). Classification (NCBI taxonomy): domain Eukaryota; kingdom Metazoa; phylum Arthropoda; class Insecta; order Coleoptera; family Chrysomelidae; genus Callosobruchus; species Callosobruchus maculatus. The sequence continues at coordinate 22,531,917 of CATOUR010000041.1, read as the reverse complement.
GCAACTGCCAATGGTACGGAGGCTGTCGCGAGTCGAAAAGCAAGAAGAATGGAGACAGCTAGGATGGTACGTTTTTGACATTTTGGAATTAGTATCGACTTACTTTTAGGATTGTCTGAGATATGTGACTGTGTGAAAGAAACAAATCACAATTGCAGTAGATATCGTAGAAGTTCAAATCCATGCTCCATAAAATAAGTAATAATAAAAAAATACCCAGTATTCTATAAGGCCCAGTATCACAATCATTAGTAATATCTGGTTAGAAATTTTTTAATGAAGAAGTTCCACCTATTCCATTTTTTCTTGAATAAATTTTTTATTCATTTAAAAATGCATAGTCACTTAACCGACAGGCACAGACTATCTATGTAAACACAGACAGCTGGGCAGCTCTGATGGCCTTCACTATCACTATCCCTTAAATATAGTGTGGGACTGCAATAATATCCTAAAAGCACTGGCGAAGACCAACAAGGTAGCACTACCTTTGGTGTTCAGTCACATAGGAGTAGGAGGGAATGAGAGGGCCTACAGGTGTGCCAAGAAAGGTGCAGAACTCCCTCTCATTGGGCCAGAACCAGTATGGCACAGTTAGCTGTCACCAGTTGGGTGTCAAATGAGCAGCAGCAGTGCTGAGACAGAGTTGTGGGGAATGTTCAGTCTAAGAGGATACTGAGGGGACCCTTGTGTTCTAATATCGCAGACGCTCTCAGATTGACCAGGAAGGAACTAGGTAAGTATCACTGGCCATGGGACGGGAAACTCTCGGGTGCAGGAGACTGATGACCTCCTCACCTTAAACCAACTCATCAAAGAAACCTCCACAAGCAAGAATAATACCAGATGGACCAAAGTTATACATACCTTCAAATATGGGGCTAAGAGTAAACGTGAAAACCTCTTCTTACAGCAAAGCGATTCAGAGTTGACTACTTATCTAGGCAGTATAGTTTATAACACAGGTGGACAGATCAAGATATTCAACAGCGTCCACTCAAAGCAAGAAGGACAGATGGCAATCTACCCCGTACTCAATCAGAACCAAAGCAAAAATCTCCATGTTTTCATTAATAGATGCCTACAGAGGGTCGTACGGATTTTTTGGCCAAGGACAATATGGAATGAAGAATTGTACAAGATATCAACGCTGAAGGGGGTAGGGACGGAGATCAGACAGAGAAAGTGGAATTGGACATTCTGCGAAGAGAGAGACACATAGGAAGTGACCTGGAGAAGCCAGTATCACTATCGCCTGTAGGCGAGGCAAGGAGAATGGGCAAGACATGGAGAGAGATAAAGCGCTTGCGAAGAATAGATGAGATTTGCGTCAGCTTTTAGAGGCCCTATGTTCCTTAATGGAATGATGGGACGTTCAGTGTACACCTGCAAGAGTTGGGGACCGATATAGTAAATCCTTTATGCAGCAAGCGCGTTGAGGCAGAGGAAGCAGCTGAGCACGTTATCTTGAACTGTCCTACCTTGAGTGAAAGCAGGAACTCCTGTCTGAATGTAAGCCGGGAGGATAGACAGGAGAGCATAGTCCAATGCATCTCAAAGTTCGCAAAGAACTTAGGATGGGACTTTGCAACCTGTGATCGGGGTTGCACAATAAGTCTTAAGACTGAGAGGGAGCTATTAGGGTAACTGAATCCTAATCGCCTCACTACTAGAAAAAATACCGACAGATGGAGATTAATCAGTCATTTTCAAGTGAGTCTTCTCTGTTATTCTATAGATAGAAAATAAAAAAAAACGTCAGCAATGTCGATTGGCGAAAAGTGGACGAAAGTGAAAAAATAGGCCAGAGAAGAGAAGGAAGAAATAAAATTGTTCAAGTGTTCCGAGAATGATTTATTCAGAATTATTTTCATCACTTAAGCTACCAAAATGTAGCTGGTTCAATTTCTTGTGTTCTCCATATTTTTGTATGCCCCGGAAATTTGGACTGTTAAAAAGGCAGATCGAGCTCGCATAGATGCTTTTGAAATGTGGACGTGGAGGAGAATGCTGAGAGTTTCTTATACCGCCCATCGAACTAACGTTTCCATACTGGATGAGCTCGGTGATCCAAAGAGACTATCCTCCATTGTGCCGACGAGAATGCTTACATTCTTCGGACATATACACAGAAGCGATAATATGGAGAAACTTGTAGTTCAGGGTCACGCCCCGAGTGGGCGGCGTCGTGGCCGTTCCCCTACACGCTGGGTGGATACGACGAAACAGTTGCTGGATATGAGTATCAAGAGCGCCACTGAACTGCCAGTAAATCGCGAAAGATGGCGAGCTACAGTTCTTAAAACTATTGATAATATTCATGTCGGCAACTTGATGCATTTTACGAGTTCACAACATGTCTATTAAGACATTGTGACTATGATGATGATTTTCATTAAGAAGGTGGCGATTTCTCGCAATTATGCCTGCAAAGACTACAGAATTCCAAATAGAACTATAAGACCCAATCCTTTTGAAGGTGATCAATCAGGAAAGAAGTGTTTTGCTTTATTCCTCAATCGCCACTCTGAGGTCGTCAAAAGAAAGGTCGGAGCTATTTTAAGGCACTAGCCAATGTAATATTGCATAAAGCAAATAAAAGAACTAACAAAATTGGATACACCAAAACAAAAAAAAACAGCGAAAAACTAAAGAGAAGAAAGAGCTGACTGAAGAGGAAGAAATGCATTGTCCAGAATGTAAAGAGCTGTTTGAGTAGTAGTTACCTTATCTTTGAGTAAACTCCAGTCATAGATAAAGTATAGTATTCAACTCGCTGTAGTGGCAATAACATATTTGTTGATTTGCTGCAAGCTTGCGTGCGTGAGTTATTACCACCATTATCGCTCGTTCAACAATATACTATCTCATTGCCTCCCTTAGGACCGGTTTCTCAATGTCCAGTTAAAAGTGTCAGATAGGTAGCTGCGAGTTGGCGTTTCTATGGATACAACTGTCAGATAAGATTTACGTTAATTCGTAAGACTAACCTTCAATTGTTTAAAAAATTTATCTGACAGATAACCGTTATCTTCCAGATAAATATTTAACTAGATATTGAGAAACCGGCCCTCAAACAGGTTAATACCAAATCATGGAATTTTCGCATTACATCTGGGCAGGCTGTTTATACAGGTTGCCTCTGCAGGACTTTATTGGTGTTGTCGAATAATAATTTTTCTCAGACTTTGACCAGTAAACCAGTTCAAACAAACCACGAGAGGCACAAAGTTTTTATATCCGTTTCGGGAGCGCTGAGAACATTTAGATGGTATAAATAAACGCGTAATAAGTAGATCCATTCCCTAAGAACATAAATCTCCGTTTGTGACGTTCCCACGTGGGTTATTTTCATTGCCGGGGCACATAAACGAGAAATTCGTGGAAATGAAAGCGTGTAGGGAAGGAAAATGAGAAACCGAGGAATCTGTTTTATTTATGCGAGGGTGCACTGAAAAAACACTCTATCTTGTTTAAGGATTGCAAATAAACAAAATTTTAATTTACCGATAATCTTTGAAGAAGAAGAACATTTATTTGGCATAGGATAATCCTAATATACATAAAAAACTAATTATTAATAATCATCTGTGTAAAAAATGTACGTTAACAATAGATGCAATCAAACCATAAAATAAAACTAACTGTAGTATTACAACAGAACAAAATACAAGCTACACATAATAACTTCAGAAAACATAGCACTAAACATTCAGATAATCAGGCGTTGAGGCACTTAGTGAGTTCTCTCTTAAAATTATTGTTAGATGAATTTTCCTTGATATAGCTGGGTAACTTGTTAAATGCATCATATCCCTTAAAAAACCGAGCAATCACTTAAAAAATAGAGAATTCAGTACGGTAAATTAATAAACAAAAATTACCGATTTAGCGGTATTTACTGGGTTTTTCCACATAAAAAATAACAAAAAAATAGCAACAAAATAAATAATCAAACTTTAGTTCTTATTAGATAATAACAACAGAAAAGTAAACCTCTAGGTAAACTTAAAAAAAAGCTAATAAATCCAAATTAAAGACTAGTAACAGACCATAAAACATTCTAAATAGTAATTTAAATAATAATAGTTGTTATTTTTTGAAATTATGTTAGAGTTAAAACAAAAACTTCTTATTTTTCTTATTGCGACGTTCCATCTATACGGAGTCATCATTAGGCATTTAGAAACAATTGATGATTTAGGCTTTATATCAAATAAACTTCCAACAAAATTGCATTCAAATAAAAAAAGGAAGAAATAAGCTAGCAGTAACTATTGACTGATAACACATAAACAATAAATTTACTTTACTAGACATAGATAAAAAGAACAATCTAAAAATTATTTTTTCCACTCCACTTATCAGAATGTCGAAGTAAATGTGTAAATCACCCCCATAAGTAGGTTTTCTCCCACCTTAATAAAATGGCAGCCATTTTATTTTCTTTAATCCAAGCATGAGTGTTGAACTAATTTCCCCATAGTTACCCATGTAGAGGCACAACACAACAGACACAAAATAAGTCTCTTTCTATAGCGAAACATGTAGATCATAAACTAGTGGTAAATATTTTCCAAATTTTATTTCATAAAAGGGCAAACAAATGTGAAAAGAAAATAATTATGTAATTTTTTGCATTTTTCTTCACATTTTAGCTTTTAAAAAAATCTGAGCTCTTACCTACATTTTTTTATTCGTAAGCGATAGTACATGATGTTTCCTAAAAAAACAAAAATAGTCATACATCTTAGTCCTAAGTAGAGTAGTGTAGAAGCTGTGATGGTCTGAATATGACTAAATACTCATGACATTTATTTTGGGAAAAAGAGAAACAAATGTTACAACCATTGTTCGAAATGTCCTCCTCGGGGTTGCAGACATGCTGTTGCTATTCTCAGTAAATGTGCGAGCAGGAATGATTGAGGATATTTTGATTGGCCCTCACATTGCCAGCCACTCAGAGTAACAACTGAACATAAAGGTAGTAAACAAACCACTTCAGCATGGCGTGCTCAAAGCCATCATCTTTTGACACTTCAGCCTCCAAACATTGCCAACTAACCTGAAAATTCTTCGAATGCAACCCATGTTACAAACACTGCTCTGCACTGTCCCATCTCGCAAAACTGTTAAACTACACTCGAATAATAGTACAGCAAGTCCGTAAAGCTTCACTACAGTTACCAACAAATAGCAAATTCGATTTTACTGGCCAAGCATAAAAGACGCACAAACAAAACAAACGTTTGACACTCGGAGGTTACCGTAAACAAATCGCAGGAAAATTATATAGGCGTTGCCAGCTGCTCAAAATTTATGTAAGACAGAATTTGCGTTTATGATGGAGAAACATGCAGTAACGCAGTAGAGGTCAACATATCTATTGATTTTACTGTAATCATTTCTGAACCATCAAAATAGCGTATTTTTAACGTAGAATGGAATAACAATTACGATTGTCGTATCTGGTGGTCAATATGACAACGTAAGAAAAGATGTTGGCCTATTAGAATTAGTTGTTTACTACCTCTATGTTCAGTTGATACTTGAGGCCAGCCACGATGAATTGCCTTACATTTCTGGAGTTCTTGGAAGCTGACTTGCTGGACGCCATTATGGAAATACCACTGGCCTCAACGTCAAGGATGATTCTCTAACTGGACGAAGCTTCGGCACACTTCGCTACAAATGTATGAAGCTTGGACGCGGTGGAACAATCGCTTGGCCACAGCGTTCACCGGACTTGACCCCACTATTTTTTTTTGTGGGGTACAATAAAACAGAGAGTTTATTTCGGCGCGCCAAATACACGCGCAGAGCTTATTAGGAAAATTATTCAAGTCGAAAATGAATTTCGAAATGACAAAGCGATGATCAGTCGCTCTACGCAACATGTACCAGTAAGAGAAACAGCAGGTCTGCAGCACCAAGGAGGACATTTCGAACAATGGTTGTAACATTTGCTTCTTTTTTTCCCAAAATAAATGTTATGACTACTAAGTATTTTATTTATTGCCTTCTCAACTAGCGGTTTAGATAATAAAGAGTCATTCAAAGCATCATAGCTTCTGAAATAGTTTACTTAAGGCTAAGATGTACCACTATTTTTTTAGGAAACATCATGCACAATCACTTAAAAACAAAAAAATGTAGGTTAACAGCTTAGGTTTAAAAAAAACTAAATTTGTAAAAAAACGCAAATAATTACATAATTATTTTTTTTACCATTATTTTTGTCCTGATATGAAATGAAATTTGGAAATAGTTTACCATTATTTTATAGTCTACATGTTTTGCTGTCGAATGAGAGTTATTTTGTGTTTGTAGAACCTCTACATAGGCTATGGCGGAATCAGCTCAACACTCGTGAATCAATTAAACCAAAAACAAACTGGCTGCCATTTTATTATGGCCGGACATATTTTATATTCGTAGTCTTTCATATTAGAAGGGTAGTCTTTTCTAAAGAGAAAGAGAGAGGGACTAAGTTCTGAGAACAGCACCCTTTATTTTAAATCACGTCGTTCCCTCAAAACTTTTGGGTGTTGAAATCGTTCAGCAGTGTTATTGCCACCAATAAAAAGACCTTAGATCAGCGTTCGCTCTACCGATACGAAATTATGAATCGATTCGAAAGTAATTTCAGTTCCAACGACAAAAAAACGGAACTATTCGGTAGGTAAGAGCGGGAAAGGGATAATCGGATGAGAGGATCTAATTTTGGGCAGCGTTTTCGGAGTATGGCTGGCTTAGCGGAAATGGAAGAGACGCAGGAATAATGCTCTGGAGGGATTTTCGATGAAAGTGAAAACTGTCGCTGGGAAAATATGATTTGCCGACAAGGCTGAAGGCTGGATAACATTTACAATATACGCGTTTTTATCCAGTATAGAAGTAGAAAGCAGAAGTTATTCGGATTTACACCTTTGTAAGGGGAAAATATGTAACACCTGCGTACATCGTGGTACATACTCGTTCTGAATCTTCTGAAACTGCGATTACCAAAAACTACCGGCTTCTATCACTACTTTATAGCGGTTACGGACTGTAAAGGTACGCGCACATAAATCGGCATCGGACGAACGGTGCGGATCGAAGAAAAACAGTTTTTATAAAATTTAATAGACTAGCGCACATATGTACGGACGGTAGGCACTGAATTTTCCAAATCCAGCGAGAATATAGCAACTAGAATTAAAAGCTGGCCTACGGACGTGTGCCGTGCGTGCTGATAAAAACGTTTTTGCGATGCTGATCGGAGATTGTCGAGGTACCGTCGCCGTCGGCATTCACCTTACCTGAACCTCTCTTTTGTTGTAATCGGTGGGCGAGATGGACATTTTCATTCAGTAATGGCTTCTCTCATGGCCTCCAGTAAACAATAGAATTTAAAATGCGTCATTTTGAAGTAACTGAAGAACTTTTTTCCATCATAAATGTACATATTCCCCAAAAACTGCCCTTCTCTGACATACTTCATGAATCCACACCCGTCTACGCTTCCTACGACTTGAAATCTTTCTTCTTCGAGAACAATCGCAATTAGCGTTCTCAAATTATGTAGGACACGAGGTTTCGTTCTCATAGAAGGTCAAATAAAGATTTTAGATTTTTTGTGGGTGAACCTCAGGATCCGCGCGTACGAGATTTTCCATTCTCGTCAAACGCGGCTAAAACTCAAAACAGCGCCCAGATTTGCAATAAGCGTCCTCAAATTATGTGGGATACGCGGTTTCGTCCGCATAGAAGATCAAATAAAGATTTTAGATTTTTTGTGGGTGAACCTCAGGATCCGCGCATCCGAGTTTATCCATTTTCGTTAAACGCGGCCAAAAGTCAAAACAGCGCCCGGATTTGCAATTAGCGTCCTCAAATTATGTAGGACACGAGGTTTCGACCTCATAGAAGATCAAATAAAGATTTTAGATTTTTTGTGGGTGAACCTCAGGATCCGCGCGTCCGAGATTTTCCATTTTCGTTAAACGCGGCTGAAACTCAAAACAGCGCCCGGATTTGCAATAAGCGTCCTCAAGTTATGTGGGATACGAGGTTTCGTCCTCATAGAAGATCAAATAAAGATTTTAGATTTTTTGTGGGTGAACCTCAGGATCCGCGCGTACGAGATTTTCCATTCTCGTTAAACGCGGCTGAAACTCAAAACAGCGCCCGGATTTGCAATAAGCGTCCTCAAGTTATGTGGGATACGAGGTTTCGTCCTCATAGAAGATCAAATAAAGATTTTAGATTTTTTGTGGGTGAACCTCAGGATCCGCGCGTACGAGATTTTCCATTCTCGTTAAACGCGGCTAAAACTCAAAACAGCGCCCGGATTTGCAATAAGCGTCCTCAAATTATGTGGGATACGAGGTTTCGTCCTCATAGAAGATCAAATAAAGATTTTAGATTTTTTGTGGGTGAACCTCAGGATCCGCGCGTACGAGATTTTCCATTCTCGTTAAACGCGGCTGAAACTCAAAACAGCGCCCGGATTTGCAATTAGCGTCCTCAAATTATGTAGGACACGAGGTTTCGTCCTCATAGAAGATCAAATAAAGATTTTAGATTTTTTGTGGGTGAACCTCAGGATCCGCGCGTCCGAGATTTTCCATTTTCGTTAAACGCGGCTGAAACTCAAAACAGCGCCCGGATTTGCAATAAGCGTCCTCAAGTTATGTGGGATACGAGGTTTCGTCCTCATAGAAGATCAAATAAAGATTTTAGATTTTTTGTGGGTGAACCTCAGGATCCGCGCGTACGAGATTTTCCATTCTCGTTAAACGCGGCTAAAACTCAAAACAGCGCCCGGATTTGCAATAAGCGTCCTCAAATTATGTGGGATACGAGGTTTCGTCCTCATAGAAGATCAAATAAAGATTTTAGATTTTTTGTGGGTGAACCTCAGGATCTGCGCGTCCGAGATTTTCCATTTTCGTTAAACGCGGCTGAAACTCAAAACAGCGACCGGATTTGCAATTAGCGTCCTCAAATTATGGAGGACACGATGTTTCGTCCTCATAGAAGATCAAATAAAGATTTTAGATTTTTGTGGGCGAACCTCAGGATCCGCGCGTCCGAGATTTTCCATTTTCGTTAAACGGGGCTGAAACTCAAAACAGTGCCCGGATTTGTAATTAGCGTCCTCAAATTATGTGGGATACGAGGTTTCGTCCTCATAGAAGATCAAATAAAGATTTTAGATTTTTTGTGGGTGAACCTCAGGATCCGCGCGTCCGAGATTTTCCATTTTCGTAAAACGCGGCTGAAACTCAAACCAGTGCCCGGATTTGTAATTAGCGTGCTCAAATTATGTAGGACACGAGGATTCGTCATAATAGAAGGTCAAATAAAGATTTTAGATTTTTTGTGGGCGAACCTCAGGATCCGCGCGTCCGAGATTTTCCATTTTCGTTAAACACGGTTGAAACTCAAAACAGGGATTTGTAATTAGCGTCCTCAAATTATGTAGGACACGAGGATTCGTCATAACAGAAGGGCCTCATAGAAGATCAAATAATGCGATATAGCTTTCCTACCGCGTCCTTGATTTTTGAAACTATTTCATGAATCCTCTCAAAAAATCTCAAGGCATAGGAATAATTTCCTTGACATATGTAAGGTGTAGACTTAGTGAAATTTTTTATGTTCCTTTGAACAGGTTGCTACGGTTCTACCTGTTCCACCAATATAGACTTTTCCACAAAAACACAGTGTTTTTGTATATACCTTCTGAAGCTAGAGGAGTTTGGTCTATTAACGTAATATACCACGTGATGTGGGGTAACAGGAAAAATGTTGTCAAGTTGAATGACTCAGTACTTCCCACATATTACGGTGATACCAGTTTATTATTTTCCCACAACATGATACTATCGTCTGAGATCCTCTTGGAACCAAATCGCCGCCCGTCCACCCGCAAAAAAGGCGAATATGAATACTACAAACTTTTCAAATTTACAGCCCCCCCAGCCCCTCCACCCTAATTACACCCTCACCCAAAAAAGGGAGAAAATGTCCAGGAACCCCTAAAATGTCTAAAAACAAAGTTTGAGCTGTTTTATACTTTTATTTTTTTTTATTACTGCTGCGCCACCACGATTTCTGAAAACCATTTCCATTTTCCATCCTTGCCACGGTAATAATACTTTGTCAAAATTTCATTAAAATCAAAAGCAATACTCGTATGTAGGTATGTAGGTATACATTCTGGTTGGTTTCTGTGATAGATAAGGCACCGTTCGGATGTACCTAAAAAAGTGTATTGTCACTAGGTCTTTCTTTCACAGGTCAATGGATAGCCTATTATCAATACAACACAATTTTCAGTTTTTTAACCCCCCACCCCTCAACCACATTTTTTTGATTATTTCTGTGCCGCCACTAGCACGATTTCTAAAAATCATATGGATTTTCCTTCTCCGCTAAGCTAATAATCATGTGACAAAATTTTATTAAAATCAATTTAGTAGCTTCCACGTTACACAATACAGAACGATGTAAAGCAATACCATTATGTATATCTACTACAAAAAATTAATTCTATGTCCCTTGTTTTCTGTAATAATCAAGACAATGTTCGGATGAACCTAAAGAAGTGTTATGCCGCAAGACACTTATCAATGGATAGTCTATTATTAATACAAAATATTTTTCAGACAGACAGGCAGACCGAACGACGGAAGTGAATGACGTGGATTTTTGTAGTATATCATAAAATGCCAAAAAACTGAAAAGTAAAAATAATAGTCCGTCTTATTGATCGTTTGGAATCAATAAAATCATGTTGACCATAATTTAAGTAACATAAATTAACTACAATGATTCCAATATACACATATTGCCATGTCTAATATCTCTAAAAGGATCTAATGGATGAATAATATCCTGTAATGCTCCAAATTTAGCAACTCCCACATGTCATATTAAGGTCACGTCATTATGACTGTCAGACGTGGCAAGGAATTCAAATCATGTGCTTTTATTGAAACACCTCTATTTGAAAGTTGGGTAACCCGCCACTCTGTTTACATAGCAACTTCAGTTCGTGACTCTCGAAAAAAAAACTGTCTGTACATACATTCACCGCTAGTTCGTGGATTCGGCTATAAAAGTCTTTCTCCTCTTTTTCTTCTGCGTTTCTTTTGCGTTTCAGAGTTGTGAGTATCGATTTCTCGCTCCAACAGCAACTCTGAAGTTGCTGGAGTGCTACTTCTTACACGCACCGCGCCAGTGAGGCACTTTTCACAGTAATCCAGTTGAATTAGGGGTGAAAGCTTTAGAAAACCTCCCTTAAGACGTAATTTTGTCGTACAATGGCCTTGCCGATCTTTTATTTACATATTAATATATTTGTTCAGCACTTGCTAGTCTTCGAGAACTGAGCAGTCTGCTTAACCACATTATACAGGCTGGTCCAATAAGCGCGTCGTACTATCTAGCAGCCTTACTGTTTAAATTAGATGATGTCTTTAGTAAAAAACGTTTCTATTCGAATGGCCTACTTGTAGAAAATAATTTCAAAGATGGCAGATATACGGATATACCGAAAGTAGGTATCAACCTTAGTATTTTGAACAGAACATCCTGATTTTTAGGTCCAGCTTGTTAACCATAGTTTATGTCTATGAAGCCTATTTTCGAAGTTATTCAGCAATCAGCAAACTATGTACGACACAAAGATGCGGTGATCGGTTTTAAAACTAGCAAGAAATATACTTTGGTTCACTAAGATCATTGTTTCAAAAGCACATTAATTGACTAGCAATTTTCAAATTTGGAAAGTTTAAAACGTTAAAAACTTTTTTTTAATGGGATGTTATAACTTTCACATGAGTGGATGCGAAATTAAATTCTTTCACTTTTATGTAGGCATATGTTGTTATATCTTTGATGATTTTCAAGATATTCACGATTTTGTAATTATTCGGTAATGGCGCGCAGAAATTGGAAAAATGGTAGGTGGCGTAGCTCGCAGACGAAACGATTGGCAGGAAACCATCCAGTGTTTCGGCCTCTAATACTAAAATGTAACTCCTAAAAACTCCATTGTTAAATTCTCTAGCAGGTTTTCCAAATTTTAATTTAGAAATTTTTGGAACATCAGTTTATTATTTGGTTTACAATAATACCACCCCAAATATTTAGAGTCCATGCTGTTTGTCAAAAAAACCTCTCAAAATTTGGATTAACGTCGGTAAAAATGTAAATTATGCCAGTTTACATGCACAGAAAAAAATACTGTTGCGTCTCCAATTAATTGTTAGTATGTGGATGTTTTTCCATCGCTTTAAATATATTTACAGTTGTTTCAAATCCATGTCATTGAAAGAATTCAATCCTTATGTTCGAAGTAATACAGGTACTCCAATGAATTCAAAATAATTTTATGTTCGTTCTAACGATATGTATAATCCTTCTAATACCAGTATTGACACATAATGCAATCAAAACATCCTTTTGTTTTCGAAATTCATCCTACGTTTCATTTAAGCAAAGCATACAATCTATTCAATGTACAAAAATTATTACTGCAACAGCAGTTCGTGATAATTCATTGGATAAAAATTAATTTTGTTTCAATGGCCCTTGTCGTTCGCTGAACTATAATCAGTATTCGGCGGGACTGATGTTCCGATTCAAGAAACATAAAAATAAAGAACAGGGGGATTATCTCAGTGTTACTATCGCCGCAAACCCGCCAACATGGACGAAGTTGTTCCATTGTGTTGTTTCGGTGTTAGCCGTGTTGTGTCATCTCGTGGTTTTGCGTATTGCATCAGCAATTCTGTGATTTAAATGTGTCCAGTTATATATTAAATGGGGAACTGAGAAATTGGGACTTAGAAGAGTTAACACCCACATTTGAATGTAGGTATTTAGATTAGTCAGACAGTTCGGTTATATGTCTAATTTTTATATCATGCTCCTTATAACTTCATACAAAATCACACAATTAAACATCCAAACGAATCAATCAGTTGTCCTCGCAATAAAATCTGTTGGTCCAAAGAAAAGAAAGTTGTTTAGAATCAATTACCAAACACAGATTCGATTCAACGACAGTCTGCGATTGAATTATTCATTGGAATCCAATGACATCTTGTAGTTGAATCGACAATACGATATAATTCATTACCAACTATACACTTCCCATTGGATAAAACATCGCTGTATTTGAGGAATGCTGAGTGTGAGTCCCATTGAATCCAAGCGTAAGTCTTTGACAGAACGACAGATTTTTCTGTGTGTGGCCGTTAATAATAATGGTGAAGCTACATTTGTTAAGAAATTTCGTCTGAAATCGTAAACAAAATGCAGTTAAAAAGGAGTACATCTTCTTGAATTCGAGCACGACGCCAATAACAGAAATTCATTCTGTTTTCAAAGTCTTATCTTTGAAGTGCTTGATTTAGCTGCACGTGATAAGGATGCTATATGTTCTTCGTTAGATCATGTTCACAGATGTTTGACCAATGCCCAGATTTCGACTAATTTTTGCTCTAGTACTGCTATGCGGATCTTTGCAACTACAACTGCGAGAACGTCAAACCCACTATCTTCTTCCACAGTACCTCTTTGGTTATTGATTTGGAGTGTCCGTGGCTTTGTGGACACAATAAAATTCTTCCTGGATTAAAGACTGAATGCTGGGGGCTTGTGCACATACAAAGGATGTCTTTTATGCAATGACCGTCTACTTCGCTTTACCCTACCATACATGAGACTTCTCGCCTGATTTGAGGGGGGCTTTTTTATGGTCAGCCTCCTGTAAAGGACGAAAGCCTATCACGCTGTAGAAGCGCTGCGGGAGGACAACTGTCGGTTCACATTAGATTTGAAACGCTGTAGGTTGTAGCAGTCGGGAAACAAATTCCCCGGCAGCTGTTTCCACAGCAGCGAAGTTCTCCTAAAGAAGGAATGCTGGAGGAGACTGGTTCGGGGAGTAAGGACCTCGGCCTGGTAAGGATGAGCTCGCAGAGCTTCTCTAGTGTTTCTGGTTCGGACGGCCGTTGGTGTTATTATCTGGGAGAGCTCACTCGAACATCTTCCGTATAGAATCTGTAAAACAGGGATAGGTCAGTCACCCTCCTTCGATGTTCCAGGCTGTGGAGGTCCTTTGTGAGACTAGGCGTATCGATTAGTCTAATTGGTCTTTTCCGGATAGTGTCCAGAAGCAGAGAGTGCTTCGGAGCGCATCCCCACACATGGGAGCAATACTCCAGCGATGGTCGGATCTGTGCCTTGTAGAGCAGGAGCAGTTGCTCTGGTGTATATAACTTCCTACAGCGGAACAAAACTCCAAGCTTCTGGGATGCCGTTTTAACAATACTGACGACGCGGTCGTGCCAGGACATGTTATTGTTGATGTTGATCCCCAAAAGCTTGACGGAAGGTGACTTGACTATGGGGTGACCCTCCATTTCCACAGTTGGTAAGCCATCGTGAGACTTCTTTTAAGTGTTGTTGCCTGAGTTTGCTATTACCGCTAACACCCTCACGAGAATATAGTGGAGAGTAATTTCCCGATATCATCATTCAGGTTGGAAAAAGCTAAATATACGTCAAGCTTAGACAACAGATTCTCACTAAATATTCCAAACAGAAATGAATCGATACAGGGCGAGATTAAATTTCAGCCCTACAGTTTGGTGAGTTTCAGTGTTGAATTGTGCTTGAAGGAGTCGGCATTCGGAGGAGAAGACTTCTGCCTGGAAGGTGAAGGAGTACAGAGAAGCTTTGCGCTAGGAAATTGGACGACTGTCGTTCAGGCAGAAATATTGAAACAGCTCTGAAAGCGATGTCATCTCCAAGGGCTAGAACGGAAATGTTCTTTCTTTTATGGTCAGCCTCCCGCAAAGGCTGAAAGCCTATGGCGCTGTAGATGCGCTGCGAGAGGATAAGTGTCGGTTCACGTTAGATTTGAAATGCTGCAACTTGTAGCCGTCGGGAAATAATTCCACCGGCAGCTGATTCCACAGCGTCGAAGTTCTCCAAAAGAAGGAATGCTGGAGGAGACTGGTTCGGGGAGTAAGGACCTCGACCTGGTAAGGATGAGCTCGCAGAGCTTCTCTTGTTTTCCTGGTTCAGACGGCTTTTGGTGTTATTATCTGGGAGAGCTCACTCGAACATCTTCCGTGATAGAATCTGTAAAACAGGGATAGGTCAGCCACCCTCCTTCGATGTTTCAGGCTGTGGAGATCCTATGTGAGGTTAGGCGTATCGATTAATCTAATTGCTCTTTTCTGGATAGTGACTAGAAGCTTTATAGAGTGTTTCGGAGCACATCCCCACACATGGGAGCAATATTCCAGCGATGGTCGGATCTGTGCCTTGTAGAGCAGCAGCAGTTGCTCTGGTGTATACAACTTCCTACAGCGGAACAAAACTCCAAGCTTCTGGGATGCCGTTTTAGCAATACTGACGACGTGGTCGTGCCAGGACATGTTATTGTTGATGTTGATCCCCAAAAGCTTGACGGAAGGTGATTCGACTATGGGGTGGCCCTCAATTTCCACGGTTGGTAAGCCATCGTGAGACTTCTTTGTAAGTGTTGTTGCCTGAGTTTTTTGTACGTTGAACTGTACTTTATTTACTAATTCCCACTCGACAATTGTTTTGATATCTGCGTTGATCTGTGAGGCATGCTGCTGTCGCCGACATATCGTCTCCTGGGATGATGTGGCTTGCCTGGTTCCATGCCCGACACTAATGTACTGTCATCTGCGAAGCTGTAGATTGGATTGGATGTTATTTCCAGCAGCTCGTTGATGTACAGCAGAAACAGTGTAGGGGATAGGTCAGATCCCTGAGGAACACCGGCGTTTATTGAAAATACGTCTGATGAACAGCCCTCGACTGCAACAGACAGAGATCGGTCGTTCAAAAAGCTATTCAGCCACTGGCGCAGGCCAGGTGGTAGTCCATAAGCAGCAAGCTTGACCAGAAGTCCCTCATGCCACACTCTGTCGAAAGCTTCCGATATATCAAGTGCAACAGCACGGGATTCGCCATGATTTTCTATTGCTCTGTTCCACAAGTGAGTGACGTAGGCAAGGAGGTCACCTATAGATCTGTACTTACGGAAGCCATACTGGCGGTCATTTATGATGTTATTGTTGTCCAGGTATTTCAGGAGCTGTGTGTTAATGACAGTCTCCACAACCTTAGACATGATGCTGAGAAGAGCCACATGTCTATAATTGGTGGGATCAGTTTTTTTGCATTTTTTGGTGATGGATTGTACGCAGCCAATCTTCCACGAAGCGGGAAACACGCCTCGTTGATACGAAAGTTTGAAGAGCTTGCAAAGAATAGGTGCAAGCTCAGCGGCACAGCGTTTAAGAACAACGGCTGGAATTTGGTCAGGACCAGTAGCTTTATTCGTGTTCAGTTTTTGGAGGCACAAGAATGTGACCCTGTCCTGGGTCCCCGCACAAACTGATATGCCTGACTCGCAAAGGGCGGATCACCTGGCCAGGATGAGGGCCAATAGACCTATACAGATATTGGAAAGGTCAGGAAAATACAGTTTCCCAAACACACGACAAAAAGGATACTAAAAATAAATCAAGCAACTCTCTACAATATACGGTTCTACGCCAAAGGATCTAGTGGATCTTTTTATAGAAAGTAATACAGCTTCACTGGACTACCAAATCACTTGAACCTACGCCTAAGAACAAAAAAGGTACTCTTAACAGCGCCAGCGGCTGTAGGGTCATGTGTAATCAGATTCGAGGGAAGTCACAGCGTAAATCTGAAAAGATACTGCGAGAAGAGGTTGTTGAGATTTTTATACAGAAGAGTTGTCACCACTCAGCGTCTGGTTTGCGGATGTTCAAGTTTTTTTGCATACCTTCAGCAACGAAAAATTTTGAGCCCTCGAGGAAAAGGGCAAGCTACTTGAAGTTAGTATTGTCACTTTTGGTATAAAACTCTTCTGGGTGGCAGCTTTTCATCGAATAATGAAACATCTGAAAACTACTTCCTTTTTGTGTTACATAGCCATAATACAAAAAAAAAATACAATACAAAAGTGGCTAGATTATCAACGAGATTTTGTAATTTTGAAAAATATACTTTCTTATTTTGAATCACAACTGTACAATCAACAAGTTGGCCTGTGACAAAGTCTTACATTTTACGCTTATATTCCGTTTACTTTTAAAATGCTTCTAGAATGACTTGCTGCTTCGAAGGAAGTTACAATTTTGGAATGTTTATGTCTAATTTATAATATTACTTATTTTGCAACTGTTGAAGTGCTTGCGCAGGTCAAATGCATCAACAAAGGAATATGAGGAAATAATTACTAAATATCATAATTTTGATATTATCCACGCTGATTTCACGGACATTAACATCGATATGCTACCTCATTATAAGTACAAGACAACTTTATCTGGTTAGTTTTGGTCTGATAAGCTAACTACCTAGAGTCAGGAAATGGGAAATCTTCTGGGCTAATTTCCCCCAATAAAACATGAGCTAGGCTCAACAGAATCAGGACACCTGACATTGCAAATGTGCAACTTCCCTATTCTGTATTCTGTACTGGAACAAGGGTGATCACAGCACTTACACACCTTTGAGCCCCTTGTGCATCCTCCCTAGGATTCCTCAAAACATAGGGTGGTTTTGAGCTGTTTTCTATTCTATTCGGTTGTATTCGGTTGTATTTGGTTTTTTACTGCTGTTTACCGCTGTTATCTGCTTATTATCTGTTATTGTTTTGAGCTGTTTTCTATTCTGTTCTGTTCATTCTCAACCTTGTAAGACAGGTCCGCGGGATTTTTCTTAACCTGACCATGGAAGGCTAGCATTCCCCATAATGGATTCATGTATTGATAAGATAGCTGGACAATAGCCACAGCCCGTGTTCAACAGCCTTACCTTCCTGTTTATATCCTCTGCACAAGAGCGTATCACTTAACCTCATGTTGTAGAGGTGTTTTCAAAGCTGATAGCGTCCAGTCACAGCACCAGTCGTGCTCTCTTAACAGTCTTCTCGTATAGCCCCGGACGGCAAAATACAAAGAGGGTCGGCCCCAAGATTTTGATCTCGGTAGTTTTTTTTGCCAGCCAGTCTTTGAATATTGCCCCTGGACTGTAAAATGTCTGCCGATATGCGGTTTATCAGATGTAGATCCAGTTTGTTGAAAATTTGTCGCTAATTGGCACATCGCGTCTTCCATATTTTTTACGGTATTCTCGTTGAGCTAGGATAATCGACGAATTATTTTGATACACATTGTTTACGATTTCGGCACGTTCTCGAGGCATACCAACCATGACAACATTCCATAGGGTACTTGACTTTGCGCCACCTTGTATACACCATGTCCCAGGGCGAATGTCGAAAAAAGAAATCGCACTTAGGTTTCGGAATGTGAAGCCGATATCAAAAGGAATTATTCTGAAATTCGCATTCGCAACGTTTGAAGTTTGGTTGTAAAGATGACTGAAACGTGTGTGGCCCACTTTCACTTTCGGGAATTTCTTGCAAAAACGAAGAAGATCGGATTACGCTGTTTTTCGATTGTTTACAGCAAATACCATATGATATATGGTAGGAAGATGATAAAGAGGCCCCCACATTAACCAGTTCGCATTCTAATTAAGGGAATTCCAACCTTTTTGCTATTAAGGGGCCTGGGTAGACACCTTTATACGTATGTATTTGCCATGTAAAACACGGATTCACAATTTCCCGCACAAATCATTTTATTTTCAAAATATATATTTAATATTTCAGAGGGCGATAGGTAAGACCTTACTGAATGACAACTATTTTCTATTTTCTCAAAAAAACTCGCTGTGCAAAATCGTTCATTCTATAAATGCCTGTAATTTAACAACCAAACACGTTATCAAAAAAAGGCTAAATAGTTGTACAAGCGCAAGCTTTCTTCTTCAATCTGCTTTTTGAATCATTACTGTAAGTTTAAAAGTAACGTCAGGAGCTTGGAAATGCGAAATTCATTTTTATAGTGACCGTTAGACCTTACCTTTGGACCTTTTGACCTTACCTTTGGATTTTTGGCCTTACCTCCCCTCATTTTAGACACACACACTGGAGAAAGGGAACAGGCGGCCACGCCTCCTCGCTAACACGGAAATAATTCTTATCTTGGATTCTCAATTTCGCGCACTATACCCTAGACCCTTAAGAATCAACATATTATCTAATCATATTATATCATAAGTCGGTCCCAGAAATCATCCCTTAAAGTTTTCGAGATAAGTTCTGGGACACGGTGTATTGTTGCCGATAGATTCACTGATAAGGGCCTGATGGCAATCCAATGCTCAGCTCGTCATTAGCTTAAAGCTCTTGAGAGCGAGTTACGCTTGTCTGTTGTTTGTGCAGATTATAATATTTTTGACCGTAATATTCATTTGAAACTGACGATAATGGTATCTCATCTCTTTCCCTTTCACAATTTTTCCAGTGACGCATTAGCCACGACACTCTCAGCACTCTACGGGAAGCTACTGGTTGTGATGGGTACCGCATTCCCTATGGCTGAAGTTATTTCAACCTATATACCACCCTCATTCTACGAAGCGTACTACCTCTATCTCTACATCGGCAGCATGTTCTTTCTGCTCTACATGTATACAGTTCTCATCAGGGACAAAAGGCGGATCAAACGAGAACGAAAGCAAGTTAAAGGTAAGTACACCATATTTTCCCGTCTTTATAAAAATCGGAGTTCTTTTATAAAATCTTTTTTTAATTGTTGTCAAGCAGAAATAAAATATCATTCCGTAATGTAACGTAATGACAAATATGCTTCGGTTCTTCGATATCAACTCCAGAAAACAGTTAACTGACTGATACTCGACATTATTGAAACTATATGGACTATGAACGAGTTAGTAATACTAATATTAACAACGTTTTTAAGAATATACAAAAGTTACAAAATGTAGAATTGTTATAATTTATTGTTCTTTATCTTTGTTGTTAGTTATATTATTTGGACCTGTCTGTTTATAATAGCCAGCTTGTTCTTGATGTTTGTATTAAATAACCAAGACTTCAAAATTCGAAGTATCAATGAAATTATTTATATCTATTATAACTTTCTCAGCTTTTCATAAAAATGATATAGAACAAGTTAAATTAGTCAAGCTGGTTAACATATGAAGAAATATTACGTGGAATGATGACATGTATGCGGTGTGTCTGCATATGTCCAGAATGATAACCCAAGACCTATCAAAATTTGCTTAGATAATGAGAATGATGTACATTTATGTATAAAAGGCAGTCAACTACTAAGAAGACATGAGACTTATTCTAGAATACGGATATCCTTTGACAGAACGCCTCGTCAGATAGAACGTTTAAAAAAAGTTAAACAAGAACTAGAAGAGCGTACTCTCAAAGGCGAGCATGGCCTACGAATTAAATTCATTCGAGGAGTACCTCGTATAATTTCGGAAAACTGAATTTGCCCAACACAAAAATACAAGTTCAGTGTTATCTGCAAAATGTCCGTGGATTAAACACGAAGGTTAATGAGCTTTATGCTGCTACTTTAGCGTCGGACTATGACTTAATCGCACTTGTTGAAACTTGGTTATCCAGTGATGTGTCTGATTCAGAACTATTTGCAGATAACTATACTGTGTTGCGTTGTGATCGCGATCATTCACGAACTAATACCACTTGCGGCGGTGGTGTATTATTGGCGTATAGAAATGATAAATTTTTTGCAGAAGTTTTAAGTTTAGAGTTGTTCCGCCATCAGTTTTGCATTATAGACATAGTAGGAGCAAAATTCACATTTTGCTCTACCTCACTATTTGTATATGTTATTTATATACCACCTCAAGTCAGTGCTTAAGATTTTGAAGACTTTTTCGAGGCTTTTGGGCAATATATCATTAATCAATCCAATATTCTTGTCCTTGGGGATTTTAATGTCACCAAATTTGCTGAACATAATCACAATGATAGGTATACTCGTATAATACATAATTTTTTGGAATTCGCGGATTTGAAACAAACTAATAATATTCTTAATTCTAAGGAAAGAATCTTGGACTTGGTAATGACAAATACAAATTGTCAAACATCACGAGATATGGTGCATATCATTCATGAGGATGTCTATCACCCATCTTTATCTGTAGCTTGTAGTATTAGTGTAAGTAAGGCAGAAAATTTTGATAGCAATAAGTCATTCGCAGGTTAAAATTTCAAGAAGGCTAACTTTATTGGTCTGTATAATGCACTAACGTATTTGGACTGGTCATTCCTTAAGACTGCTTCCGATGCGAATACCATGTGTAACTTGTTTTACGAGAAGTTATATGCTGTTTTAGATATGTATGTCCCAAGGTACAAAAAATACAAGAGAAAATATCCTCATTGGTTTAACAGCGAAATTATCCGTAATATTAAGCTAAAACATAATCTTCACAAAAAATATATAAGTACCAATTGTCGTGATACTTATGATCAGTTTTCGCATATTCGTAGACTAATTAAACAACAGGTATCAGATTCATATAAATCTTACATACAGAAGGTTGAAAACAATGTATATGAAGATCCGCGAAACTTCTGGTCTTTTGTCAATTCAAAAAAAATAACTACTAGGATACCAGGCCGGATGTCGTTCAATAACAGAGAATATGTCTAACCCGAAATGGTTGTCGAAGGATTCGCAGATTATTTCAAAAATATCTTTATTGAGGACACAAATGATGACATATCACATACTGTTTCTGAGTTATCTTCCTGTATCAGTATCAGTGAGCTAGATGAAACAACGGTACTGAATGCTCTATGTAGACTGAAAAACAAATTTACGGCAGGTGAAGATATGGTGCCAAGCTTTTTAGTTAGAGATAGCGCACATGTGTTTGTGGCGCCTCTAACATTAATTTTCAACAAAGCCATTCAAACCGGTAAATTCCCCGATAAGTGGAAAATTGCAAGAGTATGCCCTATTCTTAAAAGCGGCGACAGCTCTGTTATAGAAAATTATCGGGGTATCTCTATTCTTAACAATTTTGCGAAAGTTTTCGAGATGTCTCTGTATGACTTGATTTATGCTCGAACCAATCGACTTATTTCGGCCACACAACATGGATTTATGCGTTTCCGCTCTACAGTCTCTAACTTAGCAGAAATGACTCAAGAACTATCACAAGCGTTGGATGACCGAGGTCAGGTCGACGTCGTCTACACTGACTTCTCGAAGGTTTTCGACAAAATAAGTCACCGCTTAATTTTACAGAAATTGGAACTACTTGGCTTTAGCGAACTACTAATTAAACTCTTCACATCATATCTGAGCCAGAGAACACAGTTTGTCTCGTATAATGGTTTTCAGTCTACAAGGTACATCGTCACATCTGGTGTACCACAGGGAGCTAACTTAGGACCACTATTATTTTTGTTTTATATAAACGACTTATCAAAGTGTCTCAATTGTCCTCATCTATTATTCGCCGATGATCTGAAGATTTATTATAAAATTAAAAGTGTAGAGGATTGTCAGATCTTACAGAATGACCTTTCTTCTCTGAACAACTGGTGTACATTGAACAAACTATCATTAAACGTCTCCAAAT
Organism: Callosobruchus maculatus; assembly: GCA_951848785.1. Classification (NCBI taxonomy): domain Eukaryota; kingdom Metazoa; phylum Arthropoda; class Insecta; order Coleoptera; family Chrysomelidae; genus Callosobruchus; species Callosobruchus maculatus. The sequence goes on along the minus strand of CATOUR010000041.1, from coordinate 22,509,324 downwards.
GTAAAGTCTGTACTTTCACCCGTAAGCAAGCTTTTGTTGAATTCACGTACACAGTTGGTGACGACAGCCTATCCAGATGCTCGGAAGTGAAAGATTTAGGCATATTGTTTGACTCGAAATTAGAGTTTTCATCTCACATCGATAATGTTATTTCTTCTGCTACCAAAAGTTTAGGATTTATAATAAGAAATTGTAGATCGTTCTCCAATCTGGATGCATTGAAAACTCTCTATATTTCCTTTGTACGTTCAAAATTAGAGTATGGATCAATCATTTGGAATCCTTGGTACAAAAACCGAGTTGAATTAATAGAGCGTGTGCAAAGGCGGTTTCTCAAATATATCTCTTGGAAAGCAGATAGAACATATCCATGTCGAGGAATCAGTCAAACTGTAATGCTGGTGCGATTTGACTTAGAACCTTTAGAGCTAAGAAGGATAAACAGTGGTTTAACATTCCTATATCACTTAATACACAATAAAATTGACTCTCCATATTTACTCGCAAAGCTTAATTTTTACGTACCAAAACCCGGCACAAGAATGTCGCTTACTTTTTATCCTCCTATGCCTAAAACTAATGTTTTAGCAAAGTCTCCGCTAAATTATATGTGCACCAAGTTCAACACGATCTCGGATACATCAGATATAAACTTTAATTTGCTGGAAGTAATACTGAATACATATCATGTTCATTATTATTTGGTTACAAACTTGGATTAGTTATAGGATTGTTTTTTTTGTTACTACTTTTCTAAGCTACACCTTTTATAGTCTGTCTGATTTTTCTTGTATATTGTCCTGTAATTGGATATTTTTATCTGTTGGGCAATAAATGATTATTATTATATGTACACAAACTTCGTCAGCATCAGCAGCACCCAGTAACCATAAAATTAGATATTAGAAAAAGTGCAATTATAAATGATTCTTAGCACGTTTTACAAATAAATGAATGAATGAATGAATGTTGCTGGAGCCACGTCTACTACACCAACACTGGCCATGGAGACCCTTCTCAACCTAACCCCTCTACACATTGAGGCGGAGAGAGTTGCAAGACTGGTCGCCAACAGACTGCTATCATCTGGCAAACAGGACAAAACGGAACTAGGATCAGACACAACGGGTGTCATGGGTGAAATTATCCATCACCACATACTTAGAATTATCTCCGACTCTATGGTTCCCCAAGCGCGCACAGAGAGATCCTCTAACGTCCTTTTCCCAGGAAGGGACGAATGGAAGAGGAGTGATGGCTTACCGCTTACGCTATTAACTAATGGTTCCAAGTCTGAACTGGGGACAGGAGTGGGAGTAGTTGGTATCCAAGAGTTGAAAATTCAGTAAGCCTTGGAAGTGACACCACGGTCTTCCAAGCAGAAATAAAAGCCATAGAACTGGGAGTCAGGGAACTAATGAAAAGGCCTCTGACAAACAAATCTATAAAACCTTTTCAGATAGCCAGGCTGCCCTTAAAGCACTGACTCGTATGGAACTGTATACATCTCCTCAACCAACTCGGAATAGGGAACAAGGTAACCTTGGTTTGGGTTCCAAGTTACAGCGGAGTGGAAGGCAATGTATTGGCCGACGCGCTCGCAAGAGGAGGAACTGAATCTGTGTTCATAGGACCAGGACCATTTGAGGACATTGCAAAAAGCACCGCTAAAAAACCATCTCAGATTGGGCAGAGAGGAAAGCACTCTTGCACTGGCGAGATAGACCAGGGCTAGTATAGCTCTAGTCAGCCCCACCTCAAAGATCATGGAATGGAACAGGAACGATCTCCGCATTCTAATTGGTCTGTTGACGGGACATGGTTGCCTGATCAATCACGTGCGGAAGTTGGGTCTTGAACAAACAACACACTATTCTAGGTCCAGGTTCCAGACATTTGGATTTGTCCAACTGGAATCTTATGACTTCAAGGAAGTTGCACCCTTCACGATCATCGCCTTCGTTAAGAGGAGCCGGACTGTACAGTGAACTCTAAACAGGTGTGAGCTACAATAGACTCACTCACTTTCAACCTAAGATGCTGCTTTTCGTATAACAGCTTGTTGCCACGTAGTGAACAACGTTTTAAAAGGTTACCAGTTTACCTAGAAAAGGTATTTTCTGATAAGAGACATGACTAAAGTGAACTATGGCGACAACAACACTAAATACTGTTCATGTGGTTATGGTTGGCAGTTTAAGTAGTGATGAACTATTTGTTATATTACTTTTACTGTAATAATGTTCGCCGCAAAGGTAAGGTACAGGTAAGTACACACTCCTGTATTTGGTAATATTTGATAGTTATTTATTTTATATGAGGAAATAAAGGCTACATGTTAGATGCACTGCACGAAAGAATAAATTGGATTACAGTAAAATTTTGAGTTAGTGCCTGACGTTGAGACACCAAGAGTTGACTGGCAAACCAGTTCAAACAGCAGAGTCCCTCTGGAGGAATTCAGATTAGAATGAGCCCGGCCAGAAGCCTAGTGAGGTTGTGCAATGTACATATTTTGTACCATGCACCACAGGATCGGAGACCAAAGATGTGATGCTTGGTCTCAAGGTTCAAAGTGGGCAACAGAATTCCAAGAGTCGTGAACACCGAGATCTCATAGATACTGGCGAAGACCAACAAGGTAACATTATGTGGGGTGCCTAGTCACACAGGAGTGGATGGTAATGAGAGGGCCGACAGGTGTGCCAAGGAAGGCGCAGAACTCTTTGGGTCAGAACCAGCATGTGGTATATCATACAACATGGTACGGACAGCTGTCACCACATGACATGCTCACTCTGAGAGGGCGCCGAGGGAACCCTTTTACTGTCTTGCCCTGAGTCACAGCATAAAAAAATACCGTAACTTTTTATAAAATTTTGAACTTTGAAACTTTTTAAAACACATTAGTAACCGGAACAGGTGTCTGCTACTGGGTTTTTGTACAAGAAAAGATATATACTACAACATAATATTGAAAAGGCAGATTAGCTGAAATGAGGTAACTGAACTTACATTTTGGCGCCCACGCCCAAAGGAACCGACGCCGGGAAGAATGAATCCCCATTTCGCCTATGGCATGTGTACCTAGCATCAATATGTAGTTTGATAAAATACCGTAAGTCTGGCGGTCACTAGCTCTTAGACTATTATAAGAGCAACCAAGGGCAGTATATTAATAGGCCAACGATTAAGTGCTCAATTGGTCCCTCACTACTAACTGTGAACAGCTGCTTTGTGAAGGCAATTTTGACACACGTCAAGAATCAACCTATTTGCAATGAAACTGTGTATACAAATAGTATTCCTGTTATTGGATTTCTCGCTGGCTGTTGTTCCTTACATAGATCCAATTCTTCGAGGCTTATCTCTAAAGAAGTACGACCAAGCAGATACCTTACAAGTTGAAGACAAAAATGATGTTTTGGAGGGATCAAAAACTGTATATGCCCCAGAACAACCATACTATTCAAATTTGTCTTACAATTTGCATTCAAAGGAAACGTACTGTTCAGCATTAAAGGAAAAAACTATACTCAAACGGACGGCAACATATTCTAGTCAACAGGTATCGACATTTTTCATGATTTTGTTTTTGAAAATAGTAATAGTATTAGAATTAGTGATAGTGATGGGCAGGCGAAGCCAGGCAAGTAGGCCACCCTTGACCCTTTTTGCCAACCCCACTGAACCAACATTGAAAACACTAAAGCCTATGTCCTAAGAAACTTCTTGTGGAACCTACAAGACCTCTTAACGAAAGGCAATGGGTATGTTCGACCATCTCACTGAATGAAGTGACTCCTCCCCGAACTCCGTCGTGCTGAGCATCTGAACCCTGAGGTACACAGCACATCTGCTCAGAAAGTGGAACACTGTCTCATCCTCCTCCCAGCATCTGGAGCAGATGAGGTCCCCTACCACTCTCATGAGTGATATAAATGTCTATTCAGCCGGCAATGGCCAGTGAGGACCCCCACCAAACGACTGAGCACAGTATATCCAATTGTACAGTAGCGCAACTCTCCAGAATTTTGGTGGTTCGCGCATAGCATCCCGCGCATCGTTCGCAGGATGTTTAGCACGGCGATCGCCTGAGTCGTGTTCAGTCAATGAGAGTGAAGGTAGTGTCTTTGACAGAACCGGATTAAGGAATTTGGTGATACGCTGATATAGATGTCGGGACGCGTGAAGTCAAATGTTGCGCCGCTGTAGGCTGTATTAACAATTCCAAAAACTATGACTATAGTTTTTTAAGCTTCTTCAAGATGCTGCCAGGTATGCGATTCCTCCAATGTTTAATATGCTCCTTTATTACCTAATAATATTAAAGTGTGATAGCATAGCTCCATTTGTCTCTAACAAAGTCTGGCGGGTATTAGGGTAGCTGTGTGTTTTTTTCAGTTTTTTAGAAGAGTTAGACGTTACAGAAAGTCGTTCTTTAATTATGAGCCTAAAGTCAGAATGATAATTTCCCACTGTTTCCTCACAGCACCACAAACCACAACGTTCAAAAGATCTTTCACGACATATAACAAAATGAATGTGATTATGTATTCCAACATTATGATTTATGATTTAAGCAGGAAGTGAAGTTCATTTTATTGGATGCTCAAATAGAAAGTTCACAATAAAAAGAATCAACATGCTAGTTTCAAAAATATATCATTTTCCTCTATAAACATGGATTCTTTTCTTCAATATGCCTATTCATATGTAATATACAAATACAGAAGGAAAGGTAGTCTTGGTAAACTAGATAAAAAACAGTTTTGCAATTTTTTTCTGAATAACGACCAGTTTAGTATATTTTATCATTGTTATAAACATATTGATCATTATTTTTTTATGTACACCTAACAAGTTTTTATCGGCTTTGCTGTTTGCCACTTTTTGGAACCTCAAACGTTTTTCTATGATGATTGATGAAGATAAATTTAAAGATTGTGGGATAACTAGACATAAATGTTATTTTGAACGCTACGTCGTTACATATACCCATATTTGAATCATATAAGATATCATAAAGTTTTTATATTTATTTAAATGTTTAAGGTTAAGTAAGATAAGATAAAATGAAGTTGAATAAATCTCGCATTTTTGTAATGTACTTACAAACAATAAAGCCTCCTATTTTCTCGGAGTTAACAATTTCCTTTCATACACCGACTATTTCTTGTTTTGCTTCTTAAAAAAATGTTTACACCCCATTTATATGCAAAGAATCCATGATGAATTAGAAGAATCAATACAAAACATTTTCACGTACAATAAATGCGAATGCATGGATATAACTTACAAATTGTAATTCAGAATTCCAAAGACAACTGCCTAACCTTGATGAAGAATATCACATTACCACACTGCTCTCAAAATTTACTCTATTTACGAGACATATCGCGTATCGAGGAGCCGTCGTGGGGTTATGAGAGGCCAGTTTTTCGGAGACAAATTCTCTGCATGATATCTAAGGAGTTGCGCTACTGTATAATTGGATATACTGTGCATTGACCGTCTCTCAGCCTCAATTCAGAAGCCATAGCCACAGCATAGTAAACAATCAGCACAATATCTCAGGTTGACGACAATTACACGCGCATCCCCCTTTTGGATGATTATTTGTAGGGATGCTAACGATACTTGAAATGTATCGATACTTCTGCACTAATATCGAGTACTTTTATCTTAGATACTTTTTGAGCAATTCCAAGCTGGTATCGATATTGAAAATAAATACGAACCAAACGCGCCTCCATTGTAGTGTACAGCTCTATATTTGGTTAAAAAATATCGAATTGATACCGGTATCAATATTACTATTTTAGCATCTCTACCCAGACTTCACACCCGTAAAATCATCCTAAGGTCAAAATCTGTGGGAAATCCTCAGAAATATTGGGCCGGATGTTTACTATGCTGTGACATAGCGTTCGGCTCGTATTAGGGCCCGCAGTTTGAAAATAAGAGCTGGCAGATTGGTTTAATCTTCTTATGCACTGTTGTAAACCTTTCTCCAAATTACGTACAGGCGAAATTCTGAGAATCAAATTATACGCTTAGGGTTTTTCCAACCACTTTCTGACCTACTGTTGTTGCTTCTTTACTTTCACTATTTTAGGACGATCTTGTAGATATCTCGAACGAAATAGAGAAGTATTGTGATTTCGACGACAATGATGCAGGTCACATAATTTATGAAAACGCAACCGAAATACTTTTTGAGAGCTCCGTTAGCAAGAAAGTAGATTTGGATGAAAATCAGCTTCAAAACGATAACATTGAATACAGAAATTTATTTAACATGAGCTTTAATCTGCATGACGATCACAGCACCTCTGAAATTAGAAAGTTACAAGGTACTTACTCTTTGATCCTATTCGACTTACTTGTGATGTGTTTTACAAAAATAGCCCCAAATAGCAGCAGTTCTTGGATCTTCATTGATTGCGAAAGTGCAAAAGTGTCATTTTTTCGACTTGTGCATTTTATTATAATCTGTTATAAAAGCTTCAGTAGCTCAAGTTCTGTTTTTTTTAATAACGACAACACTTTCTTTGCCTATAGTACTGCGAGGTAGCTTACCAGAATCAACATCTTTTATTTGATAATAATCTGAGTTTGGATGTTGGTCTAGAGAAGCTTAACTCCTAAAACTCTCCCTCCCTATTTCTTTGGTTGTTTAGTAGCTCAACTTCTGAAGTTTTTGATGACGAATGTAGAGATATTCATTTTTTACTGAAGTGTTATGGCTATTGTTGATTTTTTTTTATGGTGGGCCTCCCGCAAAGGCTGAAAGACTATGGCGCTGTAGAAGCGTTGCGAGAGGATAATTGTTGGTTCACGTTAGATTTGAAACGCTGCAGGTTGTAGCCGTCGGGAAACAAATTCCTCGACAGCTAATTCCACAGCGTTGTGATGCTCCAAAAGAAGGAATGCTGGAGGAGACTAGTTCGGGGAGTAAGGACCTCGACCTGGTAAGGATGAGCTCGCAGAGCTTCTCTAGTGTTCCTGGTTCGGACGGCCTGTGGTGTTATTATCTGGGAGAGTTCACTCGAACATCTTCCGTGATAAAATCTGTAAAACAGGGATAGGTCAGCCACCCTCCTTCGATGTTCCAGGCTGTGGAGGTCCTTTGTGAGGTTAGGCGTATCGATTAATCTAATTGCTCTTTTCTGGATAGTGTCCAGAAGCTTTAGAGAGTGCTTCGGAGCGCATCCCCACACATAAGAGCAATACTCCAGCGATGGTCGGATATGTGCCTTGTAAAGCAGCAGCAGTTGCTCTGATGTATACAACTTTTAGCAATACTGACGACGTGGTCGTGCCGCAGGACATGTTATTATTGATGTTGATTCCCAAAAGCTTGACGAAAGGTGATTCGACTATGGGGTGACCCTCCATTTCCACGGTTGGTAAGCCATCGTGGGATTTCTTTGTAAGTGTTGTTGCCTGGGTTTTTTGTACGTTGAAATGTACTTTATTTGCTAATCGTACCGTCTCCTGGAATGATAGTGGCTTGCCTGGTTCCATGCACGACACCGATGTACTGTCATCTGCGAAGCTGTAGATTGGATTGGACGTTATGTCTAGCAGCTTTTTGACGTACAGCAGAAACAGTGTAGGGGATAAGACAGATCCCTGATGAATTATATTCTTAACTGTAACCCAGCAAGGCTGGGAATCCTACTTAGATACGACCCATAATTCACCCTTCCATTTCTAGAACTGGATCGGGCTAAAAGGTATTGCAGAGCTCTTCCGCTACGCTCAAAAATGGTGTCATATCAAGTAATAGCTCTTTTGTATAACTCACATATATCTATCTTAGGTAAAATAATGAAAAAGTTTATGAACACTCATGTGGATCCCTGCGTAGACTTCTACGAATATTCATGTGGCAACTGGAGACGATACAATGCCATACCTGCCGACAGAGCTACCTACGATACTTTCGAGATTGTGCGAGAAAATTTAGATTTAGCGCTCAAAGGATTATTGGAAGAGAATGTACAAACGAAGATCAATAACGATGTGACATTCATGAAGAAGAGCTTGCTTAATAGTGACTTTTCTCCAAACGACACTTCCGATGCTACCGTGAAGGTAATCTACCAAATTTTGTATCTCTTTCTTTTTATACAGGGTGTCCGCATTTTCAACCTACAACGCTTGACAGGTGATAGATCTCACATTTTTATGAATATTGAGATAGGAACATGATTCCTTAAAATGCTTAATTTTCAAGATAGGAATATCAAAATGTTATTTCTGTGTTCCTTTTTTCTCAACTATTACGCAATAAAAGGCGAGAAATCAAAAAACAATAATGGTTTTGCTATCATGAATCCCCTACGGCATGGCATATTGAACTCATTATCCGGTTTGGTGGTCCTTCAATGAGGACATCCATGAGCCTCCTGCTCTCATGATCCAGATACGCAGACGGTATATCATCTACAAAAAGCACGGAAAGCATGCTGGCCAATCGTTTATGTGAATGAAAAAAAGGACCAGTCACAGGACGGATCCCTGCGGAACACCAATGTACAGTCTAGCTTCAGACAATACACTTTTATAGTCTAAAAACGATCACAGCGGTATGACTGCACCAGTTTCGTACTATTTCAAGTTATAGTAGTTTTGCTTTCCAGAAGCATATTAAGATTGACACAGTCAAACGCTTTACTCAAGTCGCAGAATAGCGCCACGAAGTATACAAAGTAAACCATTATGGCCCCAATCACATCGAAAACTCCTACAGTGGTGCCCTTATATCTTTTGAAACCAAACTGTTCATTGGTCTAAAAAGATCAACTTATTTGCATAGCCATATCATTTTATAAATTATTGGAAGTAGGGAAATTGGTCTGAAATTCGCAACATTATTATATTCACCCTTTTTGGAAATTGGAGTTATAAGTGCTATTTGGAAAATCTTTAGGAAACATGGAGTTACAAATAGACATTGATTTCAATAATTGACGAAAGCTACAACAGTAAATAATCCTGTCTTTATCTTTACTCATAGTCAGTATCATTGTATACTAATCGTATCTAGCAAGCTTATTATATTTGGTAATTATCAATTTTGATGATCATCTGTATCAACACCCCCATTGGGATCATTTTTTCAAACATTCTATACCAAAAAAAAAGCATTCTAGATTCGATAATTTCACACTTGGCGGTTTCAAAATTATAAACATATTCTAAAATTTGATTACCTACCGATATTGTAGAATTTTGTTTTACACAAAACAGAGCATTCATTCAAAAATTTAATATATACTAAATAGATTCTTTCCATTCCTAAGGCGAAACTGTTCTATAAATCGTGCATGCAGGAAGACGTGATATCAAAGAGAGGAGCATCTCCTTTACTAAGGATTTTAGATGAACTGGGTGGATGGCCTATCTTGAACAGATATTGGAACGGTAGCAATTTCAACCTGATCTTGCTGCTGGCCAAATTGAGGCTGTTGAATAACGACATATTAATAGCGCAATGGGTAAATATAACACTCTCAGAAGCTTGAATTCTCCTAGGAATAAGTTATACAATGATATAATTGTAACTCAATGATCTATGGAACATAGAGGTTTTGTATTGAGGGGAGGAGAAATGCAACTTAGATGTAGTGTTTTCATGATGGACGTATTTGTGAGGTAAAACATGTTCAACTAAGCTTGTACGGTTGGGATTGTTGAGAGGATTGTGTGTGAAAGAGTTCAAATGGTGTTGCCTCAAGCCATTTTTGAGAAGGCCTCACAAATGATAATATAATTTTACCTCTGGAAGATATCTATTATTTATTTTATTTATTGTACATGTTGGAGTAGTATTTAGGTATACATGGCCAATTTGTAAACTATGTCGAGAATGTAACAGAATTTAATAACTAGATTGTTCTCCTGATGCCTATAAGTGTTACAAACACGCTCTTCCCACTTCGTGTTCCGGTGTAAGCTAACCTTTGCCATACTATCAAAGTGATATATTTAGAATTACCAAAGGTCAGGAAAGTTAAACATTTCACTACCGATCGCCCTATGTTTGCTCGCACATGCTTTATTAATGATCGTACATGAATAGCCTGCGTAGATAGGATGACCGGAACATCGATCCTTATACCGAAGTTATATTGTTCACTTTTAAATATTATTAATAAAAAAAGAAGTCAAGTTGATTGACTCAGTACTTCCTATACATTACGGTGATACCAGTTTATTATTTTCCCATAGCATGAAGCCATAATCTGAGATTCTTCACTTGCAACCAAATCATCGCCATGCCTCCCCCCCTCCCCCCCCAACAAAATTGTGTTATGCCGCTAGGTCTTTTCTTCACAGGTTACAGGACAGCCCATTATGCATACAACAAAATTCTCACTTTTACAACCCCCCACCCCCAACCACCCCAATTTCACCTCCAGCCAAAAAAGGTAGAAAATGTTCAGGAACATCTAAAACATCTAAAACCGAAGTTTGAGCTGTTTTTATATTTTTAATTTTTTGATTATTGCTGCGCTGCCACTGACACGGTTTCTAGAAACCATGCGCATATTACATTCCCACCAAGGTAATAATACTGTGTCAAAATTTCACTAGAATCAATTGAATAGTTTCCATGTTACAAAATACAGAACGATCAAAAGCAATATTAATACTCGTAGATACACAGAAAATTCTAAGTCCCTTAGTTTCGGTAATAGGTAAGACAATGTTCGGATGGACCTAAAAAGGTGATTTATGTAGCTAGATCTTCCCTCACACAGGTCAGTGGACAGCCTATTATGAATACAACCAAATTTTTAGTTTTTCAACCCCCCACTCCTCAATCAACCAAATTTCCCCCCACCCAAAAAAGTAGAAAATGATCAGGAAGCTCTAAAACGTTTAAAAACGAAATTTGAGCTGTTTTTATATTTTTGGTTTATTTTTTATTGTTTGTTCTTTGGTTTCTGCAATAGGCAAGGCAATGTTCGGATGGACCTGAGAAAATTATAAATGTCGCTAGGTCTTCCTATACAGGTCACTGTCAGTCTGTTATGAATACAACAAATTTTTCAATTTTACAACGCTCCACCCCCAACCTCCCCAAATTTCACCCCCACTGAAAAAAAGGTAGAAAACGATCAGAAGCGCCTAAACGCCTAAAATGAAGTTTGGGGTTTATTTGATCTTGATCTTTTGCTAATTACTCCGCCGTCCATGTACGGATTTTGAAAATTACAGCAGCATTACCTACTACGACCCCACAGTATATTGCTGCCCAAATTTCGTCACAATCCATGCAGCGGTACTGATATTACATGGTTAGAAAAACGCCAACAGACCGAGAGACAGAGCGACAGACAGACCGACAGACAGGCCGAGAGAGACCGAGAGACAGACAGACAGACAGACCGACAGACACACCGACAGACAGACCGACAGACAGACCGACAGACAGACCGACAGACAGACAGACCGACAGACAGACCGACAAACCGACAGACTGACCGACGGAAATGAGTGACGTAGATTTTCGTTATGTATCAAAAAATGTCCAAAAAGCGTGTTATCTCAAAATTGAATATTATCGCGATCACAATACTTCCCTCACCTATCGGTCTGGAAAGTTACGGTAAAAGATTGAAACAAAACAAGTTAACTTTGTTCTTCTTATTACCAGGCCTTAATTCCAAGGGCGTATTTCTGACCCAAATTCTAGCAAAAAAGTGTACAGACTTAAAAATGTATACAAAAGAGTCCGGTTTTTATTGGGCTTTCGCGATAACAGCTTGTCAAAATACGGAAAAATTGAATTTTTTTACCGTATAACCGAATTAGTCTTGCTAACAGAGCCAAAGTTATTGAAGTTTGGCGTTTTTATCTCAAGTGTCACTTTATGGATCAGACAAGATTAGAGTATTCAGGCAGTGACGGTATCTACATAGACGCATCGATATATGCACGTTGAAGAGAATCCAGGCGAGGTAAAAATCCATGCGGAGCGGCGCGGTGATTTGCCCACCTGGGCGTAGGAACGATGAACAAAAGATGACGTCGATGCACATCAGCCACGTTACGTCATATTGGGTTTCATTCAGAAACCGGCCATTTGGAAGTATGTATATCGGAGAATGTTCTGGTGACGCTGGAACTATGAACACGTCATCGTCTATTTTAGGTGAACGCGAGATGGCACAAGGAGCTTTTGTAGCTAAGCTTGCTTTTCGGTATGCTGTATTAGAGGGACGGATCTGCAAAGATTAAAGCACCACTAAAACATAAACATAAAATGAAAAATCGTTCTAAGCGACTACCTCAATACTACCTTTCTCACTCGCCCTCTGGTGGACTCTTCCTCAGTAAATTTTCCAAATTTCTCCAATGCAAAATACAGTACAGAGATACGTATTGTGCGAAACCATCGGTGGTTAAACATAAAGGGTGGTCTAACTTATAACTGATATAATTACACACCCTATACTAACCATGGGAAGTGATCAAAGGATGCCAACAACATCACTTGAGAAACCCTTTAGCGTCGAAATCGAATGGAAAGGAGAACTCGAGGAAACACCCAAACAAGAAATAGTTTGGTTTACTGACGGTTCCAAAACAGACAATGGAACAGGAGCAGAAATTCACGGTCAATCTCCCAGATGTGACATCAGTCAACCTCTGGGAGTTTACGCCACTGTATTCCAAGCAGAAATATATGCAATCGACTCTTGTCTGAGAGAAAACATAAGAAGGGGATACAAAAGTAAAAACATTCTTATCTGCTCGGATAGCCAAGCGTCGATTAAAGCTCTTAACGGCTGCCAAATCAAATCCAAACTCGTCTGGGAATGCTTAGAAAACTTCAAACAACTTAGTGCCACGAACAAGGTAACCCTGAAATGGGTGCCAGGTCACAAGGGAATTGAAGGGAACGAAAAAGCAGATACCTTAGCACGAAACGGATCGGCATTCAGTTTTACCGGCCCCGAACCGGCGATAGGCATTTCAAGTTCTTTGGTAAGAACTACGATAAACCAGTGGGTGCATTCACAGCACCTAAAATACTGGCAGTCACATCCAAAGCTCAGACACAGCAAGCTGATGGTGAAACAACCCACACCAAAACTAGCTGAAGAGATCCTTAAACTAAATAGGAAAGAAACTAGGCTAATAACCGGCCTCCTAACCGGACACTGCGGCCTAAGAAAACATCTACGCACATTAGGGATTTTCAAAGAAAACCCAATATGCAGACTATGTGACGAGGACGACGAAACAGCCTCTCACATAATCTTTGAATGTGAGGCCTTACGCTGGTGGAGATTCAAACTGATAGGGCCAAACAACCCCAAATCACTCCCCAATCGAGATATCGTAAAGAGACTCTTGAATCTTATCAAGGTCACAAAACTCTTCACGGATTAACAAGCGCACAGGACAATACAATAAGCCAATGGCTGCAGTGTTGGGTCTACCTAACCCGGTCTGTACGTTTGACCCCCCTATCCTAACCTAACTTATAACGATATGAAAATCTATATTCTTTTGAACACTTTTTATACCGCTGCCTAGAAATATATGAAATTTGGCACACATGATAAGCTAAGGAGCGTCCTTTGTTTAGGGTATATGATGTTTAATTACAAAAACCAGCGGCGAAGATGTGGCTATACAATTACTCTTTTCTTCAACTCGTATGCCACTAATTTTGTTGCAAAGAACAATATTACTTTTTTTGGAAGAACGTCATTAAAATAAAAGTACATAAACTTTCTATTAGTCCAGACGGCAGCGATTGAGGAATCGAGGCTAAGGTAGACTACTGTAGAAGTATCTAAAGATTTAGATAATTCGACATTGTACGGAAATCAGATTTTCTATTAATATAAAAATTGTTTCAGTACTACCCTGAACAAAGAACGGTCTGCAATGAGGGTTGTAAATGTATAACTGTGATTTTGGGAGATTAACTTTTTGAGAGATCAGTTCCATGAAATTTACTGCCGGATATATGTCGAACGTTATCACTTATACTATTTTTTGTTAAATAATCCTACAACGTATATGTACAAAGGTGGGTCCCGACATGAAAAACTCGAAGGAATACATCGTTCACATCGACCAGACGATGCTCGGGTTACCCGCTAGGGAATACTTCCTGGAAGAAGCGAATCTTAAATACTTGAAGGCTTACAGGGTGTTCATTCTTACCGTGGCTTCTCTAATGGGTGCTAAACCGAACGTGGCTGAAAAAGACGTCGACGATATGATCGACTTTGAGATCAAGCTGGCAGAGATCATGGCCTCTACGGAGGATAGGAGGAATATTTCTGAACTCTATTTGAGGTGATCATGAAATTCGTATAGCTACAGAGTATTAATTTATCTCTTGCAGATATTTCTTAGGGGGTGATAATACTCATCAAAATAATCAAAAAATTCAAATATAGTCGTGGTTTAAAACGGGTAAAGTTACATTTTTCTTTTCGTATTTTGCGGGAATATATAAAAAATTGTTACAAAATATCAAAAGAACAATTAATAACATTAACAATTGCCTATCAAAGCCTACTATTTTCTCATATTTATTATTTCGCTAATGCAAAAGACTCGAAAGCTACAGTACGATCAACCACTTTGATACTTTATTATAGACATTCTAAAAAATGATTGATGTTTCAAATTTGAAGCATTTATCATAAGAGAGAAAAGGCAAAATACGGAAAAAAAATTGGAATGCATTTTTTGATACTTCTGATAAAGAAAATATTAGGAAAACCAGATTTCAAATTTGTACCTATTTATTTATATTTATTAAAATATTTTGTTATTTATAATTTAGTTTAAGATGGGTTAGTAGAGTGGCTATATGGCTAGACTCCACCGTTTGTGTCACCAGCTTTGTTTCTATATTGTCGTAATAAAGGCATATCATTATTATTATTATATGAGTGTACTAGATTTCTAGTCTTAAAACGAGATCTTTTCAGAACCGACATTGCTGCTTTAACATTATACTTTCCTCAATTTGACTGGAAAAGCTATTTCGACATAGTGCTTGGAACGGACATTGACCTAATGACACCTGTAGCTTGCTACTGTGCCAAATTTTTGCAAGATCTTCTGTACCTTATAAGCAATACAGAGCCCAGGACTTTACAGAACTATGTCATCTGGAGGTTTGTGAGACACAGGACCAACAATTTAGGTAATTTTTAGCTTTAAAGAGGTGATACACGTACGAACTTTAAGTACGCGGTTTTTAAGTTCGCGAACTTACTCGGCTCGACGTGGTGACACACGTGAAGCTGAAATCACTCGTTTTAATAATTTTCCTCAATAAACAAAACTTTTATCAAACGCCAAACACAACAAGCGTTGCGCATCGATGGCCTACCGAAACTAAGTGGTGGCTCGCGGCTCGCAGTACGAGCCGAGACAGCTACGAGCAAGATTTCAAACCGGTTGGATCGCCGGCGGTTTGCGCGACGGTTTTAAAGTACGCGTACTTACGGTGACACACGGGCGAAAAAGGTCGTCGAGCTATAAGTACGCGAACTTGCTCGTACGTGTATCACCCGTTTTAGAGCAAAGCTGGTATTGAAATGAATTAAACATAACACAACATAATTTCTCTCCTTTAATTGATTTATTTTGTCATTTTTGCCATCACATATCGATGGCTATGATAAGCGCATTTTATATAAAAAGCGAATTCCAGTTTGGGATCAAACAGAAGCATATTTGATTATATTCGGACGTAAAATTTGATTACGTCAGAATCATTGTTTCAAAAAGGGGGACGTTTTAGGGAGGTGCAAGGCATATAAAGCTTTTTATGCCTTTCATGAACAACCTGCATACTCGATACCTTTTAGAAAAGGTTTTCTACCCTTTTAGGTGAAAGGGTCCGCACTTGTTCCTCTTACCATGTACAAATTTATGAACGGGGTGAGGTCATGGGAGGGATGCTTCTTATTTGTGGCAGTGGATCAATGATAAACAGAAGTTTCGTGGTATAATGTTTTAGGATCTATCACAAAAATGTAGTAGTACTAGTGCTACGTGTTAATTTCATGTGGCAAACATATATTTAGTATTTGGAGCGAGATTAGGATGCATAATAGATACTAGTGGCAGATCTAGCACGCGAGATTTAGCGAGACTAAGGAACCATGAGTAAATAGAATTTTCAATCTAACCCTACTTTGTCTGCCACCATTATTTATCATTTTCAGTTTAGTAAAGGACAGTATATTTTCTATTAGCGAGTATCACATCAAAACAACAGTTCAAAGGAACTAGGACGCCATGTCGCATATGACTCTGATAGCGATGCAATCCTTGGAAATGTACTTATTTTTAAAACAAATATAAAATATTCATTAGTAACTCACTATAGTGCTGGGAAATGCAGGAACCTGCATGTTTTTGCATGTTGAGTCATGTTTATACGTACCATAGTAGCCGCCGTGCCAGGTCTATGAGGTCAGTTATTCATTAGTAGTGAGAGTGTAAAGACTTGCGATGGCATCGTGGCAGTCGTGCGTGATTTAAACAAGGACCAGTGCCTATAAGAAATGACTTGTGTACTAGGTGATGCTTGTCCACATAGTATAGTAAGAGAACGTAGAACAGGGTGGGGCATATTAATCAAGTTTTTTTTTAAAATAATCATATAATTACTAGTTTTTACGCTAAAAAAATATTGGTAGTAGAACATAGCTGATAATATACCATTTTGAAATATCTAAGTGCTAAAATTACGTCTGGCATATGATGCAGGCGTTCACGGAAATTCCATTCCACTGTTTCCAGCATGTTTCTGTTGATTTTTGAGAGATTTCATGGCGAATCGCTTCCTTCTCTGCGTCTATCATACGGGGCTTGGCCTTTTGAAGACGTGGCTTGAGTTACCCCCATAGAAAAAAATCACAAATTGATAAGTCGGGAGACCAAGCAGGTCATGAAATTCCACCAAACCTCGAAATTGAACGATTTGGCAACAGTTGGCGAAGAACAGCCATGGATGCTCTAGCGGTGTGTGCCGTGGCCCCATCTTGCTGGAACCACAAATATTTGATATCCACACCTCTTCTTTGCAATTCAGGTATGAAAAAGGTATTCACCATATGAATGTAATGTTCAGATGTTACTGTAGTGGTGACCTCCAAAAAAATATGAGCCAATGATGCCACGCGTTGTTCTAGCGTCTACCGCTCCATGATGGCAAGGGGCAAGTAAGAAAGTGAAATGGTTTGAGTCAAGGAATGAATAGTAATAAACCGCGCGCTCCTCCCTCTTCTAATATATGAGTACTACTCAAACCAAAAACACTTGGTCTGTATGCCCCACCCTGTATCATTGATTAACGTATTGTTTACGCTAATCAATCAATGGCAATATTCAGATGGCATGGAACATTCCAAAGGGGAGGATGCTGTACAAAGACCTGACCTATTAAAAATTAAATAAGAATGTAATCATTCACTAATGATGGTTCAGATAGTTATTTTTTGGCTACGAAATATAGACTTGTTATAATTTTACGCAATTGTTTGACAGATGACAGATTTTCCAAAGCCAAACAACGATTTTACCACATCCTGTTTGGCAGAGAGAAGAATCCACCCAGATGGCAATTTTGCGTAGCACAGGTGAATTCTGACATGGGGATGGCCCTTGGCTCCTTATTCGTCAAAAGGCAAGACTTATCAATTAACACTACAAAGATACTAACAGACTTATTCGTCACTAGATAGGACCTCCAAATATTTAAGCATCGTGGATACAGATTACAGAGATCATTTTGACTAAAATAAAAGACATTGCATAGTGTTCTATAGACGGAGGAGATATTGTTTTACTAAATTTAGTTGCGGGCAAAAACGTGGGTAGAACGTCTATAAGAATAAAGGCTGGTTTAGACTACAGTGTTGATACAATTTTTTGAACAATATAAATTGGCTGGTAGGTACCATACAACAAATTGTTTCAAAAAGTTGGGGCAAAAATAGAGGATGCTCTGTTTCCTTCCAAATTTGAGGCTGTGCCCAAGCACATTTGCCATCAATTGAACAGTACGACAAACATGTTGCAAATGCCCTCTCATTAACCATGGAATAGGTAAATAAAGAAAATCAGAACATAGTACAGGGTGACCTAATAAGAATGGACGCCCGCAATATATCGGTAACCGTTAATCGTATAACTTCGAGCAAAAAATATTATTAGGTAAATCGGCTAAGAGAAATCGCTGGAAATTATTTTCAAGTTCCGCAAGTGGCCGCTAGGGGGCGCAACTGTTACGGTCTATGAGAAAAATGGCTTTTTCTCAAAAAATATGCGAATAAAGGTATATTATAAGTTCTACCATCATGTCGACTGAACAATTCTCGATTTTTTTTTGTTAATCGTTTTTTGCTCTATCTTGTAAGATGTAGTGGCGGGGGAATGTCATAAAGCTTTTTATTTAAATGGTCATAACTTTGGTATAAGTTAACGGAATTAAACAAGCTAGGTCTCGTTTAAAAGAGCTTCTCTTGCCTAGTAATCTGATATATAAAAATTGTCCAAATTTATCTTAACTCAGTAGCTACAGCGCGGTATTTGACATAATAACAATTATTTTGCATTATTACGAAAATTTTAAATGGTATGCTATATCTCTTTTAACATAGATATATAGAGGACAAAATTCCTAAAAAGTCAGCGAAAAAATCAACTTCCTAGCGATTTTCAAACCGGAGATATCAATAAAACAAGTATTCTGACAAGCGTGCTGTGAGTTTCAGAAACAATTGCCGCCCTATAGGGTTATAGCCTCCGTCTAATGGTTCTAGTAATCATTTTATAGATAATGCTCAAGTAAAAACACCAGAAATCATATTTTGACTTTCTGAAACAACCACCAGGTGGCGTATTAGGCGCCAATAGGTGCGTATTCAATTTTTATGATAATGGAACTTCTAAAAGATAAATTAAAGTATAAAATTGATTATTATTTTAATCACTATTAAAAGTCAATTTGAGCTGATCCCAAAGTGTTATATGAACTCAACAAACACAGATACTAAGAAAAAATCAATGTGAATAAATCTTAAAAATGAAGACCAATTAACAGCAAAATAAAGCAAAACAAGGTGGCATGATAACAAGGATAACAAACAAATGATACACAAACGTAATTCACATGCGCACACCATACCTATTGTCAGTGTTGCCAGTGTTCGATGGCGTCTATCGTTTTAGATGCATATACGCATCCATTCTAGCGTAGATAAACCTGTCAGTTTGAGCATCTAAAGCAACACTGAAAATAGGTATGGTATACGCATGTGATTTAGGTTTATGTATTTTATCTATTGGAATTGTTATTACACCATCTTATTTTGCTTTATTTTGCTGTTAATTGGCCTGAATTTTTAAGATTATTCACATTGATTTTTTCTTACTATCTTTGCTATCGGATTCATATAATACTTTGTGAACAGCTCAAATTGACGTTTAATAATGATAATCAATTTTATACTGTAATTTGTTTTTGATTGCTTCTTTTAAAAGTTCCATTATTATGAAAATTGAATACAGCAGCTATTGGCGCCTACAACGCCACCTGGTGGTTGTTTCAGAAAGTCGAAATACGATTTGTAGTATTTTTACTTTAGTATTATCTATAAAATGATTACTAACACGATTAGATGGAGGCTATATCCCTATCGGGCGGCAATTGTTTCTGAAACTCACAGCACACTTGTCAGAATACTTGTTTTACTGATATAGCTAGGAAGTTGAATCTTTCGCTAGCTTTTTAAGAATTTTGTCCTCTATATACGTATGTTGAAAGAGATATAGCATGCAATTTAAAATTGTCGTTATAATGCGTAATGATTGTTATGATGTCAAATACCGCCCTGTAGCTACTGAGTCAAGATAGTCTTGGACAATTTTTATATAACAGATTATTGGGTAAGAGTAGCTCTTTCAAACGAGACCGAGCTTGTTCAATTCTGTTAACTTATGCCAAAGTTATGGCCATTTAAAGAAAAACTTTTTTGACATTCCCCCACCACTATATCTTACAAGATAGGGTAAAAAACTATTAACAAAAAAAATCAAGAATTGTCCTGCCTACGTGATGGTAGAATTTATAATATACCTTTATTTGCATATTTTTTGAGAAAAAGCCATTTTTCTGATCGACCGTGGCAGTTACGCCCCCTAGCGGCTACTTGCGGAACTTGAAAATAATTTCCAGCGATTTCTCTTAGCCGATTTACCTAATAATATTTTTTGCTCGAAGTTATACGATTAACGGTTACTGAGATATTGCCGGCGTCCATTCTTATTAGGTCACCCTGTACGTATCTATGTACCGGGTGTTTCCTCATACTTCACTACCCCTCCTAGCTTTTTTATTCGAAGAGATAGAAAAAGTTCTTTTTACGAAAGTTTTATAGTTTTCTCTTGTCATTTAGAATTTTATACGAACAAAAAGGAAAAAATAATAAAAGCCCTGTTCTTCATATAAAGTTGACTTTTTCAAATGGGACACCCTGTATATTATATCACGGAAAGAAATACATTTTTCTCTTGTTTTTAAAAATATAGGGATCGCTCACCGTATTTTGGAAGGTTTTAAAATTATTTAACTTCAAAGTTCATAAAATGTTAAGGTAAATCTCAATCCACTATAGCCATAGCAACCGAAAAACAATTGAATACGGTAATATTTGTGTCATTCTGATATTTTGCCGTGTAAAGCATCGCTTTGTTTACAAGTGCAAATAACTTCCGGTTTTATTGTAAAACATGCCGTTATATTATTATAAGCTAAGCGCCACCATTACAAAAATATGCAAACTACGGTTTATGAGCAAGATAGATCGATAGCTTAGTGTGATATAATGTTTTACTTTGGTATATATCCCACTTGTTGTTAAAATATTACGTTTCCGAAGGTATTTTGATAAGAAGAGCAAAATGGATACCACTGAAATAACGAAAGCTCTCTCAGAAGCATTCAAAGCAACATTGCTAGAGAATGATTGGTTGGATAACAATACGAAAGAATATGCCCGTATGAAGTTGGACTACATGGATTTAAAAATTGGGTATCCGGATTTTATTCTGGATGTAAATCAGTTATCGCAAAGGTAAATTTTTCAAACTTGAGATTGAACCTTACTAGAAATATTTTTGTGGCATGGATGATGCTTCTTAACATACATATATCACGAAAGTTCACAGTATAATAGTTAGATGGGTAAAATAGCACTCACAGTCCAAATACAATATTTTAGCAGACCAGTAGGCAAAAAGAGCTGCCGAGACTAAAATTTTGAGGCTCAAGCCTTGCCCTGTGGAGCTATGATAAGCCTGTCGAGAGAGTGCACCCGCAAAGCTTTTAAGGCCACATGGCCACATCTGTCCTATTCCCTACAGTGTTTCTGCTGTAGATCAACGAGTTACTGAAAATAACATCCACTCCAATCTACAGCTTCGCAGATGACAGAACATTAATATTGTGCATGGAACAAGGCAAGCCACTATCATCCCAGAAGACGGTTCGTAGAAAACGTCAACATGTCTCACAGATCAACGTAGATATCAAAACAATTGTCAAGTGGGGATTAGTAAATAAAGTTTAACGTATAGAAAACTCAGGCAACAACAGTTACAAAGAAGTCTCACGTTGGCTTACCAACTGTGGAAATGGAGGGTCACTAAATAGTCGAGTCACCTTCCGTCACGCTTTTGGGGATCAACATCAACAATGACATGGTTTGGCATGACCACGTCGTAAGTATTGCTAAAACGGCATCCCAAAAGCTTGGAGTTTTGTTCCGCTGCAGAAAGCTGTATACACCAGAGCAGCAGCTACTGCTGTTCGACCATCTCTGGAGTATTGCTCCCATGTGTGGGGATGTGCTTCTAAGTACTCTCTAAAGCTTCTGGACACTATCCAAAAGAGAGCAATTAGACTAATTGATACGCATAACCTCACAAGGACCTCAACAGCCTGGACCATCGAAGAAACGTGGCCGATCTGTGCCTGTTTTATAAATTCTATCATTGAAGATGTTCGAGTGAGTTCTCCCAGACAATATTACCAAAGGCCATCTGAACCAGTCTCCCCATTCCTTCTTTTGGATAAGTTTGACGCCGTGGAATGACGTGCTGGGGAACTTGTTTCCCGACGTCTATAACCTGCATCGCTTCAAATCTAACATGCACCGACACTTATCCTCTCGCAGCGCTTCCACAGCGCCTTAGGCTTTCAGCCCTTGCGGGAAGCTTATCAAAAAATTGAATAACATTTTCTGTTAAGCCTGTAGGGATTGTAAATTATGTCTCAAAAAATAGTTTCCTAATTATTCTTTCTCAAATAGGATTTAGAATTTTAATAAAGGTTATTATTCTAGAGTTTTATGGCTAGAGAAAATAAATGAAGTTTAATATACGTATCATTTACGTAGTCAAGTAGTAATGACAAAAAACAAATGGTTGTTTCCAACTGCTTGACTTTCCAAGTCCTTGAAACTATAGCTACTTGACCTGAACTTGACTTGATTTCAAGTCAAGACAAGTCAACCAACTTCAAAATCAAGTATTGAAACCCTACTGCCAAGGCAAACATCTTGCCTGTTGCCAAGACTATTGAGAGCGCGCATTCACAAAGCTTATAAGGTAGCATGGGATGACATATTTATAAGAAACAAATTGGTTCGACTACAAATCGATATTTCCTTGTGGGAGAAAAATTAAGCTAAACAACCTGGTTTATGTTTTACCGTGGCATATCGATCGAACATATGCCATTTTATTGATAATTCAGTAACTACTCACATTTAGACCTTTATTACGTAAAACTGGGATGAACATTTTCCCGGTATAGCTAGGCTGTTTCAATACTGGTTTGAGTGGAATATAGAAAAGTGACTGATTTTTTGTAGAGTAGCATTTTTCCGATTTCAACTGGAAATTTTATGATCGTGTCATATGGTTTCATGAAGCAATATGCTCTAAACGTGTGACTCGTTTCACCGTACTGATTTAACAAATTTAGTACTACTGAAACAGATTTCTTTACTTTTACCTTTTTGACCCTAATTCCCTACAGTACGATTTTTCACTGAAGCCTGAGACCATAGATAAAAGATTTTTGGGTTGGGTTAGGTTATAGATGGGAAACTGACCTTCAGCGCCATCTCGCGTTTGGAGCAACGAAATAATGATATACGGGGGCGTAAGAAAAATACCTGACTACGAGGGCGATTAGAAAATTTCAGATAGAGAATTTTGTGGTGATAGTAAAGTTCTAACACCGCCTAAGTCAAAATTTACAATTTGCCAGACAGCCACACAAACATCATAAAGGAACTATTTCAGCGCTAGATATGGGTTTTAGGAGTATGTCTGCGCTAAAAACAGCACTTTATAATTGTTTCTATTTGTCTGACAAAATGCAAATTCTGACCTAAGCTAATGTTAGAACTTTACTGTAATATTAAAAAGACAGGTTAGCAATTCCACCACAATACTGGTGGAGCCATGAAATTAAAGTAGAACAGTAAGGTCCACATAGCTTCATTATTTTCTAATAAAACATGATACAAGAAAATAAAAACGATCAGTAACAGTAAATTGAATAATAATAAGGATGATAATAATAACTCCTGATGCACACTCTTGGCAGTCACTGCTGCTTGTAGCAGTTTTCTGTCCTTCGGTTTCAGTGCTGATCCCTTGAGACTGTCAAAGGTTTTGTCAATGAACATTAACAATTCTATTCCAGTCTGTTCCATCATACCTAGAAGCAAACATTTGCAAATGTAATCCTGGTGTACAGTACAGCTACATATGAATCAATATAATAATAAGAATCAATACAGAATGTGTGGCATTCAAATGTCCATGTTGATACCAATCATAAGAAAAACTATGATTATGATGACGAATGACTCCTACATTAGAACCCAATGTTTAGGTGACCATTTGGCATTGAGCAAAAGAATCTTCATAGTATAATAAATGTTCAATTATGCAGTCACAAAAAACTGATTTGTTGAAGCTAATATCTCCATACTTGTACAGTGCAATAGATGAATGACGACATGACTGGTAAGGCAATATGAGGTGCATTACAGAGGATGTCCCCAGACAAGCTGCGTGTATGGAAATGGTGGAAAGTAGACCACAGTTCATTGAAAAGCTCACATCTAAAACCAATTTAGCTGTTACAATTTTATGTTTTATGCATTTTTGTTGGCATGACCCTAAAAATTAACCCAAAAATCAATCTTATATTTTTCTTCTGAGCCCAGACTTGCCTACCAGTAGCAGGCAACCTGCCCCATGTGACGATGATACATGATTATAGTCAAAAGTGTAAAAGAGCTATATATATTATATGAAATACAT
Organism: Callosobruchus maculatus; assembly: GCA_951848785.1. Classification (NCBI taxonomy): domain Eukaryota; kingdom Metazoa; phylum Arthropoda; class Insecta; order Coleoptera; family Chrysomelidae; genus Callosobruchus; species Callosobruchus maculatus. The sequence goes on along the minus strand of CATOUR010000041.1, from coordinate 22,484,910 downwards.
CTAACCTTGATTAGGCAACTTCAGTGATGGATTTGCATTTACTTTTATGTTGGATCTTTGTCTCTTGTGTATTGGTCGATCTGCCTCTTTATCCTCTAGTGCAAAGTGCCTGTCACAGATTCGATGAGCATTTCTGACTTCGGTTGGGGTTTTCTGTCGAATCGAAGCTTCGAATTTCCAACCAGTATTATCCAGCGACACCTCAGCAATCATAAATCCACCCTAAGTTATGTGAATTGAAACTTTTATACTTTGATTAAGCGTCATCACAAATGTGATATATTACAGAATTAGTGGCGGCAATGAGGCACTCTTGTTGCGCAAGGAGAGCCCTGTTTTTGTGGGAGCACCGGGGGCCCTACTCTGCCTACCAGGCTGACGTATTTACAAAATTACAAATTTATACATTATTTATAACCAAACTTTATGGATGTCGACTGTCAAATAGATCTAGAGTTAGGTTAGGGTGAATGACCATTTTGGAGTATATGAATTTTGACATAAAACGGCTGAGTTTCCCACGTATGCCTGAGACGGCAACACAAAGCAGTATCTTGTTCTGTCTAATCTTTCAACCGGTCTGCATTAACCTAAAGCATTGTTTACATAAATTCTATTTGATATAGGTACTATGATGTCGAAATTCACCCAGATTACTTCTTTGAGAACATCCTTACAATACTAAGACATCTCACAAAGGTAGAGCAGAAACGAATGGGAGGTGTGGTAAACAGAACATTGTGGAGCACTCCTCCAGCAGTCGTAAATGCGTATTACAGCAGAAACAAGAATCAAATCATGTTTCCAGCAGGTAGCTCTGTAATAAATATTTAATATTACGAACACCGGGGGTGGGCTGGTTAAATTTATTCCGCTCTGTGAGCCACTTTTTAGACCATATACTCCTTCGGTTTTTTTTTTCATTTTGGATGAGCCAAATCCTTCCGTAATCGCCATTGTCATTTTGAAAAAAATATATATACTGATTTTTTTCATGTACTTTAGAAATTTACTGGTAATATTAATATTTAATGCGACAAACTCAGACATATTTTTTTCAATTAATTATAAGCAATTCAATTGAGTTAGAAACAAAAAGAAGTGACTATGAACGCGCCACAATTGGTCACCATAGTTGTGACGTCACAATGTTAAAGCCATTTTATAGCAGTACAAATCCTTCCTCGTAGGTATTGAGATGTTGACTTGAAACATCTTGCGTCACAAGAACAAAAGAAAACCATCTCTGTATACCACACAAAGTTCCCCAAATTTCAATATAATATAAATAAAATAAATTATAATTGAACTAATTCACTTGCCTGTGGTACTCCAACTGAAATATTCTTGACGCTTAAAAAAGTGTTTCTTATTTTAGTTATCTGACTTCTATTTATTAAGTAATTTTGGAAAATTTCACATACTGGTCCCCTGAATCCATAGCGATGTAATTTCTTTAACAACATCTGTAAGAAATATTCTCAAAATTCTCATAAGCCTCAGCATTGTGATTTTTCCTGTCCCCTTAAGGGGAAAACCTTTCTAGAACTTCATTTTCAATAATTGTAAACAATGTTATCTCATTATTTTTGTATTTTGTGTGATTGTTTCGTTATCTTATTAAGGAATTTGGTATCTCCTGTAACAAATTGTATCAAAACACAGTAAAAACAGCAACAGGTTTAGCTACTTTCTGTTTGTTAGTTGGTTTAGTATATTATGCTGCTGCTGTCGTATATTTTTATTCTTGCGCTAACTAGTGTTGTTTTATACACTACTACTGATAGTGGTTCTAGAAATATCAGCATTCAACGTCTGGGTTTGGACATTTGGACAGTCATGTGTTGCCCAAAGGTACTAGATTATATTTTAGACATTTTGCACCTGAAAACATTTTGCACCTGAGACACTGCACTTATTATCTCAAGTTAAACTGAAATGAGCGAAAACTAAATTATGATGTCACGCATGATCGGTTTCGTTCAGGAGCTGTAGGCGTGTTTTTGGTATTGGATACGATTACGAAAATTAATTTTCATTTCGATACAACATTTGAATTATTGATATATTATATATTATGATCTTTAGAATTATCACAAAAAGGGCACGCTGGCTCTAAGTTTGGTTCGGCATAAATTTTCTTTTTTTTTTATAACTCAGCTGACCGCGCATTTAGAGCCTAAATACCAGAGTACCGCGGCTGTTGTGAAAGGGTTATGTCAGGGGAAGTTTGTTAGCGCGAGATTTGAATGGGCCAATACCCGCAGGCCCAATAAATGTTCGACTTTGTATGAACTTTTTTAATCTCTATCACTCATTCTCACTGTCTAATTAATTATTATCCATACATTGTAGGTGTCCTTCAACCGCCCTTTTATAACAGACATTTTCCGAAAGCCCTGAACTTCGGTGGAATAGGCGTGATCATAGGCCACGAAGTCAGTCACGGTTTCGATGACAAAGGCAGGTTGTTCGATCAAGAAGGCAACCTGCATATGTGGTGGAGGGAATCGTCTATAGAGAAGTTCTACGAAAAATCTGAATGTTTGATAGAACAGTACGGACAGTATGTGCTTCCAGATGTTCGAGTAGCTTTGGATGGATACTTAACTCAAGGAGAAAACATAGCTGATAATGGAGGATTGAAGCAAGCGTTCAGAGCATATGAGACCTGGGTGAAGGCTCATCCAGAGGCTGATGAAACTCTGCCAGGTATTAACCCAGGCGCTTAGGGCTGTATTCATAGTCATCCCCCAAGTGTGCACTTGCGAGTACCTCACTTAAGCAACACTTAAGTGTTTTCCTATGCATATGTTGCATAGCCAACAAAAAGATCCCTACCTCGATCAAATATAAGTCAAGTGTGTCTGTTTTGTTTGTAACGGTATTGAGTAATAGCCTACTAACAACAACCTCTTCAAGTGTTTTAAAATCGTGGAGGTAGCGAGGAAGTACTATTTAGAAGCCGAAAAATGATTGTTCTGACAGAAAAGATCTTTAATTCTTTTTTGCGGACTAACTTTCTGAATAGCTACTTAGCCTACTTGTGAAAGTTGTTCTATTCATATTATTGTTGCACTGATAAATAAATATACAGGGTGTCCAGTTAGTGCGTAATTCTTCGATATCTCGCAAGGTATACCTGATAAAAGAAAATGTCAAATACAAAAGTTATTTGGCTATTTAAGACGCATATTATATAGATATTTTGAAATATACAGGGTGTTGCGGGAAAGTAGGATAGTGATCAACTTTATTTTTTTATATGGAACTATAACCTTTTCTTAAATTTTTCTAGTTTCCATCATTGATTTCTATTCAACCCTAAAATATTTTTGGGATCGGTTGCGACGTTGCCAAGTTATAATTTATTTTCTATTAATTTCTGGATTTGCAAGGTCGCAAGTAATACGTCCAAATTGATATAGTCCTTCAACTTTTCTCAATAATATTATACACCGAGTTACTTGGACATAAAGTGGATGTTACCAGCAATTTGTAATTACAGGGTGCTTTTAGCAGAATTTTAAATTACGGTAACTTGAAGGTCATTTTACTTTGTTTTTTTAAATGTAATACCCTGTATTTTTTATTTTAAATAAAATTATCTACTAATACCCTATTCCACCTTGTAAAATTTTTTTGTGCGTTTGCGGCGTTGCCAAGTTATAAATTATTTTTCCAATTTTACGTCATAATTTTGAATGGAATGCCGTATTTATGAAGTCTAACGTGGTAAATCTGACAACACTGATGTTAGCGTTTTTCAATGCTGTATGTTAAAAACCCGCAAGTATTGAATTTCACCGTTCCAGCTGTGGCAGTTTTGGAAACATTTAAGCGTTCCGGTACCGTTTACTGAAAAAGCGGTGTTGCCGTATCTCAGTAATTAATAGAAACAAAATTTTCAAATTGTGAGATTCTACTAAATTCGACATGCACAATTCATTGCAATAAAAATAAGTAGAGGATTATATTTAAAATGAATTAAAATCGGGGATATTTGTTAAAAAAATTGGAAAAATAATTTATAACTTGGCAACGCCGCAAACGCGAAAAAAAATATTACTAGACAAGATAGAGTATTAGTAGATAGTTCGATTTAAAATAAAATATAGAGGGTGTTACATTTAAAAAAACAAAGTAAAATTACATTCAAATTGCCGTAATTGAAAACTCTGCCAAAAACACCCTGTAGACAAAAATTGCTGGTGTCATCCAAAATAATATCCACTTAATATTCAAGTAACTTGCTGTATAACATTATTGGGAAAAGTTGAAGGGATATATCAATTTGGACGTATTACTTGCGACCTTACAAATCCGGAAATTAATAGAAAATAAATTATAACTTGGCAGCGTCGCAACTGATCCCAAAAATATTTTAGGGTTGAATAGAAATCAATGATGGAAACTATAAAAATTCAAGAAAAAGTTATAGTTCCATATAAAAAAATCAAGTTGATCACCATCCTACTTTCCCGCAACACCCTGTATATTTCAAAATATTTTTAGAATATGCGTCTTAAATAAGAAAATAACTTTTATATTTGACATTGTCTTCTATCAGGTATACCTTGCGAGATATCGAAGAATTACACACTAACTGGACACCCTGTATATATTTGAGCATTCGTGATATTGTTTAGCACTTGACATGTTATAATTTTTTGTATAATTTTCCAATTTTTTTCTTACAAGATAATAATATCTTTTAGGTCTGAATCTGAGTGGCAAACAGCTATTCTTTCTCAACTTTGCCCAAGTTTGGTGTGGTCAGCAGAGGATAGAAGCAGCCAAAAGTAGAATCAAGACTTCGGTACACTCTCCAGGAATATTCAGAGTTATAGGGGTCCTTAGCAACTCCGAGGAATTTTCTAGAGAGTATCACTGCCCCAGAAATAGTCCTATGAATCCTGAAGTCAAATGTGTTATATGGTGATAGCAATTTTATGCTTAATAAAAACTAGTTATATGGTAGCTATAACAGTTTTTTATTTTTCACCTTAGAGAATACGTATCCAACATCCTTTCATGGTGTAAACTTTAAAACAATACTAATCCTATTTATCTATCTATTTATTAATGGTACAGATTACAAACGCTTAAGGAACGATAAAAGACATAAACGTAAAATATAAACAAGACAGTACTACTTAGTTGAACCTAGACTAAAATATATGAGCAGGCAACCTTTAACTTAAAATTGATTATAGTTCTTGAGTTATGTTGAAAATAACTATGCAGGAAGTCTGACTGCATATTTTCACCATTTTATTTATTATCAATGTTGTAAATTTAATTATTTAAATTTCTAAGGTTACTTTTGAGAACATTGATGTTTATATATTTAAAGGAATCTTATTATAATATTTTGGAGTTAAGCATGAAAATTTCGTTTGGAAGCCCTTCGTTTTATGACTAAGAATAGGAAATCATATCTTTATGTCTGATATTCACAATGTGGAACCGACAATGTGGATGTCTGTATGTAATTTTATTTGATTACATTGACATGCCGGCATCTTATACCGAAAAATGGTATGGATAAAAAAATATCTTCAAGGTCGTTACACGTTCAATGGATGTTGACATCTGGGTTTCTTTGCAGCAGTCGAAGAGAATGAAAAGGATGAAAGCCTTTCGGATGAAGAATCAGACAACGATTCGAATGACTCTACAAGTGTCGAGAGTTGTTCACAGCCATACCGATCCAGGAAAGTCTCTTTCAGTACGCACAAGCATAATCACTATGGAAGTTTTTATTTGAGAATGGGTGCTGTTGGTAAGTAAAAAAATAGATGACATTACCTCTGAAGCTTCTCTGATCAATTGCACTCGTCCATACACAGAACCGCATCATTCGTTGAAATAGATAGTTTTTTAACACTTCGGTTGACTCTGAAGTTTTTTATATATTATAGTACAAAATATTTGCCTAAAAAGGACATGGAATGACGTTGGATTACCAGCAGGCATCTAATTGCAGTAATATAATAGTTAGCTGGGTAAGAGGACAGTGATATTCCAAAGGCAATATGTTAGTGCATCAGCTTACCAAACGTGGAAATAGAGGGTCACCCCATAGTCGAATCACCTTCCGTCAAGCTCTTGGGAATCAACATCAATAATAACATGTCCTGGCACGACCACGTCGTCAGTATTGCTAAAACGGCATCCCAGAAGCTTGGAGTTTTGTTCCGCTGTAGGAAGTTGTATACACCAGAGCAACTACTGCTGCTCTACAAGGCACAGATCCGACCATCGCTGGAGTATTGCTCCCATGTGTGGGGATGCGCTCCGAAGCACTCTCTTAGGCTTCTGGACACTATACAGAAAAGAGCAGTTAGATTAATCGATACGCCTAACCTCAAAAAGGACCTCCACAGCCTGTAACATCGAAGGAGGGTGGCTGACCTATACCTGTTTTACAGATTCTATCACGGAAAATGTTCAAGTGAGCTCTCCCAGATAATAACACCACAGGCCGTCCGAACCAGGAACACTAGAGAAGCTCTGTGAGCTCATCCTTACCAGGTCGGGGTCCTTACTCCCCGAACCGGTCTCCTCCAGCATTCATTCTTTTGGAGAACTTCGACGCTGTGGAATCAGCTGCCGGGGAATTTGTTTCCCGACGGCTACAACCTGCAGCGTTTCAAATCTAACGTGAACCGAAACTTACCCGCTCGCAGCGCTTCTACAGCGCCATAGCCTTTCAGCCTTTGCGGGAGGCTGACCATAAAAAAAAATAAAAATAAAGTTGGTAAAGATGCCGAGACTACAATCTTGGCCCACCAAAATGTGATTTTTTTCGGGATTCGTCCTGGGACGGATGGAGTGAGACGTACACAAAAGAATGAACGTCGTCACATGGCCTGTATATAACTTAAATTTAATGCAGTAATTCCGTCTGCTCTGTCACCATATATTATTTTCAATTACTTCTTCGACTTTAATGACATGCTATATCCTCCAAGTAAAAAATAGCCTTTAATGTTTGACAATAATTGATGCAATGATCATTAAGCTTTTATAGGTTTGTGTATTTAGAAATTATCAGGAAGTTGTAAAATTATCTTGGGGATGTTAAAAGTTGATGTTTCTTGTTCCAAATGGTAGAATGCAGCAGAGATATTTTTGCGTTCTCATATAGTTAGCTAAATAATTTAAGTTATGGTTTCTATAATTTTTCTGCTATCGATTATGAGTTGAAGAATATATACTATGACGAGTGGAAGATACCTTGGGAGGAGACTTTCCAACAAAAAAAGTCATATAAAGTAGGGCCCGATTTTCAGCTGTTTAGAGATGATTAATAATTTTTACTTATTTTTTGACTTTCAACACCTCGGCGCGGTCTTGCTAAATTTACGGCTTACAGATTCCATACAGCAAAATACCAAATACACATTGTAGAACGGCATGGAATTTCCTATCGGAAGGTGCTTTTATAGTACTGTAGTGTCGGATGATAATAGGATTACAAGAGTTTAAAGTGACGAAAAAATCTTTCGCACGGTTTGTTGCTGTTGCTTTGGGTGAATATATTACGTCCGTAAGCTTGAATCCAAATAACAGACAAAATATCTAGGAACAAAATTTTACAGTGTCGTTTTTAGAACTGAATGCGCTTTACTTGGAGTTTTTTATCTGTATTTTACTGAAATTTTGGCTTTAACCTTACGGGCTTCCATTCGTAAAAATTATCAGACACAACTATCAGAAGCAGTTAGTCGTCACTTCAAACTCTTGTAATACGATTCTCAGACGATGCTGCAGTGCTATGAAAGCACTGTTTGATGACAAATTTTATGCCTTTACACGCTGTGTATTTAGTATTTTACTAAATAACATCGGGCGGTCGTAAATTTACCAACTATGCGCCGAAATCGCTGGAAATCGCACAATGAAAGAAAATTAAATATCTCTGAAATGGCTGAAAATTGGACCCTACTTTGTATGACTTTTTTTGTTGGAAAGGAGCTGGATAGTCTTCTCCTAAAGGATCTTCCACTCATCATAGAACATCATGTAAATTTGATTTGAGAGGTATAGGCAACCAAACTTCCACGTGAATATAAGCCGTATTCCTATATAAAAATACATTACAGTTCAGAAAGTATATGCCCACTGCAATCCCTTGTATACGTTTCTGTATAAGGTTATTGTTTTTTTCCAGAAAATCCTTGAAATGTGACTCTTCTTGAAACTTTCTGATCAGTAGTACTGGAAATGTATAAATCAATACCACTTGTCAGCTTTCAACCAAAAAAAAAATGTCTCCGACAAAATAAAGCTGTCGCTGTATGACTATTTTCCTGTTGATTTTCGACAATTGAAACTAAACAATCAAAAATGTCACTGTTTTAAGCTAAAGATGGAACAAACAAATGGTTCACGTCTTTTGTTTACCCTCGAATGTAAATACGCATAGAAGTTTACTTATTCTTTTAGAATAGAAGCCAAATGTGTATTTTCCACAAAAAATCTTACGGTGTAAAGTTTTTTCATTGGAGTGTTTATTTTACATAAATATACAATACGAGGTGTTACTTCCCTTCAATGTAGAGAAATAGACACTGGTTGGAATAAGAATCACTTACCACCACGTATAAGGTTAAAATATGTTTAAGAAACAACAATCCAAGGAATAGGCTGGGACCACTCTGACAAAGTTACTATTACCATACTTTTTTAATTCTAAAAAGGACCAGTTGGTCAAAAATGGACGATTTGGTTTTCTTTTTGTAGAGTAAGTCTAACTCACCAATTTAGATTCATCATGAAGGTAGGATAAATGTTTCGTATGATCATCTGTAAAATTCGGTAGCTTAGTGATGTTTTGACTCACAAAAATGGCCGCCGGGCGAAAATCGTAGTTTACCCTTCAAAGTCCGGTTTCATGTGTGAGGAGTAAGAGTATCATACAAATTTTAATTCAGCATTTAGGCTAGGATTAATATTTGGTACGATACTTCGACATTCGGAAGTTTAGTTACGCCACAGCGACTAGCTAAACCTGCAGTTTACCATCATAAAGTCTGGATTTATTTGTAAGACACAAATATCGGTGCAGCATAATGCCAAAATTATTGTTTAAGATGATATATCAAGCCCAAAACAGTCAGTTACAACATAAATACAAACATACTAGTGAAGTTAATAAAAGCATATTGAAACTTATAACTGTAATCGCACTACTGATTTTGGAAAAGGCACCAATGCTGTTCAAAAATAACACGACATTCGAGACCATGAATATAGGTTAAATATCAAACAAAAAATATTTTAAATAAATCAGCTGTGAGAGATTCAATTACATATAATGAAGGCAAGGCCTTTAACAGGAATCCAACTCATTTAAAATTAAAAATAATTCAAACTTTTCTGCCACCACAAAAGCAGGGATGGTTCCTCCTTAAGGCGAAATGCCGCGCTACCACCCTTCCCTCTGAGCAAAAGAGAAAAAAATACTTTGCAGTAGGTATGCATGCAGTGCTAGTATGTACCTATTGCTAGCTACAATCGGTTGCCCGATTTGTCAGTAGCACACCGTGCTCAGACTATAAAAACTATGCTACTAACCTAATATTTAAAATAATTCGGTAAACGCGTTACTTAATGCGAACTTTGGCGAACTTTCCTTAAAGCACAAAATAAAAATTAAGGAAATTATAACATTACAAAGATGAAAATAAGTAGATACTAACATAATACACGATGTTTTGACAAAATGACGCAGAGGCTGCTTGGTTCAGTAGGTAGCGGTGGCTTGTTTGAATCAGACGTTAGGAGTTTGATTCCCAAGATAGACAATTTTATTTTCTTGGTTAGGCGGGATGATAAGTAAAAAACTCTTTGAAACACTCTTAAGAAGTGACTATTTTGTGATACTAGCTAGAAAAAACTCACTACTCTACTACTCTACTACTACTCTGTGGAAACAGAAAACTCTTATGTGCAGATGCACCTGCGGTCTGAACAATCTGGTAGTATTTTCGTGTAATTTTTTCATTTAAAATTTTGTGCGCCCGCCCTTTCCCAATATTCAGGAAACGCCACTGTACAAAAGCCTTACTATGACCTGGATGATTAGTTCTATGTCTTTGTTAATAAGAATCTTGTTATTCTTATAAAGTATATACATCTATCTATCAAAGTTTGAGATCATGAAATAATATCAGACAAAAAAGTATTTCAAATTCATCACCCCTGAATCATCATCTGTGAGAGATTCAATTACATAGATATAATGAAGTCAAGGCTTATAATATGCATCCAACTTATTCAAAATTTAAAAGAATTCAAGCTTTTCTGTAAAAAACTTAGAACTCGTTTGTTACAAAAGCCTTATCATGATAGATTTTTTTTTTCACCTCATTTGTTTGTATTGTACATTACAAATACTGCCACATTGAAGGCTACGCCTTGTATGAGGTATAAGCATTGACATGTTAAAAATGCAAATTAAAATTTCGCTTACCTAACTTTGTTTCTCCCACTCTTTGTACTGCTGTATTCCTACATCTTTCAATTATTTGCTCTTCACAATCTTCAATGGATCCATTCTGGGCAGCAACATGCATTCTTCATTAATTTTACTGATGATTTCATCATTTGAAATTTAAGATTTGGATCTTACGTGCAAGATGACTAGTTCTATGTCTTTGTCAGTAAGAATCTTGTTATTCATAAAGTATATCAATTTATCTATTTATTTAATGAATTTAATGACCAACAAGTATCCAGTCCATATACTTGTGGTCCATTTTTCCGTCACCAATTTATGAAAAGTATCTAAATCGCTTCCACTTGCTTATTGAATTTTTCTTAGGGTACGAACTTCATTCAATGAAAACCGACAACAATTTTGGCAAGTGCTTCTCTATCTTGTGCTCTGCAGAGTAGAGTATGAGAATCCAGACCCGTCCAGTCTGATGTTTTTCAACCACGAGTTTTGTCTGCGCCCCGGCCTTCTTTTGCCTTCGATTTTGCCTTTATTTACTATTACTCATGATATGTCCAAGATAGGCGGTTTTTCTCTTCTTTATAGCAGTTCCTTGTTCATTCGCCGCAGAACTTCAATATTTGTAACGCGGTCTGTCCAAGGGATTCTTAACAATCGGCGGTTCACCCACATCTCAACCCTTATTGACCTAGAATGTAAAAATCTTCAAATCGGTTAAACTTATCAATAATTGTTTTAGCATTCGGCATCGGCAGCATGATATACTCTGGCCTGGAGTTCGGACAGTACTTCGAAATGGAACTGAACACGAAGTGCCACAACGTACTGCTGGCCCTGACTCCAGCCACCCGTATGGCGTTCATCTTCATCCAGATGTACTTCATCTTCTTGAACAACGAGCAGATGCGAGTGTACAAACACAAGGTGGCCACCAGATTCGGCTTGATGCACATGATTGGCACCAATCTCAGCGTTTGGCTCAACGTGTTGGTTCAAGAGACCAAGCATGAAATTCTTACCTTCTACAATCCAGAGAATAATTCGCTGAGGATAGCTCACCGCATACCCTTCAATGCGAGGGTATTAGGTAAGATATTAATATAAGTTTTGATTATCATGTTTCCATTGACTGACATGTTCCTTTCATGGATAGAACATGTTAGCCAGACGACTGAGCTAAATAAATCAAAATCCTATCGTACTCAAAAATTGTATAAGTCTGGAATAGACCTTTTGTCTACAAATTGTTTTTTTACTGTAGTAAACACTTGAAAATGTTTTGAGACTTGACTTAAACTTTCCTCCATTCCATTTTTTGCACACCGCTTGCCCTAAAGCTATGAAACAAGATATTAAGTATTATTTAAGTTCATTCTTAAGCCGCATATCAGAATTTTTATATTATACTACTTGCAACTGAAATCCGAACACATAGAAAATATAATAATAATAATATATATTAAATAATATTCACATGAAGATGTGTGTACAGCTTGGCAGTATAATCTCTAGTACATCTAACACTTGTTCATTCAGACTCAAAAAAAAACAGCGGGGCTTTTTGTCAATCAAAAAACTATTATATCTGGTACAAATGTGGCGAGAGACTAGTTGGTTGTGTAAAGAAGGCGACAGCCAGAGTTTACGCCGTTAACTCCTTTGAACGGGGTCGGATTGTAGGCCAACGAGAACGTGGTGCTTCTTTCAGAGCAATTGCTGTAACCATGTGACGTAGCGTGGTTACAGTTGTAACAGCATAACGCGCATGGATCGAAAAAGAACGAATACAGCTAACTAGAGGTTTTGGAGCATGTAGGAGAACTACAGACCAGCAAGATCGTCACCTACGACTACTGGCCCTTCGAGACAGAATGCGATCCATTCGAGCAGTTGCTGACGCTTGGTATGCTGCTATAGGGAGACCGCTTCTAATCCACACCGTGTGTGATTACGTGTAATGGGCTTAAGATCATATCGACTACATATAGTGCTTCCAGTCACTGCAAGTCATCATCGCCAACAGTTATAATGGTGCCAAGAACACCGACAATCGATACTGAGTGGCATCAGACGTACTTCTCCGACGAGTCCATGTTTTGTCTGGGGGCACACGACGGACATCAATGCGTTGTTGTGAGCAGAGTTTATAATAAACAACAGCGGGTTTTCGAAATAGTCGTTGTAATTGAAAACGTAAAAAAACTTAGGAAAAACTTGTATATAACACAACGTGAAAACTGTTCATCTGACAACTCACTGTCAACTACTTGTCAACTATAAAAATCGCATATGACCTAAAAAGCACATACAGGGGAACATATCAAATTGTTACAGTAGACCAGACAAAAATACGTAAACATTACAAAACATCTTAATATTAACACTCCCACCTTTTGTCATGTTTAAATAATCTCAACAACACTAAGCTTCTTACAAAGATCTTGGAATGTTTTTCTTGGTAATGCCTTCGTAAATATATCTGCCTGCTGCTCCTTAGTATTCACATAAGCGGGAACAATATCACCAGCTTCAAACTTCTCTCTAACAAAGTGATATTGAACATCGATGTGCTTCGTTCGATTGTGGAACTCTGGATTTCTTATCAGCTTAATCGAACTCTGGTTGTCAATGTTCAAAACTGTTGGTTTTGTAACTTCTTCGTCGATGTCGAACAACAATTTCTGTAACCAAATAGCTTCTTTGGTAGCTTGTGAAGCTGCTACATATTCTACTTCAGTCGTGGACAGAGTTACTGTAGGCTGTCTTCTGCTTGCCCATGTTACTGGCCCGTTGCATAATTTAAACACATAGCCACTAGTAGATCGCCTTGTCTCTGTGTCAGTTGCATAGTCAGAATCGGTGTAACCACATAAGTTACTTTCTTTATTCTTGTCGAATTCTATACCATATTCTTGGGTTCCGATAAGATATTTTATTATTCTTTTCACCGCGTTCCAGTAAACGATTTTGGGATTATTTAAGTATCTACTTGCTATTCCCACCGCATGTGAAATGTCAGGACGAGTAACTGTAGCTAGGAACATTAACGAACCAACTGCTTGTCTGTAAGGAATTTGCTCACCAACTTCCTTCGAATCTTCTGTTAGGGACAAATTTGTATCTTGGTCCTCTGGTGTTGATACCATGCTAGCATCTTCCATCCCAAAGCGTTGAATGATACTCTTAATGTAACTTGACTGCTTCAAACATATTTTGCCTTGCTCACGATCTCTCTTTATTTCAATTCCAACAAAGTAATTAGCATTTTCAGTAATCTTAATCTCGAAACGACTTTTTAATTCTTCTAAAACTGTATCTATTGCTGTCACTTGAGATGAAAATATAAGACCATCATCAACATAGATCACCAGTAATAATTTTACATCTTTTACATATCCAGTATAGACACACTTGTCAGCTGTTGAAGGTTGAAAACCAAAGTTTTGTAGAAAAGTGCTAAATTTCTTGTTCCAACATCTTGGACTTTGCTTCAGGCCATACAATGACTTTTCTAGTTTGCACACAAAACCTTCTTCGCAGTCTAGTCCAACTGGTGGTTTCATATATATGTCCTCTTCAAGCTCGCCATACAAAAATGCAGTTTTTATGTCAAACTGTTTGAATTCATATCCTCGCATGTTTGCTATAGCTAATAATACTCTTATTGAGTCAAATTTTGTTGTTGGTGCAAAAATTTCGGTATAATCTATCCCTTGTCTCTGAGCATATCCTTTTGCACACAATCTAGCCTTGTATCTACTAATACTTCCATCTGGTTTTCTTTTAACTCTAAAAACCCATCTTGACTCAATAGGCTTCTTATCTTCTGGCATTTTTACCATCTTCCAAGTTTCATTTCTTAACAAAGAATCAAACTCTTCATTAATAGCTTCCTTCCACATTTCTCTTTCAGTGCTATTCATTGCATCATCATAAGTCTCCGGAATGTCTATTTCTATAAAATTTAACTGAAACTCTTCATATCTGGCAGGTATACGAATATTTCTCTGCGGTCTTAGGTCTGGAACCTCATTTTCTTCTGCAGACTCATAGTGTTCTTCCGCTTCTTGCTCGTAGTTTCCAATCTGCACTACTTCTTCTACTCCAAAGTCTGTGACATCATCACTATCAAGTTCTATGTTCACTTTATTTGGTTCTACACCACTCTGTAGCTTTTCATTGAATACCACATTCCTTGATATTGTCACCTGTCTTGTAGTAGGGTTGAAAAGTCTGTAGTTTGTCGAATTTTTGTCATAACCAACAAAAACTAGCTTTTGGCTTTTCGCATCCAACTTTCGGCGTTTTTCATCAGGTATGTGCATGTAGGCATCACAACCAAATACTTTCAGATGATCAAGTGTTGGTTTTTGCCCACACCACATTTCATAGGGTGTTTTTGGATCTTGTGACGTTGGCATTCTATTCAAAATATAGATGGCAGTACTTACTGCCTCGGCCCACAAGTACTTTGGAACACATGACTGCTGCAACATCGAACGTGCACACTCCACGATTGTTCGATTGTCTCTTTCAGCACGACCATTTTGCTGAGCTGTGTATGGTGCTGTTACCTCGTGTTCTATGCCTTCTCTCACCATAAAACTTTAAACCCACTACTGAGATATTCAGCGCCCCCATCAGTATGTAGAACTTTCACTGAATGACCAAATTTATTTTTGATTCTCGCATTAAAGCTTTTAAAGCACTCAAAAACGTCAGATTTCTGTTTTATGAAATGAGCTACACGATAGCCACTTTTTTCATCCTTAAAAGACACAAAGTATCTATACCCTTTTACTGAAGGAGTGGAAATAGGACCGCACACATCACTATAAATTCTCTCTCCAAGCTCAAGTTTTACATGCTCTTCCCTCTTTTTCTTGAACGGCAACTTATGCTGCTTACCCAATACACATGACTCACAGAAAAAGTTCTCAGTATTACTAAACTTTACTCCTTTAACCAAATCTTTATCAACCATCTGTTTCAGGTATCCTACATTAACATGGCCACAGCGCTCATGCCACAGTTTCATGTTGTCAGTGACTGTCAAGTTTTCAGTGTAAATCATAGTTCTAAACAGCATTTTGTAAGTGTTAGTAGAGTCTTTCACGGCTACTCCTACAAGTTTTGATTCTTCAAAAACTCTAGCTTCATTCTCAAATTTCACTACTTTCATACCCTTGTCAGCAAGTACACCTTCAGAAAATAAGTTTTTACATAGCTGTGGTACATACAGTACATTGTTTATAGTAGCATTATACCACTTACCATCTATAAGCCTCTGTATTTTTATTGTACCTTTGCCATCCACAGGTAGCTGCTGGTTATTGCCTAACTTGACTCTTGACTTAAAGCTGTTGTCAAATGTATGATAAAAGTCCCTTCTGTAGGTCATATGGGCAGAAGCCCCACTGTCCATTATCCACGTTTCTGATTCATAAATCACATTGTCTGGCTCAACCCCTTCTACATTAAATGCTGTCTCGTTTCTATCTCTTTTCTGATTATCCTGTCTCCTGAAGTTATCATCTTGTTTCTTCTTCTTCACTTTACAGTTTCTTGCTATGTGACCTCTTTTTCTGCAGTTAAAACATACAGGACCTCTTGACTTTTCACTTTTCTCACCTGGCTTCTTCTTACTTAGTGAAACTGCCGCCAACGCTAGCTCAGCTTCTTCATAAGACTGGAGGTTGTTTTCTTCATCTAATAGTCGAGCCTTCAGGTTGTTTAGTGTTTGTTTTGCAGGATCTAACGACAACCATGCTTGCCTGACATTTCTATACTTTGCGGGTAGCGTGCTAAGTATCTTTGTCATTATGGACATGTCAGTGATGTCGTCACCGGTATCTTTTATCTGTTTTGCAAGATTCTGTACCTTTGACACATGCTGTGCAATGCTATCACCAGTGTCCATCTTATACTGATGAAATCTTTCATGAAGGATCATTTTATTAGCCTCAGATTTCTGTTCAAAAATTGCTTCTAATGTGGACATCATATCTTTAGCATTTTCACAAGTCTCTATCAGCGTAATCTGGTCCATGTTCATAGCTGAGGTAAGTACAAACATTGCCTGTGCATCCTTTTTGCATCATGATGTATACTCTTCAGTTTGTGATGGGTTGGGCTTGGTTAGGTACCCATCAATTACCCCATAAATACCTTTGGCCTTTAGTGCACATTTCATCTGAAACTTCCATTGTCTGAAGTTCGTACCATCAAATTTATTGACGCTGGAAACATCCACTTTGTCTCCCTTTTTTAGTTGCAGTTGGACACACCAAAAAACGACTTACGTTTTCGCAACTCTGGCACAAGTTCTTTTGGCAGTTTTTCGCGTGCAGGAACACACCCTAACCGAACTTTTCACAGTTTCCACGTTGGTTTTTCCTTCAAGGGACACACCCGTTACTTTTTCGAACGAACGATATCTGGGGCCATAACCTGTTGTGAGCAGAGTTTATAATAAACAACAGCGGGTTTTCGAAATAGTCGTTCTAATTGAAAACGTAAAAAAACTTAGGAAAAACTTGTATATGACACAACGTGAAAACTGTTCATCTGACAACTCACTGTCAACTACTTGTCAACTATAAAAATCGCATATGACCTAAAAAGCACATACAGGGGAACATATCAAATTGTTACAGTAGACCAGACAAAAATACGTAAACATTACAAAACATCTTAATATTAACATGCGTTACGTCAGCTCCACACATTGGGGCCTAAGATGGCATCAACAGCGTTCGTCAAATGTGTAGATGAGCGAAATACCGTTGGCACCAATGCTGGACGACGTTGACGCTTGTGTTGCGAGTTGGTTGCCAGTTTTTTTTTTTTTGAGAAGGATCAAAGGTACTAATCGCCTTCGTCTGACCAACCACACATTGGTTTCAATTTGGTCGTAGTTTAGTTTAGTTTGTTCATGGTACATAACGTGGATTATGCATTTTTAAAAACGGCTTCGTGTTCTACAAATGAATTAGTATTAGTGTTTATAGAACTGTATCAAGCGGAACCAATATCTCTATGGACACTTATTATAAAAGCAGCACATAGTCAAGCTGGTCCAAGCGTTGGTGCCAATATTGAATGTGTTTAGCTGGCGTTAGAGGACGACGGGGCGAATGACATGATCTCCAGTTTGCTGTTGAGCGCCATGTACACCATCCTATTGGTTTGATGGCTTAGGGTGCCGTTGCATTCAACAGCAAGTCACCTTTACTTTTGATTCATGGCACATTGACTGCGCAACGTTATGTGAATGAGGTGTTAGAACCAGTTATGTCCGAGACTCGAAGGCGGCATCTTTCACTAAGATTATGCGCGTTCTCATCATGTAAGGGTGTCGATGAGGCTCTACAGGAAGTTGAGGTCAGGGTGCTCCCCTGATCTCCACGATCACCCTATTTATCGCCAATTGAAAAAGTATGGGATGTCGCTACATTCGCGATTTAACTAATCCTCCGACCACGCTGGGCGAATTGGAGCATGCTGTGAGGGCAGCTTGGAAGGTTGTAGCTCTAAGGTTTATTAACAACTAGATTACGAGCAAGACGCGTACGCTAAAGGGGTGCATTCGTCAACATGAGTGGCCTACCCATTATTGATTTGTTGTACTTTTCTTTTCATTATTTACGGTAAATGGATTCATTTATTATTGTCTTTATTACTGCCGCATTGCATGAACCGTATCCCTTTTTTCTTCAGTGTTCGGCTTTCACATGTGAGCAGTATGTAACATCTTCATTTGTCCGTAGGTCTTCCAGAGGTCCACGCAGACCATCCCGCCGACGCTCATGGCCATCATCACCACCACCACATAGTGGCCCGTGGTCTGAAAGGACCTCATCATCTGTACGAATGCCGAAGGACCAATATTATTGGATCGCTAGTACAGGACGCTTCGCCGTTTCTCTTTCCGTGTACTATAGAGTACAGTCTGATATGCGCTGCCATTCTCTATGTGATGTGGAAGAGCATATCGAAGCTTCCGGTTACTGGAGCTCAAAAACCAAAGTACGTATAACAACATTTTTATTTATCAGCCAATTAGCTCACCCCTCTAGCATAGACATTAAAATGGATTTAACTGCTATACAAATTGTAAGTATGATTGCTGTCAGCATAAATACGTTTTATCACCACGTATGGAATACTCATCTGTGCTTGCCAGAAAACTATAAGCTTTTTTCTGTTTTTGAACATCAAAACAGTTCTCGGACAGTTCACGGATTGCGCAGAACTAAATGCTCAGCAGCGCAGTCTCCGAATGATTCTATAACCGTCCTAAAACGGTTCAGTATGTGCATAAACGAGAACAGCGTATCGCTCTGGCTTTGGTTGTTTTATGCTTTTCGCATAATTCCTAGCTCTGTCTTCTGTCATGGCGTCATGCTATGATGAATTTTGACATTTTGTGGAGTTTGATGTCTTGCCGGTTTAATTTTAAATACATTGCTAAAAAGCGATTCCAGTTTGCAACAAAGAATACAAAATAGGGCATACCTGTTGGTATCACAATATAAATTTATTACTTGAACTTAATTCCTCAATTTAGTTTTAGTGGGAGATTTATCAATCCGTACCACTAGATGATGATGATGATGACTTTGATAATAAAAGTTCCATTATGATGATATATAATTGAATTTTCAGAATTTCAGATATGTATTAAACAGTCAACAGTTCATAACCTAAAATTTAGAACAGTTAAGCAAAAGTCACAAGTCGCAACGGATCATAAAACGCAAAGCAAACAGCAAAATGCGCACGCCTTTCAGTTCTGAAACAATCCTAAACCGATTCTTGCTCCTAAGCAGGTACTGGTTTCGGATGATTCTCGAACTATCCTAGAACCGACCGAGAAAAACCAGAACACAGGACTCACAGTTCGTAAATAGTTCTTATGGAACCAGAATAGCAAATTATCAATGCGCATGCCCAGGACAGTTCGCGGACGGTTCATCCTGGAACCAGAACAAAGCTATATATTCTGGCAACCAGATCGCTCTAGCTCATTTAGCGCTACCCAGGATGCATGTGTGAAGATTTTTCCACGGACGCGGGCTAGAATTCCACCCCAGGGCTCTGTTCTATCACCCGTCTTGTTTAATAACCTCGGATCTCCCAGAAATTCACATATGCAGAAGACCTGGCTCTAGCATACAGAAATACCAGGCTCGATATTAACTTATAGCCGAGTTACTATTTAGATCGCTATTTGTGTTGTTGGTCTTAACTGTTTTACTTTTTCATGATTTCTTTTCATGTGTACTAGAACCATACGCTAAATAAAATAATCGTCGTATGGGGTGTGACTTCTTTTACTTCCCACGTGCAAGTGGGACGTGTAGACACGATTTAAGGTAGTTAAACGTTAATATATACTTTACATCTTTACAGAAATTTAGGACCTTTATAGGTTACCCACCTCAGTTAACGTATCATTGAGACAGCAACACCAATATTTACAGTATGTTTCTGTTGTTTTCAGGACAGAGCTGAACCAGTACAAGCGTAGTCCGCATCACTACTCTGTTGACTGTGCAAGGGCTCACAAAGGACTCTTTGTTGGTATCCTATTCTTGGTGCTCACAATCATCTCGCTCATACTGTTTTTTGTGCTCATATCACGAGTCGAATTCGTTGGTAAGTACAGCATGCGAAAACTGCAACTTATACAGTTTGTCTATGGGATAATTTGATAACTTATAGCTTCCCAGCGCTCCGACATACTGGGTGGTTTCAACGTAAAACACAAATTAACCAAATTTGTCGAAAGAAAATTGATGTTTTGTGGGAAAATGGGCCTATACCGTGATCTCAAATTGATCAATTTATTTACTGCGGTATTATTTTTGATGATACATAGGACCGTTTACTGTAAAAAGTCAGCAGAAAACTTGATCCAAATGAGAATAACACTAAAAAGAAAATTGTATTGTAATTTGAAATAGCCAATGGTGACGTCACCTGTAGGGAACCAATGAGAAGCGTCGTTTCTGTAGGGAACCAATGAGAAGCGTCCTTTCGTGTTCCGATGATTACGAGCGGATGCTATTGTTTTGTACCAGTGAGCTCTTATTGGTTCCCTACAGGTGACGTCACGACCTGGGCGGGAAGTGTATGGATTCAAAAAATTCAATATTTAGAGCAAATTTTTCCGGTTGTAAATACGATAGAAAAATTTTGTAAAATTATTTATGGGATCAGGGTTTGTTTAAGCCAATAAACCAAAAATGTGGTATAGGCCCATTATAACTTTATTTTATTTGTAACAATTTTTCATATAAACGTCTTTATTATGCATTTTTATATGAAACAGTAAGAATTAGTTCTCTCATTAAAATCAGTTACAGAGTCATTTAGTTCACATAAAAAACACTTCATAATTTCAAATTCTTTTGACGATACGCAATGTCATCAGTCATCACAACGTATTTATTAAGCCGACTATGCATTCCAAATCGTTTCTTTCATTATAGCACCAAATAGTACGGGCAATGCCTCACTTGTGCTAGATTCAATCATATACATACAAGGTTTATCAACGATATGTGGGTGGACGACAGCTGCTTCCCTATTCGAGATATAAAAAAATATTTCAAATGAAAAATGTAGAGGGCAATAAAATATATGTTCCAATAATATTTACCATCATACAGGGTGTCCAGTAAACGTGTTGCGTATCAAAGTTACATTTTTGAAATAGACATCCCTGTATATTATTGCACATTTTGGATTCCTTGGTCAATTTTACATCCACTTATATTAAAAATGGTAATTTGTGCCTAAACGGTTCGTTGTAAGTGTCATGTGCGATACATAAAGTTACAGTAGAATAAACAAAGGAATCCAAACATGCAATAATATACAGGGGATTCTATTTAAAAAAAATGTAACTTGGATAAGCCACACATTTATTGAACAAATATTTTTGGAACATAGATTTCATTGCCCTCTACATGTTTTATTTGAGACTTTTTTCTATCTCACATAGGGAAGCAGTTATAGTTCACCCACACAGGATTGAAGATTTATAACAAGTTTCCACACTCTTTAAAGCTGGAAAAAATTAAACTTTTCAGTAAGAAATTTGGTACCTTTTTGTTACAAAAGCCTCATTATGGCTCAGATAAGTGTTTAATCACCAATTTTGTTCTGTTTATATAACTTTGCCAATTAGAATCTTGCTATTCTTCAGACAATAAAGAATATCTACCTTTCTATCTAAGCAGCCTTATAATACAAGAAAAGGTACAATTTTCTGTATTGATAAGTTTATGATTTCGCATTATTGTAAACATTGTTTTGTAGGCTTGGCAGTTATCGAAGTGAATATATGTGAACTGGGCTTGTACGGCCTGACGACTCTAGCATCGCTGATTGGTATGTGGCAAGTACGACAACTAAAGTTCGATGGAGGGAAGAACTTACAGCTGGACAACATCCTATTGGTTGGCGCTCAAACGGGGATGTTCATCTACAGTACGTTTACTATCATCGGTAGTCAATTTACTATCCAGAAGAGCACTATTCTGGTTCTTGTTACTGCGTTGTCTTCACTATTACAAACTACATGTCAGACAATCTTTATACTGGATGCATCAAGGAGGTAAGTGGAAGCAATCATTGTTTACATAGACATTTTCTTCAGGGTCAAACGTCTTCAAGACTTGTCTTGAAGCATGCAAAATTCGATATGACTTAAGAGAGTCTATGAAGGACAAAGTTGTTATTAGTCGATCATAACAGAACGTCTTCAAGGGTTTTGAGAAATTTTAGGTCAGTAGTGTCAGTATCTTGACTACGTAGAACCTCTTAGAATAGGTGTATACCATATCTACATTGAATTCTGTGTGCTAGAAACCCAGCTGTATGTTAGCTATATGCATAAGAGGAGTTTTTGAAATAATACTTTAGAGTCACTATTTTATTAATGTGGATAATAGGGGGAAATTTAATTTGACTAACTTTACCCAACAAATGCATAGAGGTCCTAAACCACCAAACCTACTCCAGGATCTAAAACCGCATTATTTCAAGGATCTTTCATACTCAATACCATACGCTTACATAAACTACTCCTTGATACATTTATAGCCTATAATATTGATAAATTTGAAAACAAGGTGAAACTGTACCTCCTTTCTAAACAGTAAGGTATTGCTACGTCTAACATTGATTATTATAATAATGATTATTACAGTATAACTCTCAGTATTAATGACCAGGTAGGCTTTTTATTTAATATTTTCATGACAGTTCTCTCTTATCTTAGCTTTTATCATTCTACCTTCTATAGTGCTGCAATAATTATTCAATTTTTACTTCCCACACAGGTAGGTGATGGGAGTATTGTGACCGCGAAAATTTTCTATTTTGAGATTATATGTTTTTGGGCGTTTTGTGATGGCTAGATATCATAAATGTCTACATAGTGCTGCTATAATTTTAAACAAAAACTTTCAAATATTCTTCAGACTTTGTTTTTAGATGTTTTAGAGGTTTCTAATCTAAGACGAAAAAATTGTTGTATTCATAATAGGCTCTCCATTGACCTGTAAAAGAAATGCCTAGCGGCATAACACACCTTTTAGGTCCATCCGAACATTTTCTTGCCTATTACAGAAACCAAGGGACTTTTCTGAGGTATACATACGAGTTAATGTATTTTTATTTAATAACCGATATTTCTTAATCTGCCTGTTATAAAATGTACATATTTTCTGAAGATATCATCAACTTCAGGTGAATCGGCAACAACTCTCGAATCCTGTCATCCAACGTGATTTCAGGGAACCTTATTGGTTGAGGATCTGCTACCATGTCGTTGCCATGGAGATTAAGTCTTGCTATTGGGTGCCCTGCCACCAACTTTATGTTCCTGTCTCTCTATCTGTCTGGAAATATCGAAATACCAGTGGCGTTTTGTATGTCGTGTTTATAATCTTTCTACAGCTTGTCCCAAACTTGAATATCTGTTTTGTCGAGTTTATTGTCTTGTTCAGCTTGTTAGGTACACTGTTTTCGTCGCTATTATTGTTATTATCTTATTTAAAAATGAACATTTATCTCAGAGTAACAACTGAACATAGAGGTAGTAAACAAACCACTTCAGCATGGCGTGCCTAAAGCCATCATCCTTTGACACTTCAGACCCAAACATTGCCAACTAACCTGAAAATTCTTCCAATGCAACCCATGTTACAAATACTACTCTGCACTGTCCCATCTCGAAAAACTGTTAAACTACACTCGAATATAGCACAGCAAGTCCGTAAAGCTTCACTACAGTTACCAACAAATAGCGAATTCGATTTTACTGACCAAGCATAAAAGACGCACAAGCAAAACAAACGTTTGACAGTCGGAGGTTACCGTAAACAAATCGCAGGAAAATTACATAGGCGTTGCCAACTTCTCAAAATTTATGTAAGACAGAATGTGCGTTAATGATGAAGAAACATGCAGTAACGCAGTAGAAGTCAACATATCTATTGATTTTGCTGTAATCATTTCTGAACCGTCAAAATACCGTCTTTTTTAACGTAGAATGGAATATTTCTGGATACTATACAATTAAGACGATAGTAAACAATTATGAATGCCGTATCTGGTGGTCGATATGACAACGTAAGAAAAGATGTTGACCTATTAGAATTAGTTGTTTACTACCTATATGTTCAGTTGTTACTCTGAGACATTTATACAAAAGGAAAGACGCTTCATAGCCCTGAAGTTTTCACGTAAAATCCGCACGCCCATGGCTATTTTATGAATGAAATTGGCCATGTTTTTTTACAACTATACCCTCTCACCGATACCCCGTAGCTTCAGAACCGTTGGCCAGATATTATGTATGTCAATAATGAACTTTCTTTTCCAGATCCTGTGTAACTCCAGAACAGATGCGCAAGAAGCCAGGCCGTCAGATAGTGACGTTCCTCCTGGTGACCAATCTGGCCATGTGGGCCATCAACACCTTAGAGAAATCGCGAGCGGAATCCCACCCGATCCAGCTGCATTTCTACGGCCTCTGGGCTTGGACCATCATCACGCACGTCTCCATGCCCTTGGCGATCTTCTACCGGTTCCACTCGACCGTTTGTCTCTGCGAGATCTGGAAGAGAGCCTACAAGATGAAGCCTACGTACATGTGAGCCGAGGCTTTCCTCGCCAAGTACCGGTGACATTTGGATGATGGGCTGGTCGAAGAGAAGGGCTGCCAAACTACTCCCGAATGTCAGCTGGACCATGTTACAGAAGCGGAAAAGCTGTTGCGACGTATCGCGTATTACGACTTGGGAGTTTTTTAGGTTAGTTTGAGCAAGGATCTGATGAGGAGTGCCAAGGTGGTTTTTGAGGTACAGTCAGGCACGTATCCAGGATTTGGTTTTGAGGGGAGTCCAGATTATGGGTGTCACTTGGTTGACCTTTCGAGGGGGGGTCCATATTAGAGTCGCAACCTTAAATCCTTTAATTTGGGGGGGGGGTGGGGGGGTGCAAATTTGTGGATTCCATTTTTTAGACGGTATTGTATAACGCTTCGGGGGGGGGGGGAAGAGGGGGGTCCGGACTCCCTGCGAGTACTTAACCGCTAACATGTGGTTTGAGATACTGCTATCATTTTTTAAATATTTATGAGTAAAGCAACTTTTATATTATAAATAGAATATCTATTCAAAAATGATCAGAAAAAAATATAATTTTATTAAAAAATATCTGTTACATCAACCGAGAATTTAGCATCTACTCCCACACATTCTGTACAGATCTTTGCCCAGGTAAAAATGATAAGATGTTGAGCTTCCTGGTTCTAACATTCACTGAAAAAATAAGCTGCGATAAAACTCACATTCATCTTCCCTACACAGATCTTTTAGTAACTATAACGTGTGGTCTGAGATACTGCTATTATTTTTTAAATATTTATGAGTAAAGCAACTTTTATATTATAAATATTTATTCAGAAACGATCAGAAAAAAATATAATTTTATTAAAAAAACTTCTGTTACATCAACCGATATCTAAAATGAGCAGTAACGTAACACAAACATTGTCAGAATTTAGCATCTACTCCCACACATTCTGTACAGATCTTTGCCCAGGTAAAAATGATTAATGTTGAGCTTCCTGGTTTTAACATTTACTGAAAAAAATAAGCTGCGATAAAACTCACACTCACATCTTCCCTATGCAGATCTTGTAGTAACTATAACGTGTGGTCTGAGATGCTGCTATCATTTTTTAAATATTTATGAGTAAAGCAACTTTTATATTATAAATACCTAATCAAAAATGATCAGGAAAAAATATAATTTTATTAAAAAAACATCTGTTACATCAACCGACATATAAAATGAGCAGTAACGTAACACAAACGTTGTGAGTATTTAGCATCTACTCCCACACATTCTGTACAGATCTTTGCCCAGGTAAAAATGATTAAGATGTTGAGCTTCCTGGTTCTAACATTTACTGAAAAAATAAGCTGCGATAAAACTCACACTCATCTTCCCTACACAGATCTTGTAGTAGCTATAGATCCTGAACTTTCGTGCCACTTAAACTTATTTCTTCCGATTTAAAACTTTTCTTCTTCAAGTGGAAAATATTCTGTCTCATCCTGTAGATTATAGTTTACGTCTAAGTCTCTCTATGTATCTTTTATTATATGTGAATCTTCCAATTCATCACTTCCAGTCCACTTCGTCCATGAGAGTTTTGACACATCTCATACGATCCAGAAACCTCCTATAAAAAAAGAAGAAAACTTCCGTGTTTATTTGCATCAGTACATAATATAATAATCATTGGGGTATCATGGACCGCACTTTAGTGGTTAAAGGTAATCATTACTTCAAATGGAGAACATAGCAATACTCAAAGCAATGACGCGTAATTTTCGTGTCCAGCAAAAAACCGGATAATGCTTGGTATTGGGGTTCTAGAGGCGGTTTGGAAACTATTTTGTCATTGCACCATAACTCCTAAATGGAAGGTATCGGATACAAAGGGGGGGGGGGGGTGCTAAAACGTTAAAAAAGTTCTTAAGTAACCGGATGAAAATGCGGTAGCATTTTGGTACACCTACCAACTAATACACAAAAATACCATCATCCATTTCTGCTGGGCAGTTTATGAGAAATATGAGTTTAAAGTTCGGTTGTTCACGTCATTTTCGTTGAAAATCGTTAAAAAATTGTTCGTACTGGTTAAGACAGATGACGTCTTTTATTCATATTATTGGGAGGTGCAACTATGACACGCATCAATGTCATCCGCATTTATTATGGTTTAACACCATTTTTCAACCCCTATAAGAGGTGACATTATTGAACGCCTTGCATATCCTTTCAGAAGGCAACCATATAGCGAACAGTCTAGCCAGGCTTCTGACCAAAGAATTTTTAACCACAATTGCGTAAATAGCCAAAAAACACGCCCATGCCCAAATGGTAAAACAATGTGAAGAACTACAAGGATGCCGATTTGCCAAGGAAACCCTTGCAGGTTTTGGCATGGCAATATCCAAGGAGTACTTGGCGATGATCAGATCAAACCTATTTCTCATAGTAGGATTCCTTACTGGCCATTGTCAATTCAGGAAAAATCTCCATATTATGGGGTGACACACTGATATGTCGACTGTGTGAAAGCGAAGACGAAACTGTGGAACACGCCATATGTGAGTGCCTAGAGTTAGATTCTAATAGAGAGTGTGCGTTCGGCGAGTCTAGGCCTACACCCTCCCACATAAGGGAGATGTCCCTTAACGACTTGTCCACCTTCCTAAAATTGGCTGGATGGACGATGACCTGAGAAAACAACTTCTTGGAAGGGCCAGTTGTGTGTTGTGATGTTTTTGTATTTCGATGGCTTCTCAGTGGAGTTCTAATAATTCCTGAGGTAGGTGGAGAAAGAATCATAAATCCAATGGACTACGGCCGCGAAAGCCTCACACAGTACGGGTATCCCATTTTGGGCAGTTTTACGGGGTATCTCGGTTATTTTAGAATGCCGTCAACAAAATTATCATGGCCCTCTTGATTTTTGAGATACAGGGTGAAATCGATAATTATCGATTTTGGGACCACCCTCGATCTCGGTTGTCTTTTATTTTATTGAAAAGTTTAAAAAAAGAATTTTTTACCCCGTAAAAGTGCCCAAAATGGGAGACCCTGTACAAATCTTGGTAAATTTCAGCTCTCTTGGAGTATCCTGCCTCAGTAGAAGTACAAGCATACGATTGTGCAAGACCATTCGGTTATTTTTTTAAGCGGCATCAGCTACTATGGCTATTAGCCGCATATCAACACTGTTCTAATGATAGCTCAGAATTGGGTTAGTTACGTGTAAGGTGAGTATGACAAGAATTATATTTTATAGTACAGTTGAGTACTTCTAAGCCACTGTATAAGTTTCGTTACTGTGTCTACCGTTGGTGACAGGATGGCTTTAATACTATCCAGTAGTACACACTCTGCTCTCTCGCCTTCATAGCAAGGCCACTCTATAAGAACATGACGTACAGTAAGCCTAGTGTCGCATACATGACACTGAGGTGGGTCTATCCTTGCAAGTATGTAGGAGTGTGTTAGTTTGGTATGGCCGATACGGTTATTGTGTACATTTCTCGTTCAAGAAGTAACGCGAACGTTGCATAACAGAATGCCCTTGTAAATAATAAACTAGACACGACGGCACCCGATTACTGACGACTGCTTGTTAATTAGGAACTCAAACGGTTGGCCTGTATGAAAGCCACTTTACATGATTGGCGCCAAGTATTGTGTCTTTAGCCAAACTGTATAATTTCAAATCGTGAAGATAGTAAATAGTAGGATTGATTTAGCGACCCTCCTCTGATCCTTGACTTTGCAATTGCATAAATTATAATCTATGTATTAAAACGAAAAATGACATGTCAGATTACAAGTATCGAACGTATTTTTTAACAGTATTTTATGTAGTGCACTGTTTTGTAACAGAAAGACTGAAAAGTATGAATATCAGGGATAACGTATTTTTTAGAAGTTAGTTATTACCGGATTTGATAGTGTATGTTTTTTGTTTGTAATGATTGTCATCCAGAATATATGCAGTTCATCAGAACTTAGCCTCCAAAGAAGCATTATAATTTCTCAAACACGACTTAGAGGAGCTTGTATGACAGAAAAAAGAGAGAGAGGTTAATATAATTGTGTTAGAAAATACATTGGGAAAATCGACTACTCTAACGATACAATTTAACAATACTTGTTGTTAGATGCTAGTATTTACATTTACTTAAAACGTTGTAAATTTTTGGATGTTTTTCAAGTAACGTCATTTTCTATGTACCTCCTGTAAGTATATTAAATGAGTATAACAATCAAATATCGAACACGATATGTCGCTGTTTCACAACAATAAATTACCGACAAACAGACTGAATGATAGTTAGTTCAAACTATTTTTTAACACTTATTTGTGAATAGTAACAGAATCTTTTTAATACTACTTATAATATATTTGTATTCACATTTCTACACAAAATATAATAATCAGCACAATGAATATTGCACTTGCTTATCACAATTTTTTAAATGCATTATCACGAATATTGAACTAGAAGTAGTTTTTGATGATAAATAATTTTTGTATCACTCTGATTTTATACCAGTAATGAGGAAGGAATCTAAAAAATAGATCGCGAATTTTAATTTGCAAGTGTTGTCTTTTGACACTCTTATGATGACATTTCATTAAATTCACCTGTCTATATGAATTTAACTTAATTGGTGCGTATCATATGCTTAATATTATCGCTTTACCTCAAACCGTGTGTTTGATATTCGATATCCTCATAATAGTCATTACATCTATCTTAGCATTTTAAAAGACTTTGTGTGGCATAATCTTAGGGGTAAGTCTCATTTTGTAAAATGTGATTAGCGGATTCTTATTTCGGTGGCTATATGTATAATATATTTATACATGTATAGTTTTTATTTTCATACTATCTAGTTGCTGGTGTCTTTTAAATGTAGGTACAAGTTTTGTTACTATACGAATCAGGATTCAGAGATAAATGAAAAAAACTGCATTTAGAAGACTCTAAAGTATAGTGTGATGTTTAATATCTAGAAAAGCTGCTTTCATCAAGGTATAATGGTACGGACTGTTTTAAGTACCAATATAAGGCACTGCGATTAAAACAACAATCAGTTTCTTAAATGTGATGGAAAGTCAGAGCAACAACTAAACATAGAGGGAGTAAGTAAACAACTTGAACATGTCATGCTGAAAGCCGACATTGAACAAACACCTTGACAGTTAAGGGGCCTGGGTATACACAGTTATACATGTGTATTTGCCATGTTAAAACACGGATATCCATTTCGAACAGAACTCACTTGTTTTTTAAACTACATACACAGTATTTCAGAAGGTGATAGTTAAGACCTTAATGAATGACAACTATTTGTGATTTTCTCAAAAAAAGTTTTTTAGTGATAGGTAATTTCGTTTTCCAGTCTGTGTACCTGTTATATTTATTTATTGTTATTTTTCACCAAGTGCAATATGTGTTCTTTTATCTTATTGACCCAATTTTCCATGTTTAACCTACAATAATATACAGTAAAATTGGTCTTGGGAATTTTTCAAATCTAGATCTTCACGATTGAGTAATATTACCCAGACTGTCGCTTTCAGGTAGTAGGTATAATGTCTAAAACTCTTCTTGTGGTTGCCTTTTAGTTTTATCATGCTTTTACTAGCTCATCAATAAAAACAGCACGTAAGAAGACAGTGGCGGCTTGCCTTTAAGGGCTATGGAGTTATAGCCCCCCCATACAAGATATCAATGTTTACAAATATAAAATCATAAAATAAAAATTAACCTATTATGTTATTCACCCACTCATACGATCATCATCATCATCATCATCATCATAGTCACAATGTCTTAACAGACATGTTGTGAACTCGTAAAATGCATTTACTCATTTTACGGGTTTCTCTTGGGATATCTTTAAGATCTTTAATGCAGTAGTTTCCCATTTGCTTTCTGCATCCTCATGCCGTTGACCAGATGGTATCTACTGGTTCATCCGCCTTTAGGGGCAATTTCTCACCCCAAGGACAAGAAGGTGTCCTGACTCTTCTCAATTCGTCCACCCAAAGCTGTTGGTTGAGAAGAGGTTACTGTTTATACCGACAGTAGTTCGGTGTTTCTTTTAGTCGCCTTTTACGACACGCAGGATATACGATGGGAGATATTCTAACCCGCCCCCACACGGGGAAAACGAAGCACAGCCCGTTTTCGAACTTCCTAAATTATTCAAAAATCACCCACAAATGTCAAATTCTATTTTATAAACAAAACAGTAGATTGACACGTGAGTGAGCTCGAAAACCATAACTTCATAAATCAATAATATCGACGTCGCCACCTCTTCAGCTTTGGAGTAACATTGAAGGAACTCGCATCAATCAATGGTTGTAGTTGGAAATATGAACAGCGCAAGATCCAAATATCTATTGAATATCATTATAATTTCTACTGGATCAACAAAGTACTGTTCATTTAATTGGAAAATTCTAGAATACAGGTTAACAAAGAAGACACAAGAATAATTACTGTTGTATCTGGTAGTTATTATGGCAGTATGTCAATAGATGCCTGCCTATTGCATTTAGTCGTTTAGTCAATGTTTAGTTGTTCCCCTGAGGTTGGAAATATTTGCTCTGATTATACTTGTATGTGATAATTCACGATTTTGATTCACATAAGCACAGTTGACAATTATGTGTTCCTATATTGTATATCCAAAAAGATCAAATTTGTATGTTATCGTACCTATTTTTGCTTAAAATTTGCGCTGGATCTTCTTTCTTTGATATTATTTTATTTAAGTATACCTTCTCCAACAGTAGTTTCAAAAGGATCAAATTATATTTTTAACGTGTCTATTGTAAAATCAAACTGTCAATTGTAATATTAGATCTGACAGTTTGATTTTAGAATTGACGCTTTAGAAACATAATCTGCGCCGGTACTCTGTAACATATAGCGTTTTCGACTTATTGCCCTATGACTGCACTCATAGGAACTGAGTGTCAAAATTATGTTCGTCTTAGATTTGAGTGCAAAACTAGTGTGGTTTTTTGTTTTCGACTTATCCGCTTAATTGCACTTGAGTGCAAATTATCGCCACGGACTCTCTGAGCTCGTGGAGATTTCAGTGCATTTTTGACGTCTAATTAATTATAACTTATTTTATTTGTCAGAGAAAATAATTTTTTGAATTAAGAACTGGGTAGTGGGGTAGTATACACAGTAGCATGGATGCTACGATAGGTTACGGAAGGTGCGGAAAGTGTAGTTGGAAGAACTGCTAATATCGTCATCTTCGGATGATGAGGAAATTCAAGCATATATTTAGTTAAACTGCAAACAACGGCTGCGCCAAAAATACGAATATTTGTTGAAGATGTTGTTCATATACTGACGGAAGAAGAGATACAACAAGATATACATAAGTATTTACCGATATAGATAGATATTCATTTTTAGTGCAAAAGCCATATTGCACAAAATGCTGTTAGTTTTTATGTCGATAAATAGAATAAATTATTGAATAAGGCGGATTCAAACTATTCAAATTCCAAAACCACCACAGAATGAAATTGAGCTCTCGCGATGCAAAATGACATCAAACTGTCATCAGTCTCATCAGTTGGCTGACAGAACAGTTACTTCAATTGCACTGAAATTTGGTGTATGTTCGACTTATCAGTTCAGATTTATTGCACTTCTGGGCACCAGACGAGTTTTCAATGTGCACTGTAGTGCAATCGTGGTTGAAATCAGTGCAGTAAGTCGAAAACGCTATTAGAAACGTGTTTTGCACTATGTACTATGGGTTCGGGTGGCTTCGTAGCAGGCACTGTATGGTGGGCACCCGAAACAGCCCGATCGTCATGGTGAGAGAAACACGTTTCTATCTCCTGATCTTTTTGAAATTATTGCTGGAAAAGGTATAAATTTGTACAAAGCAATAATCATCCGTTCTATTAAGACTCGTCCAATAATCAGTATAGTGTACAAATAATATATTCGTGGATTTGTTCGAACAAATATCTTGGATATTCTCAAAAATATATCATATTTCAGTCCAAACGTAGTACAATTCACATACATAATCTTGCCATTATTCAGGAAAGAAGTACCTAGTTTGTTACCGAGAGTATTAGTATTTTGTTATTGTTATAGTAGTTTTGAACGGAAGAGTTTGATACCCACAATTACATCAGATATAGCACGACAAATCAAATGTGAAACAAATATGTTTGGATAAATTGGTCATTATTTGATTGAAATTAAGAGACGTATAATTAAGAGGATCCATTCAAGATCTCGTTTCAGTAATTATGCATAAAATATATTCTGTCATGTTGAATGCGCAAAATTGACCGTACCCCAAATTTTCATATCATTAACGACTTACGTCTTCAAAGTTCTATTAATACAAGAGCTTTTATCAAATAACAAGTACCAAGTCCATTGCATTAATTAAATACCATGTGGAAATAATTTTCATGGAAGAATTATTGATATAGAAAAAAATGTTCAATAAGAGCTCATCGTCATCACAACTTATCAAGAAGGACAATAGAAACAATATTTATTCAATCAAAAACGAGTACCATCCATTCAAAACTGTCGGTATCAAAAATATTCAAGGGTAGAAATCACTTTTAGAAATAGTTTTATGTACAAAATCCGGGATCAATATTGGATTAGCAATTAGATGACAAAAATCTGATAATTTTGATAAGACTTTTTTAGATACTAGAAGAAAGCTTTGTGTACGTACTGTGAATGTTCAAAATATTTCTGCTATTTCATAATTATATCGTATTAACAAACCCTCATTTGTCGTTTCCTACGGTTATATATGTTATTATTAGCACTTTCGTTAATAGATATTGATGTGTGTTATTTAAGAATTTGTTGGATATATTTTAAAATTTATTGCAGATGCTCTTCTGTATATATTGTTTTAGTTTTATTAGGCATAGCGTATTATTATATTATTTATAGAAGTGTTATTTATGATTGGTATTATCAAGTTTAATAATAAAAATATCGTAAGCTGGGTTTTATTTACTCGTTCAGTTTGTACTTAAATAATGAAGACATCCCTCTATGACATGAAGCCTCTTTTTAAAAATCACATACTCAGTCTGTGGCAAAACTCATGGAACGACAGCTATGGTCGCTTTTATAGTTTGCCGTTGCACGGCACGGCACGATAATGTAGTACTACGTGCCATGCCGTGGATTACCGCTGCGGTATGAACCGTCGGAAAAACTTTTATAATTCCACGATAAAATCGTTTCAGTCAGTGATCAGTCATGGACAAACGGCGGTTACTCCTTCTTTATTTGTTATATTTAAGACGTAAAAAGAGACAAATCACAAGGAGGTATTGGAGACACCCGTTACTAAAAGTAAGATACCTCGAAGGCTCGTACCACACTCTTTTTGAGAAACTAAAAAAATATCCAGAGAAGTTTTTCAATTACTTCCGGATGTCAATGAAAACTTTTTATTATTTTCGGTCACTACAATTCGGTCTTTAAATTCTGATATAGACTTATTCCAAATACCTAGCTTCAACGAGTTCCAACAAAGTTATTATATCGTACTTAAACGCCATTTTGTTTGTCACAATACACGCATACTTATTGCAAACACGCTTCTCCCGCTCGGCGGCACGATAGGGAGCTAAGACAGCTACGACGACGGCACGGCATAACGTTGACATTCACGGCATGCCGTTACCTTCGACGGTAAATTAAAAATATCTCCATATAATCCTGTACATTTTGAACTCTCATTTTAACGTAACGACAAAAATGTGCCGTACCGTGCCGTGTGACGGCAAATTATAAAAGCGACCATAAACTATACGAAAGTCAACCGGCCATCCTCACTAGACTGGAACAACAGATAAACAGATGAGATGAAGTAGTCATTTCTCGACTCCAAACCGGATACTCTAACCTTATCGATTTCTAGTGTTTCTCAAGTACAATTTCCTAGAAATACTTATACATTCTCAGGTAACCTCCTTAGCTATCAAACGGATTTAAATAATTCACCCCATTTTAAATCTTTCCGACGAGTTTCGCAGAACATGTCATTAACTATTAGTTTTACTATTGAGGCTGAAGCTGGCTCAAGTGGGCATGCTGGAGGGCAGGGAAATGTGGAAAACATCGTAAGGCACTGACAAAGGAAGCCAAAGAAATCGTATTCATGCTCAATTATTTGAGCAAGTCAATGCACCAGGCCGAAGCGTTTTCTCGTTTAGAAAGCATTCCAGAGTGGATTGTGCGCGAATTGTTTATCAGTTATCTTCTCTATTATGAATGGTTAGGTTTGCTGGTTCATGACTTAATTTTTTTGTTTTGTTAATCATACCGGAGAAATATAGAATACACCTACCTATACGCATAGGCGTTGTTAGGTGGGGGCTTGGGAGGGCTAAGCCCCCATAAGAATGAAATTACCACCCCCCCAAAAATAATTCAAATCAGTAACGTTCTGCTGAATTTATTGTACCTAGGACGGAGGCTTAAACCCCCCAGATCCAGGGACTTAACTACGCTTATGCCTATACGAAGAAAGGTACTGGCACAGACCAAATTCCAGCCATTGTCCTTAAACGCTGTGCCGCTGAGCTTGCATCTATTCTTTGCAAGCTCTTCCAACTATCGTATCAGCGTGGCCTGTTTCCTGCTGCATAGAAGATTGGTTGCGTACAACCCATTCCTAAGAAATGCAAAAAACCGATCCCACCAACTATAGACCTGTGACTCTTCTTAGCATCATGTCTAAAGTTATGGAGACTGTCATTAACGCGAGCTCCTGAAATACCCGGACAACAATAACATCATAAACGATCGCCAGCATAGTTCATGGCGAATCCCGTATTGTTGACACTTGACATATCAAAAGCCTTCGACAGAGTGTGGCATGAGGGACTTCTAGTTAAGCTTGCTGCTCATGGACTACCATCTGGCCTGCGCCAATGGCTGAATAGCTTTTTTGAACGACTGTTCTCTGTTTGTTTAGTCGAAGGCTGTTCATTAGACATATTTTCAATAAACGCTGGTTTTCTTCAGGTATCTGTCCTATCCCCTACACTGTTTCTGCTGCACATCAACGAGCTGCTGGAAATGACATCCAATCCAATCTACAGCTTCCCAGACGACAGTACATTAATATCGTACATGGAACCAGGCAAGCCGCTATCATCCTAGGAGACGGCACGTCAGCGACAGCAACATGCGTCACAGACAACGTAGACTTCAGAACAATTGTCGAGTGGGGGTTAGTACATAAAGTACAGTTTAATGTACAGAAAACTCCGGCAACAACAAAGCAGTCTCGCGTTGGTTTACCAACTGTGGAAATGAGAGGCACCCAAATGTTGAGTCACCTTCCGTCAAGCTTTTGGGGATCAACATCAACAATAACATGTCCTGGCACGACCACGTCGTCAGTATTGCTAAGACGGTATCCCAGAAGCTTGAAGCTTTATTCCGCTAGGAAGCTGTATACACCAGAGCAACTACCGCTGTTCTATAAGGCGCAAATCCGACCACCGATAGAGTATTGCTCACATGTTTGGGGATGCGCTCCGAAGCACTCTCTAAAATTTCTGGGCACTATCTAGAAGAGAGAAATTAGGCTAATCGATACGCCTAACCTCACAAAGCACTTCCACAGCCTGGAACATCGAAAACGAAAAGGGTTGCCCATCTGTCCCTGTTTTACAGATTCTATCACGGAAGATATTCAACAACCTGCAGCGTTTTAAATCTAACGTGTACCGATACTTAACCTCTCGCGGCGCTTCTACAGCTCCATAGACTTCCAGCCTTTGCGGGAGGCTGACCATATAAAAACTTGAAACTAAACTTTGTATACTGTTCAACAGTCCAAATATTTCTTGCTGATGACTCATAACAGTTATAAAAATTCGGTAACTTCATATTGCCTTATATTTTTTTGCTTTAGTGCTATGAGCATCGACTGTTATAGTGATTAATCTCGAGTTCTGTGTAGGCTTTGTCACTATTTCCCAGCACCACTTTAAGAACTGCACTTTGAGTTAGAACCCAACAGTGAGTGACCAGGTGGCTGAGGGCGAGATTTATGGAAATTTATTTCTGATTTATAAAACCAGAAATGAATGTCTGTCTCTGGCGAGATAGAACCTGGGACCTGATGGTCGCAAGCTCTATCCACTGAGTAACCCCTCCTCCCACTGCCTAATTGCATTGCAAATGGTCAACAAATTTCACACCGGAACTCTTCTACAATTTGCAGAAAAGTGACATAGCCATGCTGCCATGCCTCTCTATTAGTCGATTTGGATTTCAGCAAATATTATCAATGAAAATGCAAAAGATGCCTTTTTGGTTGAAACGATAGGGTAGCCAGCAGTTTTATCGATTTTTTTATCGAAATGAATGCCAATATTACTATACCTAAGCTTTGCCATCTATCTAGTAGATGCTCTCCCCGCTTCTTTGATATTACGTATACTGACTTCATCACGGGAATCTAGAAGCTGAAACTATCCTTCCTACCTTACAAAGGGATGGCTCATCCAGTCATTTAGATAAATTTACGTAGTCACCTAATATTTCATTTTTTTATGGTCAACCTCCCGCACTGGCGGGAGCCTATGGTGCTGTAAAAGCCTTGCGAGAGGAAAAGTGTCATATCACGTTGGATTTGAAACGCTGTAGGCTATAGCCATCAGGAAACAAATTCCCCGGCAGCTCACTCCACAGTGTGGTCCTCCAAAGGAAAGATTGCTGGAGGAGACTGGTTCGGGGGGTAGGGAGCTCGACCTGATAAGGATGAGCTCGCCAGAGCCTTTCTAGTGTTCCCTGTTCGGACGGCCTTTGCTGTTATTATCTGAGAGAGCTCACTCGAACATCTTCCTTGATAGAATCTGTAAAACAGGGACAGGTAAGCCACCCTTCCTCGATGTTATAGGCTGTGGAGGTCCTTTGTGAGTTTAGGCGTATCGATTAGTTCAATTGCTCTCTTCTAGATAGTGTCCAGAAGCTTTAAACAGTGCTTCGGAGCGCATCTTCACTCAAGGGAGTAATACTCCAGCGATGATAGGATCTGTACCTTGTATAGCAGCAGTAGTTGCTCTGGTGTATACAGCTTCCTACAGCGGAACAACACCCCAAGCTTCTGGGGTGCCATTTTAGCAATACTGACGGCGTGCTCGTGCCAGTACATGTTATTCTTCATGTTGATCCCCAAAAGCTTGACGGAAGGAGACTCTACTATAGGGTGACCCTCCATTTTCACAGTTGATAAGCCAACGTGAAACTTCTTTGTAAGTGTTGTTGCCTGAGTTGTCTGTACGTTGAACTGTAATTTGTTTGCTAATCCCCACTCGACAATTGTTTTGATATCTACGTAGACCTGTGAGGCATGCTGCTGCCGCCGACGTACCGCCTCCTGAGATGATAGTGGCTTGCCTATGTACTGTACTGTATATACTCTAGATTGGATTGGATGTTATTGATTGATGCACAGCAGAAACAGGGTAGGGGATAGGACAGATCCCTGAGGAACACCGGTGTTTATTGAAAATACGTCTGATGAACAGCCTTTGACTACAACAATCATAGATCGATCGTTCAAAAAGCTATTCAGCCACTCACACAGGCCAGGTGGTAGTCCATGAGCAGGAAGCTTGACCAGAAGTCCCTCATGCCACACTCTGTCGAAGGCTTCCGATATGTGAAGTGCAACAACACGGGATTCGCCATGTTTTTCAATCACTATTGTCCACAAGTGAGTGACGTAGGTTAGGTTACCCATAGACCTGTGCTTACGGAAGTCATACTGGATGTCATTTATGATGTTATTGTTGTCCAGGTATTTCATGAGCTGTGTGTTAATGACAGTCTCCATAACCTTAGACATAATGCTGAGAAGAGCCATAGGTCTGTAGTTGGTGGGATCGGTTTTTTGCCTTTCATAGGGATGGGTTGTACGCAGCCAGTCTTCCATGAAGCGGGAAACACGCCCCGCTGATACGATAGATTGAAGAGCTTGCAAAGAGCAGGTGCAAGCTCAGCGACACAGCGTTTAAGGACAATGGCTGAAATTTGGTCAAGACCAGTAGCTTTCTTCGTGTCTAGTTTTTGGAGGTTTTGCATTTAGGAAACACACAAAAATAAACGATGTGTACGATAGGAGTTAAGAACAGTTGACAAACACAAAATGGTATGCATGGAAACACGTACGAATAATTAGCTTCATGAACTTGTGAGATACTTTATTTAATATGGCACAACCAATATATCCAATCTTACACCAGTTCTGCACATATTCGACTAAACAGTCTAGGAACAACTACAACTACGCCACATCACTGAATACGTCATAGACGCTATTTTGTTGTGGTTGGTCAGTTCCTGTATCCAAACAGCTTTTCTGTATATAACATTTAGCATAATGTGATAAATAGTTCGTTAGTTTTTTTGTACTTTTGTAATTTTTTACGCTGATATATCAATAAGGACTGTTTAGGCGTTTTACAGTGTTTGAGTTTGAGTATTTCTGAGGTCTGCTATCGCCATTTTAACTTAAAACCTTCATTTTTATAAGATTTGTTGGAGAATTTGGCATGTTTCTCAGTAATCTTTATATTGAAGCATGACTGAGAAACACTTCGTAAGCTTCTGCGCAATACACGGCTTTTATATTTTATAACCCCTTACGGGATTTTAGGTTAGATTTGGGTTTGTTTGGATACAGAACGCTGACATTGGCAGAAGTGGCGTCAGAGCTATGTGGCGTATTAATCTACAATCCTCGTCTATAGAAGTCCAACAACAAATACTCTTTTTGACGCCGTTTCTCCGGTAGATTTTTTGGATGGGACTGTACGAGCGTCAATAGGGCGCTCCAAATGAGACTGCATTGTTCCTTCTCACCCTCTAAGATTTGTCGGTGCAGTCACTTGCACTGCATTTAGAATCGAAGGGCGCAGATAGTGCCAGGGCTGGCT
This sequence comes from Callosobruchus maculatus, assembly GCA_951848785.1. Lineage (NCBI taxonomy): Eukaryota > Metazoa > Arthropoda > Insecta > Coleoptera > Chrysomelidae > Callosobruchus > Callosobruchus maculatus. The sequence goes on along the minus strand of CATOUR010000041.1, from coordinate 22,445,314 downwards.
TTAGGACAGCCCTGTGGGAATTACTATAGGTATAGATTGATAAGTTTATTGACCATGCTTACACTTAAGAATTTTTTAAGTCACATTGAGATACAAAGGAAGAAACGTTATTGTCTAACCTTTGAACTTCTACAAAATTCATCAGGAGAGTAATAACATTTCCTAAACAAATGCTCCTTAACAAATTTAGCAAAACAGTGAGCATTCGTTGTCTGTAAAGACTTTTCTGAAGAAGTTTATAAACATATTATAGTAAGGAATTTAAAGATTATTTGTGGCAGTCATGGGTATGCGAGATAGAAGTACCAGTAAAAGGGGTGATACACGTACGAACTTTAAGTACGCGGTTTTTAAGTTCGCGAACTTACTCGGCTCGACGCGGTGACACACGTGAAGCTGAAATCACTCATTTTGATAATTTTCCCAAATAAACAAAACTTTTAACAAACGCCAAACACAACAAGCGTTGCGCATCGATGGCCTGCCAAAACAAAGTGGTGGCTCGCGGCTCGCAGTACGAGCTGAGACCAGCTACGAGCAACATTTCAAACCAGTTGGCTCGCCGGCAGTTTGCGCGACGGTTTTAAAGTACGCGTACCTACGGTGACACACAGGCGAAAAAGGTCGTCGAGCCATAAGTACGCGTACTTGCTCGTACGTGTGTCAGCCCTTTAAGTCTCCAATTCATCCTGTTTCATAATGCCCGTTCCCATGTACTCGGATGATCGATAAATTCGAAACACACAGGATCGGAATACAAAAATCTCCGGATCAGTCATCCAATTTCGAATTTAAGTAGCTTGGGCTTTTCCAATCCCACCGAGTAGCCCGAATATCATGCAAACTTGTGTTGGTGTTTTAACTTAAGAGTTCATATGTTAGCTTATGTAAAATGTAAACGGTACTCATGCGTATATAGTTGGAGAATAGTTTTATGAAGTAGAAACACAGGGGCTATTTACAATTATTATCTAATTTTGTTGACTTAGTATAGTACTACTGTTGCTAAAAGAAATTTTAATGGGTAAAATTGAGGGGAGGAGAGGTCCAGGTCGCAAACAACACTCATGGCTCCGAGATATCAGAAACTGGTGTCATGTCAGCGACATCTCAACAATAGTGAGAAGAGCAGAAGACGGCACTCTACACATCGTTGGTCACGAGAGCAGATAACCGCCTACACGCTGCAAAGCGTATGGCACCCGAAGAAGAAGAAGTATAGTACTAAAAAAAGGAGCTTGTTGCAATAACAGAATTTTATGGTCTTGGTACATTAATAACATTATGATGTTAACACGCTATTCACTACCACAAACCCCAACATCGAGGTCGCGTTCAACATCTGACGCAGACAATTCAAGTGAAAGGGCGAGTGAATCACTCCTTTTCCGAATTCGGTTCCGGATTTGAATTCCAAAACTATTTTGAATCGAGCACTGCATCATCTATTCCGATTTCGCATTCGTATTGTACATAAATACTCAGATAAATTCGATTATTTCAATACTCGCATGCCTCGAGTATTTTAATTCGAAAATTTGCATCACTACTGAGCACTTCTTTGTATTTGTAGGATGGATGGGGAGAGTAAATAGACCCACTGCATTTATGCCGCAATTGGCCCATTGTGCATCCTCTCAGCGAGTTGTTTCCTCAGGCCATCCTCCATCCTGCCAAGGAAGGTGGACAAGTCGCTTGGAGACATTTCCCTTATGTGAGCAGGTGTAGGCCAAGACTCGCCGAGCGCGCACTCTCTAATGGAATATAACTCTGGGCACTCATTTATGATGTTTTCCACAGTTTTGTCTTCGCTCAACCATCCAATAACATCTTTTTTCAGCGAAGACTTGGTTGGCGGTTTGTCCTCCGCAGCTGAGTGATAAGGGGCATTGTCTAAAACTATTACGCTATTAGGAGGAATATTGGGGACCAGTTTTTAAGACAACCATTTGGGGAAATTGTCTTGATTCATTTCACCATGGCAATAAAATGAGACAGCCGTTTGGAACAAATCCATCTTGTGTAACAGCATGCACAATAATTAGACATAATTAGACGTCCGGTTGAACTTATGTTGCCTACAACACCGATAACATCATCACTTTGCCAGCATTTTTTGAATGTGTTCCCGATATTTTTTGATGCTTCTTAGATATTTGTACCTCCAGTGCAAAATATTTGGCTGCTCCTTTAATAGTTTTCTTTTATTTTGACACTTGCGCCAGTAGAAGCTATTAGATTTCAATAACAGCCTCAAAGATTCTCTGCTATACGAGAACTCCATTTCTTCGCGTACCTTGATTAATAGTTTGCGACATGTGAGCACCACCTCCCAGCAAACACGATGTCGTTATACTAACGTCATTTCGACGACACCCCATTCGTCATTATCACGTCGACAAAGAGGATCATATGACGTGTCTGTGACGGCACAATGTCATAGCCCAAAGACGTCATTGACTGCCGTGTTAGTAACGTCACCTAACCGCCGTCCCAATAACGTCACAAACGTGTCGTCTCAATATCATCATGTACGTGTCGTTCCGTCGACACTATTTTATACAGCAACCAAGGCTGTACCAGACGGTACCGTCAGATCAGCACTGATTATTGGCGATGGTTACTTTGTCTTACTTTATGTCTCTCCAATAGTCAATGCTGATCTGAAGATGTCTTCTGGTGCAGTCTTAGTTACTAGATAAAATAGTTTGGACGTTAATTACCTTATAGGATAAATGTTTATGAGATAATGCTGTGAGAAATCTTTGTAGCATTAATTTGAGTAAGGGTAATAAAATATACTAATTCAAAATTAATTAATCATGTATTTCACAGTAAAGACAGGATACAAAAATAATGATCATAGCTTTGCTAGCCTTCTATAGAAGCCTGCCTAAATCACAAAGTACTTTTTATTTCCAATCGGCTCAATCCATATAATAGGAGGCTACAATCTAATAAGTCCACAATACCTGAGAAAACACTGGACACTATACCTATTATTATTTATGGTAGAATCCACACATACAGACACTGCACACACAGCACATAAGGTTAAAATCTCCGTCCCCATGTCACAGCTTCATCGTAGAAAACACAAGTAGAAAATGGCGAAAATGGCAATTTGTGCCTTGTGGTGATGATCGGGATCGAGATCAGCGGTTCGGCTGCAGTCGGATTACATGCGATCCATTCATTGGTCTGTACCTTACGTAAGTTGTGCAGTGATTCATCAGTGAACTAAAGCGCGGTTAATACAAAATTACCTCATGCAAACATAAAATGTATCAAAACCCAATCAACGAAATAATTAGCCACAATTTTGTCGTATCTGGTATAATTTAGATATTCTATATCCATCTAATTAATTAATGTTTTTTAGTACTTATGCGAGCATAGACATTTTTTCATAAATATATAAGGAAGGAATGAGAAAAGTGAAATCATTAAGTTTTGAGATACATTTTCTCCCACCTTTATCCATTACATTTTGACTTGATAACGACGTCAAGTGACAAACGTTTATATGACGTCATTAAAAATGACGTTAGTGCGACGTCATTCATTGGGCATATGACGAATGTGTCCAAAATTCACCACAATTCGACGTCACAATGACGTACGTCTCCTTGCTGGGTTATATTCACCGTAGAATTTTTTGATAATTTTGCGAAGCATTATTTTGCCTCGCATTCCTTCCCTTGCCAAACAACACAAGGGGTCCAATGGGTCTTAAGTTCTCTGATCTTGGCAGATCATCCTCCTACAACGACAGAAAACGAAATACTTTTGGAGACACGACCCAGACAGCACAATATATTCCTGGAATGTTCTTATTTAATCCAAAATAGATTGAGAATATTCAGAACATTAACAGAATGTTCTATGGACGTTTTTATTGGTTTCATTCCCATGAGGATGTGCTAGGAGTATTATGTCATGGTTATTCCATGAACGTGTCTATAAAAATATTCTGATAATATTCATAAATTAATATTATCTAAAGAATAATCTTTGAATATACCTTTTGGTATGATTCTTAATGTAGGCGTGGCACCGTTGCAGGTTAGGTTAGGTTTGAGAATTTTGAGGTTAGCTTCAGTCGTTATGGTGGCAGTGGTCGGTGGTGCCTGCTTGTGCTTGTGCATTTTTCTCCTGTGATAATTGGATAGTTATCTGTGTTCTGGAACATGATTTTCACTTGTTGTTCAGTATACAACTTCATCTAGGAGCGACTAGGGTGAGTGTAACTATTTTGTCTCTGTAAATTATCGACTTTGTAGCACCATGTGGTAGCAACTCTCTTGTTCAGAGTCTAATCTCTATGTTCTAGTCTTACTTGTCGTAGGTACCCTAATTAATATATAATAACCACTAACAAAACATTTGATATATTATTTGTGACTATGAATTTCCCCTGTTTATTTTACTAAAATTAATTAAAATACAACGACAATATTTTGGTGAAAATCTAACATTGTAGTTAATGAAGTGTATTTGAATGTACATCGTATGCTTTAAAATAAAACGGGTTTTTTTTATTTTGCAGGATAATACAGGAGAACGATTCCGTGCAATGAAATGTGTTTTTTTAATGTGTACATTAAACTTATGCAATTATAAATACAGGTTCCGTGTTCTGTTTTATATCTATTTTTTCATCAATCCCTATAATAATTAGTGTGTGCCTAAATCAATGCTGCCCAAAACACTGTATGAAAGTTGGATACTAGGTTATATATGTATACTACTCGCGTTAAGTACCTAGGCAGACAACAAGACCTACAAATAAATGAAATGAAGTGATGAAAGGTAATAGTTTCTTTCAACATATATTCTTCATAGAGGTATACCAGGAATCTTCCTACAATATTTGATACATCTTAATAACAATCATAGAATATTATGAGGGAATAACCTATGTATGTTACTTCAAAGATATACCAGGAATCCTCCTACAATATTCCATACATCTTAATAATAATCGTAGAATATTTTGAGAGAATGACCTATGTACATTTTTTTGATTCCCATTTTCACATTCTTGGAATGTTCATCAGATAATCTATATACCTATTCATGGACTTTTCATGGAATGATACAATGTTCCAAAATGGTGATTCTTAGAATGTTCCTAGAACATATTGTGCTGTCTGGGGACAAACCTGTCGAATCCGGCCCTGCGTCCATCCGGCCCTCAGAGCGTCGCTAAGGGCTGCGGGCGGGGGTGGCGTTGAAAAATCGCGTCCCTTCGCGACTGACGATCACGTGACGTAAACAGAGCTCCAAACGCGCCGCAGAAAGGGAACAAGCGAAGGGAAGGGAAGGGAGAACGACCGCGGATCCCGCGCCTCATCGGTACTGAAAACCAGACGCTGGAAACCGAAAGTTGTTTGTTGACGGTAGTTAGTTGGTTGGTAGCGGTACGACGTCGGATTATAGCGCTTGATATCGCAGATAGATCTAGGAGAAATCGCGTGCGTCCGCAAGTAACGGAACCGCGAACGGTTCACCGCGCTGCCGGTCGCTTGGGATTTTTTCGTTTGTTGTTGTTTTGACAGCGGATGGACGCTCATCTAGTGGTCGGGTCGTGATTTTATGGAAACAGATGCCAGCGACAATGACGAGGTGAGCTGTCAATGTTTATTGTTGTTGAGAAAATATAGTCATTTAAGACAAAGGAAATCGTGTGACCACAGTTGACGACGCGTAAGGACGAGGTTATAAAGGTTCGTCCCTTCTGCAGCATTACATAGTTAACAGTGTGGAGGAAACCTTTGTTGGCTTTTTTGTGCGGCGCTATTTACTTTTTCTGTGTCAAAGTACTCATTTTAGGTCAAAACAAGGATTTATTTACACGAAAGGCATTCACATTAAAACTATTAATCAAAACAATATGAAACCGAAGAATGCTCAATAATAAAAATATATAATATACAGGGTGTCCCACGACGATTAAGACAAGCAATATATCGGAACTGGGCAGTAGTAGCAAATCATAATTTTGGGGGTGTAAATTAGAGCAAATATAGTATCTTTTCTTATTATTGTGTCACCCAATGACGTATTTGATTTTTGTCACGTGACGTCCGATTCAAAAAATTTAATGGGATATATTTTTAACTTTTTGTGTTCCTCCCGATAAAACAATTCCAACAAACTAGCGCACTTGGGGGTCGGAAATGAATAATTCAAGAGCTACAGGTACTTAAAGGATGGTACCACTACCATTGATTATAACATGTACCCCTACAGTTAAATTAGTTTGGTAGTGTTTCATAATGGTAGGTAGAGTACTTTAAGTACATGTAACTCTTGAATTAATCACTTTAGACCCCAAGTGTGCTAGTTTGTTGGAATTGTTTTACCGGGAGGAACACAAAAAGTCACAAACATACGGGCGGGTGCCCCATAAAAATTTTTGAATCGGACGTCACGTGACCAAAGACAAATACCTTATCGGATGACACAATAAAAAGAAAAGATACTATATTTGCTCTACTTTACACATCCAAAGTTATAATTGGCTACTACTGCCCAGTTCCGATATATTGCTTGTCTTAATCGTCGTGAGACACCCTGTATATTTGCAGTATTGCAAGTTCATTGACAAGTTTTTTAGTTTGATACATAAAATATTGTATATGTATCAAACCGAAAAACTTGTCAATGAACTTGCAATATGAATTTATTAGTTGTAGGGAACACATACCTGTTTAAGTCAAAGTGAAGCTGGTATTAAGGATCGTCTAATAATAACACTTGAAGATAAGGTATTGGAAATAGCCAAATCTGCTTTTGTGTTTATCCACATTGCATAGTCAAGACTATCTCGGCTGTTATGTAGCGCTACCAACTTTTTATGAGTCACTTTAGTTATTTCATGTCAAACAGAGCTAATTTGAATTTGGCGCGCATTTTTGGATAGTTAAAACTAGTATTGTGTAAGGCTTTTGCAGTCGTCGTCCAATGAATTTATGGTTCTTGGGTTTTTAGGCCAGCGTCGTTGAGCGTTGAGGCTTGACGTTTCGCCACCCCGAGTGGATGGCATCTTCAGGAGCTATTGCACTTCAACGACTTCCAAAATACAGGATTTCGTCCATAGTCGAACAACACTTACGGGATGAGATGATAAAGATCCTCGTTTGTTTCTTTTCTTGTCCACAATGAATAGTCAAAAATATGGAGGATACCCTTGTTAGTACTGCTAAGTAGCGATTGCTGCTTTTTCTGTGTCAATTCACTCCTTTCAGGTATAAAAAATCCAATTAGAATTTGAATTGCGGTTAAATTTAGTATCTCACGAGATATCTCAAAAGTTAATAAAAACAATAATTGTAATTACTGACCATATGAAAAAGCATCAAAATAAAAAAAATGGAAAATGAAGAGGTGTCAATCTTTATTAGTTGGTAAGAATGTTTATATGGTGGTGACAAAAGAAAGACCCATAGCACTGGACCTGTTATGGGTCCCTGGACGCATTGGTGTATCGGGAAATAAGACAGCAAAGCAGATCATGTAGCTAGAATAGGAGTTAAAAGCTCCATCTGACCCTGAATCCATGCTGGGTATTTCATTTTTTAGACTGTTACGGCTGTGAAAAAATGGAAAAAACTGCAGTCTTTTCAAATTAATTCATTGGCGAGGAGGTAAAAAAAAATTAAAAAGTTGCTCAAATTAACGAGGAGATAATAAAAAAATTAAAAAGTTGCTCAAATTGGCGAGGAGGTACTAAAAAATAAATTAAAAAGTTGCTCAAACTTCCTGGTCCTGATTAGTTCTCAAATAGGGGCAGGTTTGTATGACTAGCCTTCGAATATATCTGACGTGCTAGGCATATCACCTAAATACATACCATTTGGACATATTTTAATTTCCTGCAAAGATCTAAAGTATACTACCGCTCAAAAGAATTATAACTTTCGAAGTATTAGTTACATTCAGATGGAGCATACATATTTAAAAAAAAATCTATTTTTTCAGAATAAATCAGGATAAAATGAACAACGTAACACTTAATTGTTCATTTTTTTAAGAAAAAAGTTAGAAATTGGAAAAAAATATAAAAAACAAGGTGAAAATCGGATAATAGCTATAGTGTCTGGGTCTATGACTGTTCTGAGGGTATCGCGTGTGTCCTCCTGCAGCTCCAATTACGTCTTGGCATCTCCTTGATATACTTTGAACAAGCTGTCGAATGTCTTCCTGTGGTATACTGTCCTGTGGTCCCATTCTTCGATAAGTGCTTCTGTTAATTGTAAAAGAGTTTGAGGTGGATTTAGGCGGCGACGAATCCGCCTGTCTATTATATCCCATAGATGTTCAATACGATTGAGGTCGGTTCTCAACGCTGGCTAATTCATTGTACGAATTTCATGCTCACGAAGAAAATACATGGTTGTGGTAGCAGTATGCGGGCTAGTATTACCTTGCATAAAATAAAATCTAGGACCAATACCATATGCTGCAAAATCATATCAACATACCTTGCAGCTGTAAAGGCACGGTCAAACAGAGGGCGTTCTAGAACGCGGCGTTCCGACATTCTCTAACAATACAATGGAACGCTGTAACGCGGCGTTCTAGAACGCGGCGTTACGGCGTTCTAGAATGCCCTCTGTTTGCCCGGGCCTTGAGATCATCTATGTTTGGATCACTAGATATCTTGACAAGTAGTAGTAGTAGTGATGGGGAGGCGAAGCCAGGCAAGTAGGCCACCTTTGGCCCTTTTTGCCAACCCCACTGAACCAATCACTGAAAGCACTAAAATTCTACACCCTAGAAAGCTCCTTGTCAAACCTACCAGACCTCCTGACGAACGTCAGTATGTCCGACTATTTCGCTGAATATAGTGGCTCCTCCCCAAACTCCGTCGTGCCGAATATCTGATCCCTAAGGTTGCGATAAACTGCACAGCTGCCCAGGAAGTGGAACGCTGTCTCGTCCTCCTCCCAGCATCTGGAGCAAATGGGGTCCCCTACTACTCTCATAAGTGACAAATGTCTATTCAGCCGGCAATGGCCAGTAAGAACCCCCACCAGAAGGTTGAGCGTCTCTCCGCCTTTATTCAAAAGCCATAGCCTGCTATGAATCTTTTGGCTTGCCTGCAGTCGTCTCTCTCTAACCAGGCTTTCGCCAGTTCCTTGTAGGCCCAGATATCTTGACAAAAATTGACGTAACGCTTTTGCTCAACCTGTCAAACAGGCCTGTTAAGTACAAACAACGGAATGTGGTAACGCGGCGTTAGAGAACGCCGGACCGCCGCGTTCTAGAGCGCCCTGTGTTTGACCGGGGATTAAGGGTTTCCGATATCACTACAAGGTCCGCTTTTTCGTCCAAACTTATACATCCCAGACTGTTACCAAACCATCTCTCAACATACCTTTGAACCAAGCTACTGCTCCATACTTCTTGTCATTTAAAATTTTTAAGCGGATGACTCTGGGTGGCAGAGAGTACAAGGAGTGAAAGTAGTTTTTGATTAAAAAGTTATCCCTCTTGACAAATATTTTGAGGTTTCTCGACATTTTTTTGTTTTAATCAATGTTTTTCGATATATCTGCTGGGGGAAGTTTTCAAATCAACACCCTGTAAACAGCGCAATCAACAACCCTACCACAAATTGATGAAAAATAATTCTTTTCATTAATAACATGTTTATATGGGAGGTACGCCGCCAATGTGTATTTTACGCGCACATTTTCACTCCGGCTAGTACAACCGCATGAAAAGGGAGAGATAGATGAGGAGGTCTAAGCCAGACGGAGTGAAAGAGGGACAGAAAATGACGTGTTTCGATCCGCGTCGGCGTCCCCACGTTCCTTTGTTCCCGGAGTTTACGGAACAGGTGGCTTAGAAACTCGAGGCTACGCTGGTTAGCAGGAGGGATACCCTTGACATCCGGTCTTACTCCATCGCTTATGGGCTTGGGAGGGAAGAGGGATGTATTATGATCGCAAAAACTCCTGAATGGAAAATAATGGTTCTGACATTCTATCTGTATAAGAAAAATGAAATCAAGTCGACTGACTCAGTAGGTACTTATGTAACGTGAAGCTCTAGTCTGAGTCCCCCCCCTTGCAACCAAATTACCGCCCGTCCATCAGCAAAAAAAGTGTTATGCTGCTAGGTCCTTCTTTAACGTGTCAATGGACAGTTATTATGAATACATCAAAATGCTCAGCTTTACAACCCCCTCCAACCAAGTTTAAGTTGTTTTGTGTTTTTTTTAATATTGCTGTGCCGCCATTAACATGATTTCTAAAAACCATAAGCGTTATCTATAACCACCAAGGTAATATTAATGTCTCAAAATTTCATTGAAAAAGTAGAAAACGGCCATGAACCCCTAAAATGTCCAAAAACAAAGTTTGAGGAATATTTGCAATGTTTTGTTTTTTAGCAGCATTACCTATTACGATCTCACAGCATATCGCTACCCAAATTTCAACACAATCCATGCAGCGGTTACAGAGATTACGATGCCAGTAAAACGCCAATAGAATGACAAACAGACTGACGGAAATGAGTGACATGGATTTTCTTTATGTAGATATCACAAAACGCCCAAAAAGCGTACTCGAAATTGAAAATTCTCGAGATCACAATACTCCCCCTCACCTATTGGTGTGGGATGTAAAATCATGTCAATTTAGATTGACCTTCGTCTGTTCGCAATTTCTGTTCACCATATATGATACTTATTTTATTTGTGACAGATCCTGAAATTTCAACATCTTTACCTCTCACACCTGTGAAGGAAGTGCCGTGATCAGGAAGATTATTGACTTTCGAGTTGATACGTTTTTTGGAAGTCTTATGGTGTCTGCGAGATGTGCTAACAATTTTCGATTTTGAGAAGAACTTCAACACCTTCAAAATTGTCTTAGGGATAGTTTTTAGTTTTCTCCGCAATGTGCTTTTAATATCATCTTTGCCTGTAAAACGCCGACGACTCATTGAGGTTACAAGGTCAAAAGTAGCTTATTCTGCTCCGCTCCAAGCACTGCTCGAAGTGAGGGTACTTTTCTATCACTACAAAAAATGGCGACCGCTGCAGCGGTAGCTGCTCTAGGTAGCGCTCGCGTTCAGCAGAAAATTTGGTAGCTGCTCCGCAACCCTTGAGTCTGCTGAATGTACCCAATGAGCATAAGCTTCACGTTTGAACTCACTTAACAAGCCTTTTTCGGTCTTGTTTGGCCAAAATACCTCTACATTGAGAGTTAGCTTCGACGTCATCTCCGTAAACTATAACTTTCATAATCATTTCTTTTACTTTTCAACTTTTGATCGGTTATTGAGGTGATGTATATAGGGATGGCCATTTTTCAAAAAACATCGATGGTTGGACATTACGTTACCTCGATGGCATCAATACATCGAAAATAATGGTATTTTCATGGCACTTCATTTAAAAACTATTACACCGTACACTTTCATCTATAAACTTATACAAAACAATTTAAAAAAAAAAGTTTTTTAAATACGAATAATTTTCTGTTCAGATGTAACGATTTTGTCACGGTCAAAGTCGATGCTTAGCCCAAGGCCGCTCTTTGCTCTTTCAAAGACAAGGTTGCTCTTCCTGAACATATGAATGAATGAATAAGAACCAGAGGCTATCCAGCACGGAATGTGGCTGGTGCATAGGCCACACGATGGGCCCTTTTGCGCCTCTATCCGCGCTAGTTCCTAAGACCTGCCCTTTTGGCAAAGGCAAGTACATTCTTAGGTCCTATCCGTTTTGTCTCTATTGGTTCCAAGGTTCTTGAGCCCAGCATAGTCTGCCTGTGATAACCCAGGGTTTCACAGCGACACAGGATGTGTGCCGAGGATTCTTCCTCTTCACCACACCACGTGCACGTTGGGTCGTTGACCACCCTCATCACAAACAAGTGACGCCTGAAGGTATTGTGACCCGTTAATAAGCCTGCTAACAATCTCAAGTTACTCCTATCCAGAGAGAGACAGAATCGTCCTATTCTCTCTTCAGGCCCTGCTAATAGCTCCCGAGCCTGACGGAGATGACCAGAGATGTTGTTCCATCTCAGAGAGTGTTGATTCTGGATCCACTCTCCAGTTGTTTTCCTAACCAAATTTGCAGACAGTCCTAAGGCTGGTTCCGGGCCCACAAAACTGTTTCCGGATCCCATCCTGGCTAGATGATCCGCCATTTCATTACCCTTTACCCCAGCATGCCCAGGTACCCACATCAGTGATACCTTGTGTTTAGCTGAGATGTCGTCATATAGTAACCCCTACTACAAAACAATCATCTAATGGGATCGGAATGAGAGTATATGTTATGAACTTTGACTTTTGAGCAATATAAGAATTTGGACGATCACCATAACTTTTTCAGTTTAATTTACAGTTATCTCTTAAAACACACGTATTGAGCAACCAGCAAACCCATATTTTTCTTTACGTCGACTCGTAAATTCTTGCTTTACTCATAGAAGGCATAGAAGGTCTTTGGTAACATTTCACACACTTCTTAAAACAAAAAATACGTCCAACCTTAAGTCACATTTAGACTATGCAACAAATTGTAAAACAACTTTAAAACGGTTGTATAAAGTTGTAAATCCTATCCCAAACTTGATTTCAAACAAAAGCTTATGAAACTAGAAAATAGTCTAAATGCGAATTTGGATGCATGTATACCAACATAATAACAAATATTTTTGACAACCGAAATCTCCAAATTCACGAATCTTGAAAATTCTCGCTATTTTCTGAACACACCTCTTATGTAAAGTGCAATGGGGGTTATTCGATGTTTGCCGCCGACGAATGCGACAGCTCATGAAATATTGTCCTTTTATGACACCCCAAGTTATAAAAAATGGAAGGGACAGGAGTGTCGACCTGTGTATAGTGACAGCAATCTACCGCGTTAATTGGCACAACCCTTTCTTTTCACTCAAACGTCAATTATTCCGGCGCAATTGTCGTCAGCCCCCCTGTTGAACATGGAATGGCTTTTTATTATAATTTTGCTTTATTCCGAGCTTTATTCCTATTCGTGTCGCACTCAGAAGAGGAGATAATTGGGGCTATATCCTCTTTGCAAAATTTTCATGTGGATGTTGAAGAGTATTTTGGTCTACAGATTTTTCAATGATGTGGTTATCTTTATGCGGAGTCTACACATTTGTCCTATTTTTAACTTTGTTCACCTTAAAGGCCGTGACAGATGACCGTTAATGATTTAATACAAGACCTTGCATTCGTCAACGCATAAACGGTACTGTATTTGTTTGTCTTCTACTGTGTGACCATTGTAAATTGGCCTGCGAAAAGAATTCGGTGAAAGAAGTCCGGACGTTGTCAAAACTTTGAATTTATTTTAGATATCAAAAATTATAAATTGTATGCTGGCTGGAATTAAAATGTTCAATTTCACTATTAATCAATCCTATTTCCTTCTTTTACGTCTTGTTTTATTTTATTTATAACGGAAATGGCATATAGTTTATATCACTTAATATCCTATTTCAGTCGTCTAAATGCAAAATCCGACAAGTCCACGGTAACAAATTTTACAGAAATCAAGAAAAACAGATCACAGTCTTATTATGAGCGAAAATAATACTAAATCGAGAGTATGATAGTATACGATGTTTTAGGATGTTAAGTCTTAGCGCCCCAAAATCTAGGACATATGGTTTTTCTAAAATCTGACTTTTAAATTTGGACACGTCGGGTTTTGCATGTTAGGAACTGTTAGGTCGTGTTTTACTGCTATTTTTGTGGAATCGGATCAAAATAAATGAATCACTTATCAGCTGGGATGATTTTACTGCATATAAAGGAATCTAATCAAACACTGTGCTCAACGACAGAAACTATAAACATAAAGCTAGATATAAGAAAGGATACATTTCAAGGGTTACAAGGTTTAAACGTCAAAATCTAAATTTTCTGACAAACAAAATTCTTCAGAACTACCAAATTCATTTTCACAATTAGCTTCGATCCTCTGCATTAATGTAGACCTAGCTTCTGTTGAAGTAGGCTCTCCAAAATCCGCATCCAAAGCATTTTTCAAAAAACATGGTTATTTTTATCAATAATTTATCAATACAGCACAAATTAATCTCATTCTCTCAGTAAACTGAAAAACACATGAATTCACAACAACGTATTTTCAGCGACTGGATAAAACAAAAACACAAAACGGTCAGAATACCTTGTGTTATCGACATGTGACTTGTTCCCGTTCTCCGTATTGGCTCCTGTGGACATGTCGGTGTTTGCACCTAAGTCTAGTTTTCTTAGCCAAATATATCATGTCTAGTGTCGGGTTTTGTAAGCGAAAAATATAGAAAATGGCAGCGCTTCAAATAATGAACAAAATGGTATATAAAACTCTATTTTGAAAAATTTGTGACTTGTCGGGTTTTGCATCTAGACGACTGATTTATCTAGTTCATAAAACTTATAGCTACAACCAGCAACAGCACCTTAAAGACGATGCAACATCGCAATTGGGTAATCGCTGCAGACAATATTCAATGTCCTTGTTTAACTTATTTTCTCTATCCCTTTTTGAGGCTCGGCATAATAATGATGATCGCTACCTGTAAGAACCTTCCGCTCCCCTTACCTCATGCCACGCTGGCCACACGGTACATGCGCACGAACTTTTCTGGCAGTTTTCACATAACTGTTGTGGCAAATAAACATGCCTTTTAATGAAAACGTGAAAGTGAAATAACGATAATGGTAGTAGCGCCATCTATGCCAAAACAAGAGTAGTGAGAAAGCCGATTGTGGATCAAAGGGTGGCTTTTGAAGTGGCAGGCAATTTCTCATGTTGTTAAACTATTGGATGAACTGAGGCAACAATCATGTGATTTCGAGGTTACCTTAGGATGAACTAAGAGACCTATTGGAATTGTTAAATTCAGTAGCATCGTGGAGATTCTGTGATGGCTCTTTATTTTTAATTGCATTTGGCTGGAAAATCCTACCTAAATTTTGAAGATGGATTACCGTCAGCAGGAGTATACCTCCGAGAAGTAGACTTGTTTACTGCTCGTTGAATAACACGGTGTGAGTCGTTATTTCGTAGGATTGTTTTTACGCACTGTTCGGTTTTTAGAGAGCCGGTGTCATTAGTCTCTATGCACAAGTGAGTTAATTACTGTTTTTTCTGTTCTGAATGATGGTCAGACAAACTTTTAAGATACCTATGTGTGAGCTTCGTGTAAACGTAATGTCCTAAATCCCCATCTGATCGACGAGAAGGGTTAGTTTCAGACATCGTACTGCCCAAAGAATTTCAAATATTCCCCAAACCTGATTTTTATAATAGGCTGTCCATTGACTTGCGAAAGAAAAACGTAGCGGCATAATATAACTTTTAGGTCGACACGAACATTGCCTTACCTATTTACAGAAACCAATCTTCTGATGTATACATACGAGTATTTCTTGAGATCGTTCTGTGTTGTGTAACGTGGAAATTATTGAATTTATTTTAATGAAATTTTGACACAGTATTACTACCGTGAAGAAGATGGAAAATGCGTATGGTTTTTAGAACTCGTGTCAGTGGCGGCGCCGGCGTAGCAATAAAGCAAAAAAGTATAAAAAATAGACCAAACCTTGTTTTTAGGCGATTTTGAGGTTCCTGATCGTTTTCCACATTTTTTTAGAAGGGGTAAAACGGGGGTAGTTTGAGGGTAGGAGGTTGGAAAACAAATTTGTTGTATTCGTAGTGGTCCCTCATTGCTCTGTGAATGATGACGAAATATACTTTTCAGCCTCATCCGAATGCTTTCCTTCTTAAACAAAAAATAATTCTTCAAATTATATTGCTGTAGACAATTCTGTGATGTGTGCAGCTCATCACTTAACCGATAGTAATGACATTTCTAAACCATACCGCATGGACCGTGGTAGAGATGATTAAAGTCTATGGTTGTTGAAAATTTTGTTAGTGGCGGTGAAATTAAATTAAAAAAGAAACACTACAATGTAAGAATTGGTCAAACTCTATTTCGGATACTCTGGGGATCTCTGATCATTTTCTACTTACTTTTTTCTTTGCAGTGGTAAAAATTAGCCTAGATAGCTGGGGTATCGGATAGGGTTGGAAAACTCCGAAATTTTTTGTATATATGGAACACTTGATTGCTCTTCAAAGATTGATACTGGTGATATAATGTGTTTTTAAATATCGGAAAATCACCATGAAATGTGATTGAGATATCGGTTGAAGATTGCAGAATAAAACCTGGATCAGCCCAGTCTCTACGAAGAGAGACGCAAGAAACTATTTACGGAGTTTTTTGTGTTGGATGTTTCTTTGCGAGCAGGCAGGCGATGATTTGGTTGCAAAGGGATCTCATGCTTCGTGCTATAGGGAAATAATAGGATAGTATCACTGTAATGTGTAGGAAGTACTGAGTCAATCAACTTGACTCCATTCTTTCGCTGTATTATGACTCGATTAATGAGCCGATTCCATGGCATGCTAGAATTGACAGGCCTGACGGGCTGACCGGCTGCACCATGTGAATGATCTGAGCACACAAAGGCCTTCGCCCGTACGACAAACTTTCGATTTTGATTACACCTCCAAAACGAAAATAACGTCAGCGCTCTCGAATGACTGCCTGGCTATTTACAAACAAAGGGCAATTTTCTGGTTCGTCCAATGGTGCGGAACCACGGACAAATAATTCGATTATCACAGAGTCTGTGCTACACACCCACCCGCAAGTGCCGTGGCTCTTATTCGTGTCGTCTACTCAACCTCATTTTGATAATGCTAAGCAGACATTTAACAATCGACAATAATTAGAAGGCACTGCCTTTTTGAAATATCTTTGTAATATTTCCGTTAGTATCATGCTATTAAGTTATTAAAGAGCCTTATATAGATGTTCTGTATAGCGAAATTGATGTTACGTAAAACCTGACTTCCCTGACCTCTGATCTTTCCGATGTGTTTTCGGAAAAGCGTTATCTTTAAGGTAAAATTCTCGAAATTCAAGATAGCGGATCGGCGCGATCTTAAAAGAAACCAAATTGAAAGTGGGGCTTGTGACACATCTTTTTGAAGGCTCTGACGAATCCTTCACAACCCTGGATATATGAAGTCAATATCTGCATGTCTTACAAAACACGTTAATATCGATACTTAACTTTTATTTTTTGAACGGCCCAACTCAAAAAAATTAAAACTTGGGATAATGAAATTGATGCGTTTATACTATATTTTGGAGTAAAACTGACAGATGAAACTTGCAAGATGGAGGCTCTGCGCCATCTTGAAAAAAAATTTAAAGGGGGTCTTGTGGCACATTTTTTGAAGCTCCTGACGAATCCTTCACAACCCTAGAATATGAAGTTTATATCTTCATCTCCTATAAAATGGCGGAACATTCAATAATTACCTGACACAAACACGTTCGTATTTAAACAAAGATACTGACTTCATATTTTAGGGCTGTGAAGGATTCGCCAGGAGGTTCAAAAAAATGTATCACACGACCCCCCTTTCAATTCGACTTTTTTTTCATCTGTCAGTTTTCCCAAAATATAATATCCATGCATTAATTTCATTATGCAAGTTTCAATTTTTTGAGTTGACCCGTTCAAAAAATAATAGGCGGAGGGACATTCGTCATCTTTTTTCATCTTTTTTTTCCTTTCCTTTCATCATCTTTTTTATAAACCTCAGCAAAAGCTATTTCCTGGAATAGCTGCACTGAACTAAAACTGAGCCTTAATACAATGAAAAACTTTATTAAACCAATGAACAAATTCATTATTTTTGAGCCAAAGCACGAGTTCATCAATATAATAAAAGCAGTTCATTATCCCATCACCAGTAAGTTTATCAGATCTATAAACGCTATTCATTAATAGCAGAAGGTCCTAAAGTGGGTGACACACGTACGAACTTTAAGTACGCGGTTTTTAAGTTTGCGAACTTACTCGACTCGACGTCGGTGACACACGTGAAGCTGAGATCACTCATTTTGATAATTTTCCTAAATCAACAAAACTTTTAACAAACGTCAAACACAATAAGCGTTGCGCATCTATGGTCTGCCGAAACAAAATTGTTGCTCACGGCTCGTACGAGCCGAGACAAGCTACGAGCAAGATTTCAAACCAGTTGGATCACCAGCGGTTTGCGCGACGGTTTTAAAGTACGCGTACTTACGGTGACACACAGGCGAAAAAGGTCATCGAGCCATAAGTACGCGTACTTGCTCGTACGTGTATCACCCCTTTAATATGGACCCTGATGTTAATATGGGACACTTGGATATTTTTACAATCCGAGTGGCGCCATTCTTTGAATCTATCTTAAATTTCTTTTACAGACTTACACACGCGGTATCCCTAAAATCTCGGTTGACGTTTGACTTACCGTTAGAATTCAATTTTTGTGATAGTAGACATTTTTAACACAGTTACTGAAAATTGCCCGATTTGATGGAACAATTGCCTGCCTTTTTATATTTTAATTTAGTACGGATATCGTTAATAAAGATAAGCATTGTAAAAGAGTGTGAATTTAAGCCAATAAAATTATAAATCTGCAATTTTGCTATTTTGCTACACGTTGACTGTTTGGATTATGGGACACTTCTGGATCTGAATATGAATCATTTCCCATACTAATTACAATTTTTCCTTTCAGTTGCAATGCTTTTTTTTTCCAGGAGCCGTCCGACCTTACTGTCCCCGTCAATACTTAAGCCTTAAGGCCTATTGTATTATTGATTCTCTCATTTACAGTATCCACTCCAGCAATCTAGATCCCTGCATAAGTTTATGCAGTTTACCTACTGGTCCTGGTGCTGAGCTGTACTTCATTGGTTCTCGCTTGGTTTTCCCAAAGAGCTGTTGTCTCTTGTGATCTAGCGCTTCGCACTCACAGAGCACATGTAGGGCTGACTCAGTTCCTCTTCCACACAGTCTGCATTTGAGGTCTCCATTTCACATTCCCATCTTATTCAGATGTTCCTTCAGATCACAATGTCCTGTGAGGAGACCCGTCGTTATTCGGAGGCGATTCATAGTCAAGGAGAGCAGTGTTCCAGCTGTTTTCTTGCATGGAGCTTTAATGAATGTTTTTTCATGAACACATCCTGGCAACAAGTTCCACTACTCATTATGCTGATGTTTCATCCATTCTCCGACCTGGTGTCTGATTGTGCTTTTAGGCACCCCCAGGGCGGGTCCTGCTCCAATGTATAGAGCAGACGAGCCTACTCTTGCTAGCTCAACCGCCCTTTCATTGCCTGGTATACCTGAGTGTCCTGGCACCCACTCCAAAGTTACTTTGTTGTGTTCTGCCAGTCTTCCCAGTTCTTGTAGACATTCCCAGACTAGAGCAGGCGTATCTTTGGGCGCTTCTAGTGCCCTAAGTGTAGCCTGACTGTCTGTAAGTTGCAATGCTCAGAACTAAACCAAAATACACTCATGTATAAATAATGTAAGGGAGGTTTGGGGTCTGGATAAAATGAAATGATACGTGTATCACTTCAAGGATTATAGAGTTATGGGTTCAATGCCATCATGTAGGTAATGAGGAATGTTCTGAAGCAGAGAAGAATACATATGTTTGCGAGTTTGGTCGATCATATTTTTTGATTTAGTTATATCAACTCAACTTCGACATTTTCTGGTACGAATAATCCCCATGCGGATGTAAGCATGAAAATAAAAGCAGTTCAATTCGAGAGACGTTAAACGCGAGCTGTTACGTACATCTATTCTCCTTAGTAAACTGCATTTTTTGTATTTGTTTTGATCTAATCGCATAGGGACGGGATTAGAAATGAGAAATTTATCATTTATTACATATCTTGATATTCCTAAACATTTCGTTTGTATGTTACTAGGGAAAATACTCCTTTTGACGAGTACTATATGCCGTATGAAGAAAAGTCTCAACTTGAGAAACACCCTGTAACCCTGTAGAATATCCCTCACTGGACTGTGTATTTCATAGGTTGACGTCGTGTCCCTGTTCTAGCTCCCTTCACAATTCACAGCGCAGCGCAGTGATGAGGAGAGCAGTGAGGGCCCTTTGTGACCTTTCGACCCACTTGAGCGGT
Source organism: Callosobruchus maculatus (assembly GCA_951848785.1). Lineage (NCBI taxonomy): Eukaryota > Metazoa > Arthropoda > Insecta > Coleoptera > Chrysomelidae > Callosobruchus > Callosobruchus maculatus. The sequence goes on along the minus strand of CATOUR010000041.1, from coordinate 22,425,218 downwards.
TCGAAGCGGAGCTTATTTTTAGAGGAACAAAAGACGTACCACGCAAACGACGTAATATCTACCGCCGATGGCCATTATCTGTGCCTGGACTAGTTTCCTTTCAGACGGTTTCCCCTATTTGCATCTCTTTGGCTTTGTTAATGTGCCATCGGATTAACAATGACGTATACAAAACAAGTGCGATGTGCATTGAATTAAATGTAGCTATAAGGAGTCTCAGTAACTCGCCTAAGGGCAGTCCCAGAGAAAGGACAACTCTGTCGTATTTAGGCCCGATTTTATCAACATGCATATTTTAACAAAGGCTTTGACCAAGCTTTTCTATTGGGTGTTGTTTAGCAAAAGCTTCCTATTGGGTATTGAGGGCTATGTATGTTAATGAGTATCATCAAATAGTATTTTATCAATATTGGAATCAGAACAAAGCGATTAATTTACAAATTAATGCCAGATTTTTCATGTTTACTTTATAATTATTGTATAATTACTAATTGCAAACTATGATAGTTTCTGACAGATTCATGAAAGTAGTAGCGGTATAAATCACACCTGTCAGTTTGACCGTTTTGAATGATCACTGGACGCTTTAGAAACGACAGCTGCAAAAGGTGTAGTACAACATCATGTAGAGCAGTATTTAAGTTCTCACCGTAATTTGTACGTATACATCTATAGAATCGGGGTTTATACAGGGTGAGTCAAGCTCAACGCCTCAGACTTTTGTGACCAAACTATACCGCTTTTCGAAAAACCACCTTTGCTAGTGTATGTAGGTCGGGTTGGACTACATTTTAATGACTTTTACACAGGGTGTCTGATAAAAGCGTGACATAACAAAGTTATGTTTTTTTAAATAGAACACCCTGTATATTATTGCATATATAGATTCTCGACTGAATTTCAGTGTGACTTTATCTATCATACATAGGACTTAAATCAAACCGTTTAGGTGCAAATCATAATTTTTGGTATAAGTAGATGTCAGAAAAAAATTTAATATCGCAGCTATTATAAAACATCGCATGCCTTGTCAGCATGAAATGTGTGAGCTTATGTTAGACGCCCGAGCTTGAACTACATTTGTGCTGTGAGAAATCGGTAGATCAATTAAGGAAACTTCAATCAGAGATAACTTCATTTTTTCAAATGAGAATGCCAATTTTTTATATGCAGTTGTAAATATCAATCTCTGGTAATTTTGATTTAATTTCAAATTTTCAACCAAACCAGTGTTTTTCAATTTTCCCACCTATTAAGCAACTTAGCAGGCCATGAAATATAAACAAAAAACTGTTCAGATGGAAGAAAACAACTAACTTATCAGATAGATACGGAAGCACTAGATTGAAGGGACAAAATTATAAAAATGACTTACAACAAATCCTATTCAGAAATAATGGAGGTCAATAAGCAGCTGGAGTACGACAGAAATGGATAACTTTCACAGCATACCAGCTACTACAATATTCTAAAGATTGATCATTCACAAAATCAACATGAATTTTGAAGTGAAAGGGAATCTACCACCGAATGTTGTTGGCAGTTTAATAGTTTCAGAATAAAATTTCACATTTAACGATTTAAAACAGTAGTAACCGATACCTTTGACTGAAGTTCTACAAATTCTTCAGTACCTACAAGCAAGATAGCCGAAAATGAAGAATGAATTGGAAATCTGCTCAAATTATTAAACATAATTTACCTAGCAGAAAATTAAAATATGATTTGTTAGTAGTCCTTTTTTGCGATCTTGCTAATAGATACTGAAAAATTCAAAGAACTACAGTCAGACAGAGGTATAGTCAGTTTCAACTTTGACAGAAATGACTACTGTTTTATACCATTCAATGTGAAATTGCGATCTAAAGATCTTAGACTGAGGAAACAATCGCTTAAAGTTTTGCTTTCATTTCAAAGTTTTTAGTGGTTTTGGAAATTTTTAGTCTCTAGTATATTGCAGTAGCTAGTCGGCTGTAAACATTATCCATTTCTGTATTACTCCAGTTTCTCTTTGACCTTAGACATGTTACCGCCGTTGTATCTGATTAGAGTTAATCTTTTGTAGGGAATTTTTATAATCCTGTCCTTTTACTCTAATTCTTCTGGATTTTTTGCTAAGTTGGTTGCTTTCTTGCATCTGAACATGTTTTTGTTTACATTTCATGGCTTGATAGTTTATTTATGGGTAGGGAAATTGAAAAATACCGATTTGATTGAAACCTGAAATAGAATGAAAACTACAAGAGATTGATATTCACAACCTGATGTCATTGCACATTTGATGGTATAAAAAAAATTAAGCATTCCCATTTGAAAAAATCAGGTTACCACTGATTGAAGTTTCCTTAATATTAATCTACCGATATCTCCAAGTATAAATGTAATTCAAACTTGACCACCTAACCTAAGCTGACGCGTTCCATGCTTAGAGACAAGGCAAAGTCACCGCACTCTATTTTTCATAATCGCTGCGATATTCGAATTTTTTCTAATATCTGCTTTTACCAAAAATTGTGATTTACACCTAAACGGTTCACTTAAACTCCCATGTGTGATACATAAAGTCACAATAAAATTCAGCCGGGAATCTAAATATGCAATAATATACAGGGTATTCCATTTAAAAAAACATAACTTTGATATGTCACGCTTTTATTAGACACCCTGTATACAAGTTATTATTTTTAAAATGTAGTCCAACACGACCTACATACACTAGCAGAGTTTGGTATGTATAATAATAGGACAAACTTTAAATTAAACTGTGGTATTCATTGTAGAAATACTAGAAATAAAAACAATTTGTATGTTACTAGGGCAAGATTGAATATCACATATTTTGAGTGCTCTAAACTATACGGATGTAAAAATATATAATCACCTACCTACCTAAATTGCATAATTATGTGTGACACTCTTCAAAAGATACTCTTGCTGTTTTACAGTCAAATGGAAAATGAAGTTGTAATTATTATTATACATTACTGTACTGTAATACACGTTGCAGGTTATTCTATGCCAGTGGCTACGAGCTGGCCATACGTCATGCCTAACTAATTCAATCCCGACGCTGAAACCCAATCCAAACGGCGTTAATCAGTAGAAAAACAAGCTGAGAACGGTACTAAGCACAAAGCGACAGGAAAAATAAATCAGTACTCGCTGTGCATACATAACCAAGAGTGTTGTTTACGCTAACGAACGTCGAAGAAAAAAGGGTGAAATCAAAATATACGCTGCCGTTTGTTTAGGCTCCAAGGCGCAGCGCAGCTTAGCGCTGAAACAAATAATCTGAAGAAACCTTACGTAATTAGATACAAGTGCGAAGACGAAACCGGAAAACAGAGATACGTTGAGAAAATGTGTTAATTGGTAGGTCTTCCTTTAGCCCAAGTCTTGGTTCGAAAGCTTCAACAAACATATTTTTTTTCATTTCTACTTGTACTTACTATTAATTCTGATACAATACAGATATTGACACCTCAAAGGCTACGATTTGTATATGTTACGGTTAAAGTGTTTACCTTGATAGTTTATATACTAGCTGGATAGTATCCAAATGTCTCGTTATTTTGATGGAAAATCATATTTCTATTAAAACAGCTATGAATATTGGTTGGTTTGTATACTATCCAGCTAATTTATAAACTATACAAGATATGCCGCTAAAGTATATACCACAAAGATATCACACATATTAACCAGTGTTTCTGGTCAGTTTACAAACTATCCACATAATTTGGATAAAGTATGCACGTAATATCTCTAGTACTACATAATATCCAACTCGTTGGTTAGTATGTAAACTAACCAATTCTCTTTGGTTACTTTAGTTTAAAATTAACAATTTTTAATCAAAAGTAAAGTTTATTCATTCATTCGTACAACGTACAATTGCTATAATTGCCTAAAAATAAGTAAAACAAACGGAAATACTATTTGTGTAACAAAATATTCATATAAAATAAATCGCTAGACCCTGGGCAGCTTTAATGGCATCATAGGTTTCACTCAAACGTAAAATAATCTTTCCAGATCTTTTATATTAGATTACATTACACAAGATGATTCGATTCTCTGTAAATGATAAATATTCATTTCATGATAATCGATCTTGTTATTAGTGTTAGGTCATTGTTCGCGAATTTTATTAATAATATATAGGTATATGTTGCAGAAGTACATTATAATCACTGTCGTTCATTAATTTTGAATTTTGGTACTTTTTCTCGTAACATTCTAATAGTAACTTTTCAAATTGCTGTTGCTGATCCATTTTTGGTAATTAGATACCTGTTCTTAAACAAATTTTTCAAGGCACGACAGTAAACAATACCAACACATCACACTTGCACTTGCCATAAACATAACCTCACTTTTCTGTTAAACTGGCCAAAGAAAATTAGTTAGTTTACATACTAACTAAAGAGGATTGGTTAGTTTACATACTAACCAACGAGTTGGTTATTATGTACTACTAGAGATATTAGGTGCATACCTTATCGAAATGATGTGAATAGTTTGTAAACTGACCAGAAACACTGGTTAATATGTGTGATATCTCTGTGGTATATACTTTAGCGGCATATCTTTTATAGTTTATAAACTAGCTGGCTAGTATACAAACCAACCAATATTCATAGCTATTTTAGTTGAAATATGAGTTTCCATCAAAACAACGAGACATTTGGATAGTTTTGTATACTATCCAGCTAGTATATAAACTATCAAAGTAAACACTTTAACCGTAACATATATACCACAAAGATATCACACATATTAACCAGTGTTTCTGGTCACTTTACAAACTATCCACATCATTTGGATAAGGTATGCACGTAATATCTCTAGTAATACATAATAACCAGCTCGTTGGTTAGCATGTAAACTAACCAATCCTCTTTGGTTAGTATGTAAACTAACTAATTTTCTTTGGTCAATTTAACAGAAAAGTGAGGTCATGTTTATGGCAAGTGCAAGTGTGACGTGTTGGTATTGTTTACTGTCGTGCCTTGTGAAATTTTTTTAAGAACAGGTATCTAGTTACTAAAAATGGATCAGCAACAGCAATTTGAAAAGTTATTATTAGAATGTTACGAGAAAAAGTCCCAAAATTCAAAATTAATGAACGACAGTAATGTACATATAAAGAGAATACGCGAACAAGGACCTAACACTAATAACAAGATTGGTTATCATGTAATGAATACTTGTGATTTACAGAGAATCGAATCATCTTATGTAATCTTATATAAAAGATCTGGAGCGATTATTTTACGTTTGAGTGAAACCTATGATGCCATTAAAGCTGCCCAGGGTCTAGAGATTTATCTTATATGAATATTTTGTTACACAAATAGTATTTCCGTTTGTTTTACTTATTTTTAGGTAATTATAGCAATTGTATGTTGTATCTATGAATAAACTTTTGATTAAAAATTGTTTTTCTAAACTAAAGTAACCAAAGAGGATTGGTTAGTTTACATACTAACCAACGAGTTGGATATTATGTAGTACTAGAGATATTATGAAATTATGAAATGATGTGGATAGTTTGTAAACTGACCAGAAACACTGGTTAATATGTGTGATATCTTTGTGTTATAATACTTTAGCGACATATCTTGTATAGTTTATAAACTAGCTGGCTAGTATACAAACCAACCAATATTCATAGCTATTCTAGTAGAGATATGATTTTCCATCAAAATAACGAGACATTTGGATAGTTTGTATACTATCCAGCTAGTATATAAACTATCAAAGTAAACACTTTAACCGTAACATATATCATATTGGCATTGCCTCCAGTTTTGGATCTTCTTCCCTTCTAGGTCTTCTTCCACCGCCTCTCTCCATCATTCTGTTGGTCTTCATCCCTTTCTTTTTCCTTACGCTGTTTTCTATACGATTAGTTTTACTTCTCTTTCCTGCTCCTGATTCATTGAATAGCTCATGCAATTCTTCATTCACTCTCCTCTTCCAACTCAGCTTTGTATGTTTGCCTCCAAAGATTCTTCTTAATATTTTCCTTTCCCTCTTATACTCGTGCAATAAAGTTGATGGCATCAGGCTCAGACCCCATTAACACCTTATTTTTAGACAAGCGATAATCAGGTCCACCCTCTTTCTTGTTGAAGATTTAACTGATTCCGTATGCATTTTTAAGAGTTATAATGGTGTTTCATGTTGTCAGGAATAGCATTCCACACAAACAGAAGGGAAGGAAAGCTATTACAGTTTTAAAATACTTCTTCGCATCGACGGCAACTTGTGCCTTTACAATATATTTGAGAAAGTAATAATCAGAACTCTGAGTTCATATGTTGTATACCTTTCTAAACAAAAAGTATCAATGAAACACTTTTCTCTCAAGTTTCCTTTCAATTCAATTTATTTGTATCAATGACTTACAAATATTGCCACCTTGAAAGCAATGCTTGTGAGGTATAGGCATATACACATACATACGATAATTTAGTTAACCTATTGCATTTATTCTATCCCTTGAATTATCCTGGCTTGTATTTAGTTTTGGAGTTGAATCCGCCCTGTCTATCGCCTGGACTGAAAACGAAGCTTCTGCAGACTTCCACAAGTATTCGTTTCTTGAATACCTAAATGCATTAATATGATGTCTGATACATAAAATTTTGACGCAACGTTTCGACAATTTTTACATCTATATGATTATATAGAATATTTTTGACCTTTTGAAATATATCTGACAGTTTGTTTTTCTATAATTTTTTATTTAACTTACACAGAGGTTTGGACTGTTTATAGTTAAGTTTTGGCTTAACTAATTATTATCTATAATTGTTATATACAACCTGTGATACAACTGTACAAGTGTAAGACCCTGTATATTTTCTAGCGATTATAATACCCAAATCTGTTTATGTCTAAATCTCTACAAGTCGATAGCTATAACATAATTTCACACAAAGACTTGTTAATTAAATTTGAGAAACGTTGGCGCGATTTGTTTATATTGCAGAATAGGGCTGAGTAGTCTTTTGCGGCACCACAAAGGCGACCCTGAAAACTTAGTCTTGGAGATGATATCGTTTATTTATATTAGGATCACACACACACACACACACACATACACACACACACACACACACTACTGTTAAAACTCTTTTTTAATAGTTGCTGCCAGTTGAGTTTTGGTCCCCTTAGAAACAGTGTGTTACTTTTGTGTAGTGTCGAGCTACAAGAAAAGATGAGTTTATCTTACAGAGTAAGTACTCAATTCTACCAATCGTATATTTATTCATTGATATATTGATTTATTTTATTAACCTATTTGAGGACTTGTTTACTAGACAACTAACTAAACTTTCATTCACACATTTATATCATTAAAGGCTCGATAATTCAATTATTGAGTGTTTGTTATTGTCATATAAAAACAGATAACAATCTCGAAGTACGTCGCGAGTTGACCCTTCGTACTTACTAATTTAATAGAGTGGATACTTTGCGAGTTGACCCCCAGTATGTTTGTGTTAGGCCTCACGTTTATCACGATAAATATTCTCCGTTCTAATTGTTTCGATCTCTTGGTGAGGTATTTCGCGAGTTGACCCTTAATACCGATGACCCTTGAGATGGAGTTATGTTCTGTGTTTTTTGGTCATTCGCTAATTGATTGAATTACTACCTTTTTGAATGCTTTGAAGACATGCCCAGAATAATCACTTATTATTTTTGTCTTCTACCTACGCAAGTTCTATTTTTCTTTCGGTCATCTTCAAAAAAACGACACACCTACACTCTTCATACTTTGGGATCGGAATTTTTCCCACACAAGCATGTGCACTTATCGTGAGTGTAAGAATTAAGTGTCAAAAGGATGTTCATTGAGACCTTTCATCAACATAAATATGTTATGGGCTCTAAACGTCACCTTAAAGAGCTGTTTATTGTTCACAACAATAAAGACCAACTGGCTGACAAATGGGAACCCTTATACATATAATTATACATATCCAAATATGATTAGTTCTTTATTGTCGATAGGCCGCGGAAGCAATGATGTAATAATAGCGTTGTTAAAGCACATCAAGCTGATAGATCGTTTTCTTTATACGAGGTGAAACGAGATCTTGTTGGCTACATCAATTCTAACAATTAATCTGGGAATAAACAAATATTGGGGTTACTTTGAAGTTCAAAGTTTGTTTTAATTACTCGCTCCGCCAATATACCGACTTTAGAAGAAACGTGGGTGGGCCTCTTCCTTCGAGGCCCAACAAAATGAAATATATGTAGATCAGGAGAAAATCTTGGGGTTATGGGCCGAATTTTGAAGAAAATGAGGGTCACTATATAAAAGGGATTCTGATGTTAACTGCCAACCTTAAAATTTTAAAATTACAGTAATGTTCGGTTATAACGAACTTCGCTGATGATGGTATTTTTATTAATACATAGGTATGAGGGTACATAAAATATATTTTGTAATATAGTAGATACATTAACAACTGTTCTTGGGTCTAATTTAAAAAAATCTTTTATTTTGGTTTGTTTTATTTTTGTGAAATGAATATCATAGATATGTAATTCTACTTCGACTAATTGATTAAAAAAGATTATCTACAATATTGTTATCATCTTCCTGTCCAACTTTTTTCAGCCATTTGGCTAATGTCAAGTCATCGTCTGAATCCAAATCATTTTCCACTATCAGGAAACCACAGTGTTGAAAACAATTAATAACTGTTTGTTTTGATACCCTCTGCCATGCCATATGAAGGAAGTTTATTCTATCTAAGAGGTTGATAGAAAAATTTTCAACCCCACTATCAATAAAATGTACCATTTTCGAAAGAAGAAGTCGACGATAATGGCTCTTTAAGCTATGGATGACACCCTGATCTATAGACTGTAGTTTGGAAATGGTATTTGGTGGCATGAACACTAACTCGATGCAGTTCAAATTTCTAACATCTGGATGAGCTAAAGGCAGTTGTCCACTAACAATATGATTCTTCAGTTTTTACGTCTTAACTCGTCATCCCATTCCCGCCATTCATTCGTAAAAATCTCTGAGGTTATCCATACTTTTTTATTGAATTTGTAATTTACTGGCAACAGTTTGACATTTTCAAAACATCTATGGTTTTTGGATTTCCCAATCACCAATAACCTTCTTTTTTCTGTTTCTGTTAAATTTTCCACCACCAGCACAGTGATTCTTTCTTTGCAAAGCTTTCCACCTTCACATTTTCGCCTTTGAATCTCAATGTTCTATCAACGATAAAATCCCGTTTTAGGTTCGTCATAAAAGACAAATGTTACGACAATATCAAAGTTTAAGGTTCGCTTTATCCGAAAGTTCGCTATAAAAAAGGGTTCGTTATTTGCGAAAAAATTAACACACCTTTAGTAATACCGAAGTTTCGTACCTCTAGATTTGGTTCGTTATAAACGAAAGTTCGTAAAAAGCGGGTTCCTTATAGGCGGACATTACTGTATTTTTAAAATAAGTTTAAAACAATAATGAACGAAAAGTACTAGTGTGATTGTAAAAAAGCGTCTGGTGAACGATTTACGAATAATGTGGCACAATCATACTAGTCTTTTTCGTCCATTATTGTTTTAAGCTTATTTCAAAATTGTTAGTAACTTTTTAGTCCAACGATCTTAAAAAGCATATTTTTTAGTTTTTTAAAGTACGGTTATTTTTAATTTGTAAGTTAACTTTATCATTTAGGCGTGTTTCACAATCGTTTTTGATCAATATTCATAGCATAATCACTACCATTACTGCACAAATGATAACTGTCGGCTTTTCTGAATAAACTTCATAAAAATATCAACTCCCAAACAGTTGGATGTCGCGCTTTTTAAGCTTTCGTCGCTACGCCACTGTGTAATAGTAACAAACCTCAGTGGCGTATATAGAAATCGATTTCGGGGGGGGGGGCCCACCGGAAAAATTAAAGTTTATTTCATACGTTATAATACTGGCATATTATAATCCTTACCTAAATATAAAATAACAATGTACTAATATTAACGAAAATAACTATATACAGGGTCGTCCAATAAGCGCGCGGTGCTCTCTAGCGGCCTTAATGTTTAAATTAGAAGAAAATGACTGAATAAAATGTTTCTCTTCAAATGGTCTACTTGTAGAAAATAATTTCAAAGATGGCGGACATCCGGTTGTACCGGAAGTAGGTATCAACTTCCTTATTTTAAATGGAACGTCCTGTATATTATTACATTTTTGAATTCAGCATCAATTTTCAGGTCCAGTTTGTTGACCATAGTTTATGTCTACGAAGACTATTTTCGAAGTTATTCAGCAATCTTTATAAAATTTGACGTTTGTAGTACTTACAAAGTTGTTAATATCTCGGAAACTAGGTACGACAGAAAGATGCGGTTTTCGGTTTTTAAACGAGCACGAAACATACTTGTGTTTTGTTAAGATCATTGTTTGAAAGCACATTAAACAAATAAACTAGACATTTTCAAATTTGAAAAGTTTGAAACGTAAAAAACTTTTTTTTTCAAATGGGATGGTATGATAAGTTTTACATCAGTGGATGCGAAATTAAATTCTCTTTCACTGTTATCTAGATATAAGTGGTTCTATCTTCAACGGTTTTCCAGATATTTACAATTTTGTGATTATTCCGTAACGGCGCGTAGGAATTGGAAAAATCGTAGGCGGCGTGGCTCGCAGGTGAAACAATTGGCAGCAAACATTTCATCTGAAGTGTTTCAGCAAGTTGTTTAAATTTCCATTTAGAAAATTTTGGAAAACATTAGTTTATCATGCGGTTTCCAGTAGTACTATCCCAAATCATTGGACTCCGAGCTGGTTGTCAAAAAACCTCTCAAAATTTGGAATTACGTCGGCGTAAAATATGAGAGGAGGAAACATGTAGTTAATGAAGATAGTGAGTTTAACGTTCTCGCAATTGTAGTTGGAGATCCGCATAGCAGGACTACGGCAGAAATTAGTCGCTATTTGGGCACTGGTCAAACATCTGTGAACATGATCTTAACGAAGAACATATAGCATCCTTATCACGTGCAGCTAAATCAAGCACTTGAAAGACAAGACTTTGAAAACTGGGGTCGTGCTCGAGTCCAAGAAGATGAACTCCTGTTCACAGTGTGTTGTTCACGAATCAAGCTACATTGCTTTCTTATGAAATGTAACTTCACCGTTATTACTAATGGCTATGTAAACTGGCATAATTTACATTTTTACATCGACGTAAATTCAAATTTTGAGATGTTTGTTGACAACCAGCATGGAGTCTACACATTTGAGGTGGTATTATTGGAAACCGCATAATAAACTAATGATTTCCAAAATTTTCTAAATGAAAATTTGGAAAACCTGCTGGAAAATTTACCATTGGAGTTTTTAAGAATAATGTGGTTACATGTAGCGAATGCAAATTTCAGTATTAGACGCCGAAACACTTTGAATGAAAGGTTTCCTGCCAATTTGTTTCATCTGCCAGTCACGCCACCTACGATTTTTCCAATTACTAGGCGATATTACGGAATAATTACAAAATCTTAAATATCTTGAAGACTGTCACAGATAGAACCACATATGCCTAGATAAAAGTGAAAGAGAATCTAATTTCGCATCCACTGATGTGAAACTTATCATACCATCCCATTTGAAAAAAAAGTTTTTAACGTTTCAAACTTTTCAAATTTGAAAATTGCTAGTTTATTTGTTTAATGTGCTTTCAAACAATGATCCAACTGAAACACAAGTATGTTCTGTGCTAGTTTAAAAGCCGAAAACCGCATCTTTCTGTCGTACGTAGTTTCCGAGATAGTAACATATTTTGTAAGTACTACAAACGTCAAATTTTAGAAAGATTGCCGAATAACTTCGAAAATAGGCTTCATAGACATAAACTGTGGTTAACAAACTGGACCTAAAAACTAATGCTAAATTCAAAAATGTAATAATATACAGGGTGTTCCATTTAAAATAAGGAAGTTGATACCTAGTTCCGGTATGTCCGCCATCTTTGAAATTATTTTCTACAAGTAGACCATTTGTAAAGAAACATCTTATATTGAAGTCGTTTTCTTCTAATTTAAACGATAAGGCCGCTAGAGAGTACCGCGCGCTTATTGGGCCACCTTGTATAACGCATATGCATATTAGAAATGTAAATTTCTATTTTTATAAATAATAATTCTAAATTAAAGCAAAGAAATCAAGGTGTACTTCCTAATCAGACATCTATGATCGTTAAAGTTGCCCTATTGGCTTTATTATTAGATTACATTTTGATGTCGCTGCTAATTTTATTCAGTTCTATATTTTTTGACAACTACTTCAGCCCCTTTCCAGACGTCAAAACTGAATGCGGGCCCCCCCTTATATACGCCAGTGACAAACCTTCAGCTATCTGCGCTATCTCTTACTCAGCCGATATGACCGTTGCGCTGGTCCGACGGGATTGACGCTGTCAAAATCGTCTTCGCGCCAGGGTTTGAGCGTTCAATGTTTGGTCCGACCTATTAGTCCAACGGAGAGTTACAAACCCACAAACAGATGAAGCTAACAAAAGCGTGCTAAAAATAAATATGTTCGATACATAAAAGTAGATTACATCAAGCACAATGCTTTAGAGCCCAATAAAATGATAATCTGGCTGAACTATGTGATCAATACTCACGCAATGTTTTTCACTGGAATTTCCCACATACTATTTTGGATGGCAAATTTTTTAAAATTCAATTACTTTCCCACCGCGTATAATAGGATATACTGACATAATGGTATTATTTCAGCTTGGTCCTGATAAAAGAGAGGCTCTATATTTCGAATACATAGTGGTACGTTTAAAAGAAATATATGTCTGTCATAAACAAAATTATAAAATCAAACACTGATAAATTGAACTTGTCTATGCTTCTTTGTAATTTCAATGATTATTTCTTACTCCAAAATCTTCAACAATCTTTTATGATTTAAATAGCTTTATAAACTCATACCCGCGTGGGGGCGGGTTAGAATATCGCCCATCGTATATCCTGCGTGTCGTAAAAGGCGACTAAAAGGAACCGAACTACTGTCGGCATAAGCAGTAACCTCTTCTCAACCAACAGCTTTGGGTGGACGAGTTGAGAAGAGTCAGGACACCTTCTTGTCCTTGGGGTGAGAAATTGCTCCTAAAGGCGGATGAACCAGTAGATACCTTCTGGTCAACGGCATGAGGATGCAGAATGCAAATGGGAAACTACTAACTAACATCATTGAGTTGATTTTTTTGTAATTTAGCAATGTTGTCCACTGCAATAAGACGTTAAGTCAGCACTAACTAGAACATATTTATAATTTCCAGTGGCGTCGCAGGGGGCTGTCCCACAATTAATATTAGCATAAAAATGTACGCTTTAAAAAAAATAAATTGTTGTTGTTTTTTTTACTTCTGTATCATCGGCATCGACTGCTCCAGTCATTAGCCTCGTGTTCTGTGTAGGCTTTGTTACTGTTTTCTGGCTCCACTTTAGGGACAGCACTGTTAATTAGCCAACAGTGAAAGCCCCGATGGGGATTCTTCGCTGAGCTTTTTTTATGAATACCTATTTATTTTTGTTTGAAAAAAACCAAAAATAAATTTCCGCCTATCACGAATCGAACCCGGGACCTTCCAGTCACGAGCCCTCGACCATAACCACTGGGCCAACCCACCCCATTGTTGTTGTTAAATGTTGTTTTTCGGATTAAACATATCAAAATGCAATTTTTTAGTGTTCTGATGTCTCTTCGTATCTCACTTTGTTCTCGAGGAAAACATATAAAAACCACTTCATAGCATGTGGAAAAAGGTTGTTAAAGCAAAACAGGGTAATTTTGTTCTTCTCGTTGATAGGTCGTAATTTTCAATAGCGTATTTCTGTTCGAAATTCAAGCAGAAATAAACATGTATCCTAAAAAAGTATATTTTTCAAGCTACATTGTGCCAAAGTTTGGAAAAAATTGATTTTCTGATGACACCCTGAACTCTTGAAAGCTGATACTCTTGACAACGCATGTTTATTTGAATTTTTCTACTTGAATTTGAGTCAGAAATACGCCCTTGGAATTAAGACCTATAAGAAGAACAAGATTGCATATTTTTTTTCGATGCTACGTTGCTTTGAAGTGGACCACTCTGTATAATAACTAAAAAAAAATACATTCATCAAGCAAAAAAGTAACATCAAAACCTCCGTTCATCATCCTTTTCCGAAACAAAGTTAAGATCGCCCTCGCATCCAATGTCACGTCCGTAACTATCTTACTTCCCCCACATCCGGTTTTATCGCGAGCTTGGTGGGCTGCGATAAAAACTTCCAACTCGGCACGGTAGTTTCTCCGGAGTTGTAGATATCGTTCATACTTAGTTGCAACTTAGTTACAACCTTTCGCCACGTCCCATCCCCGCTGCTCCCTCCCTGGAAAGTGGGTTACGATTCGGAGAGGGCAATGCTCTCCCCAGTTCGACCAGGGGATGCACTAGACCGCTTGGCGCTCTTTTGCCGAAACACCCCACCCCTCCATGTTGCCATATCTTCACCTCCCGCGCACTATCAGGGTGATATGGAAACCTCGTCAAATACTTGAGATTATACGTTATCTAGTTATTCAATTTCTATTTCAGACCACATTCTATATAATTTTTAAGTGCCACAATGTTTTGATTGATCTACTAGATCGATTCGTCTTCAGATGAGAACTGAAAAAGACGAGGGAAGATTGAATCAGTCGAAACGAAATCAACTAAACTGTTAATCCAGATTTGTCTTCAAACTAACTTCTTTCTATACGACGGATAAGTTTTTGAACAAACTTCTGAGTGACAGTGGGCTTTTTGTCGCCTGCAGTAGGAGATATTTTCACGACAGTTTTCGAAGTACACCTTTTCCAAAGCATCAAGTGATAATTCAAAACGGTCAGGTTAATTTTACAATTCGTCATCTGTAGTTCAGACAGTCAGTTAAATATTCCAAAGCATCAAATGTAAATTAAAATTTAATTTTAAATTCCAATATGTCAATTATAGTTGCAAATCGTCAATTGAATATTCGGTTGAGTCAAATGTAATTTCCAATAGTCACTTGTAAATTCCAAAGGGTCAGGCGGAAAGTAAAGTATGAATATTCAAAAGCATCAATTGTAAATTACAAGGTATAGTTTTTAGAATTTTATCTGTGTAACCCAGTAAACAACTTTTTTTATGTTGTGTCATACTTTGTGGCACTACATACATAAATAGTGCAACCCCTGCACGTATAATCCAAGTTTGCTACCTCGAGCGCTAACAGGTACAGCGTTCAAAATCGAAAAGATATTTTTTGATTAGTACATGGCCGACTTTACTCACTAGGCCGGAGCATTGAAATATGGCAACACTGAATCGGGAGCCGAGCTTGTGTCATTAGTGTAATTCTTCCAGAGTAAACAATAAGATTCGAAGGTGATTTTTAATGTGTTTCTAATTATTTACCTGCACAAACGAAACTATAAAGATAAAAGATGCCTGCAAAGTGTGTAGTACCAGGTTGCAATAGCAATTGTGCTTCCAAACAAGGATATACCAACATAACCTTCCAGAGTAACAACGAAGAGTGGAAGGTGATTTTTAATGTGTTTCTAATTATTTACCTGCACAAACGAGACTATAAAGATAAAACGATGCCTGCAAAGTGTGTAGTACCAGGTTGCAATAGCAATTGTGCTTCCAAACAAGGACAGATCAACATAACCTTCCAGAGTAACAACGAAGAGTGGAAGGTGATTTTTAATGTGTTTCTAATTATTTACCTGCACAAACGAAACTATAAAGATAAAAAGATGCCTGCAAAGTGTGTAGTACCAGGTTGCACTAGCAATTAGTGCTTCCAATGAAGGACATAAACAGAAGTGGGTGAAAGGTATTCCTCATAAAGGCTGGTTATATTTATAAGAATAAAGACAATAATTTACAAACATTTCAAATGATAAGACCTATTTTAGAGCACAATGTGGTACCTACAATGTTTTCTGGACCTCCCAAACATTTCAAAGGATAAGACCTATTTTAGAGCACAATGTGGTACCTACAATGTTTTCTGGACCTCCCAAATATCACAGAAAAATACAGTTAATAGAACTCATCTGGGCATGCCAACGAGGGCATGCATCTGAGCATACCTACGAAAAGATTTGATAGTGAAAGGGAATCAAGACCAGCAAGAATGGCTTCACAGTGACCTAATAGTGAATTTTGCTAGCTCAAGTGACAATTTACAAAGTAAATTGAGTGTTCATTTAAGTGGAAGTGGAAGTGGCAGCAGGTTGCGTTTATTTTGATTTTGTAGTGTTCGACTACGATGAACCAGACATCAGATGTAAGTGGTATTAGTAGTAGTAGTCCTAAAAAGTATTTTTCTTAATTTATTAACCCAGATGAACTCTAATACATATA
Organism: Callosobruchus maculatus; assembly: GCA_951848785.1. Lineage (NCBI taxonomy): Eukaryota > Metazoa > Arthropoda > Insecta > Coleoptera > Chrysomelidae > Callosobruchus > Callosobruchus maculatus. The sequence continues at coordinate 22,408,758 of CATOUR010000041.1, read as the reverse complement.
AAATGAAATAGTTATTCTGAAACTATAGGCCCCCTATTTGACAGCTAAGCCACGTTGCCACATCTAAGGCTCCGGCCTAGTGTAGAGTGGGCCATGATTAGTACCATATTTTATTGTAGTAGTTGTAGTAATATGTAGTTATTTGTGTAACTACATAGTGCAAAAAGTGCATAACTTTGTTGCACCTACGATGCATGAAGCTAATATTAATACTTATGGTGTAATTTTATATCGTATCGTATCAGTAACTACTTATTTCCATCCTTTGCAAAGCCATTTAAAAATACCGTAAAGTAACCGTGGATAACTGCTCTTTAAAGCACCTGGTCCATTTCGGACACTCCAGCTGTCGCGAACTATATTATCCATTTGTGCTCTAATCTACCTACTATAAAGTAAAGTTACATGGGCCTTAAAACTCATTTTGTTCGAACCTTCTGGTAATATCATCGCGTAATTATGCTGAGGTTACTGTGTGTGTGTCTGACTTGCGTCAAATTTTTTGTCTAAGTGATATCTGCAGAAGCAATTAGAGATAAAAAACGTGGGATCGCAAATAATTCCTCTTGTCTTTACCGGCCACTGAAATTACGCATGCGTAGATATGTATAACTCGAGCGATAACGTTTGAAAAAGTAATATTGGAATGCGAACTACTTTTGTTACATTTGACCATAAGGTATTTATTCTGGTCTACGCGGACCTCAGGCACGTTAGGATATTGAATTGACATTTTAGAAACTACAATTTGTGCCACAGAACTTTGATTTGACTTTTTTTAAAATCAAAATAATGCTTTTGAATACTCAATTTATTAATTGAAACTACAATTGACGCATTAGAATTTGAAATTGATTGTTTCAAACTACGTTAGATGCTTTAGAAATGTACTTGATTATTTCAATTTACTATTGACGCTTTGGAAACTATAACTGACTATTTTACAATACAATTGACGCTTTAGAATGTAATGTAATGTAATTTGATCTTTTTGAAACTGCTGCCGGAAAGGGTGTAGATACTTCGACTCTGCTTTAGTTTGTTTATTTGCTCGCATTATTACTGTACTGTGGCCTTCTAAAATACATTCCATGTATCCAAGTTTGCGAGATATCACAAATATTTATTCGAGGACCATTAGCATGTATACTGTACTTTATTGTCTGTACTATAAATCATGTGGCAACTCCCGACGCTTCTTTTCTCTCACAACTCATTACTATACGTTGGGAGTTGTAAAGTATCCCGGATAATTGGAAAGCGGGGTTATAAAAAGATGCGCAACAAGTACGAAAATAAGAATGAATAGACGTAGCAACGAAGCACCATTCCGCATTCACTGCAATTTCGTACATATAAATAAATAATATACGCTAAGATTATGTTTTATATGTGAGTTTCTGGGCGGACTATAATTATTAGAACTGTTCTGCTCGGTATATTTTTCTATGTCTGAATGCGTCAATAATAATAATAAAAGTAATAAATTTGTTTACTTAAGGTTTCTCCAAGAATGTACCGCTCTTCAGAAATTCGCAAGCCATAACAAGGTGACCAAGCAGTGGGTCCCCAGACACATTGGTGTACGATTAGCTAGGATAGGGCCCGGCATCGACCCAGAACCTATGCTTGGAAGTAACAGGCGCCAAGTCAATGTTGCCCTGGACGACTGGGTCTGCAAGGAACTGGCGAAAGCCTGGTTAGAGAGAGACTACTGCAGGCAAGCTAAAAGATTCATAGAGGGCCCTGACAAGGGCCGAACGCTATGGTTTCTGAATAAGGAGAAACCTTCTGGTGTGGGTTCTCATTGGCAATTGCCGGCTGAATAGCTAATCATGAAAGTGGTAGAGGACCCCATTTGGTCCAGACGTTGGAAGAAGGACGAGACAGCGTTCCACTTCCTGGGTAGATGTGCAGTGTATCGCAACCTTAGGGTTCAGATATTCGGCACGCAGCGTAAATAACAAAATAACCTACCTATAGAATAAGTTTCGAATGGAAGGGTAACTCATTTTCAGAAATTTGTTCTATGTCATACCGGCTACCATTTTGTACCAAGTCGTTAATTTCTGCAGTGTTTGCGGCAGTTTGTGGCCATCCACAGGTAGTCAGTATTTTACTGCTTCATGAAGCCTATACAACTAGGGTTGCCATCTCTAAAATTTGAAAACCAGGACAAGATGCATGAAAACCCCGGATCTTAGAGTACAAAACGCGGTCGAGAGGTTTTTTTTAAACATAGTCAGTGTAATGAAAAACGTCATTTTTATAATCATTTTAAATGTACCTAACAAAACAGAATTTTATTGCGATTTGTTACAAATTGTTTGAAAAATAAAGCACAAATTATTAATATACCTTCTTATAACAAAACAAGGGGGGGGGTTGTGTTAGGACGGTGAATGCAGCGACTTGCTTCGTCAGTTGATCGTTGATCGTAGAGCGCGAGTACAGTCCCTTGTGTCGCGGGCCTAAACTTTCAATTTTCAAACCCGGACTACAAATGAAATCCTCCCCGGACGCCCTCTAAACTAGGACAAATCCGGGGAACCCCGGACGGATGGCAACCCTATATACAACCGTTAATAATGGCGAAAGTGCTACACAACCATGAGTGTAAATATTTCAAAAAATGGTGGAAGTTCAAAATTAATTAATAATCCTCAATTCCTGTGAATAAGGTGAAGAATTTAATTTGGCACTCTAAAATGAATGAAAATCATTTTCAAAAATTTTGTTAGATTGATGCATACATTATGATAGCTCAAGCTAATAAAAGCTTGTTAAAAATAGATGTATAAAGTTTTTTTTTTGAGAAAACTAAACAATTTGAATCGACCAGCAAAATCGATTAACCTGTGGGAGTTAAACGTCCGGACAAAGGATACTGCGAATAATTCTGCGTGATTTGTTGCGAGCCACTGGCTGAGGGGCGCCCCTGCCACTTGGGAACCGGAACAAACTACGAACGAAACGAAATGCAATTCCCGCCCTATCTGCGTTGCACTTGCGGTCCGGGCGGCGATGCCAAGCGGCGCCAGCGTCGGCGTCGAGACGCCACGTAGCCGACGTCGCAACGTCGCGACACGTCCGGTCCGCGTTACTACACTGCGCCTACGATGCTTATAGTACACTCAATATGGGATATGAACATGTAAATATTTTTGGAAACAAAGTATTACTTACAAGTCAAGTAACAATCCAAGTTTAATATTTAGAACCCATTAAAAACTCAATTTCAGGACTGAAAGATGTGCACTCGAATCACGACTCATGCATCCTTACACCATTAGGTTGTCAGATGTTCCGCTTGAAATATATTTTGCGATATGCTATTTTTTCAGTATTTTCGTATAACGTCACTGAACGATGATAAAAATACTCTACGGCCAGATTTTATCAACATGCATATTTAACAAAGACTTTGACAAAGCTTTATATTGGGTATCGTCCAATAGTATTTTATCAATATTGAAAACAGCATGTCAAAGCTGGATAACACTTTGTCAAAAATATTTTAGAAATTTATGGTGATTCATGGATCAAAATCATAGCAGGAGATCAGAACAAAGCGATTGATTTGCAAATTAATGCCACATTTTCCATGATTACATTAAAATTATTGTATAATTACTAATTGCAAACTGCTATAACTTGTGATAAAAGTAGTATGTAGGTACCTATATCAATCACAACAACTACCTACCTTATTTAATAATTTCAAATCCCACGTCCATCCATGGATTATATGAAAATACATACTTTTATGAAGAATCCATCTTTCATTTACTGGATGCATGTTTGTTATACACCTTCTTATAGAAATATTCTCAGGTGCAGCGTACACATTGTACATAAAATAGGGTTATACTTAGCTATAAAGTATCAAGCTTTGCCGTTCTGGGGTTCTCGATAAGCAGCCAGTAATGCACATGCACGTTTGGGAAATAGCTGTAACTTTTGAAATGTAACAAATTGCTATTTTTACCTCTTTTTACTATAAAACAAAGATATATTGCAGGTATTCATAATTATTATCGATAGTAAATTATTGTTTTATCCAAACAATGCAGTGAGTGAATTTCTTGTCATCATATCATTTGATACACCAAGAAACTAGTGATCAAATGTAAGGCTTCTCTGAATCTGATTGGTTGAGATTAACAATTGTTAAACTTTTTGTTAAACAAGAAAATGCAATTTTTCACCCATTTAGGATGGAAAATCAGACTTGAAAAGATACTAGATGGTTCACAATGGTCGATTGTATATGAATTATGTCATTTTGATCTTTTTTGAGGTAAGCTTCAAGAGAAATCAATAATTTTAAGAGTACTTTGACATATGCATGTTCTTCAAAGGGCTGCTCTGATTGGTCAAAGTCTTTGTTAAAATGCGCATGTTGATAAAATCGGGCCTTAATCACGTACTTTCATATCATGTACTGCTGTATAATGCATGTACTCCAAAATTTTCAATTAAAATATATAGTTATTGAAGAACAACAGTATAAATATTTCGGAGCAAGAAAAGGGTTTGAAAAGTATTTGAGATAATCTGCTACTTCCCGTTAATGCCGTAGACTGCATTCAATTTCATTCATTCATTTTCCTATAGAAGATTGAAATTTTTGGTACTGTATTATAAGCATGATTGCCTTTGAAATCACCGAACGGATAATTAAAAAAGATAGATGCTCGAGAAAATTATCTGAGCTCTACTGTCAAGCAAATGGATGTCACTCATGTGAAGAATAAAATTAAGATTATCAGAACAATGTACAAAAAAGAACATGCACTGTTTTGCTGATCGACTATAAACTCATTCAAGTCGTATTCCACTTATGTTGATCAACTACCGTCGGTCAATAGAGTTGACTCGTGAGAACGCGCCTTGATGATTCGTCAGTTGATCAGAAAAAGTTTGACTGGGTCAAACTTTCGTTGTCCAACATAAAAGTTGATCAACTCTATTGAAAGGAAGGTTCTCACAACAGTTTTTATTCAACTTCTGTTAATTAACTACAGCCGGTCAACTAGAGTTGACTCGTGAGAACGCGCCTTAATGATTCGTCAGTGATGAGAAAAAGTTTGACTGGGTCAGACGTTTGTTGATCAACATAAAAGTTGAAAGTATTAAAAACAGATATTTTTAAAAATCAATGGGAATAAGTAGGCACAAAAAACAATGGGGCCATATGCAGAGCATGTCGCCGGCATTTTTTTGTGAAATACGCGCAAAACGCTCAATAACACACAAACACTACTTATTTAGGCTCCGCGGTAGATCCTACCGATTGTATCCCGTGCACCGTGTCGGGTGTTAGGTGGTGTTAGGTGGAATGACCCTGTAAACCACAGCTGTTGGCGTTCGGCTACTGCTCGAGATCAGCGGGTGCCAGAATCTGCCAGTGATCCGCCAGCTTGTGTAGTATCCGAGAGCAGAGCAGGGCGGAGCTTAGAGTGACCCGACTTGTCTTTGTTAATGTACGGTACTCGTGAGAAGGCGCCTTTACCCCGGCTACGTTGACCGGACTAGGCGCAACACGTCATGGCCGCTAGGATGCGATGGCATGGCGTCTGCTTCGGCCTGCAGGCGTAGGAGAAGCGCTGCTACCGCCACGGACGCCAGTCTCACTGGTCCGTCGTGACGCCGCCGATGCACCGCTCGAAGCGTCGTGACGCTCTGGGCCTTCGCGCCAACCGCCATGAGCAACAAAGTCGAGGATAAGACCAAAGACGACCGGTTACAGGGCGTCACCAAGTGCCGCGTCAGAATCGTAAGTCCTACTACAATCTCCAACCCCTCACATCGATTTACACTCTCTACGACTATCTCCGTCTCTTACTCACTTTCTGTATTTCTCTCTATCTGAATGCATTAGTTAGGTTAGGAATATACCTAATGTCAAACGTTGCGTTGACCCTACATCACTCTCTGTGTTTCTCTTTCTCCTGTTTGAATGCACTTGTAGGTTTGGAGTAAACTTAATGTCAAATATTGATCTTCTTGTTGCTTCATTGTGGTTCCTCAATCGCTTTATGCATTTATTAGGTTAGGAGTATATGTCAAACGTTGACCAGTTGACCCTCTTTTGGCTCAATACGGTTCTTCAATCACTTTGTGTATTTTTCTCTATTTGAATGCATTTATTTGATTAGGAGAATATCATTCGAATATCAAATTAATGTGGATCAGACGATCCTCTTACTGCCTCAGTGTGGTTCTTCAATTGCTTTTTGAATTTCTATTTATTTGAATGCATTAGTTAGGTTAGGAATATACCTAATGTGAAACGTTGCGTTGACCCTAAATCACTCTCTGTGTTTCTCTTTCTCCTATGTGAATGCACTTGTAGGTTTGGAGTAGACTTAATGTCAAATATTGATCCTCTTATTGCTTCATTGTGGTTTTTCAATCGCTTTATGCATTTATTAGGTTAGGAGTATATGTCAAACGTTGACCAGTTGACCCTCTTTTGCCTCAATACGTTTCTTCAACCACTTTGTGTATTTCTCTCTATTTGAATGCATTTATTTGATTAGGAGAATATCATTCGAATATCAAATTAATGTGGATCAGATGATCCTCTTACTGCCTCAGTATAGTTCTTCAATTGCTTTTTGAATTTCTATTTATTTGAATGCATCGGTTAGGTTAGGAATATACCTAATATCAAACGTTGCGTTGACCCTAAATCACTCTCTGTGTTTCTCTTTCTCCTATTTGGATGCACTTGTAGGTTTGGAGTAAACTTAATGTCAGATATTGACCCTCTTGTTGCTTCATTGTGGTTCTTCAATCGCTTTATGTGTTTCTCTTTATTTGAATGGATTTATTGGGTTAGGAGTATATGTCAAACGTTGACCAGTTGACTCTCTTCTTGCCTCAATATGGTTCTTCAATCACTTTGTGTATTTCTCTTTTGAATGCATGTATTTGATTAGGAGAATATCATTCGAATATCGAATTAATGTGGATCAGATGATCCCCTTACTGCCTCAGTATGGTTCTTCAATTGCTTTCTGAATTTCTATTTATTTGGATGCACTTGTAGGTTTGGAGTAAACTTAATGTCAGATATTGATCCTCTTGTTGCTTCATTGTGGTTCTTCAATCGCTTTATGTGTTTCTCTTTATTTGAATGGATTTATTGGGTTAGGAGTATATGTCAAACGTTGACCAGTTGACTCTCTTCTTGCCTCAATATGGTTCTTCAATCACTTTGTGTATTTCTCTTTTGAATGCATGTATTTGATTAGGAGAATATCATTCGAATATCGAATTAATGTGGATCAGATGATCCCCTTACTGCCTCAGTATGGTTCTTCAATTGCTTTCTGAATTTCTATTTATTTGGATGCACTTGTAGGTTTGGAGTAAACTTAATGTCAGATATTGATCCTCTTGTTGCTTCATTGTGGTTCTTCAATCGCTTTATGTGTTTCTCTTTATTTGAATGGATTTATTGGGTTAGGAGTATATGTCAAACGTTGACCAGTTGACTCTCTTCTTGCCTCAATATGGTTCTTCAATCACTTTGTGTATTTCTCTTTTGAATGCATGTATTTGATTAGGAGAATATCATTCGAATATCGAATTAATGTGGATCAGATGATCCCCTTACTGCCTCAGTATGGTTCTTCAATTGCTTTCTGAATTTCTATTTATTTGGATGCACTTGTAGGTTTGGAGTAAACTTAATGTCAGATATTGATCCTCTTGTTGCTTCATTGTGGTTCTTCAATCGCTTTATGTGTTTCTCTTTATTTGAATGGATTTATTGGGTTAGGAGTATATGTCAAACGTTGACCAGTTGACTCTCTTCTTGCCTCAATATGGTTCTTCAATCACTTTGTGTATTTCTCTTTTGAATGCATGTATTTGATTAGGAGAATATCATTCGAATATCGAATTAATGTGGATCAGATGATCCCCTTACTGCCTCAGTATGGTTCTTCAATTGCTTTCTGAATTTCTATTTATTTGGATGCACTTGTAGGTTTGGAGTAAACTTAATGTCAGATATTGATCCTCTTGTTGCTTCATTGTGGTTCTTCAATCGCTTTATGTATTTCTCTCTATTTGAATGCATTTATTGGGTTAGGAGTATATGTCAAACGTTGACCAGTTGACCCCTCTTTTGCGTCAAAATGGTTCTTCAATCGCTTTATGTATTTCTCTCTATTTGAATGCATTCATTAGGTTAGGAGTATATAGTGGAGTATATGTCAAACGCTGACCAGTTGACCCCTCTTTTGCCTCAGTACGGTTCTTCAATCACTTTGTGTATTTCTCTCCATTTGAATGCATTTATTTGGTTAGGAGTACATCTAATATCAAATGTTGATCAGATGACTCTCTTCTTACCTCAATATGGTTCCTCAATCACTTTCTGTGTTTCTCTCTATTTAAATGTATAAGGGCCGGTTTCTCAATGTCCAGTTAAAGTGTCAGATAGGTATCTGCCAGATAGCGTTGCTATGGATACAACTGTCAGATAAGATTTACGTGACTTCATAAGTTTAGCCTTCAATTGTTTTAAACAATTTATCTAACAGTTGCTGTTATCTTGTAGATAAATATTTAACTGGACATTGAGAAACCGGTCCATAGTTAAGTTAGGAATATAGCTAACGTCAAACGTTGCGTTCACCCTCTCCTTGTCTATTATGATTCTTAAAACACTTTTTATGTTTCTCCTATTTGAATGGACTAGTAGGTTTTGGAGCATACCACATATTGATCATCTTCTTGGCTTCATTGTGTTTCTTCAATCACTTTCTGTATTTCTTCCTATTTGAATGCATTGGTTGGGTAAGGAATATATCATCATGTCTATCAAAAGATGCTTTTTTTGCCAAGAAACTAGTTAAGCAGACGACATACTGTATGTAATGTAACGGCTATTTTCGCAGAGACTAAGAAGGTCTTTTAGGCATTCTTTATCTGTATGACCCTTATTGGAAGACATCTTGTTCATACTTTTACAGCTTTTCACAGTTCTTCTACTACTAGCATACGAAGTCTTAACGATTCATTGCACCTCGCTGTTTTTTTCTGTTAGCATATCTTGACGTTAAAGCCCTGAAGTTGGCAATAAATATTGCCGAAAGCGTGACTGTCAACACTAGACTTTCTTTATATTTAAACCATAATCGGGTGTCTATGAAGAAAGAAACTTACAGTCTGTATAATAAGAAACTAAGCTAGGCTACACATAACTGTATAAATGTATAATAAATGAATTTTGAATAAAAATTTAGTCAATCTCGAGTGAGCTCGAGAAAAAACAAAATAATTTTTCTATGTTGAAAATCAAATAACTTTACTATTAGAGTAATATGTCGGATACTTTTTGTATGTTGATTTATTCTTTATATTAAACAGCCCTTTTATGTTGAAAAGGACTAAATGTCCTGCACTACATTTTTAAGGAGTATGATGTAAAAAACAGATGTAGTTAAAGTGATAGTACTATACTGTATTCACAGCCAAGCTAGACCAAATGAAAACAAGCCCGCGCGCGTGATCGGCTCGTGTCGGTGGGGTCCCTAATAGTCCAGTACATTATGTGTAAATTGTGTGTTATAATCTGGCAAGTCAAAATATCCAAGGCTGACTGGAAAGTAGATCCAAATATGCAATGTCAAGTGTTAATTGCCTAATGATCATTTCAAACTGGCAACTGGCTACTTTTGAGTTGCAATGGGCTCATACGGCAACTCTTTTAAATAGTCATATAAAATTTCATAATTGCACTGGACTATAGCTAGCGCGTTCGCAGATGATGTTAGCGCACAGTAACCACGCGAATGTTGCATGCGACTGTTTATTTGAAGTCTATCTTGGGATTGAATATACTTTAGATTAGTTCACAATTGGGGTAAAACGTCTATGTATTTTTCTATATCGGTTCTTAGATTCTGAACAGATGTAAGAAAATAGCTTTATCAAATTATTACGAAGAAGGGGGAAAGCAATGAAATCTGCCCAATAAAGTTGAATCACAATCCCTTTCTTACTGAACTACATTTTCTTCGATGATATAACAGCTGCATGAATCTTTGTACCCAAATCATACCATATTGTACTAATACGTTAACATGTGTTGTGTTGCTTAACATAAGTACAAGTGGGAGCAATATTTTTACAACAAACTTTTTTGGATTTCCCTAATAATATAGTGCCTCGTACTGAAAAAAGGAAAAGGCTTATTTTCCTCTGTAACACATAATTGAAATGTTCAACTAGTTTTTTACCTCTCTGATGTGTAAGTACATTATGATGCCCGTAAGCACGTAACTAGATTGCGCCATCAAAAATAATATTTAGGATGAGGTCGTAGTGAAAAAAGTAAAGTTGCCGTTTTACATTATAATATCATAAATTAATCCTAAACTTGACATATATGCTGGAAGTACATCTAAAATATTCGTTGATTGGTATGCATTTAAATAAGGGTTGTAGTATGATGAAAAACGTAAAAGAAAACTCTCTTGTTTTACTACAAACTTGGTCTACACGATCACTCTCTAGTAATTAAAAATAGACGTTTTCCAGCTTCCAAAACCGTCATCATGTATCTTATTTTTATATCCATTTTTCGCTATGAAATTCTAAAGAAACGCGACAGATTTCATTGCCCGAAAGGTCAATTTGTTGATTGATTTTATAATGTGGTTGGATAATGTAGTGGTAGTCGTAAGAAACTGTTCGTGATCTTCGCCTGCTCCTGATATATTGTGGTTGAGTAAAGTTTCAGAATGTCTTCATATTTTCTTAAGTTATGAACCATGCTTTGAAATATATGGATATTTGATAAGCTATTTGATGTAGTAGAGGTGTTCTTATATGTGTAGTTTAGTAACCTTGGTTGACTAGTATTGTTTCATTCAGTAGTTATAGCTTTGAGAAGCAGTGACTTGCTTACCTTTGTCTGATCTCCATTTGAGTAAAGCTAGCTCTGAACCTGATAACATGTTTGAGTATTCTGTATTATCCCCCGGAAGGAAGGTGACCTGCCAATACCACAGCACTTAGGCGCCATTGGGCCCTTTGTAAATCCACCCAAGGATGCTTTAAGACTTTGTTTTCACTCATCCCAAACTAGTGAGAAAGGTGGCGATACAGCTCAGTGGGATTCCCCTTAGCCTGGCTCTGGAAAGCCAGGATCCCCCAGAATGGTTATTGCAAAGCAGGGCTCATCTTCCTGTTCGCATCCCCTGGGTGTATCACTCAATCTCATATTATAGAGACGTTTCCCTAGCTGACGTTGTTCTTAAGCAGCTGAGCAGCCAGAAGTATCATCCCAGGCGGCCTTGAAAGGTTTATGGGTGCTCCCTCTCAACAGTTTTACTATGGCTCTTGAGTGCAAGACACAAAGAGCCTGGGGCCTCAAGATTTTAGTCTCAGCAGCTCTTTTTGCTAAGCAGTCCACTAAAATGTTGCCTTTATATCGTGAGTATTCTGTATTCCCTTTTACCCAGCTACTGCAATTATTATTACAATAGTTGCCGAGAGATGCATGAATTAGTAAAAAGATGAGCTCGCTGTATGCGCTGTAGAGGTATGCCTTCAGAAGCAGTTCTCCATTATAATGGTTGAAATAGAGATTCAGGACTTGACTTGATATCAAGTCAAGATCAAGTCAAGTATTTGTTTTCGAAATTCAAGTCAAGTCAAGTAGTTACACATCAAGCAACTTGAAAATCAAGTTTTTCAAGCTAACTACTTGATTTTTCTTGGAAAAATAATTCTTTTTTGATATTAATTTTATTAGCTGCCAAAACACAATAACAATAAAAATCTATGTATATAATGATGTAGGTAATCTTTTTTCTAAAAAAAACATCCAAAAACGAAAACTCCAACAAACTTAGTTAAATAATGAATGTAATAATATGAAATAAAAATTCGAAACATTCTGAATTCTGACAATAATACATAGAAAAACAACAAACTCAAATTGGGGTGGGTTGGCTCAGTGATTAGAGTCGAGGGCTCGGAAGGTCCCGGGTTGTATTCTCGTTAGAGGCGGAAATTTATTTCTGGTTTTTTCAATCAAAAATAAATATCCATAAAAAAAGCTTAGCGGAGAATCCCCACCTGAGCCTTCACTGTTGGCTTCTAATTAACAGTGTTGTTCCTAGAGTGGCGCCGGGAAACAGCAACAAAACAAAGCCTATTCTTAAAAACATTAAGGTACAGGCAAATTCGTTCAATTAACGACCATTCTGTGTCGGTTGGCTTTAAAGTTTTAAAGTCATCGGGTGCCTGCTTGCTGTCGTAACCTCGGTGATTCCACTATTTTAACGCTTCGATTCGCATTTTACAGATCGATATGAAGTAATTAATATCAAGTAGTTTGATTTTACTTGATATCAAGTCAAGTAGTTCAGATCGAAAATCAAGTCAAGTCAAATATCAAATTTTCAAAAGCTTGAAGTTTCAAGTCAAGTATTTAAGAAAAAACTCAAGCTACTTGGCTTGATGAATCCCTAGGTTGAAAACATCCCCACCCATGTAAAACTTTCATAATTCATAGTTGTATTCGAATACTTTTCACCTCGTACAGCAAAAAGCAATATCTTGTTCCGCATTTTCTTCGTCGCATAATAAACGCGATTTATGTAAATGGAGTCTGGAATACATACGGTACATGTTCCAGAGCCATCAAAGCAGGTTGCGCAGCTGAAATATAAAATAGGTTGACCTAGTTAACTGCGTATGCTTTGGTTTCATACGCAGTTACGCTATTGGTCTTTGTGTACGGGACAAAAAGGGAACATCGACCAGTGTCGGACATCCATCCGATGGGGATAGTGTGATAATGCTGAAATCAGGTCAACATAACAGCTATACATACACATACATGCAATGTATCCTGTATCCAGTGTTACCAATATTCAAGGTTTCACAGGCGATCCACCCACGAGATTCTATTATAATCTACTGTATTTATACTGTAATCATTGGGTTTTTGGATGAATAGGAAAATTATATTATATACAGTCTATCTCAGCTGAAATTTGCCACCTACCTTATCTGTATGAAATTTTAAAAAAATCGTCGTGACACTAAAATTAAAACAATAATGACCAAAATGATAGTATGCTCATGAATGTAAGTTTTCAATTCAACATTTATACCTTGTTGAGAAGCTGAGATTGTAGGCAAGTTTTTTCAGTGGTTGTATGCGCAATGTCTTGCCAATATTTTGAACTAAATATGATTCTATTGAAACTAAAACGAAAATGAGAATTATTTTATTTTTCTCAATATCTGTCTTTTTTCTAAGGTATCGTACCTTATCACCTATTTCATGATGTTATTGAATTAGTGTGAGCGTACTGAACTAAAATAAGCGAAGTTGCCGATTTTTTAATGCAGATTTTTCATGATTTAGACAAAAATGCTAGATTTTGGGTAATTATTAGAATTCCGTTAAAATTAAAAGTCTCAAAAACTATTGATTTTTGTCCACACATATATTAAGCAAAATTTGTTGCATTTTAGCTCTTCTATCATGCCTCGGCAGGAATACGACTAATTACATTAAACCCTGTATATTTATATTGCTGTTTATCAAATTTCATTATATACGTCATAGCAACAAAGCTGCTGAGTCTGTCACTAGTGTCACATAATGACAAGTTGTTAAATAATGATAACTATCGTTATTATTACTTGTGTTTATGATAAATACAATTGTTTCATCCAAAGTGCTAACGCGTACTACATAAATAGTGGAAATATTTAATTTATCCACATTATTCGGAGGACTATCCGCGTTTCTGGGAATGCTCTAATAATAATGCCTCTAAATATAACCACATGAATGTTGATATACTATTATTATACGTGACCTACCCATACTATTAATCTGTCGCTGTTTTAGAAAGCAAAATATTCGCACTGTGCTCCAGTAACCAGAGCTAAACATTTCATACCAATTCCACAAAAATTATTCATCTTCAGAAATATGTTAGTGGATAAAATTGACCACAGTTTATTGCAGAAGTCTATGGTGAACATGAAAACTATTTTAACAATAAATATAGTTTAAAAGAAGATCAAAAAGCTTGCTTTTACAGCACTAAAGAGTGAAAAGTAATTCTTAAAGCTGCAGATACACGTGCTCATAAATGGCATTCTTCTTAAGCATCCTCAAAATTAGCATGCTACTGTCACTAACACATTTCCATTTAATCGCATGACCGCCGGTTCTTTAGCATGCTCGAAATTACCATGCTTATTTCGAGCAAGGCGCGTATACACATGCTAATATAAGCTGAAAATAGTAATGAACGATAGACACAACTAATATTGTGAAAAAAGTGCGGGCAGCTTTGTGTAATTTTTTCCAACATGTATGTTTGTTTGTGAATTTCAGGGTTGCCAGACGGATTTGATGGATTTCCCCCAGGTCAGGTTCAAAAATCCCCCAAATTAGACATATTTGAAAAAAAAAATCCCCCAAAATGTTTTTAACAAAAGTATCAAGAAATAAGTGAATATTATTTTCTTTATGTATTACATATACACTTAGCGATAGGGGAATGTAAACACGTCGAATAAAAGATGTTCTTCTGAAAAACGCATTTTTTTGTCATTCTTGTATACACCGAGAAAACAATCCGTTGAAACTTAAAAAAGGAATAAAGTTTGACAAATATCTTTTGAGGTTGTGGTTTAACAAAACATAAAAAATAGATTATTTCATAGACTAATATTATTAATATGTAATCTTCGTAACAAAAAAAAAATAAACATTTTAAGTAATGTATTAAATATAGCAAACAAAAAATGTATGAGATTAAACTATGAAATTTATTCAAATAATATATCTAAGGCACTGTCATCAAAAACTTTATACATGTCCGCGTTGAACCTGCGTAACATATTCTCATTTGGTGTAAAGTTAGCATAGCCGATTTTCATAGGTGAAATCTCACCCTTACTTAATATTACTTAATATTACGAAAAAAAGTACCCGCAAAAATTGCTAAGGCTTTATTTCCCCCCCCCCCCCTTCCCCCAAGGAAATAATGACCCCCAAAATTTCCCCCAGTAGGCTGAAAATACCCCAAATTTGAGGAAAAATCCCCCAATACGGCAACCCTGGTGAATTTGTAACTCACCTTTATATTAAGAGGTCGGACCAAACATTGAACGCTCCAACTTTGCCGCGAAAACAATTTTGACGGATTCAAATCCATCGGAACAACGGTTGTATCCACTGACTAAGAGATGGTGCAGACACCTTAAAGTTTGTTAATATTACATAGCGGCGTAGCGACGTGAACTTAAAAGGGGTGACATCCAACTGTTCGGGAGTTGGTATTTTTTGGAATTTATTGAGAAAAGTCGACAGCTTTGATCACAGTTTATGCAGTAATTGTAATGATTATGCTATGAGTATTGATCAAAAACCATTGTTCATCTTCATTATACAGTGTATCAATAAATACAGTTTAAAAAGACACGCTTTAATGATAAAGTTAACTAAAACATTTAAAAACAAATATTAAAGAAACACGTCTTTAAAGAGCATCCGATTGAAAAGGTTAAGATGTTTTTTGAAATGAGCTTAAAACAACAATGAACGAAAAATAATGATTGTGAAAAAAGCGTGGGTGCTTTGTGCTATATTATTCATAAAACTTATTTGAAAAATAATTTTTAACTTTTACATATGTTGGTTTTTTAGTTTTTGTAACTATATTTACTCATATTAAGCGGATTACTATCTTCTCTGACAGTCAGGCAGCCATCAAAGCACTGAGTGCTTGGAAAATAACGTCGGGACTGGTCCTCTGCTCTTAACGACATCTCAGCTACACAATGTATCACTGATGTGGGTACCTGGGCACGCTGGGGTAAAGGGTAACGAAATGGCGGATCATCTGGCCAGGATGGGATCCGGCGACAGTTTTGTGGGCTCGGAACCAGCCTTAGGACTATTTGCAAACTTGATTAGGCAAACAACTGGAGAATGGATCCAGAATCAACACTCTTTGAGATGGAACAACATCTCCGTCAAGTTCGGGAACTATTAGCAGGGCCTGCAGAAAGAATAGGACGATTTTGTCTCTCTCTGGTTAGGAGTAACCTGAGATTGCTAGTAGGCCTACTAACGGGTCACAACACCTTCAGGTGTCACTTGTTCGTGATGAGGGTGGTCAACGACCCAACGTGCACGTGGTGTGGTGAAGAGGAAGAATCCTCGGCACACATCTTGTGTCGCTGTGAAACCCTGGGTTGTCACAGGCAGACTATGCTGGGCTCAAGAATCTTGGAACCAATAGATATAAAACGGATAGGACCTAAGAATGTACTTGCCTTTGCCAAAAGGGCAGGTCTTAGGAACTAGCGCGGATAGAGGCGCAAAAGGGCCCATCGTGTGGCCTATGTACCAGCCACATTCCGTGCTGAATAGCCTCTGGTCCTTATTCATTCATTCATACTCATATTATATGGAGCAACCTAGTGCTCCATTTCCAGCATGTTTTAAGGAGCTAGTCATCACATATATTTCAGTATTTTCAATGCTATCCCAGATATCGAATTTATAATAATATATACTTGTATCTCAAAAGCTTTATGACATAAAAACCTATAAAAATAGCATTTCCAGGCTCTCACATAAAAATACATCATTCAACATCTGTACGGTTTAAATCTATCACTTACATCAGCTTACCCCGATTTATCGTTTATTTTATATAGCCTGCTCAGATCTTGTAGCAGGGCGTTTTCAGTTTCAACTCAACAGATACAGAAATAGAAGTTAAGATGAGGAACTAAATATTTGGGGTACGCTTAAATTGCGGTTGAAAATAACCAGAGTTAATTGGGAAGAGTACAGAGTGTTTATATGTATTTAGAAACGGCAATTGGCATATTCTCAGAGGCCATACAAGACGTGACCCAATTAGATATATACAGGATGTCTGGGTTTTGGTAAGAGTGAAATATTAATTCTTTACTTGCCTGTTTCCTTATAAATCTATGAATCTTTAGTCGACAATTAAATCTAGAGTATACTCATACTCATACTTATATAGTTTATTGACTTTTTACATGATTAGGCATGCTGTAAGCATGCAGAATAGATACAAGAAGCCTTAAAAGGATAGACATTATAAATATTAATAATATAAATTACACTACTAAAATTACAAATGTTGAAGATTCAAGTAGAACATGAAAAGAAATGTGAAGTAATAGTAGTAATAATTAAAGTAAGGAAAAAGAATACAGCAAACATTGGTAAAACATACAAAACTGATAAACAAATGAACATAGATAAATTAACAGGAGCGACATTGATGACTGACTTTTTTGTAGGTGCCTAGACTAACATTTACTGTGAATTTGTGATGAGACAGGTATTAGACAACCGGAATGGCTGCATAACTATTGGCGGAAGAAAAATATCCAGCTTAAGATTTGCTGACGATACAAACCTTATTGCTGCTTCTCAGGAAGAACTAGTAGCTGTATTAAACATCTTAGAACAACACAGTGCAGCGTATGGTCTTGGTATTAACTACAACAAGACCAAGGTTATGATCATAGATAGAGAGCACGATAGTCATCGAGCAATAAACTCAGTAGGCCGTTGTGAAGTAGTTCAAAGTTTTGTGTACCTCGGTTCTTTGATTGACAATTCGGGTAGCTATGAAAATGAGATTCGACGACGAATTCAGGCACGTGTGGCCATGACAAAGCATACTAAAATATGGCGTGACCATAACATCACTAAAGCT
The DNA here is from genome assembly GCA_951848785.1 of Callosobruchus maculatus. Taxonomy (NCBI): domain Eukaryota; kingdom Metazoa; phylum Arthropoda; class Insecta; order Coleoptera; family Chrysomelidae; genus Callosobruchus; species Callosobruchus maculatus. The sequence continues at coordinate 22,390,984 of CATOUR010000041.1, read as the reverse complement.
ACCAAAATGTCGCTGGTTCAGTCTCTTGTGTTTTCCATATTTTTGTATGCCTCGGAAACTCGGACTGTTAAAAAGGCAGATCGAGCTCGCATAGATGCTTTTGAAATGTGAACGTGGAGAAGAATGCTAAGAGTTCCTTATACTGCCCGTCGAACTAACGTTTCCATACTGAATGAGCTCGGTAATCCAAAGAGACTCCTCCATTGTGTCGACGAGAATGCTTGCATTCTTCGGACATATACACAGAAGCGATAATATAAGGAAACTTGTAGTTCAGGGTCATGCTCCGAGTGGGCGGCGCCGTAGCCGTTCCCCTACACGCTGGGTGGATATGACGAAACAGTTGCTGGATATGAGTATCAAGAGCGCTACTGAACTGACAGTAAATCGCGAACGATGGCGAGCTACAGTTCTCAAAACTATTGATAATATTCGTGTCGGCAATACTCTAGCTCCGACTTAACGCATTTTACGAGTCCACATGTCTGTTAAGACATTGTGACTATGATGATGTAAAAACAGTGCTCCAGAAAAAATTTCTTGGAAAAAACTTTAAAACCATTCAAGCGCATATCCTTGCGCATGTGCTTGCACAATGAGTCCAGTTTATTATAAATATGTATGTTGACCCTATTCATCTGTGTCATGCGTAGTCTGCTTTTCAGAGGAATGGTCGATTGCGCATTTCTGGTATTATAATTGTGACTAAATGCTAGCGCTGTGAATGCGCCAAGATTTTTATGGATATGGATGAGTGTCTGGAAAATATATATACAGGGTGTCCCACGACGATTAAAACAAGCAAAATATCGGAACTTGGTAGCAGTAGCGAATTATAACTTTGGGGGTTTAAATTAGAGCAAATATAGTATCTTTTCTTATTACTGTGTCGCCCAATGAGGTATTTGTTTTTGGTCACGTGACGTCCGATTCAAAAATTTTAATGGGACACCCTGTATAATTGTCACTTTTTGTATTCCTCCCGATAAAACAATTCCAACAAAATAGCACACTTCTCTAAAGTGATTAATTCAAGAGCTACAGGTACTTAAAGGTTGGTACCACTACCATTGATTATAACAATCATGTATCCCTACAGTTAAATTACTTTGGTAGTGTTTCAGAATGGTAATGGTAACTTGTTTAGCTCTTCTATCATAATTATCCCGACAGGAATACGTCGAATTACGAGTACATTAAACCCTGTATATTTCAAATTAGTCATTTAACAAACATCTTGTACTTCAAGATGGCTACAGAGGTGGTGGAAATGTTGATAATCATTTTTTTTGAACTAGCTCGCTGCTTATCATTCAAAGCTTAGACGAAATGGTAAAATAGTGCACATCGATTTTTTGCCCTTCTCTTACTGATAGATTTTATTTTTTTTTTTTGATGGTAAGCAAACATTGCTTATTTAGATCGTGAATTTTTTATATGGTACTCCCACTAAAACGTGAGTCCATTTCGATGGACATTATTAAACCAGAATATCGACTCCAATACTAATGGTACTGCGTCCCATTTATTCTCGTAACTGTACCCGCATAACTTCATGGATCCCCATGCTGTAGCATCCATTAACTTCTATGTGTATACGAACACAATTTCCCTTAGATAATAGAAACATACCAACAAACCATGAACAAGGGAAGCTCGTCAATGTCAGACCATTTACATTATGTCTGCAGACCACTGTGCTGGTATTTGGTGTGCACACAATATTTGGTAGTGGCGTAACTCAGCAAGGCCAGAATATAATTTTTTGAAGAAATTAAGGTACCGGCTTTGGTAGATAGATAGCGAACCAATACTTTTTCAAAGTACTGCTTCCCAATATCTGTATGTTGCTACTACTAGTACGAGTTTTGCCAGCCAGGCACTATCTTGCAATTCGTCTGAGACCTAAATCACACTGACAAGCTTTAATAAAATCGAAACGACGTCGTCTGTGATTAGTTTCGAATTAATGAATGTAATTGCTACTTTTTAATTGAGTTACGTTGCTTTTTAGCATAAACCGATTGTCGGGAGTGTTAAATGAGTGTTCTACAAAAAGAGTCTGTTTGTTGTCGTACCCGCAGGTTTCTATACCTGATGCTTTTAAACGGGTCACATAAACAGTGCTCGGATACTCAAATTAAACGCTCAGGTACCGGATTTGGTAGATAGATGGCGAACTGCTTCACAATATCTATATGTTGCTACTACTAGTATGAGTTTTGCCAACTAGGCATTATCTTGCAATTTTATTTATTCGTCTGAGACCTAAATCACATTGACGAGCTTTAATAAAAGCGAAACGACGTCGTCTGTGATTGGGTTCGGATGAATGAATGGAATTGCTACTCTTAAATTGAAGAAATTAGTGAAATTGGATGGAATTATTCGAGAACAGCTGAACACTTATGCTCTTCAAAGAGTTCAGAGGTCTTCTCGGGTTTTTAGGCCGCCGTCTGTTGGAGTTTCTTCCTAACGTTTCACTGGCACGAGTGGCAAGTATCTTCAGCTATGAGTTGTCAGGTAGCTTTCACACAAGTTTTTAGTATGTTTTTCATTGATCTTTTTATTGTGTACATAGATACGTTTGCTAGATAATTAGAGACCCAAGACTTTGGTCAACATTATCTCCCTTTAAGGATCCCAAAAAAATCTTAGTTTACGATTTTTTGAGCAATTCCTCATAAATTGAAAGGTAATACATGCACTAGTCTTGATCTGGTTGCCTGCATTCTTATAAGAGCAACCAAAAATTAAACGTTTGAATATTCATCTGATCTGACCAACACTGAATCTAAAAAAATCACATCATCTGCTATTGTAAAGTTTGTCCCATCATCCTCAATCACCGTTTTGCTTTAGAGGCCAGTGAACCATACCATTTGCATTTTATTTTAATTTAAAGGACTGATAATACAAATTATGTAATATTTCCTATACAACTATCTCCTAAATGCTATGTTCTTATATTCATATATTGGCATTCAAGCGTTGACCTTATATTGTATTGGTATAAATATTTCTGTTATATTGTATTTTTATTTATCAATCTTTATTTTGTATTTTACAATAAAACACTGTATTGTATTCTTCATCCACTTTTAGCTTTTCTAAGTTGAAAAGCTTTATAACAGTGTATTTTAGATCCGATTATATTATTTAGTTATTTTATTTTATCTATTACAATTCCCAACAATACAATACCACTTATAGGGTGAAGTGAAGTTTTTTATGAGGTTTTATATACTCGATATTTTACAATGAAATATGTCAACCCGTCTACTTATGAGATTATAGTTTCTGCATATTGTGAACTGTGTGTTTTGCGGAGAAATACTATTCTAGGTATGCTGAACATTAGTTGACTAGAAATAATAGAATTATCAACATGTCTGTTAAGACATTGTGACTATGATGACAATTACATACTAGATTGTATGTCCAGGTTCCAAGCTACTAACAAGATGTTTCTCAAGTACTGACTCTTGGGGTATACCTCAGAGGAATATGTGAGGGGTATACCAATAGGTGGATTTGTATATCTGAATTACTTCAAATTTATTCACCAATATGATATTAAGTCATTGTGGTGTGGACTCACACAGAGGCTTTTCCACTGAAATTAAACATTGAGAAGCAGCATGCATAGTAAAAATAGTCTATTTGCATATGTGAGCTGGAAATAAAAATGAAAGTCAATGTAGTTCACAGTGATTTTGAAAGAAAAGGATTAGGGAAGTGATTCAAAAGAACAACTTTATAATGATCTCTAACAATACTGGCAAATATGCGAATATCCGCAAATGCGAATATTCGTTACATCACTACTGTGCTCAGCTGTTTTTTTTGAAGGCCTAATAGAACTGATATTTACTGATATCTGATATGACAATTTCACTTTACTTAGAAATATCTCACTTCACTTACAAAATGAATGCGCCTGATGACATTTTACTTTCTAAGGCTACGTTACATAGATAACAAAGATTTTGTCAGTATATACGTTACAATTTTGTAGATTGCTTAAAATTTAAAACCCCTTTCCAGATACCACGTAGCGCTTCTGAGTAAGCCATCAACTATAAATACTGCACTTATAATTCATAGCATGAGAAACAACCTTGATATATTATTACTACTCAATATCAACATGCTGCCTCCGACAACAGGTAATCAATACGTGGACAGTTATAAGTATTTACATACGCCCATTTCGTAATGCAGCAGTCTGTTTGTGGGTAGGTAACGCTCGAATATAATGCACTTAACGATAATTACTACAAATATCGAATAAATAGATTACGAGTTTTCTCCTCGGACCTGTGGAGCATTCTGTTTCTTAGCCGTCTCTTCTATTTTTGAGCACTTTATCGATTTTTTGTGGGTGGTATCCAGTTATCCATTTACCCAATAATTACTCAGTCGCCTGCAATTAAGCGCTTAAGCGCTTTCAATTCTACTGGGTGGCCATCAATTGTTTTTTTTATATGATTTCTATAATGCACCAACTATACTGAACTATGATCCTATATAAAATATAAACAATTATAAATCAAAAATGGCGTCAAGCGTCTTGAAATAGACAATATTCAGTTTCTTTGAAACATCTGGAAACGAGGTTTTAGCGAATTTTTCGTTTTTTGTTTTCTCTTCCGACACTGGCAAGAGTTCCATAAGCGATACATTGTTACCATTTCTTCCATGGTAGTAATATGGTATCAAAATTTCATCACAATTAAGGGAGTAGTTTCCACACGTTAGGATTATAAAAAATGTACGTATCAAATTATTCCACAGATATAAAACTCATAGGCAATAATCGGAGAAGTTTAAAAAGCACAAGATATCACCAAAGTCACTTTTTTCTGCGCAATGTAGAGTCTTTTAAGAAGATAACAATACATGTCTGAGTTTTCAAACCCCCACCTGCACAATATCCCTCCAAAACAACTTGGATAAGGATTAGGGACCCCTAAAACGCCTAAAAAGTTTGGAGGGCTTCTGATAATTTTTTGTATTTTACCAATTGCTCCGCCACCAATGCACCGATTTTCAAAACTATAGTAACATTACCTATTTTATCACAACGTGGCTAGAAAAATCGCCAATAGACTGATGTCTGACAGACAGACAGGCAGAGCGACAGAAACAAGTGACGTGGATTTTCGTTATGTAGATACTACTACTACTATTAATGGCAATGAAGATCAGATACTTATTATTTTACATTGCTACTGGAATCTTGTTGAGAGCATTGCTCTGAATATTCTCATGCCCCTGCTTAGCAGTATCAATGTACAATATAACAAGATCAAGCTATTACAGTTAATTTAGTGGAATAATTTTATCCTGTAATACGTAATTGGATTGGAAATTGCTTCTATATATACTGCGATGACATAACGATTAAAAGCAGCTTGCATAAAATGACAAGCAATTGCATGATTTCCAATTTCAGTCAGAATAGGTTAAGAAGATAGGTCATTTAATTGCAGGAAAGTGATATTGGTACACACATGCTATATTAAACAAATTACCCAAAGACGAAATTTCTGAAACATAATCCTGATAACTAAACCTTGAAATCGTGGAAGTATTTAACGAAGCGCTGGGTGTAGTTTCCCCTTTACAAACTGATGATATACCTACAGAGCGTATCATGTACGTGGGTCTGTTTTTCTGGGAAAAATTCAGAGGATTTTTCTTTTATAGCTTAAAATAAAGTAAATTACATGCTAAATATCTTTACCAGTCAGCATTTCGTCAGATGTATTCATGCGAGAGTGCTATTCATCTAACTTTATGTAAATTTTAAGATAAACTAGATAATGATATGTTTATTATTGCTGTAGTCCTAGATTCAAAAAAGGCTTTTGAAGTATTGATAGAAACAAACTGTCAGCCAAAATGAAAGTTTATGGGATTACTGGAAATGCTATAATTGGTTTTACCGCTATTAGGATAGGAATCCGAAAGTGAGAGTATGTCATAATATTTCACAATGTTATTGATGATGAAACCGGGCTACCTCAGGGTGCAGTATTAGGGCCACTTCCGTTTATACTATAGTATAGCGTTTATTGTGAATATAAAGTAAATAAAATACAATAAACAACAAGTGCCCCAAAAAAGTTAAAAACTTATGCTTGGGTACAAGGTAATTATTATAAAATAGAAACAACAGATAAGGGTTAATTCAGGAATATTTGTATTCTATTGATATTAGTAATAATAGGTATTACATATATGTCTACAAGTTGGTGAATTCTAATGCGATTATTATTTACTATCCATTGTTTTGAACCATTCTTTACGTATTGTAAAATATATGTATGTATTATAATCCACGCACAAGGTCAGCACCTTCTGTGGGTCAAACAATTTATTTGCCCTGTATTGTTGGTGAATAAATTATTATTATTATTATACTTGAATGATTTAAAGGCACTAGACATTTTATGTTTTCTGGTATCTAATTGTATAGTCTTGGAGCAAGAAATGTATGACATCGTAATAAAGTATTTTTCCTTGCTTTTGGTACAACATTACATGCATATCTTATGTCATATTTATGATGATATACATACATCTCTTTATTGACAGAGTTCATCAACCTGTTTGCAAATGACTTTGTATAAGGATGTTTCGATAGTAACAAAAATGCAAATATAGTGCTAATGAAACGAAGAATGTAAATCTTGAAATGAAAAATGGAAAAAAATGAAGATCATCAAATCAGATCACTGGATGTCATAGTTGCGGGTCGCTGGTGGTACTACAAGATGGCGCGAGGGAGTCAATTAATTATAAAAAATAATAATAATTTTTACATTTCAAAAATAAGGAAAAAAGCACAATGAGTTCTCTATGTTTTACGGGATATGAAGCATTTAACAGGTTACCCAGCTCTGTCAAGGAAAATTCTACTGTTGGTAATTTTAAGAGAGAGCTCGGTTTGTATGTCAATTCCTGAATGTTTAAGAGCCAGGTCTTCTGGAAATTATTATGACTGTAGTTTTTATTGTGTGAGTTTTCTATTATAATACTACAGTTAATTTTATTTTGTTGTTTTATTGAATCTATTTTTAACGTAGGTTAGGTTGAAAGTGAGTGGAGCAATTATGCTTCCTTCTACTGCGACTCTATTGTGTCTATTGTGAAATTTCCCTGAAATCAGTAGGTCCCATTTGGGGGGGTCCGAAAGTCTGACACGTAGCTCGTTTCGGTACTGAACAGGAGCACAATATGTGCTATGTGACTGTCCGTTACTCCTTCTATACCTAATATCCGCAAGTGATTCCTCAGACGAAAATGTCCTGTCAACAGACCAACTAAAATAAGCAGCTCATTCCTCTTCCATTTTTAACGTAATTTTTACACGGATGATTATAATTAATTCGTTTTTCATTAGTAGTAAGGTTATCCTATGTAAAATAAATGTCCTTCTTTTTCTATTAATGGCCCAGTGAGCGCGATGGAACAATGACGAACTTCTAAAATGGCAAAATGTTTTCAAAATCCGTGAAACTGTTCCAAGAGAATCAATTACAAAACTAACTCGCTCTTAACTAAGCATGCGTAAGCATGCGCTTGATGAAAGGTATATTTTCCTTTTGTACTAATGAGACGGTAACCGTGTCCGCTATCTATGATGAAACGCGATTTCCTGACCTGTTACGGGGTAGTTTCCTATCAATTTCCGTAGATAGATGAGGAAGGAGAGGCCTTTCCATCAAAACAGATCGATTTTTCTACATGAAGTTTTTCCTTTTCGATGTTATCCACTTCCGGTCTGCACACGTAAAGATGGAGTGGATTTTCGAGTGAAAGAAAACAGGAATAAAATGAACGCCGCATGTTACATCTGCCCCTCAAATTGAATTTTGAGCCCATCGAATGAAAAAAGCTAGAGCGGTGAAAGGGTTTTTCATTTAGGCATGAAGATAACTGATTTAGTACAGGCAGTATGTTGGACCGTATATTAGAGCCGTTTATCAAAATGTCAAAATTTATTCTATAAAAGAGCGTATATTATATTCCATTCATTTAGTATATCCCTTAATAGGGATGGCAGTTTGGTATGCCAACGGTCAGGTGTAGTCTGAGAGACTACGCATTTTAAAAGCTTAGTTATAAACAAAAATTGGTGTAACAAATATTTCATGAACAAGGATTTCCAGGTATTAAGTAGGTAGTAATCGGTTTATATTATTTGAATTTTTGTTGGGTTGTTGTTGGATGAATCCGAAAGTCTGACACCTGGTTATTTCCAGCACTGGACAGAAGCAAAATATGTGCTCCGCTGTTTCGTCGTCCACAGAGCAGAAACGACGGTCCGTTGTTTGTTCCATAGACCTATCTACCGCAAGTGGTTTCTCAGACGATAGTGTCCCGCCAACAGCCCAACCAGAATGTGCAGATCATTCCTGCTCCATTCTATAATCTTCGAGGAACGTCTTCGAGTATAGCAGCCCTGGTGTATCCCGCCAGTGCAGGAGTGCTTTCCTCTGGTTTTTTGGCAGTGTTTTGACAATATCCGAAAATGGTTTTGGTTCTATGAACACAGATTTGGTTGCTCCTCTTGCGAGTGTGTCAGTCAATGCATTGCCTTCCACTCCGCTGTGACCAGGAGTCCAAACGAAAGTTACTTTGTTCCTTGTTCACTCAGGAGATGTATGCAGTCCTATACGAGTCTTGCGTCAAGCCGGTTGAAGCCCAGTGCCTGCAGGGCAGTCTGGCTACCAGAAAATGCCGAAAAAAACCGACTGCTAGCGGGATTCGAACCCGCGCCTCCGAAATTGTAGTGCGACGCTCTACCAGGTGAGCCATGGCGGTCATGGCAACTCATTCGGCGAAACGCTCATTAAAGGCGTCGAATTTGCGCCAACTGACAGCCCCAATTCCATGATATCCCACAACAGATTTCTGCAAATGTCCGCCAGAAATTTAGTCATCAAATACATCATTGTTTGGGCAATAAAAGTGGTATTTTCGTGTGTTTTTGTTATCTATTTGAATAAATTAAGATACGTAAAGGTTGTTCTAATTTCCTGAAAATGAATCGACCAATTTTACAACTCAAACGTGGAAATAAAGGGGTTCGAGATATCTTTGAAACAAGATATTATTCAATACCCCTTGTCGTTTGATATTTTATGGGGATTACCCTGCGTGGCAGAGGGTATAAGAGGTGGAGTAGTTTTTGGTTAAAAAGTTGTCCCCTTGACAAATCTTTTGTCGCATCTCGGGATTTTTTCTTTTTATCAGTGGTTTTCGAGAAATCGGTGATGAGCAGTTTTCAAATGAATACCCTGTACAGTTTGCAGCCTGCAGTTTGTCAGATTACGCCGGCGCCGGACGAGTTAAGAAATATACAATACCTGTGTGCGTTTTAAAATGGGATTTGAAACAGTTATCGATGAACGACATTGAAGGCACATTACAGTTACTTTCAAGAGACATTTTATAGCTGCAGGTTGTTTAAAGACTACTTTAGACTGCGCAATTCTATAATAGTAGATAATTGTTTTACATCTCCAGGCCTCCCTCGATCGCACATACCACGGTTCTCTTCGTTTTCGTGATAGACCAATAAAAAAAATGAAATCAAGTTGACTGATTCAGTACTTCCCACACATTAAGGTAAAACCAGTCTATTATTTTCCCAAAGCATGAAACTATAATCTGAGATCCCTTTGCAAACAAATAACTGCCCGCACCCCCCTCCCCCCGCAAAAATGTGTGTGTTTCAATGTAGCTGTGGCTCTTGAATTAATCACTTTAGACCTCTAGTGAGCTAGTTTGTTGGAATTGTTTTATCAGGAGGAACACAAATGTACAGGGTGTCCCATTAATAATTTTGAATCGGACGTCACGTGACCAAAAACAAATACCTCATTGGGTAACACAATGACAAGGAAAGACACAACATTTGCTCTAATTTACATCCCCGAAATTACAGTTCTCTACTACTGGCCAGCTCCAGTATATTGCTTGTCTTAATCATCGTGGGGCACCCTGTATCTGTAAAGTAAATTAATAATACATCAATGAATTACCAATCTGATCTTTACGTGGACAAAAAAAGGAATATGATTCTATCCCTTGTTACCGTAATTGATGGCACCAACGCCATGTGGATACCTAAGTGGTTTGAAATTTGAAAACCTGTAATAGGTTTCTGAAAGGGGCGCCTGACAATATTGCTTTTGCTCAGTTTGTACTCATTTTGGTGCCATGCCATGTGATAACAAGATATAATTATATAAATTACCATCAACAGACTGCACTCCTATATGTTTATGGTTTCAACTGTTTGTTCATTTATTCGTAATTGTTGTGTTGAATGAATGAATAAGGACCAGAGGCTATCCAGCACAGAATGTGACTGGTGCATAGGCCACACGATATCCATTTTATCTCTATTGGTTCCAAGGTTCTTGAGCCCAGCATAGTCTGCCTGTGATAACCCAGGGTTTCACAGCGACACAAGATGTGTGCCGAGGATTCTTCCTCTTCACCACACCACGTGCACGTTGGGTCGTTGACCACCCTCATCACGGACAGGTGACGCCTGAAGGTGTTGTGACCCGTTAATAGGCCTACTAGCAATCTCAAGTTACTCCTATCCAGAGAGAGACAAAATCGTCCTATTCTCTCTGCAGGCCCTAATTGTTGTGTTACTGTTATTATACATAGCTGGACAGATACACATACCAACTTTAATTTTCTTGCAAAAAACTATGGCAGTCACATTTTCATTTTCTGCATCGGCATGGCATTGGTTTCCAATCTACAAGTGCCATCTTTTCTATGCTTCTGAGGAGCAAAGATCTGGATAACTAAATTAATCACTATATAAAAGTATAAAACATTATCGTTACTAATATTATGACTGACATAAAAGCATGACTGCAATGTGGCCAGGTTTAGTCATATAGTCATATAAAAAACGACAAGTCCTAAGCAATTTTGTTTTCATTTCAAAAGTCAAATGAAAATCAAATATTGCAACTGCAGATCAGATATCTTTTAATATATTTTTGTTTGTTTGAATCTGCATTTCCCTCATTCAAACTCTATTAGAAATAAGAAAACCAAGCTTTGACAGCAATCTTTTTTATTATTTTTATAATTTCTATTATACAAAAATTTGATAAACATCTTTCCCGATGCGTAGGTGAATCAGGAAAGTTCCATTTGTAGCATGCTCACTTGTCGTTACACACTGTGATATGCTTGATGTTTAGCGAAGCGCTTAGTAAAACACTTCATGCTCAAAACTTTGTATATATTGATCTTTTCTTGTTACAAACTACAGATGTATCTTATATCTAATCAAAATCCTATTCACATACTTACGCACCGGACTGGTAACCTCTTTGCGAATTGAAGCAATACAATATACTGGGCGTTATCAGTTCCCTTCGCATTTATTTATATATTTAGCGTTGGCATACAATACATCATTAAAATAAGAAAGAAAGAAAGGAAAATTAAATTTGACTTTCAGCATTGACTAACATTATGTATAATATGAAACGAAAGGACATAGAAAATTACAAACAAACATTTAATGTTTTAATGTCAATGGAGTTTTCCGTTGCGTTCAGGAACTCATTGAATCTTCCATTGAAGCATCTTAGAGGGCATTCTTCAGTGATGTGGCGGATGGTCTGCTGTGGATCTCCACAATCACACTGTGGATTGGGAACTTTACCCCATTTATGTAGAGTATCAGCACATACTCCATGGCCCGTTCTGACTCTATTCAACGTTATCCATATTTTCCTCGGTAATTCCATTCCGTGGGCTTGGTGACTATGCATGGCATTTGTTGGATTTCGTACGGCGCATTATTTTCCCAGTGTGTTCTCCATTACTAATCTACATCACAACCCTTAATCTACTATAAATATACACATATTAAAACTATACTGTATTCACAGCCAAGCTAGACCAAATGAAAACAAGCCTGCGTGCGTGATCGGCTCGTGTCGGTGGGGTCCCTAAGAGTCCAGTACATTATGTGTAAATTGTGTGTTATAATCTGGCAAGTCAAAATCTCCAAGGCTGACTGGAAAGTAGATCCAAATATGCAATGTCAAGTGTTTATTGCCTAATGATCATTTCAAGCTGGCAACTGGCTACTTTTGAGTTGCAATGGGCTCATAGGGCAACTCCATTAAATTTCATAATAGCACTGGACTATAGCTGGAGCGTTCCCAGACGTTAGCGGACAGTAACCACGCGAATGTTGCATGCGACTGTTTATTAGAAGTCTATCTTGGGATTGAATATACTGTAGAACAAATGCATATCAATTATGAGGAAATATTATCTAACGTTATGATTCTCCACACATTTTCCCGCACCGTTGATTGCACCCAGTGCACATTCGAGTGTGCGACCTCAACCTAATCGGCATGGTCTTCCGGTTGCTTGGTCCGGAAACCATCTGGGTCCGGCGGTGGAGACGCGGGCTCGGGCTCCGGGGGGCATGCGTCGCGACGCGGGCGTCGTGACCACGCCGCGCGGCGACGCCCGCGACGCTCGGTGCCGTCGACCTGCTGGCAGTTAGTAGCCGACTAGATCGCACACGCACCCTCTGCCGCCTTGGCGCGCATTCAAATCACTCATCATTCAACGCCAAGCGTCACGCGGAGCCGCACGCCTCTGCCACTGTCATAGCGCGGTCGCTTCCGGACTTTTTTCCTCCTCCGGGCGTGCACTATGGGGGCTCCGGGGTCTCAGGTGGGGTTTGTGGACGCCGGTCGTCGTCCCGCTCGTTAACTTGTTGATCGGATTTGTGGTTGGAGACTCGTGTCTTGGTGAGTTTATAATTAAACAGTGTGGTTTTATAGCATATCGAATAAAAAAGTAATTTTAAGTGATTAGGTTTAGTCCACATGGTTAGATAAAACTAAGAATTACTATCATACCTTTTCTGGCTGCCGTTATTAATAATAACTAAGAATTTCTACCATAACTTTTTTAGCTTTAGTTTTCCCAAATTACATTTTTAAAGCATCAATTGCAGTTTCAAATATTCAGATGAATTTTCTAAATAAGTATTTCTATTATTCCTTTTCTAGCTGTCTCTCTTAATTATGACTAAAAATTTCTACTCATACCCTTTTTAGCTGTAGTTTCTCAAATTCAATTTCTAAAGTATCAAATGCAGCTTCAAATAGTCAGTTGTAATTTTCAAAGGATCAATGGTAATTTTAAATAGTCAGATGGAGTTTCTGAAGCATCAAATGTAATTTGAAATAAAAAAAAAATAAAGAATTTCTAGTATACCTTTTCAAGCTGTAGTTTCCCCAATTACATTTCTAAAGTTAAATGCAGTTTCAAATAGTCAATTGTAAATTTCAAAGTGTCAATGGTAGTTTTAAACAGACAGATGGATTTTCGGAATCATCAGATGTTATTTGAAATATAAAAAAAGAATTTTTACTATACCGTTTCTAGCTGTAGTTTCCAAAATAATTTTTTAAAGCCTTAAATGCAGTTTCAAATAGTCAGTTGTAATTTGCAAAGTATCAGTTGCATTTTTAAACAGTCAGATGGATTTTTTAAAAGCATCAAACGAAATTTCAAGTAAAAATTAAAGAATGTCTACCTTACCTTTTCCCAAATTACAATTCCAAAGCATCCAATGAGTTTCAGATAGTCAGTTGTTATTTTCAAAGTGTCAATTGCAGTTTTAAATAGTCAAATAAATTTTCTAAAGCATCAAACGTAATTTCAAATAATTTTAAATGTCAATGCGTCAATTGTACTTTAAATAGTCAAATGAATATTCGAAAGCACCGTATTAATTTAAAGAGGACTCAAATGATAGTTCTAAAGCGTCAATTTTAGCATCTAAGGTGTCAATTCAATATTATTATGTTCCTGGGTTCTGCATAGTTCAAAATAACTATTATACGGTAAAACGGAAGAATGTCACAATCCTGTTTGAATTTGATATTTAGGTATTTATGTAGATAGAATAAGGCAAGGATTTTGTAGTACGATATCCAGCTTGATTTCTTTGTCGTGTAAAAACTGACACATCTTGAAAAGAGGATAAAATTCCAAAGAAGAAGCGGGACCAGATTTATCAACTGAATAACTCCGTATGCTCTAAGGTGTTATGAGATAGTGATAGTATATAGGAAACCTCAAGATTCGTTGTCATCTACCAAAGTTTGAAAGAAATATCGAGGGTGAAGTTTTGTGGATGGATTCCTAAATAAGTTGTAGAAAAAATTCAAAACAAAAATATGTAGTTACTGAATTACATATAGATAAAACTCTAAAAACGCTACCTTGTTGTTTTTAGTTGATGTATTTGAATATTTAAAAAATTCTTTAAATCCAATTGAAATGGACATTACATTTGACGCTTTTGAATATTTGATTTATTTGAAAATATAAATGACCCATTGGAAATTAAAATTAACTGTTTGAAATTACATTTCACGCGTTAAATAGATCAGAAAGCAACATTACATACTACCATCCCACAGCATATCACAGCCCAAATATCATTAGACCCTTTAGAACAGGCGTACCGACAGACAGACAGACCAAGGGAAATTGAAGACACGGAATTTTATGACTTGTGCTTCATATTATGTATGCTCCCAAAACCAGAAATTTCCGTGATTGCAGTACTCCACTCTGCAACAATAATAATAATATTTCGAAAGTCTGTAATCTTGAAGACTTGTATAGTATTGTACGGTTTTTTCTAAATTCAGCCATTAACAGGCAACATTTTGAACACTTACCGTATAATAAAAAATGATATTTTTATCTGTTTTTGCTTTATCTCTGAACAAGTTAAGATACATAAAAGATTTAAAAAATCAAACGTCAAAATAACATACAGACATATCTTTGAAACAAGCTATTACTCGATATCCCTTGTCATTTAAAATTTTTAAGGTGAACTCTGGGGGAGGGGGGGGCAGAGGGCACAAAGGGGTGAAGTAGTTTTTGGTTAAAAAGTTATCCCTCTTGACAAATCTTTTGACATGTGTCACCGTTTTTTCTTTTAATTGGTGGTTTTCGATAAATCCGTGGTGGGAAGTTTTCAATGAGCAGTTGAACACTCTGTAAAATTATCTCTGCAAGATGTTGATCGCGATACAAGTGAAGCTTCTGAACAAGTGAATGTAACTAAAAAACAATACTTTAGTATATCATAGTGTGCACAAAGCTTAGAAAATCATTTTTGTCGTCAACACTGACCTGATCCCTGATACTAAGTACCTAAAGCGACTTTCCAATGTTGGAAACAAAATCCGGTATAATGGACATAATTACTTTTTAGTGCAATAGGTATGTTTACTTGGATTTTTTGGCTGGAATGCCCCTACAAACAAAACAAAGGAACGACAACTGTTGCGCTTCAGTTCTCACAGTGCTTTACCCGTATTTTGTTGGTTATCGTGGGAACATCAACCATTCTATTTCCGTAACGACCTGAGTTTGCTGGTACGTTGCCAAATTTCATGCGGTCCTTTCCATCATCAGCCAAGTGCGATGTGCCCTTTATGTAGGTCACGCCCTTCCACCAGATTTCTCAAGAGAATATCGATTAGACGGAGAAGCTGCACAGAATGATATTGGTGAATTGTGTCGTCAGGGTTGCTAAAAATATTACACTTCTAGCAGACAATAGACTTCTATTCACAGTTAAAAAAGTATCAACTTAGGACTCACTCCATATACAGAGAACACCAAAGTGCGGTTTGGATGTTTAACCAGTTGGAAGAAGTGACAAACATCACCTTGGAGTCCTCCACTATAGTTCTTCATACATCAAGAACCGCACATTTATTCCCAGGGTATCCAAAGCTTGGAATTGACTGCCAGGAGATGTATTTATTGGGCCTGCAGGTGTTGGCCTATTCAAGTCCCGTGTTAACAAACTCCCCCTAACATAGTCCTTTCACAGCAGCCGCGGTACTCTGGTATTTAGGCTCTGCCAACGCGGCCTGCTGTGTTATAAAAACAAATAGTACCCCAACTAACTTAACAATAGGCCACTTCAGGCAATGACGTTAGCAGCCGACGCTGCCTAACAACAAAAAAATTGGCCACTTTTCCTTGTAAAAAAATGTCTCCCAGAATGCTCAGAAATTCTTTTCAGACATTTCTGACACGACAGGCTACTGTCTTGCAGTTAATGGTGAATATTTTGCACACATAGGTATCGTGATGAAAACCATTTCACTAATTGCGTTTTGTCTTGAAGGCTTGATAAGAAACGTATTATTTTGATATAAAATACATATTATAATATTGATATAAAATACAATAAGGTTTTGAATTATTTTTAAACATTTACTTGAATTTGGTTACTGCCATGTTATTTCATTGAAAATAGAAAAAAAGCTCTATCAAATGCGCTTAAGAAAAGGGTATATTGCTATTTAAAAAAATCAATCGCTTCTTATTACTTATTTGTTTTCTGAAACAAAGACAACTGAACAACTACGACTGCCATATTATGGGAAATACAATATTAAACTACTTTATACAAAAAAAAAATGGAAAGCATTATTTGATTTTCTATTAAAATGAAACCCTGTATTTTGGACAATTTCACGGTGTTGTTTACAAATTTTGAGTTGCAGTCTCGTTTGACGAAAATCGAAAATTTCAGATAATTCAGCTCTTGAGGCTTACCTAAAAAAATGAAGTCAAGTCGATTGACTTAGTACTTCCCACACATTACGGTGATACCAGTTTATTATTTTCCCATAGCGCGAAGCCTTAGTCTGAGATCCCCTTGCAACAAAATCATCGCCAGTAACCCCCCCCCCCCCCCCAAAATGGCATATGGCGTTAGGTCTTTCCTGCACAGCTCAATGAACAGCCTATTATCAATAATACAAGCTTTTCAGTTTTACAACCACCACCCAAAAAAGGTACAAAACGGTCAAGAACCCCTAAAACATCTAAATACGAAGTTTGAAATGTTTTCATATTTTTAGTTCTTTGATTATTGCTACGCTGCCACTGACACGATTTCTAACAAGCATACGCGTTTTCCATCCTCACCACAGTAATAATAATAATGTATCAAAATTTCATTAAAATCAATTTAATAGTTTCCACGTTACAAAATACAAAACAATCTAAAGCAATAAATACTCGTACATATACAGAAAATTCTAAGCCCCTTAGTTTCGGTAATAGGCAAGGCAATGTTCAGATAGACCTAAAAAGGTGATTTATGTCGCTAGATCTTCCTTCACAGGTCAGCGGACAGCCTATTATTATTGCAGCAAATTTTTCAGTTTTTCAACCCCCCACCTCCCAACCACCCGAATTTCACCCCCACCCAAAAAAACTCAGTAAATGATCAGGAACCTCTAAGACAATTAAAAACGAAGTTTGAGCTGTTTTTATATTTTTAGTTTTTTCATTGTTTCTGCGCCGCCACTGGCACGATTTATAAAAACCATACGCATTTTCAATCCTCGCCACGCTAGTAATACTATGTCAAAATTTCATTAAAATCAATTCAACAGTTTCTTCGTTACATAATATAGAACGATCTAAAGCAATACTTGTATGTTTACACCAGAAAAAATTCTAAGTCCTTTGGTTTCTGTAATAGACAAGGCAATGTTCAGATTGATCTAAAAACGAGATTTATGTCGCTAGATCTTCCTTCACAGGTCAGTGGACAGCCTATTATGAATACACGAAATTTCTCAGTTTTTCAACCCCTCACCCCTCAACCACCCCAATTTCCCCCCCACCCAAAAAAACGCAGAAAATGATCAGGAACTTCTAAAACGCTTAAAAACGAAGTTCGAGCTGTTTTTATATTTTTAGTTTTTTTATTATTTCTGCGCCGCCACTGGCACGATTTATAAAAACCATACGCATTTTCCATCGCCGACACGGTAGTAATACTGTGTCAAAATTTCATTAAAATCAATTGAACAGTTTCTTCGTTATATAATATAGAACGATCTAAAGCAATACTCGTATGTATACCTAAGTCCTTTAGTTTCTGTAATAGGCATAAGGCAATGTTCGGATAGACCTAAAAAAGTTATTTATGTCGCTAGGTCTTCCTTCACAGGTC
Organism: Callosobruchus maculatus; assembly: GCA_951848785.1. Lineage (NCBI taxonomy): Eukaryota > Metazoa > Arthropoda > Insecta > Coleoptera > Chrysomelidae > Callosobruchus > Callosobruchus maculatus. The sequence goes on along the minus strand of CATOUR010000041.1, from coordinate 22,372,884 downwards.
AGTGGGTAGTCTATTATGAATACAACAAATTTTTCAATTTTACAACCACCCAACCCCCAACCACCCCAATTTTCACCCCCACCCAAAAAACCTAGAAAATGATCAGGAACCCCTAAAACGCCTAAAAACGAAGTTTGACGCATATTTGAAATTTTTCGTTTTTTGCTAATTACTCCGCCGTCCATGCAGCGATTTTCAAAATTGTAGCAACATTACCTACTACGACCCTACACCATATCACCACCCAAATTTCACCAAAATCTATGTAGCGGTTACTGAGACTAGGAGGCTAGAAAAACGCCAACAGACAGACAGACAGACAGACCGACGGAAATGAGTGACGTGGATTTTCGTGATGTAGGCATCATAAAACGCCCAAAAAGTGTATTATCTCAAAATCGAAAATTTTCGCGATCACAATACTCCCCTCACCTATCGGTGTGGGAAGTAAAATCGAAAATCTGTATTCAGTTTTAAGACGAAAACTCGTATTTTGGATAACGATTTCAAATCCAGTTGCAGAGTTTTGAGTTTCAGTCTCGTTTGACGAAAATCAAAAATTTCAGATAATTCAGATCTTGAAGTTTACCTAAAGAATCAAAAATCTTTATTTGGATTTCTATTAAGATGAAATCTCGTATTTTGGATAATTTGAGGATGCTGATTTCAAATCCAGTCGCAGTTTTGAGTTTCAGCCTCGTTTGACGAAAATAAAAAATTTCTGATAATTCAGACCTTGAGATTAACCTAAAAAATCGAAAATCTTTATCTGGTTTTCTATCAAGATGAAATCTCGTATTTTGGATAATTCAGTCTTATTTGACGAAGATGAATCACTTTAGATAGGTATCTCAGATCTTCAAGTTTGCCTAACAAATTGAAATTTGAAGGTATTAGGTGAAAACCTCTTAAAACACTACAACAAACAAGTTATCCTAAACCTATAATTTCCGGGTGCTAATTCCAAATCCGGTCGCAGTTTTGAGTTTCAATCTCGTTTGTCGAGAATAAAAAATTTGGATATTTTAGATCTTCAGGTTTGCCTGAAAAATTTAAAATGTTTATTTGGCTTTGGATAATGTGTGACTGATGATTACAAACCCGCTCGTAGTTTTGGGTTTTAGTCTCGTATGACGGAAATCAAAGATTTCAGATCCTTCAGATGATCATATTTGCCTACAAAGTTGAAAATCTTTATTTAGCTTTCTATTAAGATGATACCTCGTGTTATGGATGATATGTGGGTAGTGACTACAAATCCGGTCGAAGTTTTGAGTTTCGGTGTTGTGTGACGAAAATCAAACATTTGTGATCTTGCCTAAAAAATTGAAAATCTTTATTTGGCTCTCCATTAAGATGAAACTTCGCGTTTTGGATAATGTGTGGGTGATGATTACAAATTCGATCGCAGTTTTGAGTTTCAGTCTCGTTTGACGTAAAAAAATCAGATATTTCGGATCAAGTTTGCCTAAAAAATTAAAATATGTATTCAGCTAAAATATTAATATAATTTACTGAGATATGTATATTATATTCCATACATAGTGGGCACCGTGTAATATCCATTATATATTTCCATTTTTCTAATCCGTACATTGAATGAAATCATACGGCATATCCAGTTATGGTTCACGAAAATTGTTTCACGTTCCTTTCAAACAATTTTGGTAACATTATGCTGCCACACGGCTCTAATTATATATTCACGAGACGTTTCAATGCAGGAAAATAGCTGAAAGCTATTATACTATGCGCGTCAATGAATGTCGTACCTATGGTCGTTCCAGGAGAAAAAATAAAGCGGAAGTTCAAGAGACCGTAAAAATACGATGAGCGGAGACTGTTTTTGTATGCGTTATTTGTTGCATCCGTGACATACAAATATGGATTTATGTTAAGTACAAAACGTCGGATAAGCATGATTTATATATCCAGATTACCTAAGTGGATTGTATATTAAACGGGTAAATGATTATATTGCTCAAATGCAACCACTTCATCTAAGATATTGCGAGAAATTTATACGTTTTACAAGTAGTCTAGAATGTAGTGTTCTAAATACTTCATAGTTCAAAGTATATAAATGTATATCATATAACTTAGGGAACAAATCGTAAAAAATATACAGGGTATCTCACCATGATTAAAATAAGCAATATATCGGAACTGGGAAGTAGTAAAGAATTATAATATTGGGGATGTAAATTAGAGCAAATTTTGTGTATTTTCTTGTTATTGTGTTACCCAATGAGGTATTTGTGTTTGGTCGTGACGTCCGATTCAAAATTATTACTGGGACACCCTATACATATGTGCCTTTTTATGATCCTCCCGATAAAACAATTACAACAAACTACCATACTTGGGGTCTAAAGTGATTAATTCAAGAGCTACAGGTACACAAAGGATTGTACCACTACCACTGATTATAACATGTACCCCTATGCTAGTGTTTGTTTCAGTTTAATGGTATTGGTACAGTCCTTTAAGTACCTGTAGCTCTTGAATTAATCACTTTAGACCCCAAGTGTGCTAGTTTGCTGGAAATGATTTATCGGGAGGAACACAGAAAGTCGATAATATACAGGGTGGTAAAAATTTTGAATCGGACGTCACGCAGCCAAAAACAAAAATCTCACTGGTAACGCAGTGATAAGGAAAGATGCAAAATTTGCTCTAATTTACACCCCCAACATTATAATTCGCTACTACTGCACAGTTCTGATATATTATTTGTCTTAATCGTCATGGGACACCCTGTATATAGCAAACGTAGGTTATAACAACACTTCTCAATTATTATGTGCAATATCACTAGCTTAGTTACTAGGCTATCGTAAGGACTAATGCAATACAACAGAAGGAATCAATGAAATCTGACATACAAGGTGAGTAAAGCTCAACGCCTCGGGAAATATCTGTTTTTTGCGAGTTCCGCAGACTCTCAAAATCTGAGGTCACGGAGTCGCATCAGCAAACATACATTTTCTTCATTTTTATACGGAAAACTAATCGACAAGAAACTAAATTTCCAGGATAATCACCTGTGAAAATCTGACGCTATCTCCCCGACTATAAACTTAATAATTTGCAATTTAAAAAATAACTATTTCTTGTTACTTATTTGTTTTCTAAAACAAAAACATCTCAATACTCAATACAACAAAAAACTGAAAATTTTTATTTGGTTTTCTATTAAGATCAAACCTCGTGCTTTGGACAATTTCACGGAGTTGTTTACAAATCCGGTCACAGTTCTGTTCAAAAATCACAATTGTCAGATAATACAGATCTTGAGGTTTACCTAAAAAATCGAAAATCTTGATTTGGATTTGTAAAGGTGAAGCCTCGTGGATTGGACAATTCCACGGTGTTGTTTCCAAATCCGGTCACAGTTTTGAGTTTCAGTTTCGTCTGACGAAAATCAAAAATTTCAAGTAATTCAGATCTTGAGGTTTACCTAAAAAATCGAAAAGGTTAATTTGGTTTTCTATTAAGATGAAAACTCGTATTTTGGATAATGTGAGGGTGCCGATGTCAAATCCAGTCGCAGTTTTGAGTTTCAGCCTCGTTTAACGAAAATAAAAAATTTTATATAACTCAGATCTTGAGGTTTACCTAAAAAATCGAAATCTTTATTTGGTTTTCTATTAAGATGAAAACTCGAATTTTGAATAATTTGAGGGTGCTGATGATGTCTAATCCAGTCGAGGTTTTGAGTTTCAGTCTCGTTTCACGAAAATGAAAAATCTCAAATAATTCAGATCTTGAGGTTTATCTAAAAAATCGAAAACCTTTATGTAAATCTTTATACATACAGGATGAGTCAAGCTCAAAGCCTCGGGCATATCTGTTCTGATCTCTTAGGTCACAGAGTCGCGTCATTTTCTTCATTTTCATACGGAAAACTAATCGACAAGAAACTAAATTCTCAGTATAATCACCTGTAAACATTTGGCGCTACCTCGTCAACTATAAACTGAATAATTTTTTTTTGTTTTCGATTACATGACGCGCTGCTACTTACTCCAAACTTGGCGTTCAACTACTCCAAACTGGTAATAGAGGTGGTGATAAACTAATCAGGGCTTCACCTGCTTCGATTAACTCTCACCCGAAATCGCTTGTCTTATTGGTAGTGCAGTCAGGCAGTCACAAAGGAAGCGCTTAGTTAATTAACTATCTCATCTACCTGTTTGTATGCTTACACAGCGTCAGCGGTGTAAGGTCGAGCCTCATCTCGTGAATATTGTCTAACTGATAGTGTCCATTGCAATTCGGGTATCTAAGGCCAGATTTTATCAACAAGAACATGAATTTGTCAATGTTCTCTGAAAATTACTAATTAAAATACTAATTAGTACTGATGTCTCTTGAAATTTGCATCAAAAATGTGAAAAATTACATGCTCTATACCGGGTGTCCCAGAATTTCCTTGACACGTGATATTTTCGTAACGAAAAACGGTTCAAGCAAGAACTGAGTGATACTTTTGAAGGTACTATAGGGTCTATCATGTCATGCATTCAAAACATTTTTTTTTGTACGTCAACCCCTAAAACTCACCCCCAACTTTTTTTTTTCAAATAGCACCCCATAGGTTCTCCTACATAAATGATATCCCCATTTTATTTAAAATCTTGTGGTACCTTTAATTTGATATGCAAACTTATTTTTTCCGTAAAATCATAAGCATAAGACAAATGAAATGATAATTTGTTTGATGCCTGATATTTTTGTAACAAAAACGGATAAAAAAGAAAAGTAAGTGGGTGTTTCAAGGGTAGTGAATGATCTATCATTCCTTGCTTATGAATAATTTTTTTCTCACTTAAGCCCCTGGAATCCACCCCTAGCTTGTTCTTTCAAATTTCAATCCACAATTTTGCCTGGAAAAATAAATTCTTTACTTGAATTTAATTATCGTAGTGCCTTACTTTTTATGCCCCTACTGCAATTTATCGTTAATTTTGGCGCCCGTGTGTGGGGCACACCCTGCACACGGGGTTGGCGCGGCCCGATGTAGCCATAAAACTTTTTCACGTTTTCGCACTTAGTTTTGTTGTCACATTTTTTTTATAAGTTGATTCATGAAAATAAAAAAAATATTTTCCACACATGTGTTTTAATTAATTTATGTTTACGATTTCATGGATTAAGCGAAAAAAATTAACGATAAATTGCAGTAGGGGCATAAAAAGTAAGGCACTACGATAATTAAATTCAAGTAAAGAATTTATTTTTCCAGGCAAAATTGTGGATTGAAATTTGAAAGAACAAGCTAGGGGTGGATTCCAGGGGTTTAAGTCAGAAAAAAATGGTTCATAAGCAAGAAATGATAGGTCATTCACTACCCTTGAAAAACCCACTTAATTTTCTTTTTTACCCGTTTTTGTTACAAAAATATCAGGCGTCAAACAAATTATCATTTCATTTGTCTTATGCTTATAATTTTACGGAAAAAATAAGTTTGCATATAAAATTAAAGGTACCACAAGATTTTAAATAAAATGGGGATATCATTTATGTAGGAAAACCTATGGGGTGCTATTTGAAAAAAAAAGTTGGGGTGAGTTTTAGGGGTTGACGTACAAAAAAAATGTTTTGAATGCATGGTATGATAGACCCTATAGTACCTTCAAACTCACCACTCAGTTCTTGCGTGAATCGTTTTTCATTACAAAAATACCACGTGTCAAGGAAATTCTGGGACACCCGGTATACAATCGACTATTATGAACCATCTAGTGTCTTTTCCAGTTCGATTTTGTATCCTAAATGGGCGAAATTTGCATTTTTTTTCTAACGAAGAGTCTGACGTTCCGCTTATCTACACCAATCAAACTGCACATGTGATCACTGGATTGTTGGTCTATCAAATAATAATGATGAAAAGGAATTCAAATTACTGAATTCGTAGATCGCGCTCATAATATTCATAATGAAAAGGTTTGTTAGTTCTGACTTTCAACATCTTTGTCTGCAGAAAAGGGTAGTAAAACCATGCCAAGCCATATTAGGATATTTCCATTTACTGAAGTTTACAAGTATGAATTTTGTCATATTCAATATCCATATGGACTGGCGTAATGTTGCCAGTGCGAAATACCAAAGTTAATATTGACCCAAAGCCAACATATCTCCCTAAAATAAATACCACCGAAACGCCAATGGACGCAAGTGTCTGCCTGTGATAGGTTAGGGCGCCGTCACCAAATTGCAACCCCTCAATGGTAATCAAACAGCAGAGAGGGAGAAATTATTGCTATCTAGATTGTACGAGGGGTGCTGATACGAAATTCGACTTGATGCGATTTTTTAGCCAGAAAGGGGGACCTGTTACCAGCGTTGTCAAATTTCGTGCACTTGTAAGATTAAGTACTGGGGAACAGCTGAAAACTGTAGGAAAAATGCTCGGAAAAATGCAAATACAATCAACGTTGACAATGATATAGATAAATATGTACTGTTTGACTGAAAAATAACACGTTTCTTATCCACAAAGCTATGAACAAACCAAAATTTATGGTTGAATGTATACTTGAGTTCATCTCATCGGTAGTCCTTTGTAACAAAAAAAAGTTAAGGAAAAAGTTTTAGATTTTTTTGTATTTTAGTAGAATCTGAAAGGTTGTTATAAATGTTCACTATAATACTATACAATTCGTTAACCCTCTCACGAGTGATGATTTAGGGGTGATTAATATAAAATTATTTTTTTTGGCTGATATTGCAAACGTATACTTATGATCTAAAATTTTCCTTTATTATTGAATATGAAAGATGTCGCTTTCTAGACGAAAAGTGCTATTATAGGTATAATTTTGGTGGTATTATTTCGAAGGGTTTCTCTAACTTCTCCAAGAATTTAGGACATACTTTGACTGAGAGCTCGATGCTCTATGTTTCATATTATTTTCCATTACTTAAGTATATTATATTAATTGAGTGTTTGGAAGTCGCGAGTTTTGCTTTCGGGTTACTAAGAGATAAAGTATTTCTGTCACACCATCATTTGATTAAACCTATAGAATTTTCAACAAATACAGTGGCTTAACCACTTCCAATTATTTTAGATTATTTAAATTATATATTAAAATAAAATATGGAACCCAACACAGATCCCTGAGGTATCCCAGCCCGAATTCTTAATTTGTTCGACGTTGCATTTTTAAATAATCGATTAATTTGAGACCGGTTATTAAAATAAGAGGTAAACTGCTTTAGTGTTATTTCAGAACAGTGATTATTTATTTAATTTCTGGATAAATATATTGTGACTGGAACATCAAATGCCTTAGAAATATCACAGAATCACCTACTGAAGGAAACTGGCTTCAAGCACCTTTTGTCCACTAGCCAACACTTATGACAAAATCGTAGATATTAAAAAAATTGCGTCTAGAATAATAGACAATAAATAGTAGAAATTAGATCTAAACTATATTATCAAAGCTCTAAAACATCACCTAGGCATACAGCTAATTAAGTAGTACTTAATGTTAATTAAGCACAAATCTTGTTAAGGAAAAAATACGCACTGATGATATATTTATTGTTTATTATTCCAGAGGCCAGCACCTTGGGCACTATTTAGAGAATTGTCAAATTTTATTGTGTTATCTAATTATTATCCAAAAATAAACGATGTTTAAAAAAGAATAGGCATGTTAAGAAGCATAGTTTGAAAATATGTTCGAGTATACATACAGTGTGGTTCCAAAAGGTGTGACGAATATATGATCTGTTATTTCAGATAGAACACACTCTTTTTCAATAAATTTAATGTATATCAGATTCTACGTAAAATTCCTTACATTTTTTACGAATGATACTTATATATCTAAACTAAGTAGATTACCTAATATTTATTGTTTTTATTAAACTTGAATTTTAGAGATGATAGAAAAGGAACAAGTAAATAAATTTAAATTATATGCTACAGGGTGCTTAAAAAATCTTAATATTTTTTGATATATTGAAATAAAAAAATCTCATTTTTTCCAAACATACTGTGTTTGGATAATTCTAACTAAACTCATCAACTTTTGTTAAATATGTCAATATTCAAATAACAAATAAATAACAATTTCCCTACCATCCAACTCTACACCCTTAATAGGAAGTACATCAACATTGCATGGTTTCGAATGTGCGCAATTTGCAGGGATCAATACTAAGCCTAATACGGGAAGGGCGAGAAACATAAACTCACCCCTCTCTTCACTTGGGGTGATTAATATGCAGAACAGTCAACGATGTGCAAGAATTGACCGACGTGGTTTGCTTGGCTTGGTCGAAGGTGTCAGTGATCTATAAATTTCAAACCTACCGAATAGCTTATAATAGTAGACGGGGTGTGCAAAATTCGAACTTACCTTTTTTATAACTCTGATTTTTGCGGGCTGTTTGAAGACTTGAAACCCTTATGTTTCAAGTGTTTTCATATAATTCTGACTGGGACTTATTGAGTCAACTATTTCAGAGAAGTGCGTGGCAATTGGTAATTAAAAATCATAATGTAAGCTCCTTCAATAATTGATTAATTACTTTCAAAAAGCATGTGAATCTAAAGTTATTTTATCAATGTTTAATGTTTCAATATGTAAGCAAATAGATATGACCCCTGTTTTTCCTATTTTCATTTATTCGCCATAAAACAAGGTCTGGCACAGTGAGTGAAAGAACCCATTCTCTTTCCTCGTGTCTCCTCCCACTAGTCCCACTCCTCTACCCTGCTGGATCTTTTTCTGATGACTCATCCTGCCCCTTCTAAGATCAACATACAGTCTCCTTTAGGCAACTCATGTCTTCGTTTCCGTCTGCGACAGATGTGTCTTCAGAAATTTGCCCAAGCCGCAAAATCTGGCACTACGGCCATGATGATTGGGGTGATCTGAGGGACTTCTTTTCAGCTTTCTGAGGCTCACGTCATTTCTCTCGATATTTGAAAGGCATTCGATCCACTGTGGCATGCAGCTCTCCTAAACAAGCTTTCGTCGTACGACCTCCTTGTTAAGCTTTGCGGTTCGCTCGCAGACCTCCTCTCAGGAAAAAATTCTGTCGTGGTAGACGGCTTCTAATTTTCCTACCATAACATCAATGCTGGGGTTACGCAGGGATCAGTGTTGGCTCGGACATTGTTTCGGGTTCACATCAATGATCTACTCTCTAGCACTACAAACCCAATCCACAGTTTGGCTGATGATAGTACTTTGCATGTAGGCATCATGAGCAATAGACCGATCTCTGGGGAAGACTGGCAGCTGCTGCTTCTCTTTCAAAGGATCTATAGTCCATTTTTGCTTGAGGGGAGGTCAAGAATATGGTAACGTTTCATGCTTCCAAGACACAGTAATGTACTGTCAAATAAGAAATGCCCAAGCAAGAACTTGGACGGGGCTCTAGCGTATAACTGAGGATTGAACTTCCTTACAGGTAAGTCGTTTAACCTGTATTTATACTTCGAGAGCCCTGTTCTCGCGATCACCCTGTAGTTGTTTGATCTGGGTATAATTCAAATGAAAAAGGAAAAACAAGTCTGGATATGTTCAACTTTGAAGTTATTTTTATTAATGTACACGTAGGTAATGTGTAACAGTTTAGTTAGTAGGTATCACAATTCATTATCCATTTCTCATTATCAGCAATTTTGCAAAATCTAAATCGTCAGACATAATGGGTATGTTATAAAATGTAACAAAGATTTTTGACGTACCACTCCACCCTGCGGTATGTCTAATGGTTTCAGTGTTTAAGCCTTCCCTAAAGGTCGCGGAAGTGCAGTCGTGGCCAGTGCTCATTTCTTTTAAAGTTCTGAGCCGCAAGGTGGTTCAAGGGGTAGTGTCGAATACCCGATAGCAACGTTGTCAAGTTTTACGGGAAGTAACAAAAACGGTAAAAGTTCAATTTTGGAGACAATTCAATATGAGCTACCGCACCCTATATGGTAGAGCAATAGCGCCTGTGAGTTTAGTATCACCATATAGTCACAATGTCTTAACAGACATGTTGTGAACTCGTAAAATGCATTAAGTCGGAGCTAGAGTATTGCCGACACGAATATTATCAATAGTTTTGAGAACTGTAGCTCGCCATCATTCGCGATTTACTGTCAGTTCAGTGGCGCTCTTGATACTCATATCTAGCGACTGTTTCGTCGTCTCCACCCAGCGTGTAGGGGAACGGCCACGGCGCCGCCCACTCGGGGCGTGACCCTGAACTACAAGTTTCTCCATATTATCGCTTCTGTGAATATGTCCGAAGAATGTAAGCATTCTCATCGACACAATGGAGGATAGTCTCTTTGGATTACCGAGCTCATCCAGTATGGAAACATTAGTTCGATGCCTCGATGGGCGGTATAAGGAATTCTCAGCATTCTCCTCCACGTCCACATTTCAAGGGCATCTATACGAGCTCGATCTGCCTTTTTAACAGTCCAAGTTCGCGAGGCATACAAAAATATCGAGAACACAAGAGACTGAACCAGTGACATTTTGGTAGCTTTAGTGATGTTATGGTCACGCCATATTTTAGTTAAGTTTTGTCATGGCCACCCGTGCCTGTTGAATGCGCCGTCGAATCTCATTCTCACAACTACCTGAATTGTTGATCAAAGAACCGAGGTACACAAAACTTTGAACTACCTCACAACGGCCTATTGACTTTATTTCTCGATGATTGTCATGCTCTCTATCTACGGTCATAACCTTGGTCTTGTTGTAGTTAATACCAAGACCATATGCTGCACTGTGTTGTTCTAAAACGTTCAATAGAGCTGCTAGTTCTTCCTGAGAAGCAGCAATAAGGGTTCTATCGTCAGCAAATCTTAAGTTAGATATTTTGCTTCCGCCAATAGTCATACCGCAATTCCAGAGTTTAGTATACTACTCGGAGTAACAACTGAACATAGAGGTAGTAAACAACTAATTCTAATAGGCCAACATCTTTTCTTACTTTATCATATTGACCACCAGATATGGCAATCATTATTGTTTACTATCGTCTTAATTGTATAGTATCCAGAAATATTCCATTCTACGTTAAAAAGGACGGTATTTTAAGGGTTCAGGAATGATTACAGCAAAATCAATAGATATGTTGACCTCTACTGCTTTACTACATGTTTCTTCATCATAAACGCAAATTCTGTCTTACATAAATTTTGAGGAGCTGGCAACGCCTATATAATTTTCCTGCTATTTGTTTACGGTAAACTCCGACTGTCAAACGTTTGTTTTGGTTGTGCGTCTTTTATGCTTGGTCAGAAAAACCGAATTCATTTGTTGGTAACTGTAGTGAAGCTGTAGTGAAGCTTTACAGACTTGCTGTGCTATATTCGAGTGTAGTTTAACAGTTTTCCGAGATGGGACAGTGCAGAGCAGTGTTTGTAACATGGGTTGCATTGAAAGAATTTTCAGGTTAGTTGGCAATGTTTGGAGGCTGGAGTGTCAAAAGATGGCTTTGAAGGCGTTAAGCTGAAGCGGTTTGTCTACTACCTCTATGTTCAGGTGTTACTCTGAGGTATGCTAATGCATATTTTAACTACCATTACGAATAATACTAATGAGAGGTAAAATAAAAATGATGTAACTTATAATGACCGAGTGTGTACATGCATATAATGTAAATACGATACGACCTGCCTGCGGAGCGTCACAAACAGATCCGATAATTTGAGTTAAACGTTGAAAACCTTGAAATTCCAGTTATCGGAGACGATTAAGATAGTTTTTTATAACCTTTTTCAGAAGCACCACAGATGCAGATATTGCGTAATTTGTTGTGTTAGTTTTGCCGGTGAATACAATACCGATCGGACAGGTGTTTCTTGAAAGACTGGCCATTACGTTTTGTGTGCGAGGTAGTGTTACTTGATACCCATGCTGAGCAGCAGGAAAAAGGTAACGACTGTTTCTGTTGCACATATGCATGAAAGCACCAATTTCCGTAAGAATAAAAAATAATATTTTCATGTTCTTACCCATTCACACGCTAAAACATGGTTTACTAATACTGGTAATGGTCTATTTAATAAACAATAAAATCATAGTTTACCCTGTTAAAGCGAAAAAGCTAGTTATGTAATTTTTTTGTGGATTTAGTATAAACTTTATGCTTCCTTGGAAAGATACCTTGGAAGCATATAGGTAAAGTAGAGCCCAGAGATATACCATTTGTGTACGTTTTGCGCTATATAAAAACTGCATACCATCTCTTAGTACAGTTCATCATTTGGAATAGATACAGTTTTGATAATATTCAATGGTTACCATTATTTTACTTTTGTACTCGTAACCAATTCATGGAATGTGCTTTAAACCAATTTTCTAACAAAACGTAACCTTTTAGAATGGTGAAAATGAAACACTAAGTTGTATTTGAACGTAAATCTGTCGGATGACGTTCACGATGTATATTTTGACTGAACTATGATAAGACCGACACATTCCAGGATTATTAGCGACTCGATCGATGAAGAGGACCGGACTTCTTCAAATTGTTTAGGCAGGTATTGCTACCGTTATTGATAGCAACGCCAATCTGCTTTTACTTTTGTGCGTTACTTTTCTGTCTGAATCGGACGTTTTTTTCGGAAGTGTGGCAGCTAGAGTATGTTTCGGCCTTGGGAAGATAATGGGATTTCACAGCGATGTGAATTACCCTGCAGCAGTGAAGCTACGTCGGCGGTTTGTCATTACGGTGGTGAAAGTAGTGACTATAGTACGGACACTGATAATGAATTTGAACAGAGGGAGGTGGAGGTAGACCAATTGAAACCTCACAAAAGGTCACATCTTAGCGCAGATGCAAAACAAATAGTACTAAATGATAATGAACTAACGAAGGATCCGGAGAATGAAAATAAGGGGAGTATGATCAAAAAGCCGTCAATTCTAACACACGCTCCATATCCAACAGAATGTGAAATTTTGAGAAAGGGACCACAAAAGAAGAAGCGTAGGTTTGATGCTGGTGTTTCAAAAGAACTAGATCCCAAGATCACAAAATTATTGAGGAATATTGTGTACGAAAAGTACAAAATTAATGAACTACCCACAATCGAATCCGTTCAAAGACAATTGGCTAGAATGGGGTAACAGTATCCAAGGAGTACATTGCAGCGATGGATTAGGAAGATTGGGTTTAGGTACAGAACTGTGAACAAACGAATGGCTATAATGGAAAGTACAAGGATTGTGGGATGGCGGCACGATTACTTGCATAAGATAGAGCAATACCGGAACGAGGGGAGGTCAGTGTACTACCTTGACGAGACGGTATGATACCCATGATACCGCTAAAAAGGGATGAACCGACGGTACAAAGAAGTGTTAGCTAAAAGGCGTTCCACCAAATAAAGGATCCCGTAGAGTTATCTTACACTGCGGATCATCTGACGGCTAGGTCGAAAACGCACTCAAATTATGCGGAAAGAAAATTGAAGACTGCAATATAGACTACCACAGAAACATGGACTCGGGAATATTTGAGCAATGGTTTGAGTATACCCTTATTCCCAATTTAAAGCCATTTAGCGTCATTGTAATGGACAATGCAAGCTATCACTCCAGACAAAGGTACAACATTCCGAATTAAACGTTATCGAAGGCGGAAATACAAGATTTTCTCATAAAACAGGATTTGTACTTTGAGAAACTTACTTAAGAACTGAATTATTGGAAGTCCTCCACACTGAACAGTTTGAGAAACAATATGTCATAGAAAGCATAGCTAAAAAGTATGGTCATGAATTCTTAAGGTTGCCTGCCTATTTTTGCATTTTCAGTCCTATAGAATTAATTTGGGGACAACTAAAACAACGAATCGAACGTTAAAATTGAGTGTAGAAAGGAATAATTTACCATATGGTTTATACGGTTATATTGAAATGTCTCTACCATATATTTCTCAACAGATAATAAAGTTTCAAACATCTTGTTCAACCAACTGATGTATGAGTACTTTATTGGATGGAATGAACATTTTCGTTGTTGCCCACTCCAACGAATTCGAATGCCCAGTCCGACCCCGTTCCCTTTCTCTGTCGGCAGTTTTTGCGGAGATCCTCACTTTGTAAACAAATGGTATATCTCTGGGCTTTACTATAGAAAGCTATAGAGGAAACAAAACGTAAATTTCATGATTCCAACTTCCAACATATATTAGATGCTTGTTTATACAGGGTTGGGATAAAGTATGGAACCAAGCAAATAACTTTGGAACGGAAAGGGTGATATTGCTGAAAATTTGCAGGCAAGTGTAGTGACGTCTAATGCATCCGAAGACATTATGTTAGCTATTAATGCACTTCCGATTTAACCGGAAGTACCGTCAACTTTTTTAATTTAAATGGGACACCCTGTATATTTTTGCAGATTTTAATTCATCATTTTTTTCCGAATACGTCCATAGTGGGTTTAGTATTTGTTTCTTAAAAAATTTGTCTCACAAATTCGTCCGTGGCGGTCTGCAGTCTTCCCGTTTGAGGTAATCTTTTTTGTATTTTTGTTTTTAGTCACCGTCAAACGTGTTATAGGACCACTTCCGGGACGTAAATCATTAAAAGTTGACACACTTCTTTGTGAGTTCTCACGCGGTCGCCAAAACCGACTTTGAATGACCGGCATTTTAAACACCTGAAATGATAAAGAAGCTATATCTTTCCCGTTTTTACAGAAACTAATGCTAAACCCACTATGGACGTATTCGGAAAAAAAGATGAATTAAAATCTGCAAAAATATACAGGGTGTCCCATTTAAATTAAAAAAGTTGACGGTACTTCCGGTTAAACCGGAAGTACATTAATAGCTAACATAATGTCTTCGGATGCACTAGACGTCACTACACTCGCCTGCAAATTTTCAACAATATCACTCTTTCCGTTCCAAAGTTATTTGCTTGGTTCCATACTTTATCCCAATCCTGTACATTTTTCTATCAGTTGCTGTGTCAAATTTTGCATTTTCGGCGGTATAAGAAGTGCGCTGGTGTAAAAATAAGCTGTGAACTACAACTAGAGGTAATAGGACGAAGTAAGAAGTGTACAGTTTGTGGGAATTCTGAAGGAACTGGTGATATAACTTATCAGACTAGATTGGCACAAAATATATTATGACCAAGTTACTAGTTGTTAGTATAATTATATACATTGTATAAATTCTAATAAAATCATTGCGCCACCACTATAGTATTTACTTTGACGTGATCTATTTTATCGAAATTTCGGTTACATGTTGTCCCAAAATAGACTATTTTGTGTTTATACTACCTCTATAAATGTTTATCTTTATGTTTGAAAGAATATTCAAAATATAATGAAAGGTATACCGGGTGTTCTTGAATTTCCACGTTGAATGACACGTGATATTCTCATAACAAAAAAAAATCAAACTAAAACTGACTGGTATTTTTGAAAGTATTATAGGGTTTACCATGCTTTCAAAACATTTTTTTGTACTTCAAACCTTAAAATTTCCCCCCAACGTTCTTTTCATATAGCAGCCAACAGTCTTTCCTACACAAATTGAGTACTTATCTTATTTAAAATATTATAGTACCATTGCCTTTATTCACAATCTTTTCGCAAATTCATAAGCATAAAATAAATAAAATAAGGATTTGTCTGAAGCGTAATATTTTCGTAACAAAAACAGATCAAAAAACCAGATGGGCCTTTCAAGGGTTCTAAGTGACCTATCATACCATGCTTTCGAACATTTTGTTTGTCCTTTAAATAAGGATGTGTTTGAGATATGATATTTTCGTATTAAAAACGACATTTTTCTTCGAAAGCATGGTTTGATAAGTCATTCAGTGCCCTGAATCCGTTTTTTGCAAAAATACTAAGCGTCAAACAAATTCTTGTTTAATTTGTATAATACTTACGATGTTAATAAATAAATAAGTTTGCATGTAACATTAGATAAGGTACCACAAGATTTTAAATAAAATAGAGGTATAATTTATGTAGGAAATCCTATCAGATACTATTCGAAAACAAAAGATTGAGGGTGTGTTTTAGTGGAGGACGTACAAAAAAAAATGTTTTGAATGCATAGTATGATAGACCCTCAGAATTAGAACTTTTTTTTGGTTGAACCGTTTTTCGTTACAAAAATATCAAGTATCACGGAAATTCCGAGATACCCGGTATATAGGTTTAGGATGACTGTTTGAAGTTATATCACTGGATCTCCAACTACGGTAAATATTACTAACTTCAATGTTTAGTTATTTCCATTAACATCAAGTTCGCGGTTTAAATTCTAATAATCATCATTGATCAACCTGAATAGATAAACAAATTGACCCGAACCTCGAGATAACCTATAGATTATACGTGCCATAACAATTAGCATATATGGATAGGATAAATAAAATAAAAGCACGTATGTTCTACACAACTTAGTACAAACATAGATCTATCTATAATATGCAACAGTACAATATAAGAAACTAGAAACAATTTGGTTTTTTAATTTTTATTCGTCCATATCTGGCATAATCCGTCTTTTGGATGTTAACGAAAATTCAAGTCATTCCCGCTAGTATGGATTTACTATCAAATGCATATTTTTATGTGTGACTGTTTGCTCTATTATTAATAGGTGTTTATTTCAGTCCAAAACGTTTTTTGTTGTTTTATACATTTTCCCTGTTTTTATTATTGTAAATTATTATACGAATGATAATAAATTGTTGTATTAAAGGAATATGACTTTTACTTTGAGTTTTAGGAATTCCTTGAAAACTTAATGGTGTCGTTTATTTTTCATCGAACACTATCAGCGCCCTATAGCTATTATATCAATAAAAGTGGCACTCTATAGAAGCTGTATAAAGCTGAATTAAAAATAGACACTTTTCATAGGCGCATTTCTCCTTTCAATCCCCTTCTAGTGCTTTTATAATTTAACTATGATTTTAAAAGCTTAATACACTTAATTTTTTTTACTTCTATTTTGAGGTATGTCATTACGCCTCTTACCGAGGCGAAATATTACACATAGCATTTTTTCAACACAATAAGGCGTTTTACTTCCCACACTATAGGTGAGGGGAGTATTGTAACCACGGAAGTTTTCGATTTTGTTATTTTTTTTTTGACATTTTATGTCTCGAGTACATCACGATAATCTGAGTCAGCATTTTCGATGGTCTATCTATCTCTGTCATCCTGTCTGTTATCATTTTACTAACAGCATAATCTCAGTAACCGCTTTCACAACGTTGCTATATGATGCAGGCGGCAGAGTAAAAAAAAAAGAAAAATTTCAGAATCAACATTTGTTAGTGGGGTTACTGGGTGTGGAGAAACGTAATTTACTTTTGACTAAAATTAAAATTAGTCTTAAATCCGTTGAGTAGTCATATAGCTAGTCTCCATCTCCACCATACGTCAATCATTTTATTATCTAGTTTAAGGTGGTAAACATTTTCGTACTGTTAGTGCAAAAACTATATTTTCACTTAACTATAAGTTTTAGTACAAAGAAGTATATTGAGTAACAGGATTAACGATTTTCAAGACTTCCTTCGAGACTTCCTCCATCATTAGCTTGCAGAATAAATATCCCTGTATACAGGGTGGTCCAGTTTTTGATGGCATAACTTCAGGATATCATAGAGCATAGAGTTTATTGTAAATATAAAATAAATAATTCAATAAACAAGTGCCCCAAAAAAGTTCAAAACTTGTGCTTGGGTATGGGGTGAATTTATAAAATCGAAGCGACAAATAAGGACAAATGGATAATCTTAAAATAATGACATTTTTTTCAATACACTTATATCCTTGACAGTATCGTTTTCGACATACAGGGTGTCAAATTTTTAAAAAAATCTATATTATTTTGAAAATCTGCTAAACCATTGCGAATTTCAAAAGTGACACACAGAATAAGCTAAAGATCCTCCATGACCTAGGAGATATGACCGTGGATTAAAAAAACCACTGGTGGAGATATGGCCATACAGTTACCTTTTTATAAAACTCCTACGCTACTGACTTAGTTGCAAATAAGATAATATTGTTCGATGATTCATGCCTTTTAAAACAAGAAAGTATTCTTGCGTTCTTTCCTCACGATATGGACTGTTTTCGAGATATTCGATTTCTCAGATAATTTTGCTAAAAATAACGAGGCGTACAACTTTTAATCAAACAAATTTTAATGTAAGTTTCTAGAATTAAATTGCTGTGGAAGTACATACAGACCAAAGAGGTTATCATTGTAGATTCCCCTGCCAAACATTAATCCTATATGTTGAAACTTTCGTGATCTAATTTGATAGGGATTTTCGTGTGCCCATACACGTTGATTATGGAAATTTACAATCTCACGTCGAGTAAAACATTTATCGTCGGTCCACAGAATATTTTTTAAGAAATCGTGATCGTTGCCTAGTAGGCACCTACAAAATAATATCCTCTGAGAGCAGGTGACAGAAAAGATCTGCCGGTGCGCCATCTGGTACCCGAAGGTAACGGCAAACCAAAGAAAATCGCTGCTAAACAGCAGCTTCTTTTCTTGGTGGAACGCCACGGCGCGTTCGATTGGCCAACCAGAAGAGCGTGGGTTCTATATGCTGCTGCATATGAGAGCAACCGTCGTATAATATCTTCTGTTCTTCGTCTCCGGTTGTAAACCGTGGATGGTTTGTAAATCAAAAAATATCGGTAATCCCGTTCCAATATTCTTAAAGTCATGGTTTTAGAAGTTAGGCTTCCCTTCTGTGACTTATCCTTGGATCCCATCAAACTCACGTATTAATACTGAAATGATTAGAATGTATGAGAATGGCGCTCAAAGCCTGATAAACGAACTAATTTTTCACATTTGCATTACAATGTAGCTGAATTTTTATGGTATTCTCGAAATCCTGCTGTTGCACAAAATACATAAATAAAATGCACATTCTTGACCAAAGAATAGTTAAAAAATATTATACAGACTTACTTTGGCCTATTGATATTTTATAAGTATAAGATTGGTAAAAATGTCATAAATAAATAAGCCTACTTCCAGATTATTTGCTGTCAGAACATAACCGCAAAAAATCGCAAATATTTCGTTGTACGAAAAAAATGCATACAAAGCTTTTTTGTTTTAAAAGCGTCAATCATTGAATAATATTATTGTTATTTGTAACACAGTGTTTTTTGGAAAAAAGGTAATTTTATACCCATATCTCCACCACCGGTTTCTGTAATTTATCGCTATATTCTCTGAATCATGGAGAATCCTTAGCTCGCCTTGTGTGCCAAATTTAAAACTTGTATCTCGAAAGCGAAGCTTTCCCAGGTATAAGTATACATATACAGGGTGGGCCAATAGTGCGTGAACGGAGGATTGTGGGCTTACTGAAAAATATTTCAAAAATTTGTCACTTGATCATGATAGAGACCCTTGAGGGCTGTAACGTAAAAATATTTTCACTTAAATTCTGACGTTTATACAGGGTGATTCATATCAAACTTACATTTTTTTAAAGGAACCCCCTATATATTATTGCATATTTGGATTCCTTGGTCAATTCTAGTGTGACCTTATGTATCACACATGGAACTTTAAACGAACCGTTCAGGCGCAAATTACCATTTTTGGTACAAGTAGGTATCAGAAAAAAAATTGATTATCGCAGCGATTATAACACTTAGAAGGCCGTGACTTTGCGGTACGACTAAGCATGAAATGCGTCACCTAAGGTCAGACGGCTAAATTAGAATTCTTTTTGTACTTATCGGTAGATTAATTAAGGAAACTTCAATCACAGATAACTTGATTTTTTCAAATGGGAATGCCTATTTTGATTTAAAGAATCAAATGTAAAATTGATTACCTTTCTAACGATATAGCGTTCTTGATATCGATCTTTCTTGATTTTCATTTTATTTCAAATTTTCAGTCAAATCGGTATTTTTCAATTTTCCTGCGTGCAAGCAACTTAGCAGGCCATGAAAAATAAACAAAAGTCCGTTAATATGGAAGAAACCAACTAACTTAGTAGAAAGATGCAAACTAACTAGAGCAAGGAGGCAAGATTATGAAATTCCTAACAGGATACAGCAGCGGCAAGATATCTAATGTCAATAAGTAGCTAGGGTATGACAGAAGTGTTCGTTTTTCACAGCCTACTAGCTATTGAGGTCTACTAGAGCTTGGCAACTTTCCAAAACGATTAAACAAAAGGAAAACTACCAGCGATTTTTGCTTACAGTTTAACATTTTTAGAATGAAATTTCACATTTAATGGGATTTCAGTCTAGTTAAGTCAAAAGTGAAGATAACTCCAACTGGAGCATTCTGAACATCTATTGAAATAATTGCTAGAATTTCTTAATTACGCTCTGTTGTAATTGTGATTATTTCATGTAGTTCCCTACAAACTAAATTATGTTTTACAATTCAAGCAGACTGCAAATCTAGTTTAATTTTTCGCGATTTTTCTAATAAGTAGAAGTGCCTACTGAATAATTTGAAGGGTTGCAGTCAGAGGAATCATTACTTTTGACTTACGGAAATGGCCACTTTTTATAGCATTAAATGTGAAAATTTATTCAAAAGACATAGATATTTTACTGCCAGCAAAAATCACTAGTAGTTTTCCTTTGGTGAAATATTTTTTACTGAGTTTGGAAATTGGCTAATAGCTAGTAGGCTGTGAAAAATGAGCGTTCTTGTTACCACTGTTGTTTCTGGTTAGAGCTAATATGTTGTAAGGAATTTTAATAATCTTGCCTCGTTGCTCTAGTTAGGACCAAGGAATCCAAATATGCAATAATATATAGGGGGTTCCATTCAAAAAAATGAAAGGTTGATATGAATCACCCTGTATAAACGTCAGAATTTAAGTGAAAATATTTTTACGTTATAGCCCTCAAGGGTGCCTACCATGGTCAAGTGACAGATTTTTGAAATATTTTTTAGTAAGCCCACAATCCTCCATCCACGCACTGTTGGCCCACCCTGTATAGAAATTATTATCATTACTTTAGCCTTATATTAACATCTTAAAGTTATGCCATTATGAACTGGACCACCCTGTAGATACGTATATACCTAATAAACAGATAAACTGCAAATAAATTATGTTAGTCCACGTCATAGCGATTAATACTCTAACAAATTAAAACATCAATTACAAAGTTCCTCGTTTTCATTGCAGTACAAGATCAACAACATGCAGCGGTGTCCGTACATTCACGAGATGAAGGAACGGCTGCTGGGAGAGCAGATCCCCTTGGAGGTGGTGCCCCCCGGAGCGGGAGGGAAGAAGATAGCCACCCCCACCCCTCCGCCTCAGTTCGTCATGGACCCATCGCATCATCAACCGCAGCACCAAACTGTAGCAACTGTAGTCAAGGTAAATTCAATTCTAGATCTCAAAGTCTAATAGTATATTTCTTGCGGCCAGTGTTAAGGGTCAACCGCTAATTAAAATAGAAGTGTCAAATTTCTCGGAGTGCAGTTGGACGATCGTCTAATCTGGACTCACCGAATAGATTGGGTTTCCAACAAGTTTGCTAAACACTGCTTTGTCTTGTGGCAGTTAAGGAGCTTTGTTGACTTTCACATTCTGAAGCTGTACTACTATGCTTATGTAAACTCTACTATCAGCTACTGCATCATTTCCTGGGGTAACTCGGCCCGCCTAAATGAAGTTTTTGTTCTTCAGAAGAAGATACTAAGAACTATGTCATTCAAACGTCGTACATTCTCTTGTCGTACCCTATTCGTTGAATTAGGTATTATGACTATTTATTCATTACATATTTTCAAGTGTATTTCATACGTTAAAACTAATATATGTAGATAAATTCCCTACAATACATAATGATGCCTACAATTTTCGCGACAATACTAGCTTGAGGTTACCAAAACATCGATTATCATTAACGGCTAAAAGCCGTCAGGTTATGCCTATCAAGCTATACAATAAACTTCCATCGAGCATCAGAGGCATAGTTTCGCTTCACCTTTTTAAAAATAAGTTGAAAAGCTTCTTGCTTTCACATCCATTTTATTCAATTAACGAATATCTAAATTTTGAATTTAGTGATGAAGCATTATAAGCTAATTGTGATATCTGCTGTATAATTTTGATATTGTTTCTGATAGGTGCATGTTCTAAGTGTGCTATGTATTCTCGTGTTTGTCCTTTTCTTTGTGAACTGTTTTTTACATTATTTCTACAAATATTACTGACTATATTTCGGTACTTGTATATACAAGTCTAATGAAAATAAAGATTATTATTATTATTAAAGTACAAGTACTAATAATAGGTTCATTAAAGCACGCGTGAATAAGGGCAAGTGCTTTATAGAACAGTTATCCATGATTCCTTTATGCTATTTCTTTATTGGTACACTTTGAAATCACAAACAATGGAAATAAGTAGGTATTCTCTGTTACCTTATACTTTAAAATGGCTTGACGTCTTTGATAGATATCAGCTGACGAAGAAGTGCATCTCAAATTCAATTTGTTAGTAGTGGCCTGAATTGGCAATCCTGCAAGTCAGGACTGTCTTAGTAATATTTTTACTGAATATCCCATTGTCAAAAAATAATGCCTATTTTTGTGATAAAGAAATAGATCAACTATCTAAAAATTCAAATCAAAAACGCTTGGCTAAAACAAATACATTTTTTTGTTTATATATTGTTATAAAAGTCAATTACTCATCAGTAGCCGTACGAGCAAAGAGTGCAGCGCTGTACGTATGCCGTCAAAACATGTGTCAAGATTCATTCTGAGGGATTTTTAGTTATCACTAGCCAAACATCTGTTCGCTGTTGATACAGATGAGAGTTTAAAGTATCGGGTAACAGGGTATACTAATAATATAAAATAGCTACATTCGCGACGATGTGATCGAAAATACGTTTCGTTGTCATGGAAATGGAACATTTAAGGTTATGAAACAGTTTTGACAAAATGAAGCTAAATGGGTCCTTGGTTTAATAGGCTTCGCTGCGGCTTTCCAATTCAGAGGTCCGGAGATCGATTCTCAAGCTAGACGATCTTTTTCTTTCTAATTACACGTTGGTTGCCACCTATTCACGTCCGCTATGCGATAAAATTATTAAATTAAAAATAAGGTACCAACCCAGGTATAAAAAATAAAATAAATAAAATATATTGATCAATTAACATTCGTACCAAGGCAATAATCAAATTATGATCACATCAATAGGTTGTATTCATAATTCAAATTCAAATGTGAAACCGATCAAAGCGATACAAAATTTGGATTTCGTGAAGGTTTGGGAACAAAAGAAGGATTAGCTACCTTAAGGGCCGGTTTCTCAATGTCTAGTTAAACCGGCTACTGATGACGGTCACTTTTAACTGACAGTTTTCACTGAATAGTAGGAACTGTCAGTAAAAACTGTTCGTGAGTTCCAACAAAACTGGCGGTTTTCGTAGTGTCAGTTAAAACTGATATAATATTGTGGAAACGATAATATTAACTGAAGTGATGGAACTGTTCAATTCATCAGTTCTCTTTATAGACAACGGTCTCCCAGCTCTGGTCTGTTATTTATTTATAATTTGCAAAGATGTTGCAAAGACAGTGGTTAGCGGAACTTATAGAAATATGTAGTAGACGTTAATCAATGGTAGTAGTGAGCTCTGTTTATGGCAAAACAAAAGTAAGGAGTATCATAACTGAGACTTTTTCACTTCTGTTAGTAGGTTAACATGTGAATGAGCAGCCCTTTTTCTTCACTATTCTTTACGTTTATTTTGTCTCCTCTTATTATTCAAAACTAATAAAAGGCCACATAATGGCTCGAGCATCTGGATCATCTGACGACATCTTGAAAACTGATACATCGTCAGTTAAAAATGAACGCATGTAGACAGATCGTGACTCAGTTTCCACTGACATATTATACTGTCAGTCAAAACCGTCAGTTAAAAGTCATCGTCTGGAGCCGGCTTTATTATTACTCTTCCAGAAAAGGAGGAAATATGTATATACTTGTTTCATAGACTACGAGAAAGCTTTCGATCGATTTAATCACACCGTTCTTCTGACATTCCTAAGAAAAGGGTTAGACAAATACGAAATCGAGTTTTTTAAAAATCTTTATTGGAACCAAGAAGCAACGATTCGATATGGACAAGCGACAGGAAAAAAGGGGATATGACAGGGTTGTGCTTTGTCGCTAACACTATTTAATATGTACCCTGAGCACATATTCAACTAAGCAATAGGCTATGATGAACATGGAATAAAAATTAATAGCAGGACATCAAACAACGTACGTTATGCAGACGACACGGTTATCATTGCAGACAATCCAGAAGCTCTTCAACGCCTAAGGACCAAAGTTGTAAAAGTAGAAGATCAACTAAGCATGAAAACTAATGTAACAAAAACTAGAGTAATGTCCATAACAAAATTTCCAAACCCACAACTGAACATAAACATCTATGACCGCAAGAGAGAAAGTTGAGAAACTTACATAAATATCTTGGCAGCTACACAACGACAAATGTAAACCCTGACGTTGAAGATCACGCATAGAACAAGCGAGAACCATATTCCTAAGATGAAAAACCTATTATGTAACGTGTAACGCAACCTTTAACTTAAACTTAAGATACCATTTTGTAAACGCATACGTGCACTCAGTTCTCTTGTATTTAACAATCAGTTATAGCCCTATGAAAAAATGCACCTACTAAGTCTGCTATATTTTTTTTTTTTTTCAGTTGAATCCAGATGGTTATAGTTCTCATACATCGCCAACACGCCGTGCAGATAGAACACCACTAATGCCTAAGGAACCAGAAGATGAATTCCACTACGTTCACCAAAAAGTGTATCCAAAAAATGCTAAGTAAGTCCACTTTAATATTAAATTATATCGTAGTATTAGCTATAAACTAAAAAGTTAGGAGTAGTAGCAATGAAGTTGCGAGGCCAGGCAAATCAAGTCACCTTTGACCCCACAGAACCAACCCTAAAAACCCTCATGACCTAGAAAACTCATCCTTGTCAACTGCTGCATCTCATCCTAAAGCGGTCGTTCTTCGTACCTCAAAAATCGAGCAGTACGATTCCACGTGTGTAAAAGGCTTGGAATGGACTGCCAAGAAATGTCTTTATTTACAACTTTTAATTTAACAAGCCTCCCCTAACATAACCTTTCATAGCAGCCGCGGTACTCTGGTATTTAGGCTTCGCCTACGCAACCTGCTCAGTTATAAAAAAATAGTTATTTATTTACTAGTTACTAATCAGAACTGTGTTCTCCTCTGTTCTATTATTCTAGATTGCACAGTCCTACTGCTGAAACATACGTCCAGCTTGGAAGTTCTCCTTTCTGGTTCTTTTTTAGCGTAATCTATTTTTTCTGTCAATGTGAAATGTATACAGTGTAGTTACATTGTTCAACAAGTGCTACTGAATTAATTCCAGCACAAGACGGAAATTTAATTTCATAGCTGACTGAAAATCGTTTGATGTGAGCTCCCCTTAAAATTCCAGAGATAATAGGTATGCATTACTGCATATTCATGAGACGGTTTAACGGAATCTCATCTAATAACGTTATTCCTTGACAGAGAAAAGCTAATATGAAGATACTTTTTCATATAGATTTTGTATATTATGTCACATCCCGAAATTATTGAGGTTGGGCAAATTCTCATAACTTACTGAATTTGAAGTCTGTCTATATCAAGTTGAACTAGGATTGCATTTCTCAAGTTGAGTGTAACTTAGCATGGGTGGATATGCTGCAAGCAAAAATTTAGGCTTTGCCTTCGTAGTCTGCCCAGCCATAAAAAAATGTTCTCCAAACCTGAATGGTCCATAGCATTTTTCTTAGATTGCTTCTTAGATTCTTGTTTACCTACTCATAAGACTAACAGACAGACAGACATTTTGGATGTGTCAATAATGTATAGGCACACTGTTTCTTTAATATCTCAGAATCACCTTTAGTTTGGAAGCAGGCTAACATAAAGTCTCTTGGAACAGCTGTCAGAAAATGTATATATACTACTCACAGGAGAAATTCGAACACTAAAAAGTATGACGTTCATGAAATGCTGCAGGACTAAAGATGATAATAAACGAACCTATTTTCCAAAATTAGTATGAAGGAATCTTATGGCCTAAAAACTTAATTTAGATGAGAAAATCTTGGGGTTGTGGCCAAAATGTTGAAAAAAGAGACTGGGTCACATCATAGAGAGAAACAGCAATTGCATTGAGTGCAAACGACTTTAATGCAGCTAATAATCGTCACAATTTTTCATAAAAGTTTAAAAGCTTTCTGTCTCCACATTTCACAAAGTAACGGCCATTTTATCACTTGTTAGACCAAGAAGGTCTTTATTTAAGAGAATCTAGATCATAAAGTGTGTGTTTTTAAACCACGGATTTAGCAATACCTACGAGTTTTAAGATTTAAACATTTAAAGGTCGTTTCTGTGTGTTTGTAATTTACAATTATATGTTCTTTGTTTCCTGACCTGTTAGTGGAAGGATAGTCTAGTTTTTAAAAATTTTATGAAAAATTGTGACGATTATTAGCTGCATTAAGAAGTCGTTTGCACTCAATGCAATTGCTGTTTTAAATTGGCAAACCTCAACGTTAAATAAAGCCCTGAAGATGGCAATAAGCATTGCCGAAAGCTTGGCTGTTAGCACCAGACTCTCCTCTATGATGTGACCCAGTCTCTTTTTTCAAAATTTTGGCCACAACCTCAAGATTTTCTCATCTAAATTCCAAAATTAGTATATAAAAAATAAAGCATGTCGGTAATGGGTGGATTCTCCATGTTGACGAATGTACTCCTCTAACCTACGCGGCATGCGCGTAATCTGGTGTCAATAAACCCCTAAAAGGAAGTAGAGTTACTAGCTCCCAAGCTACCCCCACAGCATATTCCAGTTCGGTCAACATGGTCGGAGGATTGGCTAAATCGCGAATGTAGTGACCCATCGTATCCCATACTTCTTCAATAATTGGATGATAGTGGAGGACAGGAGAGCACCGTGATCTCAGCTTCCTGTAGGAGCCTCATCGATGTTTTTGCAGTATGAGAACATGAATTATCTTGCTGGAAGTAACCCTCTTCAAAATCTCGGACATATGGAACGGCAACAGGTTCTAACACGTCATTCACATAACTTTGGGCCGTCATTATACCGCGAATCACAAGTAAAGGTGACTTGCTGTTAGATTCAATGGCACTCCAAACCATCAAACCAATAGAATGGTGTACATGGGTCTCAACAACAAACTTGACGCGTTGGCATCCGTCGTGTGCCCCCACAGAAAAAAATACTGTTGCGTTTCCAATTAATTGTTAGTATTTGGATATTTTTCTATCACTTTAAATATACAGGGTGGGCCAATAGTGCGTGGGCGGAGGATTGTGGGCTTACTAAAAAATATTTCAAAAATCTGTCACTTGATCATGGTAGGGACCCTTGAGGGCTATAAAGTAAAAATATTTTCACTTAAATGTTGACGTTTATACAGGGTGATTCATATCAAACTTACGTTTTTTTAAATGGAACCCCCCATATATTATTGCATATTTGGATTCCTTGGTCAATTTTAGTGTGACTTTATGTATCACACATGGAACTTTAAACGAACCGTTTAGGCGCAAATCACCATTCTTGGTATAAGTAGGTATCAGAAAAAAATTGAATATCGCAGCGATTATAAAAGTTAGAAGGCCGTGACTTTGCGGTACAACTAAGCATGAAATGCGTCACCTTAGGTCAGACGGCTAAAATTGAATTCTTTTTGTACTTGAAGAAATCAGTAGATTAATTAAGGAAACTTCAATCACAGATAACTTGATTTTTTCAAATGGCAATGCCTATTTTTGTTTAAAAAATCGAATGTAATATTTGATTACCTTTTTAACGATATAGCAATCTCGATACCAATCTTTTTTAGTTTTCATTTTATTTCAAATTTTCAGTCAAATCGGTGTTTTTCAATTTTCCTGCATGCAAGCAACCTAGCAGGCCATGAAAAATAAACAGAAGCTCGTTAATGTGGAAGAAACCAACTAACTTAGTAGAAAGATGCAAACTAACTAGAGCAACGAGGCAAGATTATGAAAATTTCTTACAACATCAGTCAGTAAAAAATATTTAATCAAAGGAAAACTACTAGTAATTGTTGCTAGCAGTATAATATCTATGTCTTCTGAATAAATTTCCACATTTAATGCTATAAAAAAGTAGCCATTTCCGTAAGTCAAAAGTAATGATACCTCTGACTGGAACCCTTCAAATTCTTCAGTAGGTACTTCTACTTATTAGCAAAATCGCGGAAAATGAAACTTGAATTGCAGTCTGTTTGAATTGTAAAACATAATTTAGTTTGCAGAAAACTACATGAAATAAACACAATTACAACATAGCGTAATTAAAAAATTCTAACAATTATTTCAATAGATGTTCAGAATGCTCCAGTTGGAGACTTCACTTTTGACTTAACTAAACGCAAGTGACTAATCTTTTTATCGCATTAGATGTGAAATTCTAAGCATGTTGGGCTGTAAGCAAAAATCGCTGGTAGTTTTCCTTTTGTTTCAAAATTTTTAATCGTTTTGGAAAGTTGTCAAGCTCTAGTAGAACTCAATAGCTAGTAGGCTGTGAAAAACAAACACGTCTGTCATAGCCCAGCTACTCATTTACATTAGATATCTTGGGGCTGTTGTATCTGGTTAGAGCTAATATGTTGCAACGAATTTTCATAATCTTGCCTCGTTGCTCCAGTTAGTTTGCATCTTTCTACTAAGTTAGTTGGTTTCTTCCATACTAACGAGCTTCTGTTTATTTTTCATGGCCTTCTAGGTTGCTTGCACGCAGGAAAATTGAAAAACACCGATTTGACTGAAAATGCGAAATAAAATGAAAACCAAAAAAGATTGATATCGAGAACGCTAAATCGTTAGAAAGGCAATCAAATTTTACATTCGATTTTTTAAACCAAAATAGGCATTGCCATTTGAAAAAATCAAGTTATCTGTGATTGAAGTTTCCTTAATTAATCTACTGATTTCTCCAAGTACAAAAAGAATTCAATTTTAGCCGTCTGACGTAAGGTGACGCATTTCATGCTTAGTTGTACCGCAAAGTCACGGCCTTCTAAGTTTTATAATCGCTGCGATATTCAATTTTTTTCTGATACCTACTTATACCAAAAATGGTGATTTGCGCCTAAACGGTTTGTTTAAAGTTCCATGTGTGATACATAAAG
The DNA here is from genome assembly GCA_951848785.1 of Callosobruchus maculatus. Classification (NCBI taxonomy): domain Eukaryota; kingdom Metazoa; phylum Arthropoda; class Insecta; order Coleoptera; family Chrysomelidae; genus Callosobruchus; species Callosobruchus maculatus. Next base: position 22,343,617 of record CATOUR010000041.1, on the reverse strand, counting down.
TCACACTAAAATTGACCAAGGAATACAAATATGCAATAATATATAGGGTGTTCCATTTAAAAAAATGTAAGTTTGATATGAATCACCCTGTATGAACGTCAAAACTTGAGTGAAAATATTTTTATGTTATAGCCCTTAAGGGTCCCTGCCATGATCAGGTGACAGTTTTTTGAAATATTTTATTAAGCCCACAATCCTCCGTCCACGCACTATTGGCCCACCCTGTATTTACAGTTGTTTCAAATCCATGCCATTGAAAGAATTCAATCCTTATATTCGAAGTAATCACAGGTACGCTAATAAATTCAAAATAATTTTATATTCGTTATAACGATGTCTATAATCCTTCCAATACCAGTATTGACATATAGTGCAATCAAAACATCCTTTTGTTTTTGGAAATTTACCCTATGTTTCATTTAAGCAAAGCATACAATCTATTCAATGTACAAAAATTATTACCGCAACAGCAGTTCGTGATAATTCATCTGATAAAAATTAATTTTGTTTCAATGGCCCGTGTCGTTCGCTGAACTATAATCAGTATTCGGCGGGACTGATGTCCCGATTCAATGAAGATAAGAATAAAGAACATGGGGATGATCTCAGTGCTACTATCGCCGCGTCAACATGGACGAGGTTGTTCCGTTGTGTTGTTTCGGTGTTAACCGTGTTGTGTCATCTCGTGGTTTTGCGTATTGCATCACCAATTGTGTGATTTAAATGTGTCCAGTTATATATTAAATGGAGGACCTACTGAGAAGTTGGGACTTAGAAGAGCTAACACCCACATTTGAATGTAGGTAGTTAGATTAGTCAGACAGTTATATTTCAGGTAGTAATGCAACAACTGGTGCAGGCTTATGTCTAATTCTTATATCATGCTCCTTATAACTTCACACAAAATCTCACCATTAAACATCCAAACGAATCAATCAGCTGTCCTCGCAATAAAATCTGTTGGTCCAAGGAAAAGAAAGTAGTTTAGAATCAATTACTAAACACAGATCCGATTCAACGACAGGCTGCGATTGATTTATTCATTGGAATCCAATGACATCTTGTAGTTGAATCGACAATACGATATAATTCGCTGCCAACTATACACTTCCCATTGGAGAAAACGTCGCTGTATTTGAGGAATACTGAGTGTAAACCTGGACTCGTCGGAGAAGGCCGACTGATGCCACTCAACATGCCATTGCTGGTTTTCTTGTTACAACCTAACCATTGGCGATGATGACCTGTAGCAAGTGAAAGCATTAGATACGAATGATATGATCTTAAGCCCATTTCATGCAATCAGTGGTACACCGTGCGTTTCAACAGCTCTAGTGGATCGCATTCTATGTCTAAGGTAAATCTCTTGCCTATTTGTAGCTCTCCTACATGTTCCAGATCCTCTAGCTCGAGGCATTCGCCCTTCTTCGATCCATGCGGGCCATACTGCTACAACTGTAGCCACGCTACACCACATGGTTACAGCAATTGCTCTGAAAGAAGCACCACGTTCTCGTTGGCCTACAATCCGACCCCGTGTGAAGGGGCTTAACTGCGTAAACTGGGGCTGTCTCTTTCTACTCTACGTCTTACATAACCCACTAGTTTCTAGCCTCATTTGCAACAGATATCCTAGTTTTTGGATCAACAATCAACTATGCTTTGTTTTAATACGTAGCTATAGAGTTTTTTGTAGGTGTCTGGTAGATAAATAGCATCTGAATGAACAACAAGTGTTACAGAGGGTACTGCTCTGATATGCACACATTTTTTCTAGGTGTTCGGATTTGACTTGCGAGGGGTTTGTATGAATATTTCTGTCTGGAAGACAGGCGTGTAGGTCCGGGCGTGAAGCTTTGCTCCTTTACCCCCCAAAAAGAAGCTTGTCATACTGAAACCATCTACATGTTCTAAAATGAACAGAAAATGGAACCAAGTAATTATTTATCTCCCAAAATCACCTAGGAGAGACCCTTAGACTTGAGAGATGCCCCTTAGATGGTTATACCTGTAGTGAGCAACAGGTCACTGTCAAAACCGATACCAAATTTAGAAATAGCCAAAGTGATCAAGACGTCTAGTGGTGGAATTTAGAACCCAATGTTGTATGTATGCCCGTGGTAACCAGATTATTTTAGCATGCATGTGTACCAACTCAGAGAGAATGGAATCAAAATACAGAAATGTTATGATATTGTTTTTTTATTATTTGTCTCTTAACATTTGTTTTGTATTTATTAATCTTGAGGGCTGAGTGTTTATGGTATAATTTTATTACTTGATTCTTGTATTTATCAAATCATGAGTGCTTTGTATTTCATATATTTTACTGGTGAAGTATTTATATTGATATGTTGAAAATACGATTCAAAAATGTCTTAATAATAGTGGTAAACTGGCTCTGGTTATTAATATTGTATAATAAAGAAATGGTTATAAACATTCACAGTCTAAATGATAAATAATAATAAGAATACATGGTGGGTTAAGTCTCTGTTCAACGTCAGGGAGAGAAATGTGAATAGAATGTGGAAAAATGTAAAATATCAGCACATATAAATAAATAAATATAACCAACACATAAAGGAGTAAATAAAGGATGTAATTGGGGTAGGGTATATAAAATATGAGCATAGCATCGCAAGCATAGCAGCATAGCAAGCATGGTATCTAAGCGCATACATAGATCAATAAATAAACATAAACAATAAACAACATATAAAAGGGCTGGTTAGAGGAAACGTATGGTACGTGTGAACGCGTGAGCATAACCCACTTCCACCTACGGTAAGTGATAAGCTTGTCCCGGGGACAATCGCCTTGGTTTCCGCAACCATAAAATAAATATCATATATACATAAAGAGGATCAGTAAAGGTTGAAATAGATAGACATAAATAAGACAAAGTTGTCTCTGTTCACCATCAGCCTGCAATCCCTCAGGACCTAATACCTAGAGTGGGCGTAACACCATACAAAGTCGTCTTAAAAACCCGGATATATAGTATACGTTGTCAAACACTTTAACTATCGTAGCCAGACCACATTAGTTAATAATACAAACTCAAAAGACAACATACCTGTAAATATTCGTGAAAAAGACTCCAAAATGCATTGTGTACAATTTGGTCTCCAGCTTATTGCGTTTTTCAAAAACAATCCCCTCTCGTAATTAATAAACAAACTATGGCAACCATTATCACGACCCACTACTTTATTCAAGTGACAAAACCCAAAAGCATCACAAAACAGTATCTTTTTCTGTGCACACGGACCTGTTACGGAATTGGTTGCACTATGAAAAGTCACTCATGATCTGACAAATATCAAAATATCTGAACAATATAAGATGTTTACAATCAAATAAATTATTGATCTGAACGTCATCGACTAATTACACTCATACTCAGACCTTACAATTTTTTATAAATCATCCGTCGATGCCATCAATGTCAAACTTCGGTCACGTGACCGCTAAAGGTGCGTTCTAACGTCTGGCAGCCAGGAGCGCGTTCCGGATCAGCACATACCCTAATTAGTCAGTTTCCTAGACACTACGCGACCCATTTCTCGGACGTAGTATAGTCTCTAACTACAACAATGCTTTTATCATCCAGCAGTGTTTATACGTTGAAAGAAAAATCTATCTAGGAAATAGGTCACAATTAGCCATTGTTGTGCGTAATGCCCTAAATCCGGAAAATAAAAGCTCTCAGCCGTTAATCAATGCAAGAGACCGCAAAAACCTGTATTAAAAGATGCAGCACATTCTCTAGAAGTTAACGAGCAGATGAAGTGTCAACCTTACCGGAAGGCTGTGAAAGATAAGAGCGAAGATCAGTGGTAGCTCGTGGATAGGAAACCGTTTCCTCAATATCTACTTTAAACTATGTGTAATACAGCTTAGTTTGCAATCATGTATATGACAGAATATTTGCAATGCAAGATTCTGAGTGAATGGAGATCTCTATCTTTTAATTTTTCAACTCAAACGCAGAAGCTTTGGACACTTTTATTCACATTGATGCGCAATAGTGGTCGAGGAATAGAAAATTTTTAATTTCGAATAAACGCTCTAACTTTTTTATAAAAAGTCTTGATAATTAAGTTGGTTTAGTGATTTTAATCTATAGCTGACACAAAAGTAAAGTTGAAGTAAAAAAACAATATAACTCAACATAGGAAGGATATTAGGCACATTATATTTTCTGTACAATTTATTAAATAATGAAATTCACTATCCATATTTATTAAGCCTGGTTTATTATCATGTCCCATGGAAAACTCAAGACATTCGAGATTATTCTTCTAAGATTTATCCCATACAAATACTCTTGGAAAGTCACCGGGAATACTACTGTGCTTGAATTTAATGGATCAATTGATGATCCTCTAAAGTTTTGCGGCATGTTTACCAAACACCCTGTGTAACCAGAAAAGCTTGAGGTACTTCAGCACCTCGAATTATTTTCGCTCTCTTTATGCTGTATACCGCCTCTTCAGAAAAATATATATCACCATAAGGATAATAGGTGGTCGATGACCCAACCACTAGACTCAGTCTCCTGAATTTAAATCCTGGCTGTGCTCCTGAATGCACACACACACACACACACACACAAAAATCTGTCGCTTTGTCAAAGACCTAAGCTAAGCGCGCACTGGGTCGGACGGAACGGTACGAACGGTACGCACCTTCGGCACTTTTTTTAGGTGACTGTGCTCACTGGGTCGGTCGGTACGATCGGTGCGGACGGCGGGTTGGCGCCGATAATAACACTAAGATGATCCCCTGTTTTTCTTTTTACGTCCATTGAATCGGGACATCAGTCCCGCCGAATACTGATTATAGTTCAGCGAACAACAAGGGCCATTGAATTCGATATATGATGTTGTTGTTGCGAATACTACTTACAATGGGCCTATACCGTGATCTCAAATTAATCAATTTATTTACTGCGGTATTATTTTTGATGATACATAGGACCGTTTACTGTAAAAAGTCAGCAGAAAACTTGATCCAAATGAGAATAACACTAAAAAGAAAATTGTATGCAATTTGAAATAGCCGATGATGACGTCACCTGTAGGGAACCAATGAGAAGCGTCCTTTCGTGGTCCGATGATTACGAGCGGATGCTATTGTTTTGTACCAGTGAGCGCTAATTGGTTCCCTACAGGTGACGTCACGACCTGGGAGGGAAGTGTATGGATTCAAAAAATTCAATATTTAGAGCAATTTTTTTCGGTTATAAATACGATAGAAAAATTTTGTAAAATTATTTATGGCATCTACGTGGTGTCAGGGTTCGTTTAAGCCAATAAACCAAAAATGTGGTATAGGCCCATTGCTTTAACAGCATAGACAATGTTTTGAAAGCATGGGTTATTGTTCGCGAAATAGTTACCTTTTGAAACAAAATTAATTTTTATCAGATGAATTATCACGAACTGCTGTTGCAGTAATAATTTTTTTACATCGAATAGATTGTATGCTTTGCTTATTTGAAACATAGGGTAAATTTCGAAAACAAAAGGAGGTTATGATTGCATTATATGTCAATACTGGTATTAGAAGAATTATACATATCGTTAGAACGAATATAAAACTATTTTGAATTTATTGGCGTACCTATGATTACTTCGAATATAAGGATTGAATTGTTTCAATGACATCGATTTGAAACAACTGTAAATATATTTAAAGCGATGGAGAAACATCCAAATACTAACAATTAATTGGAAACGGAACAGTATTTTTTTCTGTGTAGATTTTCAGTTCGGCATTTATACATTTTTGAGAAGCTGAGGTTATGGACAAGTACTTCCAGTGGTGTGTATGCGCAGTGCCTTGGCTGTATTCTGAGCGAGATATAATTCTGTTGAAACGAAAAGGAAGATGAGAGTTATTTTTTAATTCTCAATATCTTTTTCTAAAATATCGTACCTTTTAACCTACTCATGATAGAATTAAATGAGTGTAAGCATATTGAACTAAAATATGTAAACAAGTTCTGTTTTTTAGCGTAGATTTTTCATTCTTTAGACGAAAATGCCAGATTTTGCGTAATTATTAGACTTCCCTTGAAATTGAAAAATCTAAAAAACTATTGACTTTTGTCCGTACATTATATTAAGCTAATTTTGTTGCGTTTTAGCTCTACTATTAAGCCCTGAGAGGAATACGTTGAATTACATTGAACCCTGTATTGTCCATAAATAAGGTGACCATTCGTCCCGGATTTTGCGGGATTGTCCCGTTTTCAGACGAGCTATGCCGCATTTACACCGTCCCGGAAAATGTACCGGATTTTATGTAGTTCTTTTTTGTATATTTTTTTAATTTATAAAACAATTTCATCCCCACTTCAGGCCTGACGTCTCGGCGAAAGATGGAAACACCGCCGCCGGCCGCCGTCGCGTCATTTTGACGCCACATAACCCAAAGTGACATATAAATTTTGACATGGGACGTCACAATAACGCGTCTGTGGCGGTGTTTCTATCTTTAGCTGTGAAGTCATACAACCAGTGTCCGGGCTAGACGCTACATCACTCGCTACATCTTTCTACGCACCGCGGCGTCCCGCATTGGCGTCAGAAAAAAATGGCCACTTTATCCATAAATCTTCAGGGGGGACTATTTAACCTCTTAAAAGCGACGCCCAAGAATTTAGTGCCCAAAACTAACTTCTATCTTTTCTTGGTACGAATTTCATTCTGTCGCCACTTGAACTCTTCCATTATTGTACAGGTCAGAAATATAAGAGCAGTGAACATTTTTTGTGCTCCTATCGAGTGCCGACACTAAAAAGGACCCCTTAATCCTTCACAAGACACCCGACCGGTCGAATGACCCTTATCACTTTCGGCTTTTTTGCTGCGCCGTTAACGACAATTAATAGTCAAAATTGTATATGTCTGTGTATAAAGAGATGTTATTATACAATAAATAGATCAATTTATTTTGTTTTTATCTATTGTAAATTGGTATTTTCGAGTATTTTTATCTCCTGCCACTTTCTGAATTATTATAATATATATTTTGTATAGATAATTACGGTTTTATCATTACTCAGGTCTACATAAGATCGCAACTGCACTATAGAATTGTCGACCCTGATTGAGACCTGAAAAAATGTAAACAACTCATATACGACGATTAAAACAAGCAATATATCGGAACTGGGCAATAGTAGCGAATTATAATTTTGGGGGTATAAATTAGAACAAATATAGTATCTTTTCCTATTATTCCACCCAATGTGGTATTTGTTTTTGATCACGTGACATCCGACTCAAAATGTTCAATGGGACACCCTGTATATTTGTAACTTTTTGTGTTTCTCCCGATAAAACAATTTCAACAAACTAGCACACTTTGGGTCAAGAACTACAGGTACATAAAGGATGGTACCACTACTATTGATTATAACATGTACCCCTACAGTTAAATTATTTTGGTAGTGTTTCATAATGGTATTGGTAGAGTCCTTTAAGTACCTGTAGCTCTTGAATTAATCGCTTTAGACTCCAAGTGTGCGGGTTTGTTGAAATTGTTTTATCGGGAGGAACACAAAAAGGTCACAAGTATACAGGGTGTCCCATTGCAAATTTTGAATCGGACGTCCCGTGACCAAAAACAAATACCTCATTAGGTGACACAATAATAAGGAAATATATTTGTTCTAATTTGAATCCCCAAAATTATAATTCGCTAGTATTGCCCAGTTCCGATATATTGCTTGTCTTAATCGTCGTGGGACACCCTGTATATACCCGACTTCTACAATACCAAATTATGAACCCTATATATCTATCTCATCTGTACCGCTACTGGGACAATGCCACCAGATGCGGAAGCAGCACATTTAATAAGCCCCATTTCCAGCATCCTCACCCTCGATACGGAAGGGATGTGGATCAATAAAAGGATGAATTTGTTTTTCAACCCAAAATTCAACTGGCTGTCGTTTAGCGGGAAATTTTCCATGTCTGGCTAACGAATTTATCCTCTGTCTAACGATGAGGCGGGTTTGATTTAAATTGGCTGACTGGGGATGGACAATTTATAGTGATTATGTATATATACATGAGGAAAATTCTCTGGGTTTTTGTTTAAGGGAAAATTAAAATGGTCTCATGTAGTGGATAATTGAACGAGGTGCGTAGTTTATTAAACTGATTTCTTAAATACTTAAACATCGAAGCTGCAATTGATTCCTGTCTTAAAAAATGCTCGGATTACATGGAATGTGATCAAAATGTAGAACATTATGTACTCTCTATCGAAGGAAGCTGATCGGCTAAGATCACAGCACTTAGACCCCATTAGGCCCCTTATACAACCCCCCCCCCATCCTCAGAGTATTCAGCCATCTCAATCTCATCAAATCCTCTTCAAAAGTAGACAATGATCAGAGACCTTTCCAAGTTGTACGACATGTACCTATCAAATTATTCCACAGACATAAAATTCAAAGGCAGCGTTCGGATAGGTCTGAAAAGCACACGATATCACCAAGATCAATTCTCTTAGCGCAAAGAATACAACAAATTTTTGAGTTTTTCAACCCTTCGCCCCCCCCACACACACAACCACCCTAAGTTCAACCCCAACCACCCCAATTTCACCCCCACCCAAAAAAAGCAGAAAACGATCAGGAAGCCTTAAAACGCCTAAAAACGAATTTTGGACTGTCTTTAGATGCTTAGTTTATTATTGCTGCGCCGCCACTGGCACGACTTCTATAAACCATACGCGTCTTCCATCCCCGTCACAATAATAATACGGTGTCAAAATTTAATTAAAATCAATTCAATAGTTTCCAGGTTACACAATGCAGAACGATATAAAGCAATATTCTTATGTATCTATATCAGAAAATTCAAGTCCCTTGGTTTCTGGAATAGGCAAGTTTGGCAAGGCAATGTTCGGATGGACCTAAAAAAGTGCATTATGCCACTGGTGTTTGTTCCACAAGTCAATAGTTATTAACACAACAAATTTTCAGTTTTACAAATGGAAAACGATCAGGAACCCGTAAAACGTCTAAAAACGAAGTTTGAGACATATTTGAAATTTTTTGTTTTATGCTTATTACTCCGCCACCTATGCACCGATCTCCAAAATTATAACAGCATTACCTACTGAAACTTCACAGCATATCGCCACCAAAGTTTAATCACAATCCATGCAACGGTTACTGAGATTACGAGGCTAGAAGAACGCCAACAGACAGACAGACCGACAGACAGACAGGCACCGACGGAAATGGGTGACGTGGATTTTGTAGATATCATAATCTGCCCAAAAAGCGTATTATCTTATAATCGAAAATGTTTGCCATCACAATAGTCCTCTCACCTATCGGTTTGGGAAGTAGAACGTCAAAATCTAGCCAACAGACACACATAAGTGTCACATTTACAACTCCCCCTTTTTTACACTCAGTATTAAGCTACGACGGGAGTTGGCCTGTTTTTACTACTAGTAAAAAGTAAAAAAGAAACAGACAAAAAATGTGTCTGAGCATTTCCTCGTAGTAGTTTTGGGTGAGGTCGCGTAGGTTTACTAGGTCAAAATTCCGAGATGCTGGTCTAGCTGGAGCAAATGATTAATACAACAAATTTTTCAGTTTTAGAACCAACTGCCCGCCAACGGCCTCATATTCACCCCTACACAAAAAAGGCGAAAATGATCGGGAACCCCTAAAACGCATAAAAACTAAGTTTGAGGAATATTTGAAATTTTTGTTTTTTGTTAATTACTTCGCCAATGTACCGATTTACAAAATTATTGCAGCATTACCTACTAAGACATCACAGCAAATTGCTATCTAAATTTTGTCTTAATCCATGCAGCGGTTACTGAGATTAGGAGGCTAGGAAAACACCAACAGATAAATACAGTCAGACAGACCGATAGACCGACGGAAATGAGTGACGTGGATGTTCGTTATGTAGAAATCATAAAACGCCCAAAAAGCGTATTATCTTAAAATCGAAAATGTTCACCACAACAATACTGCCCTCACCGCTGTGGGAAGTAAAACATCAAAATCGAGCCAACAGACACACATTTACAACACCCCCTTTTTTACACTTAGTATTAAGCTGTGATGGGAGTTGGCCCGTTTTTACTACTAGTAAAAAGTAAAAAAGAATCGGACAAAAAATGTGTCTGAGCATTTCCTCGTAGTAGTTTTGGGTGAGGTCGCGTAGGTTTACTAGGTCAAAATCCCGGGATGCTGGTCTAGCTGGAGCCAATGATTAATACAACAAATTTTTCGGTTTTAGAACCAACTGCCCGCCAACGGCCCCATATTCACCCCTACACAAAAAAGGCGAAAATGATCGGGAACCCCTAAAACGCATAAAAACTAAGTTTGAGGAATATTTGAAATTTTTGTTAATTACTTCGCCAATGTACCGATTTACAAAATTATTGCAGCATTACCTACTAAGACACCACAGCAAAATGCTACCTAAATTTTGTCATAATCCATGCAGCGGTTACTGAGATTAGGAGGCTAGGAAAACACCAACAGATAAATACCGTCAGACAGACCGATAGACCGACGGAAATGAGTGACGTGAATGTTCGTTATGTAGAAATCATAAAACGCCCAAAAAGCGTATTATATTAAAATCGAAAATTTTCACCACATCAATACTGCCCTCACCGCTGTAGGAAGTAAAACATCAAAATCGAGCCAACAGACACACATTTACAACACCCCCTTTTTTACACTCAGTATTAAGCTACGATGGGAGTTGGCCTGTTTTTACTACTAGTAAAAAGTAAAAAAGAATCGGACAAAAAATGTGTCTGAGCATTTCCTCGTAGTAGTTTTGGGTGAGGTCGCGTAGGTTTACTAGGCCAAAATTCCGAGATGCTGGTCCAGCTGAAGCCAATGATTAATACAACAAATTTTTCAGTTTTAGCCCCTACACAAAAAAGGCGAGAATGATCGGGAACCCCTAAAACGCATAAAAACTAAATTTAAGGAATATTTGAAAGTTTTGTTTTTTGTTAATTACTTCGCCAATGTACCGATTTACAAAATTATTGCAGCATTACCTACTAAGACATCACAGCAAATTGCTATCTAAATTTTGTCTTATTCCATGCAGCAGTTACTGAGATTAGGAGGCTAGGAAAACACCAACAGATAAATACCGTTAGACAGACCGATAGACCGACGGAAGTGAGTGACGTGGATGTTCGTTATGTAGAAATCATAAAACGCCCAAAAAGCGTATTATCTTAAAATCGAAAATTTTCTCCACAACAATACTGTCCTCACCGCTGTGGGAAGTAAAACATCAAAATCGAGCCAACAGACACACATTTACAACACCCGCTTTTTTACACTCAGTATTAAGCTGTGATGGTAGTTGGCTTGTTAAAAAGTAAAAAAGAATCGGACAAAAAATGTGTCTGAGCATTTCCTCGTAGTAGTTTTGGGTGAGGTCGCGTAGGTTTACTAGGTCAAAATTCCGAGATGGTCTAGCTGGAGCCAATGATTAATACAACAAATTTTTCAGTTTTAGAATCAACTGCCCGCCAACGGCCCCATATTCACCCCTAGACAAAAAAGGCGAAAATGATCGGGAACCCCTAAAACGCATAAAAACTAAGTTTGAGGAATATTTGAAATTTTTGTTAATTACTTCGCCAATGTACCGATTTACAAAATTATTTCAGCATTACCTACTAAGACACCACAGCAAATTGCTACCTAAATTTTTTCACAATCCATGCAGCGGTTACTGAGATTAGTAGGCTAGGAAAACACCAACAGATAAATACCGTCAGACAGACCGATAGACCGACGGAAATGAGTGACGTGGATGTTCGTTATGTAGAAATCATAAAACGCCCAAAAAGCGTATTATCTTAAAATCGAAAATGTTCACCACAACAATACTGCTCTCACCGCTGTGGGAAGTAAAACATCAAAATCGAGCCTACAGACACACATTTACAACATCCCCTTTTTACTTCCCACACCGATAGGTGAGGGGAGTATTGTAATCGCGAAAATTTTCGATTTTGAGATAATACACTTTTTGGGCGTTTCATGATGTCCACATAACGAAAATACACGTCACTCATTTCCGTCGGTCTGTCTGTCTGTCGGTCTGTCTGTCTGTCGGTCTGTCTGTACGCGTTTTTCTGTCCTCGTGATCTCAGTAACCGCTGCATGGATTGTGATGAAATTTGGGCAGCGATATGCTGTGGGGTCGTAGTAGGTAATGCTGCTATAATTTTGAAAATCGGTGCATTGACGGCGGAGTAATTAGCAAAAAACGAAAAATTTCAAATATTCCCCAAACTTCGTTTTTAGGCGTTTTAGGTGTTCCTGATCATTTTCTATTTTTTTTGGGTGGGGGTGGAAATTGGGGTGGTTGGGGGTTGGGGGGTTGTAAAATTGAAAAATTTGTTGTATTCATAATAGACTACCCACTGACCTGTGGAGGAAGACCTAGCGACATAGATAACTTTTTTAGGTCTATCCGAACATTGCCTTATGCCTATTACAGAAACTAAAGGACTTAGAATTTTTTCCGATGTATACATATGAGTATTGCTTTAGATCGTTCTATATTATGTAACGAAGAAACTGTTCAATTGATTTTAATGAAATTTTGACACAGTATTACTACCGTGTCGAGGATGGAAAATGCTTATGGTTTTTATAAATCGTGCCAGTAGCGGCGCAGAAATAATAAAAAAACTAAAAATATAAAAACAGCTCAAACTTCGTTTTTAAGTGTTTTAGAAGTTCCTGATAATTTTCTGAGTTTTTTTGGGTGGGGGTGAAATTGGGGTAGTTGGGGGGTGGGGGGTTGAAAAACTGAAAAATTTACTGTATTCATAATAGGCTGTCCACTGACCTGTGAAGGAAGATCTAGCGACATAAATCACCTTTTTAGATCCATCTGAACATAGCCTTGCCTATTACAGAAACCAAAGGACTTAGAATTTTTTCTGGTGTAAACATACGAGTATTGCTTTAGATCGTTCTATATTATGTAACGAAGAAACTATTGAATTAATTTTAATGAAATGTTGACACAGTATTACTACCGTGGCGAGGATGGAAAATGCGTATGGATTTTATAAATCGTGCCAGTGGCGGCGCAGAAACAATAAAAAAACTAAAAATATAAAAACAACTCAAACTTCGTTTTTAAGTGTTTTAGAGGTTCCTGATCATTTACTGAGTTTTTTTGGGTGGGGGTAAAATTCGGGTGGTTGGGGGGTGGGGGGTTGAAAAACTGAAAAATTTGCTGTATTAATAATAGGCTGTCCGTTGACCTAGCGACATAAATCACCTTTTTAGGTCCATCTGAACATTGCCTTGCCTATTACCGAAACTAAGGGACTTAGAATTTTCTGTATATGTACATACGAGTATGTATTGCTTTAGATCGTTTTGTATTTTATAACGTGGAAACTATTAAATTGATTCCAATGAAATTTTGACACATTATTATTACTGTGGTGAGGATGGAAAGCGCGTATGCTTGTTAGAAATCGTGTCAGTGGCAGCGTAGCAATAATCAAAAAACTAAAAATATGAAAACAGCTCAAACTTCGTTTTTAGATGTTTTAGGGGTTCATGACCGTTTTGTACCTTTTTTGGGTGGGGGTGGGGGTGAAATTGGGGTGGTTGGGGGGGCGAGGCGTTGTAAAACTGAAAGTTTGTATTCTTGATAACAGGCTGTTCACCAACCTGTGCAGGAACGACATAGCGGCATATGACAGTTTGGGGGGGGGGGGGGTACTGGCGATGATTTTGTTGCAAGGGGATCTCAGACTAAATCTTTATGCTATGCGAAAATAATAAACTGGTATCACGGTAATGTGTGGGAAGTACTGAGTCAATCAACTTGACTCCATTTTTTAAACTTAGTATTAAGCTACGATGGGAGTTGGCCTGTTTTTACTACTAGTAAAAAGTAAAAAAGAATCGGACAAAAAATGTGTCTGAGCATTTCCTCGTAGTAGTTTTGGGTGACGTCGCGTAGGTACAACACCCCCTTTTTTACGCTCAGTATTAAGCTACGATGGGAGTTGGCCTGTTTTTACTACTAGTAAAAAGTAAAAAAGAATCGGACAAAAAATGTGACCGAGCATTTCCTCGTAGTAGTTTTGGGTGAGGTCGCGTAGGTTTACTAGGTCAAAATCCCGGGATGCTGGTCTAGCTGGAGCCAATCAGAGGGCTGACGCGAAGGCCATGTGATGCTCCGCAGCTTCACTCCCTCATCTCCGGCATTCTAAAAACGAATTTTGGGCTGTTTTTAGATGCTTAGTTTATTATTGCTGCGCCGCCACTGGCAGGACTTCTATAAACCATACGCGTCTTCCATCCCCGTCATAATAATAATACGGTGTCAAAATTTAATTAAAATCAATTCAACAGTTTCCAGGTTACACAATACAGAACGATCTAAAGCAATATTCTTATGTATACATCAGAAAATTCAAGTCCCTTGGTTTCTGGAATAGGCAAGGCAATGTTCGGATGGACCTAAAAAAGTGCACTATGCCACTGGTCTTTCTTCCAAGTCAATAGTTATTAATACAAAAAATTTTCAGTTTTACAAATGGAAAACGATCAGGAACCCGTAAAACGTCTAAAAACGAAGTTTGAGACATATTTGAATTTTTTTGTTTAATGCTAATTACTCCGCCACCCATGCACCGATTTCCAAAATTATATAGCAGCATTACCTACTAAAACTAAAAAAATTTAATCACAATCCATGCAACGGTTACTGAGATTACGAGGCTAGAAGAACGCCAACAGACAGACAGACCGACAGACAGACCGGCACTGACGGAAATGGGTGACGTGGATTTTGTAGATATCATAATCTGCCCAAAAAGCATATTATCTTATAATCGAAAATGTTCGCCATCACAATAGTCCTCTCACCTATCGGTTTGGGAAGTAAACCGTTAAAATCTAGCCAACAGACACACATAAGTGTCACATTTACAAGTCCCCCTTTTTTATACCCAGTATTAAGCTACGATGGGAGTTGGCCTGTTTTTACTACTAGTAAAAAGTAAAAAAGAATCGGACAAAAAATGTGTCTGAGCATTTCCTCGTAGTAGTTTTGGGTGAGGTCGCGTAGGTTTACTAGGTCAAAATCCCGGGATGCTGGTCTAGCTGGAGCCAATCAGAGGGCTGACGCGAAGGCCATGTGATGCTCCGCAGCTTCACTCCCTCATCTCCGGCATTCTGCTCCGCGACTGTACCGGGTGCGCACCCCCGTCCGTTCCGTGCACCCTCGGCGTCGCGTTTTCGCTCCCTCATCGCAAAATGTCCGCCGCCGCCGCCGTCACAGCCAACTTGTGATACCCGCCGACATCGAATCTCTCGCTCGTCCCGCTGCTGCTAGGTGGTGATGACAGGTGAAGGACAAGTGAAGGTGTCCACGGTGGAATCGGTGGAGGCCGTGGACAACATGGCGACGTTGCCCGTCTCCTCGCGCCACGCAGCCGAAAGCCAAGAGAAAAGCTCCGCCAACAAAGAGATGGAGCTGAAATACGTGCAGGCCAAGCCAGACAAAAGGTATATCGCGGGGGCGGATTAGCTGCGCCTTTTGACTCGTTTTTAATCTCTCTTACTTCGTTTCCGGTTTACCCGGAAGTCATTATGGTGAATACGCTTCGCATTTCATTCATTCGTTGTCACAATTAGCACGCTGCGGTGTTCTGTTATGCGTTACTACAGACAAACGGTTTGTGATTGCTGAATGCAAGCCGCATTGGAACCAAGTTCGAGAATTTCTGGTTGAATTGAATCATTTGCTAGTACACAACGAAAGGAAAAACATTTTTTACATCTATAATTGAATCGGTGAGTCCAAGAACAGTGTAAGTGAAGAAACATAGTTTTGAGATAAAGTAAAAAAAACATATTAACTCCAAAACGAGTAAAGTAACTGTGTTCGCCATCACATAAAAGTTGCTATAATTCTTTAGATCAATGATAATACAACATAGATCCGAAAGTCTCACCCTCCTCCAAGCTATTACAAAAGAATAGTTTATGCCCTTGTACTGTTCTTGAACCCAGTCTTCTTTTACAGGCTTTTTTGTATTTTTTTTAGTTTCAGCGTACGATAAGGTTATGACAACGTCAATAGAGGGTACTAAGTATGTGAAAAATGTTTTATTATTATTAACGATATCGCGAACCGTGGCGCTGACAGTCAACAATGGGTTGACCAATGACGTTAAAATCAGTACATGTCCTGGACTTGTAATGTTTTTCATCGCAGTGCCATAGACAGATGGTGCATATAATGGGTTTATTCTTATGCTTTGTAATGTTTTTAAGCGTGAAAGATGGATCTTCGTATTTTAAACGTTTGGCCATCTTAAGTCAAAACGTCATTTTTTGACTTGTACTGTTCTTGGACTAACCGATTCAATTAGAGCATAGAGTGTACCCTGTAGGACAACTAAAAGGCGTTAAAAGTTTTATATGCGTAACTATTCGGTTTTTGAAACAAATCACTCAGCTTTGAGATAACATATAGCTATAATACGTTTGAAGATCCAGCATGCCGACGATACGATACTCCTAGCTAGCGATGAAAAGGAATTACAGTACATAGTGAACAGAGTCAACAATGTTAGTCAATCTTATGGTCTCAAAATAAACATAAAGAAGACAAAATGTATGGTAGATTAAATATTAATAATGTAAGAATAGAAATAGACAATCAGGACGTAGGGAGAGTAAACAGATTCAAACATTTGGGATGCTGGCTAAATGATAAATGGGATCCTGATTAAGAGATTAGAAGCAGAATCGAAATAGCCATCAGAAATACTTTTTTCCAAATGAAAACGATACTCTACAATAGAGATTTAAGTTTGACTACTCGATGGCACCGAACATTAACAAAGGGCGAGCAACAAAATGCTATGTACTGTCCACATTATATTATACGGAGTTGAGGGATGGACATTAAAAGCTCGGACCGTGTCACGTTTGGACTCTTTTGAGATGTGGCTATACAGACGCATATTAAGGATATCATGGACCGAGCGGGTAACAAACACTAGGGTACTAGAGAGAATCAATAAAGAACAGGAATTTTTAGCCACACTGAAACGAAGAAAATCAGCATATTTTGGCCATATTTTTAGAAATAGTAAGTACGAGTTGTTACAACTGATCGTTGAGGGAAAGATCGAAGGACGACGAGGGATCGAGCGAAAAAAGATCTCCTGGCTTCGGAACTTATGCCAGTGGTTCAATATTAGAGAGGCCTGCACAATCATTCGTTTAGCACAAGACAGAGAAGAGTTCCAAATGATGGTCGCCAACCTCCGCTGAGGAGATGGTACTGAAAGAAGAAGACGTCGGAAGATGATAGTGATTTATGTAATGAGGATAATAAAAACGATCGTTATGGTATAAGTTGTGAATGTTGTCACACAACGTGTATCATCATGGTTGTTTATGATAGCATAATTATGTTTAGAGAGATTCGAAAAATTGAAACTGCGTTTTTGACATGTCGGAGTGGTGACTATTTTAGAGCAGTAAGTGTAGTTTAAAATATTGTTAGATTAGTGAGCTGTGATTTGCCATTTCCTTTACGATGTCAGGTTGTAACAGCAATAGTTATTTATCTCCTGTCAAACATAATTGTCATGTAGAATTGAATATAATTTAAATAATAATGGGTGTTGCTGAAGCTGGTATAGTTTACCTTATGATTTGGAAGAAATGACGTGAAATTTCATGAACTCTCTTTTGCCGAAACACCCACGGAGTGTATATATGATTTTTTGCCATATAGAATCTCATCATGGTGCTCAAGTCCGTTTATACAAATCCCAGTTTAACTTAGGCTTAAAGTTAACATCCGTTATACAATAGCTGGTTTAGTTAAACCTGGCTGATATTAAAATTCGCTACGATTGACGCTAATAATGAAGCAATGCGCTCCGTCATAATTATCTAAAAGAAGAAGAACCTTTTCTGGTTTCTCACTTGTTATTGGTTCTGTCAAATTCTGGCAGCGGCTGTTTTTGTCTCTGTTTTTTTAATTTCTTTCTTTTAGACACAAATCTTTCCAAAAATATGAAACATAACTTAATAAAATGACAGACAATTCGAAGGTTAAGGTTACTGCTTGACACATCATGTCATTTGTATTTAAACCACAGTTAAGCTAAATAATTCGTTTGCTTACGCTAACTCCGTGTTAAGCTTGGAGTGGGGTGATAAACCAGCATTGTACAACAAATGTTTTGCGACTTCCGTGGTTTAACGGCAGCTTACCTTAAACAGAAGCTTTAGCTTGTACAACCGGCCTTAGTCCTATTATGAATTCAATATGGTACCATAATGAAATAATGAGCTTCATTATGTCATCAAAATTGAGTGACATAACGTTACCATAGTGACATGCCATCAAATAAACATTCTTATTCGTTTATTGAAATAAATTCACATCTTAATACTACTTTGTTAGTCGACTACGTTAAGTACCTTTGAATTTAAAACTTATTGTTTTCTAGCAACCAAAATAACGAAGATCAGGTACGTAATTAGGGGGTGTAAGGACCCACTCTCCCTCGAAAGTATATAATGCCGACTAATCCAGAAATAGCCCCCCTCCCCCGAGACGGGAGCAAATTGTAAAGGCGGCCCCCAGACAATGCAAGTTGAAAAGGTGGAAAATCTAATCCATAAAAATGCACCCCACCTCCTCCCTGCCCCTAGAAATTCCCGATCAAGCAAAATTGAAAGGTGACAACCATATTTTGGGTTCCCCCTCACCCTCTCCCCCAAACCAAATACTGGATACGTGCCTGACGAAGATCGTATAGCCTTTAATAGTGTAAAAGCACTCATCTAATTGAAAGTAACTATAATGGCCTAGTATAAGTATTTATTGCATTAGAAGATTTCTGTTTATAACAGTTTGCAAATAGGTCATACCATGGAACATCTGGTTTGTTCATTCCAGATAAGTGCATTCTGGAGAAGTGTAAAATAGTGTGTCGACCTGTCACATGATCATGTCTGATATATTTTTGTATATGTAGAATCACATCTATTAAAACACACGTAAGAGGCAAAGTAGTATATTTTTTGAACAGCGCTAGATACAAGTTGCCTTATCAATCTGCTCTTTCAGCCTTGGACGCTGCAGAAGAATTTTCCACAGCATTTCAACGCATGCCAAATTTATATTTATTCAGCTTAAATATACTACCTACTACTACTGCTGAACTGGAAATTATGTATAAAGTCTGCTGCAAACAAGCTACATAAGAAGCAACCAGTTTAGAGATGTGTTTAGTTTGAGTTTCGAGAATTTAACGTGGTTCAATATACAGGATGTTTCCTAAGTTGGGACTTTTGGACGATGGATTAAAAGAGGTTAAATAACGTTTATGCCTCCGTCAAAACTATTTGAAGCTGTAACATAAAGTGGGCTAAATTAAATATATAAAAAATATGAAACTTTGCCATTTCCCATCTGGATAAACCTGACCTGAAATGCCAAAGTTTCGAACAACCCATAAGTAGATTCGAAGATTTATAGTTCATATACATATAGCCCTTATAGTAGAGGCTAGGACAAGTTCCTATGGTTGCAAGTACTAGGCATCAGGTCAATGTTGCACTGGACGACTGTACCTACAAGGAACTGGTGAAAGTCTGTTTATAGAGATGATGCAGGCAAGTAAAAAGGTTTATAGCAGACCCTCACAAGAGCGGTGAGGGTTCTCACTGGCCATTGTCAGCTAAATAGACATGTTTCACTCATGAGAATGGCAGGAGACCCCATCTGCTTCAGATGCTGGAAGAAAGGAGGAGGCAGCGTTACACTTCCTGAGCAGATATGCTATGCAGCGTTGCCAGGTCGAATTTTAAAAAAACAGTAGGTTATCGATAAGAAAAGCAGATTTTGTAAAAAACAGTAGAATTTTTTTTGTAAGTAAACAATGTAACATAACCAAAAACAAAGAAACACACTTTTTATTAAAAAACCACAAAAAACGTAATTTCTCGAGTAAAACATAATTCTAATAAAACTACAAAAAGAAGATAGTTTTTTACAGCACGGAAACTCTTAATATGGCTTACCTAATAAAACTAAAAAACAATAAACAACAATATACACGCCTTCATTGATCTAGATCTGAATCTGACAAGTCTGCGTTTCTTTGATACATGGTACATATTATATTGTTATGTAGTTTAATACAATTATTTAAATCCACATCAAAGCAACTTTGGCTTTTCGTTTTCATTCTGTATGCAAAATGCCACACCACATACACTTGACGTGGATAGACGATAGCGTATAATTATGCTATGTGTTTTTTGAAAATTAGCATTTGAGAAAATTCTTTCCACGTTTGCGGATCAATCTGGCAAAACTTGCGTATTCAAAATAAATTCGGATAATACAGAAAACATGGCACTATTAGGTATCTCCAAAAGAGACGTGTCTTTTACTTTTATCCAAAACTCAGTTACACTTTCGCTTTGATTCCATGTGAGGTCACAATTTAGTAGAAGTCGCCACTGATTATCGAGCTATTGAAGTTGATTAGGATTGACTGAATTTGGAAAATGTTTGACGAGTGGCATCACTGAAGGATACTGACCATCCAAAGCTGCTGAGGGCTTAACCAATGATACATTTCTCAGAACATCGCTGTGGAAATCAAACCTGTTATACCTTATACATTTTCTTGAAATACAAAAACAGTAATACTCATTATTTCTTGAAAATCGAAAAAAAATCAGTAGATTTCGTCGTAAAAACAGTATTCAATAGACAACGACTCAAAAGCAGTAGATCTACTGAAAAATCGGTAGAGCTGGCAACGCTGATGCTATGTATCGTAACCTCGGGGTTCAGATATTTGGTACGACGCAGCTTTGGGAGGAGTCACTATAGTCAGTTTCCTACTCGGATCTACTGACATTTGTCAAGAGGTTAAAGGTGGTCTATTTGCCTGGGCTCCGCCTCTCATCAATACTATGTGCCACCCAAGTGGGTATCAATTACATACAGGTATTCATTACTACAAGATCCTCAACACACATTTGCACATATAATTTTATAAACCGTCAGCTAGATGACCCTCTAAGTCCCGTATTGCCTTCGTTATGTAACTAAGCCTGATTAGTGGGGATTCCACAATTCTTGGAGCTGTCCCTACTTATTATAGACCACTACAGACCACGTTACTGAAGAGCTCAGGACCTATTAAGCAATTTTCGACTCATCCGCATTTTCGTTTCCTTTGTGCCTTGTATGCCGTAATACCCATATTATTTCCAATTGCTTTGCAACGCAAGAAAAACAATATTGCTCATTGATAAAAAGATTTCCGCGAAAAGATATGTCCAATAAGTCTGAATAAGCCTACTCACATAACGATACAATTGACCTAGAACTTGCAAACTTATACTGCTACAGATCCTGATATCATGAACAAGGTTATCAGCCTATAACTGGTTCACCGCATTCTGAATACGAAAAGATCCACATAAAAAATAAGCCAACCACTCCTGTACGAGCTGACAATCAACCGTTTCATCTGAATTTCAAAGTAATTTTACTCGCCAGACATCACATGCGTTCCCGTACATCCGTGTCACTAGGTAAAATGTCAACGTACTTTGTTTTTCCCTTTTCACTCGAACCCAGTTGAATCTTTAATGGCTTCCAACCACGAAGCTTTAACTGCTGTACAAGAGCGTTTTATTTGAAATTGCTCTGGGGATATGAAAAGTTTTCCTGTTCTGGAATAACGTGTAAACAGTGGCAAATTGGCAGGTTCTGTAATGAGATTAGAATGGAACCATGGTATCAGTGGAAGTGCTAACAAGCTCAAGAAACCGAATTTTTATTGCGCTTAGCGATGTCAAACTGGTTATGACTACCTAGACGTAATATTTTTTTATTACATTATTGGCTCTGATCTGAGGGCAACTGGTCAGTTGCGTTAAGGATGAGATATCCTAATAACTATGAACAAAATCATGTTGTTTTACATTATTTATAGTTAAAAATCACAGTGTCATTTTTAGTTTTTGTGTACAAAAGATATCTAATAGTTTGTATGCATATAGCTATTTTCACTAACTAGTATAGTGATTATACTAACAGGTAACAGAACATAGCTTGACAATCTTTGATACAGGTCTGTTACCTCATTATCAAGCGATTGGCATTCTAATATACAGTGTTCAGCGATACCAATCTCTCCACATCTACAGTGCGGGTCATCGTCTAAACCTATTCTAGTTTTATGTTGAAGACTTAAGCAATCCCCACAATTTAATCTGCAAAGGGTTCTCACCAGTAGTCTCTTCGTTTTTTTTTCTTAAACCAGGGGCTCTGTTCTTATATTCTGCTGGATCTGTTAACTGTTTGTATATCGCTTGGGATGGATCTCTATGGTAGTATTTACGTCATTTTTCTTTCAGGTTCTTGTTTAAAGTCACTGTAGGAATTTTGAAATTTTTCAGCAGTATTCCATCTATTATCGCTGTCTTTTTTAGGTTTGAGCGAAACCTTACACTATAAATAAGTTGATGCTATAAATGTATCATACGAGTATTCATCATAAAATAGAATCGTATTTTTAATTTAATACATTTACCGCGAAATCCCTGACGGCACGTGCACTGACCAATAAGAATAATAGCATCCTAATTCTGACCATACGTGTTGCTCTTAAACATGATAAATATATAACATATAACCTTAAAACTCTATATTAGGTACTATTCAATGGTGCTGTATAACTGACAGTAACATAATATCTATGAACTGCAGGTATAAATTATTACTTACATCGAAAGTTGTGGCCAGAAAAATAAGATTTTCTAAATCGATAAATAGACTGCATACATATGAAGATTCCTAAACATCATGAACTTAGTGATTAATATATAAACCGAAAAGGATACCCAGCATCAATTTACAGGCAATTTGTAATGCATTTGAACGAATTTAAACATAGAAAGTAACAGAAATATAAGAATAGAAATAAAAAATTATCCAACATGTACGTATTTTTAGCACAAAATTTAAAGTTTATTTTAATCTCTGAGTCAGACTGAACCACATAAATGGTTATGGGTTTCCTGATCAAGGAATAATACAATGTGGTGTCCACACAAATACTACTTGATGGCAGTAATAATAATTATGTTGTCAGTGCATTGCCGTCTCTTGACAATTTCTTCTTGCTGCGTACGACATAATTTCAACTGCTCTGATAAAACTAAAAGCGGTCTCATTTTCTATTTGAACTTATGAGATTTGTGTTGTATTGAGTACAATCGTATGTTTCTTCAATATCTGGACAAATGTCAGATGCCTGTCAATACCCTCATCAAATTCCCCACTTCCACTGGAAACTGCCATATCACAAACTTTAGTTTTCCGCTTTTGAGATGTACTGTTGTTGTTGTATAGTATCAACCTCTATCGCACGTTTCGTAGCAAAATGACTCGAGTGAGCAATAAAATTGCTACACAGGTGGAGGAAAGGCAGCATTTGCTAAACATTTTATGCAAATCTAGAATTAGCAATTAGAATTAGCCTTTACTTGCTTTTACTTGTAGCATCTACTTGTCAAGTAATTGCTTTTGCTAAAAAGTAATTACTTGATTTTTATTTATTAGGCTCAATATGCCGCTTCAACGCCAAACCAGAGCATTCAATGTTATCTTTAATTTTTCTATTCTCGGAGTATACATACAAATAGTGACCAACCTCACTTTCGGATGCACCGCTACAATGAACAAATGTCACACTGGTAATTCTAGAGCAAGGAAAATTCAACAGCGCGGTTAGAGACAAACAAAGGCAAAGGGCTCTAAACGTTGTAACAAGCTGGACACTTAAGGAGAGACTGAACGTCAGTCCCTCCAAAACATCCATAATTGCCTTCACCAGAAGGAAAAAAGTAGAGGGACTAGGACCTATACAACTTCTGGGTAGCCAAATACAGCTGCCAGGGAACTTAGGGATAGTACTAGACTCTAAGCTAACCTGGAACCCTCAGCTCAAAAGAGTAAAAAGAAGAGCCGAGATGGCATTAGTGCTATCGAGGCGCTCGCACACACGAGGTTTAAGTCCAGTCATGGTGCATTGGACATGCATAATGGTGGTAAGACCCATGATTACATATGCGCCTTTGGACTGGTGGCCAAAGATGAAACAGCGAGCTGCTATAGCAGAACTAAGCAAGGTGCAAAGGCTTGGTTATCTGTCCATAACAGGTGCAATGAAAGGCGCACCCACTGCAGTCTTAGAGACTATCCGGGACCTCCCTCCGTTGTAAATTGTAATAATTGGCGAGGCGAGAATGGGCTACTCCAGACTACAAACTCCACCAAGAGGAATTTAAAAGGATCTTGGACACAACCAAATCGCAGAATATGTGGGGCATACCGTAATGGATGCTAGAAAGGACCACAGAACTCCGAAATATAATTATCTTCAACAAGAAATTCGAGACTGTAATTAGAGATCGAGAACTCTGTGAAGCAAACAGCCTGCATCGGGAAATAGTCTGGTACACAGATGGATCAAAGACCGAGAAGGGCACAAGAGCGGGAATCTTTGGAAGAGGAACTAGACAGGGCACTTCGCTAGGAAAATACGCTTCGGTATTTCAGTCAGAGGTGTACGCTATCCTGCAGTGTGCAAGGATAAATAATGAGCGATCCTACAGAAACAAGAGGATCGCAATACTTACAGACAGTCAAGCAACACTTAGGGCACTAGAAGGGCCCAAAGTTACGTCTGCTCTAGTCTGGGAATGTCTACAAGAACTGGGAAGGCTGGCAGAACACAACAAAGTAACTTTGGAGTGGGTGCCAAGACACTCAGGCATAAGAGGCAATGAAAGGGTGGACGAGCTAGCAAGACTAGGCACGTCTGCTGCTTGGAGCAGAACCCATACTGGGGATGCCTAAAAGCACAATCAGACACCAGGTCGTAGAATGGATGAAACATCAGCACAAGGAGCAGTGGAACTTGTTGCCGGGATGTGTTTATGGAAAAACATTCATTAAAGCTCCATGCAAGAAAACAGCGTAAACAGTGCTCTCCTTGAGTAGGAATCAGCTCCGAATAACGACGGGTCTCCTCATGGGACATTGTGGCCTGAAGGAACACCTGAATAAAATGGGACTCTAAAATGGAGACCTCAACTGTAGACTGTGTGGTAGAGGGACTGAGTTAGCCCTACATGTGCTCTGTGAGTGCGAAGCGCTAGATCACAAGAGACAACAGCTCTTTGGGAATGTCAAGCTAGAACCAATGGAGTACAGGTCAGCACCAGGACCAATAGGAAAGCTACATAAATTTATGCAGAGATCTAGATTGCTGGAGTGGATACTGTAAATGAGAGGAGTTATAATACAATAGGCCTTAAGGCTTAAGTATTGACGGGGACAGTACGGTCGGACGGCTCCTGGAAAAAAAATACGTACAAATAGTCGCCAACCTCTCTTTTGGATGTCCCACTACATCGAACAAATGTCACTTTTATAGGATCCTATAAAGAAGTATGATTGTGCGATAGACTCCAATTAAATTTTTCTCACTCGAGTTGAATTTTTCGCCGATGTTATTTAATCCTTTCATCTCCCAAGACCACATGGCTAGTTTCTTTCAAAACACAGATGGTGGAAAAATTATTTATATGACCTGGAAAATAATTTCTTTTAGATTATGCTCATAGTTCATGCGTGCAGATATAAATAACAGGTTCAACGAATTAATTAATGAGCGCAGAAAACGAAAACAAATGAAAATTCCAGATTTACAGCCAGACGATTGAAGTCAGCGTAAACAGTCCTCGGTCCAATTTTTGAAATACGCGTTTATAAAAAAATGTTTGATACACGTACGGAATGTACAGTATGTGAGGCATTTTTAACTAAGGGCATACATGCTAAGATAACACTAATTATGATAATTTTAATTAGTGATGATAAATTGACATTACTTCATGTCATTACGTTACAGTAACCATAAATATCTTTTTGATTGTATTATATAATATTTAATTTCTAACAAAATCTAGTTCCCTATTTAAGGTAAGGTAAAATGTCTCAATTAAAAAATATAGAGGGCAATAAAATCTATGTTCCATTAGTATTCACAATTGAAAAGGGTGCAATAAATGTTTGACTAATCAAAGGTTTCTGATAGATCACCCTATATATTTCTACCCAATTGAATTCCTTTGAAAGAGTGTTTGTCAGAAATATAGGGTGTTTGGGTGTATACCAAGTGGTTTGGAATTTATGGGGGGATTATGTAACAAAGTGGGCTTCATTTACAACCAAATATACCAAAATGAGTAATTTGGAAAAAGAGATAATTTTTTCTCGCCACATCTCCTCGAAAACGATGTATCTTGATTTACTGTGCATACTTTTAACTGTATGGCACTTTTGCCATACAGGGGTAGTCAAAACATTAAATAAATAAAGCTAGACCAGAATAGTACGCACATTTAAGCATTCAAAAAATCTAGGGGTTTCCTACTTAATTTACACCGGAAATTTAACAAATTATCAAAGAAATCATGAGAAAAACAAAAAAAGCTATATCGATATATTTATTCAACGGAGGATAATAAAGGCAACAGAACGAATATAATTATTTGAAGAAAAAGTAAATTAGCAGCAGATGTTCAAAGAATCTTCCATTTTGGAAACAGTATGAGATTGTTCAAAGGATAGAATAGGATATAGCTATATGGTCTGAAGAAGATAGCAGTGAATCCAACAATAATCTTTATGGTCTTTGGGAGGTGGGAGGGTTCTATAGACATATAGACGATATAGATTTTTTATCTCAAACGGGCGATATATTTCCCTTATCCCCCCGTACCTACACCACTTGCTTCCGATATCAGATTTGTTAATCTCGACAAGCGTATCTTAAGCAAATGTTCTATGCTGCACAGAATGTCAAAAACGAAAACATCTGCCTTTTAGGGCTGTTGTAATAATGGACTAGGATTGCATGTTATGATAGAACATGGCATAAGAACCTTCTCAAATTTTTCCGCGAATTTTTTGGGCACGGGAAAGCTGAGAAAACGGTCCTAGAGGGGAACAGCCAATCGGAAGATGGAGATGTGTACCGTGTTGTCGTTCTATGTGATCTAAAATCGTGTGTATTATTATTATTATTATATATTACCTTGTGTTCCCGTTTTATTGATCCATGATTCGGTGGCTGTGATCAAGGTTAAGATTCGCGATCCGTCAATCTGCCCTGTCACTGCCATCATTGACAGTTTGTATGTCATTCTTTGTATAGCGCGTTGACTGTACTTGTCTTTTTCGCCTGGCATCCCTTTTCATTGTAGGGCATTCTTTATCAGTATTTTGGTTACGTTTTTTTTTAGCTCTCACTGACTCACTAAAGTCACTGAAGAGAACTTATGCAGAGCATCTGTCTGTCCGTCCGTCCGTCCATCTGTCCGTATACAAAAGATAGCCAAAACTACAGGTACTAGAGAAAAACTAAATACAGATTCGGAATCAGCATGAAAAAACTAGTCCGGGAAAAATCCGGTTTTGTCAACATCGCTTCCGGTTAAAAAAATGAATTAAATTGCGACAGGTAACTGACGACGTATTATGTACGGTGTATTGATATTCCTGAAGCACAGGCAGCGTGGCCGAGCGGTTAGGACGATAGGCACCAGTCCGAAAGGGCGCGGTCAAAAACTTTTTTCTGTTTTTAAAAGATTAAATGTTGAATTTGTTGATAACTAGTCCGGGAAAAATCCGGTTTTGGCAATATAATGAAAATATATTTTTATACCAACAAATTCCACAGTGAGAGCGCCGTTTGAATTTACTCAACTAAATTCTTTACTACTTTTTTTAAGTTACTTCATAACCAACAAAGATGAGTAAAGTGGATAGTGGATTTACTAAAGTCGATTCAGATAATCTGCCTAAGGTTGACGTGGATATAATTATGGTGAGCAACTACCTATGAAAACAATATTCTTCAATACAAAGGTGAAACGTGAAAACAAAGAAGGAGGTTCCAAATTTTTAATAACCTTTAGGTGAATAATCAACATAATAATTATATCTTTGCAACAGTAATATGCATCTCCTTTATGTATATCTCCTTTTCCGATTGGAGAATAGGGTATTTTCCGAACAAAATTTTATGACGGAATATTGATGTTACGTCCCCAAAAACCATGTAACGAACATTTTTACGTTTTATTGTGAACGCGAAGTGGGTTAAAATCCCTTCCACAGTTCAAGCATAAAATTTCGCGCCAAAGCTGTGACGTAATAAATCTTAGCGTGACGTAATAAGTCCTTCGTGGTGCTATCCTTAGAATGTGACTCTACTTTGTCGTCTGACCTCCTTTTATCCATCTACAAACATAACCTCCGTTTCGTATTGACATTGACAGATGCTTGTTTACATCATTTCATCATGGTTAATTTAGATACTGTGACAGTCGTGAGACCAGGGGAGGTTATGTATGGCATGACAATAGTGACAGGCTGTTATGACGAGTAAAAAATGTGAAAAGTAGGAAACATTCTCAGAGTAAACTGCTGATTACATAATAATACAAAAAATGAAATTGCAGTGTCATATAACATTTATAGTCTACAAACAAGAACTTTTATTCAATTAAAAAGAGGGAAACTAAATAAACATAATACATAAAATTAAGTTCACATCCTCTATATGTAGAAAAACTAGGCAAAATGTTAACAACGTGACAACCTTGAATCTACGCATAATTTAAATTAATATAGTCACATCCTATCTACATCCGGCATAAAAATGACTTTTGATTGATTGATTTCTTAGGCGGGACGTTTAAGAGATTTAAATGAGCTCTTTTCAGAGGGATGATTTTCAAGCTCTATCTTTACTCCACGTGGGCAGAAAAAAATTGAGCAAACAGTGCCACCATTACAGATTAGATACAAGCAATCCATTTCAGCCTTTAAACAGGCAATATTAGCAAGTTGGAAAATACCCCATTGGCTGAATGATACTAGCCAATTTATACAGTTCAACCAAACCTTGTAGTCTGCACAGTCTAAACCGATTTTAGTTATGTTAGTTACTGTTACTGTAATAAACACAGTAGAGTAAATGATTTAAATGCGCAGCTGTAAGGTCAGAGCCAGATATTTTAGCGCTGGCGATTTCCCTAAAGCTGTGCAGTTTATTATACAAATACACGCACGAGTGGGAGAATACAACTCACACTCAGGAGCTCATAACATAATACAGGATCACGGAATGAGTAACTTTTCGCGATATTTTTAGAAAATCAGTTCATTAGCGCTTTGCGGTGAATTCGGTGCGTCTGTGCTTCCTGGTTCCCGCGAAAATGGTTGATTGGCACATGAAGAGCCTCAATGTTTCAGAAAAAACACGGTATGTGCACAAAAAACATTCATCAAACCACCCCAGAAGAATTATATTTCACGAACAGCATAATTACTTCTATATAAGCACAAATCTCTGTGCTCCTATCACAACATTCTATATATTTGGACGCACGCACATCATATTGATTCTTTAAAGTACTAATTTTATATTTTATATTCTTTTATTATATTTTTTCTACTTCAGCTGTAACGCTTCACCAATACTGCAAACAATCTTAAATACATATTGTATGCATTTTTCCAAATTTTATAAAGTTTTGTACCCTTGATAACCCTATGCCTCTTTTTCTGGTGCCGATTGCGTATGCAACTGCAAACTTGTAGACACATCTACAATTCTACATCCGTCCCGTATTGTTGTTGTTGTTGTTGTTGTTGTTGTTGTTGTCGAAGTCCTGAGAATGTACTATGTACAGTACCAGGCTGAGGACACTTCCTTGCGGCAGTCCTTTCTACCAATGCATCACAGGTCTTTATATAGATCTTATTTTTGCTGTAAAGGGCTACCACCAGGTGTCGAGAAAGTTGGTCAGGAATTTGCAGCTTTTTCATCTTTTCAGCAAGTACAAGTACAATATTTTATATTGTCCTAAGCACCTGTGAGATCTAGAAATGCTACAGCAATATGCTCAGTCATTGAAAAGCCTAACTGGACATCTGTGATTAAGTGGCCTAGTAGCTTGTGAGTTGAACAAGCTTTTCAAAAGGCAAATTGTCGATCCGATAGGAGCAGGTTCTTCTCCAGGTAATGTTCCAAGCGATTGTTTATGATTATTTCGTATGTATTCAAGACGCAAGATGCCTGTGGTATGAGCTGTGGGTGTTTTCTGATTTGCCTAGCTTTAGACTAGGTATGATTACGTAGCTGTGTCAGTCTTCTGGTATATCCATTTTATTTTGGTTTCTGGTTGTATAACCTAAATCCTCTTTGATTTTATTTGGCATATTATAAGTGCAGCATATAATAGTGTATTGAATAAGGACCAGAGGCTATCCGCGCTAGTTCCTAAGACCTGCCCTTTTGGCAAAGGCAAGTACATTCTTAGGTCCTATCCGTTTTATCTCTATTGGTTCCAAGGTTCTTGAGCCCAGCATATTCTGCCTGCGATAACCCAGGGTTTCGCAGCGACACAAGATGTGTTCCGAGGATTCTTCCTCTTCACCACACCACGTGCACGTTGGGTCGTTGACCACCCTTATCACGAACAAGTGACGCCTGAAGGTGTTGTGACCCGTTAGTAGGCCTACTAGCAATCTCAAGTTACTGCTATCCAGAGAGAGACAAAATCGTCCTATTCTCTCTGCAGGCCCTGCTAATAGTTCCCGAGCTTGACGGAGATGACCAGAGATGTTGTTCCATCTCAGAGAGTGTTGATTCTGGATCCACTTTCCAGTTGTTTTCCTAATCAAGTTTGCAGATAGTCCTAAGGCTGGTTCCGGGCCCACAAAACTGTTGCCGGATCCCATCCTGGCCAGATGATCCGCCATTTCATTACCCTTTACCCCAGCGTGCCCAGGTACCCACATCAGTGATACCTTGTGTTTAGCTGAGATGTCGTCAAGAGCCCTCCTGCACTCCAGGACCAGTCCCGACGTTATTTTCCAAGCACTCAGTGCTGCCTTACTGTCAGAGCAGATAGTAATCCGCCTCCTAGACCCGTCAATTTCCCGAATACGATTTACACAAGCAAGTATCGCACAGACCTGAGCCTGGAATACTGTGGTGTGCCCCCCCAAGAGGGAGTGAAAGTCTGGTATGGGGTCCGTAGACTCCCGAGCCCGAGCCCTCTCTAGCGAGTGAACTGTCTGTGTACCAGACCTGTCCTCCTCCTTCGATGAGCTGTCTTTCCCTAGACTCCCACTCTTCCCTTGACGGAACACCACCGTAAATTTGCGATTGAAGCGATGCGTAGGAGAAACTATATCGCTCCTCGCCAACAAAATGGGACTATGCTAGTATCGTCGAATGTCCTTTGCCTGGATTCATAAAAGTCCAGCTACCCTGACTCCAGAGACGGAACCCAGTTTTTATAGCTTCCCCTTGAATTACCAGATCCAAAGGAGGAAGTTTGGCTCTTATTGCCTCCGTCTTTATACAGGTCCACCACACTATGGAGCCATATAATAATGACGGTCTGACTATTGTAGTATAGAGCCAGTGCACCACTTTTGGGCTCAGGCCCCAACTACTACCGACAACTCTTCTGCAGGCCCATAATAGTATACCTACATATATTATCTTATTCAGGTGCAGTGTTATTGTTTTGTTTCAGAGATTTTTCCAACCCCCCATAATGGTAACATTAGTTCGTGATCAGCTTCTATTTTTGTTGTGTAGTTCTTGATTAGGAGATGAGCACAGAGTTAACTTTAAACGGAAATCGTAGACCCAAGGCTTCTACATACATACTACATAGTGTCTATTATTTTTCCTTCTATTTTTTTTATAAGTTAGCTGAATATTAGGTATCTTAAGATCTCGATGTTGTTTTCCCATGATCAAATAATGTAGCACCCAGCACTGGAGCTCTTAGATGAAACAAAAATGCGTCTCATTTAGGACTAAAGACCAAAAGATCAGAAAAAGTCAAAAACCCTAAGGTTTGAAGAGCATTGATCAGATTCTGCACTGAACCGTATCCAGCCATATTGGGTTATCTATTATCTATTAATCCACTGATTAATTAAAAATACAGTTATATAGGCAAATTCCTTTACGTTTTCAGTGTATTATCATTCTGTAGTCTAGAAACTTGATTAAATTCTATGATGTTGTGTTATTTATTGATCATTGAAAGACAGTGCGTCAATAAAGTTCTTTCAATCATACTCAGGAATTTAAATAATATCTACACCTACAGTTTTTAATGACTGTGGTCTATCGATAACGTTCCTCAGAAAACCTCATCAGGAAAATGCCTCTAATATATTTCAAGCCCAAAGGTACTTTGCTAGTATAAAAATATAATGGAAACTATAAAAAGTTATAGCTTTGCATCCATTAAAGTGTTTTACTATGCTCATAAAATATCTATAAAATAATGAAATCTCATACGTACACTTTGACGATGACAGTTAAGGCTTTATCTAGCATGTAATCAAACTCAAAACAGTACCCAGATAACTAGACAGATAGAATATCGTTGCAAAGCTTAGCAAAGTATGTACTATTTAGGACCCCACAAACTATACATAAACCTGGTAAACACTATGCACTACAAATAGATTTGAAGAGTATTGTTAAATTCTTTCTTGAAACACACTCAACTAGAGTCAGAGTAAAATTAGCCAAAATCTCGAGAACGAAAAAATGACCTTGGAAGCATATGTGTGAACTCATAAAATTTACATCCCGTAACTTGAAAGATAATAGCTTGCTACTGCCAGTGTCCACTTGCTATGTATTGTTACCAATATTATCGTCTACATAAATTTATAAAATCACGACCTCCTAAAAACCTATACTTAAACGCTTATTTCCTTCGGCGGCGCGGGGTCTCGCCTTGCTGCTACCAAACGTATTTACAATTTCGAAAAACAATTTTCAGCGGTGATCCTTGAATTAAAAAAAAAATAATTTTCTGTTGTTTCAGGACCTCGTTGTTCATCATAATGAGCTTCGTGTACGCCAAACTGCTGGTAGTTGTCTGCATTGCGTACGTCATATCAGACGTGGTGACGCACAACATCCCCCTCTATTATTACGAAGGCTTCTTCACGTACCTATACGGAGCCTCGATACTCTTCCTGCTGTACGTGTTCTGCTTCCTGCTACAGGAGAGCGCCTGTTGCTCGGGAGCTCCTGAAAAGCCTCCCCCTGTCAAGCCCGGCGGGAAGCAGAAAGCCAGGGAAAAGGAGAAAGAGAAAGAGAAGGAAAAAGAAAAGGAGAGAAAGAAAGAAGAGGAGAAGAAAAAGAAGGAAGAAAAGGAAAGGCTCAAGAAAGAAAAGAAGGAGAAGGAGAAAGAGAAGGATAAGAAGAATAAGAAACAGGAGAAGGTGAGGGTTATAATAGATGCAGAGCTGTGCGTGTTTTGGAATGTCTTTGTGCGATTTTCGATTCTGGTTTTTGCAGTACAGGAAGAAAAGTATATCTATAGTATCAAGTGTATTTCTTCGATATATGGAGGAAAATATTTGATGGAACTTTTCAAATCATAATGGTGCCATATTACGTGTTGTTATTTTGACTGTAAGCTTACCTGTGTAATGTTTGAGTGATTATCATCATCATAGTCACATTATCTTAACAGACATGTTGTGAACTCGTAAAATGCATTTACTCATTTCACGAGTTTCTCTTGGGATATCTTCAAGATCTTTAATGCAGTAGTTTCCCATTTGCTTTCTGCATCCTCATGTCGTTGACCAGATGGTATATACTGGTTCGTCCGCCTTTAGAGGGGCAATTTCTCACCCAAGGACAAGAAGGTGTCCTGACTCTTCTCAACTCGTTCACCCAAAGCTGTTGGTTGAGAAGAGGTTAGTGCTTATAACTCGGTTCCTTTTAGTCGTCTTTTACTACACGCAGCATATACGATGGGAGATATTCTAACCCGCCCCCACACGGCGAGTTTGAGTGATACTTAGTTTTATATACCTTATATGGGTAAGGATAATATAGGAATAAGCTACAAGAATGCGCTGGGTACCTTCATGACTGTCTTCCAGGAGAAGGTGTATGCCATATTGATGACGATATACTTAACGGCAGTCGAACAGTGGTTTGAATAGTGTTCTGACAGCCAGGCAGCTCTTAAAGCGATGGTATCTCCAGAATCGGTATACCAGGTAACAAGAGAGCGGACCGTCTAGCTAGGATAGAGGCCGGCAGCTCCTGTATGGGCCCAGGATCTATACTTAGAATTAGCAGGAGCCAGATCTATGTTGCCCTGAACGACTTGACCTACAAGGAACTCTCGAAAGCCTGGTTTTGGAGAGATGACTGCAGGCAAGCTAAAAGATTCATAGCGGGCCCTGATAAAGAGCAGAACGCTATGGCTTCTAAATACAAGCAAAGAAACGCTCATCTTTTGGTGGGTGTTATTACTGGCCATTGCCGGCTAAATAGACATTTGTCACTCATGAGAGTGGTAGGGATACCATCTGCTCCAGATTCGGAGAGGAGGACGAGACAGCGTTCCACTTTCTGGACAGATGTGCTATGTGTGTCGCAACCTCAGAGTTCAGATATTCGGCACGACGAAGTTCGATGAGGAAACACTTAATGCAGTGAGATGATTGGACATATTGACTTCCGTCAAGAGGTCTAGTAGGCTCAGCAAAGAGCTTTCTAGGACGTAGGCTTTAGTGTTTTCAGTGTTGCTTCAGTGGAGTTGACAAAAAGGGCCAAAGGTGGCCTATTTGCCTGGCTTCACCTCCTAATCACTACTGCGACTACTACTACTACTACAAGAATATCAGTATCAGCCTCTTGTGGGACCCTAAACACTTCGGTTTACCAGGCAACGGGAGAGTGGATCTCTTGGCTAGGCCAAAGGCTAAGAACTCCTACATTGGTCCTATACTGGGTGCTAGTAGGCGACAGGTCAATGGTTGATTGGTGTGTGAGTGAGAGATGACTGCAATTCAAGCGGAAAGCTTCACAGTGGATCTGGACAAGTAAAAAAAGTAAGGACCGCTTAATTTTCTGGTGGGGGTTCTCACAGGCAGATACTTGGCACTTAGGAAAGTGGAAAAGATCCCATTTGCCCCAGATACTGGCAAAAGCACGAAATCTCTTTTCACTTAGGTAGGTGTAGTGATGCAATATTTGGCGACATATTGACCTTCACAAAAGATCACAATCTTTGACAAATACATTTCCACGTCCAGTTGTCAATTCAAAATATGCCTTGTGCTGGAGTTTCACTCATTCCCTGACCTGGGGTCTAATTATGCTTTTGAGCACCCCCAAGGTAGGTCCTGCGGTAATGTACAAGGCCGATGACTGCTTTCTTGCAAGCTCATCTGCCTTTTTATTACCAGCTATACCTGAGTTCCTGGCAGTTAACTGTTAAAAGGATCAAAGTTAACCCCACACAAATCTACATATCTCTCAAAGAACAGATAGAAAACTGATTTGACCCTCCAAATAAGCAAAAAACCAGGGTATAAAGTATTTTATTTTATGGATATTAAAATGCAACTCCTAAAGTTTAAATAACGTATAGTATAGTAGTAGAGAGTATCCTGTGTTTGGAGGGGCACTAAGAGCTAAGTCCCACTTCCTCTCTCTCTCTCTATTGGGGGATACACCACGATATTCCAAGTAGAAATACGAGTATATGCGATTTTAGCTTCTAGTTTCTCGTATTCACGAAAATCAGAGGTCTATGAGGCGGATCACCATCTGCTTTGACAGCCAAGCAGCATTAAATGCATTGAGTACTTGTAGGTTTATATCAAGACTCGTTCTAGAATTTAGAAAGGTCTTGGATGACATTTCAGCAAAACATCAGGTGTCACCTTTGTTAGTGGGTGCCAAGTCAGTTTGGAGTGATGAAACGGTGGATGCGCTCGCAAGGCGAGGTTCGAGGAATAACTTCTTTGGTCCTGAGTCGGCTGTAGGCCTGGCAGCAGGTACCACCGAAAGGAAAACAGAAACGTGTTGCAAAATCAACATCTTAGGATATGGAGAGGAATCTCTGGACATCTCCGTCAAGCTAGAGAACCTCTGGCCAATGTTGGATATTTCTGTGTCTCAGTGGATAGAAGCCAAGGTTACTTGTCCTGGCCTGCCTGATGAAAAATCCTTTTCATCTGGATAAATCAAGTCAGATTAATGATCTTCAACAAATTTAGTCAGATAATCGAGGGCCGTTATTGAAATGTTTCATAACTGCAATTCTATAGGCATCATTTGTTTCCAAGGTGTCCAGGTAATATCTCTATGGCGCTTGTGAGTGTTGTCTGCTCAAAGCTCTAACTCCCTTCGTAGAGTACTGTGGTATTTAGGATGTGCCTTCACTATTGCTTAGATATCACGAAAATATGCAGGTTATAAATGACATCGATTGCGAACCTTCAAATTTTTAATGAGCTGCAAAAAATGCATTTAAAACAGTAATTTAGCAATTTTCAACTTCTTCACTCAGAACCTTTAACACTACCTGAAGACTACGAGTATGTTCAGCATTTATTTGCTGTATTAACACTGAAACCTACTGTCATTTTTGTAGGATCGCAATTTGACTGAAATATATCTATAAAGTACTGGACGAAACAGAAGTGGAAATCGCACATGATAAATTAGCAAATACCGAATTAGAGCCCTATAAAACTCGACTCAGCGTTAATCAGTTTTATAGGATTAACATGCTCAGGATAAGTTTCCGTGGCTAATCCACTTTATTACTTCATTGCGAAGCTTTGAAGGATTTGGATGCTATAAAAACACTTTTTAACTACTGGATACATGGAAACTTATCCTCTGATGTACTAGATACTGCTGCTTTTATAGAGGTTTTTATGATTTGGTTCACAATTAACTGTACTAATCAAGAAAAGCTGGTTGGTAAATTATTATTGGACTATATGTTTATGTAGATACAATAATTATAACAGTGCTTGTTTAAAAGTAAAACAGAAATCCATAATAAGTAAAAATGTTGATTATTTAGCGGTAAAGCAATTTTGTTAATCATGATGTGTACTAATTTCACAACTGTTTCATTTTGTAATTACTGCAATTATTGTTGAATGGCTGATTGGATAAACATAATCTAGTTTACGTTGTTAATGAAGATTGTATACTGTGATGATAAAAAGTTTAATCAATACACAGACTACTGATACATTCAAATAATCTGCTACTTTCACGGCTGTTTCAGACACCATCGAATTATCTGAAATTGCTCATAAAAAAATAGCGACAAGAATTGTAAGCTTGTTTATGAAGTTCCCCTGCATTTATTGGTATTACATATGGTCCCATAATTTACCAATTGGTTCTAATATTTTTCACAATAAGATTAATATGATAGTAGCATATAAAAAATTAAAACAATTTCCTAACTCAATTCTCACATAAAGCTCATGACAAGATGATATATCTAATATTTGGAGAAGTATACTAGATTAGATCTAGGTTCTTTCAGTACTTCGCAATTTTTCTCAGCATCTCCTGATTTTTCCTGGTTTGTCTATTATCCAGGTTTTCCAGATTTTTACTGGTTGTTACCTGTTTTCAATCATCTTTACTGATTTCTTCCGTATTTTCTGAGATTCTTTCATGATACTTCCCACTTTTAGCGCCCTTCTCGGTTTTTGGGCAATTTTAGAGATTTTTCGCTTTTTCCGTTTTTTACTGATTATGACCAAATTTTTTTCTGTTTAACAGAATATTATAATTAGTATTAGATTGTATTTCTAGCCCAATACAGGGTGTCCCGGGATAAAGTACACAAACGATCCTGTGTGAAACAATTTATCGACAAAAAAAAAATCTCAAAAAAGTATATTGTCACTTTAATTTTTTTGTCTTTTCATTTGAAATAACCATACCTAACTTTTGAAGCTTTGCGTGCCTTTTATCGAAATAAAAACATTAATAATGCTAACAATAGATGCTGATTAGCAAATAAGAAAGTCTGTTAAGAAAAGTGATCTTCAAAAAAATGGTTTTTTAGTGGCTGGTGTTCTTATCGCGGAAATTTTCGATTTTGAGATAAGACGCTTTTTGGGCGTTTTATTATGATATTTACAACCGTCTGTCTGTCGGTCGCGTTTTTCTAACCTCATAATCTCAGTAACCGCTGCATGGATTCTGGTGAAATTTGGGTAGCGATATGCTGTGGGGTCGTAGTAGGTAATGCTGCTATAATTTTGAAAATCGGTGCATGGGGGGCGGACTAATTAGCAGAAAACAGAAAAATTCAAATATTCCTCAAACTTTGTTTTTAGGCGTTATAGGGGTTGCTGATCATTTTCTACTTTTTTGGGTGAGGGTGAAATTGGAGTGGCTGGGGGGTGGGGGCTGCGGAACTGAAATATGTGTTGTATTCATAATAGGCTGTCTATTGACCTGTGAAGCAAAGACCTTTAGCAGCATAATACACGTTTTTAGGTCCATCCGAACATTGTCCTGCCTATTATAGAAACCAAGGGACTTCGCAGAGATATACGGGGGAGTGGTGGGTGTCGGCGGAGTCGATATTGGCTACACCACGAGGCACCGTAGTGTAGTTGGTATCGCGTCGGCCTAGAATGCCGGAGACGCTGGTTCTAATCCAGCCGGTACCCTTCATTTTTCCGATTTTTTTCTAAATCAAATGATTGGAATTATCTCCCTCTTGCGGGGTAAGCAAGCACCTTTCATTCCATTGCCTTGCCTATTAGAGAAACCATGGGAGGAAGGAGAGATTCTTTTCTGATGTATGTTACATACGAGTATTGCGTTAGATCGTTCTGCATTGTGTAAGCTGGAATTGCTTTTAATGAAATTTTGACACAGTATTATTACGGTGGCGCAGCAAAAATAAAAAACTAAAAATATAAAAATAGCTCAAACTTCGTTATTAAGTGATTTGGGGGTTCATCATCGTTACGTTTCATCCAGTTAAAGCTTGCAGAAGAAACGCTGTGTTGTCCTAGTTCCTACAGAGATGCAGGAAACTATTGACGAGAGTTTTTGAGTTGGATGTTTTTTTTTGAGGTCGGGCGGGTAATGATTTGATTGCAAGGGGATCTCAGACTCCCATGCATTGGGAAAATAAAAAAATCAACTTGACTCCATTCTTATCTCGTAAGATCAACATTAAATTTGCAATGTCAATTTACCTGCAAATATCTGCTGTCAGTTATGTCATTTCGATTGCATACATATTACAATTTTCAGGATTCAACTAGTTTTTTTTAAATAGCACTATTAATCAAAGTTAGTGTCATTCGAAAGCTTATTTCGTACGCAGTTGTAACCATTGTCACTGAAACACCTTGTACATACTAGATTACATGTGCTTCCACCTATGCATATATGACTTTGTCATGGACTCTATGAAAGAATTGAGATTTAAGGATGAGGTTTAACCTGAAACCCAAAATAAACGCCATAGCTGATAATGTAGATACAATATATTTTTCCTTTGTTTTAACGCACACTAATTTGATTTGTTTTGAGTTCTTGGCTTGAGTTGGAGTTTGGTTATATTCCGTTCCGTTTGGTATTGGTATTATTGAGCATGTTGTGCGTGTCTGTAGAGGGAAATATTTCCTCGCAAGAAACGCGACCTGGTCCTACAGCAACAACACCAGGCGCAGGGAGCCTCCCCACAAAGGGCTCGTGACCAGGTGAGGTCATCTATCCTTCAAAACCCTATCCCCAGATACCCACCCCCATAATATTTCTGTATCTGTAAACGGAACCCGACCTCTACATTATTGATAACCGAAATGTTCTTTGGTAAATGTATAAATAATGAATTTTGCTGGAAATTTGCATAAGAATCAGCGGCGTAGCTTCCCTTGATGCGGGTGATGCGTCACATCCCTTCCAAATATTGTTATACGTCTTTATTTGAAAAAGTCAGTATGATCTCCTGTAATAAATTAGAATTCTCAGAAAATGTATTCAAATAATTAAATTCAGTTTCAATTATTGAATGTATGTATTGGTTGAGTTTTGTAGATAACGCTATGCTAAAAATAAAAATATCTTGACAGCGCGATGATGCCGATGATGCGGCTGTCCTGCTCACATCTTGAACGCCGCCGAACGCGACCCCAGGTCAACGAAACTTTAGTCCCGTGATTACACTTTGACTGAGTCCAGTCCGCTGTTTTATGTCGGTGGGTGATGCGGTTACCTAAACGCATCTCGTTCGCGGTATGAAGTAAAATAACGTTGTGGGTCGCGATGAACGATTCTGAGTGCGACTATAGAATAATTATTGATCAATTCTTTAAAATTAAATATCTAACAAATACTTAACAACTTTGTTTTTTAACCTAGATTTAGTTCTTTTAAATTGGTGTAATACCTTTATTAACCTACTACATTGTATCTGTTTGTATATTTTATTTTTGTAACTTCGGAATTAAAGACTTTAATATAAACAAAGAAAAAATATTTATTGTATTGGTAAACCGTTAATTGCAGTTACTTATTACATCCCCTTGTATTGACGTCACGCTACGCCGCTGATGAGAATGAACGTGTTGCAATAAAATAACTAAGGACAGCTATTGGTATCTAAATTTCCACAAGCTAATAGGTAATTCTTCACTGTGGGATAAGATCTGCATCTGATTCGCCTTAAATGCCGGGCTTGCCACGAGACATTCTCAGGGCAGTATAACAACTGAGACTACCCTTAGCACTTACCTAACCTGTATATACGGGGTGTCCCAGAATTTCCTCGACACGTGATATTCTCGTAACAAAAAAAGTTCAAACGAAAAATGAGTCGAATTTTTTGATAGTACTATAGGGTCTATCATACTAGGCTTTCAAAACATTTGTTTTGTACTTCAACCCTTATAACTTACCCTCATCTTTTTTTTCAAATAGCATCCAATAGTTTTTCCTACACAAATTAAATTCTTATTTATTTAAAATCTTGGAGTACCTTTGATTCTATACACAAATCTTTTTTTTTTGTAAAGTCATAAGCATACAGTAGATAGAATTAGGATTTCTTTAAGGCGTAATATTTTCGCAAGAAAAACAATAAAAAAGGCAACTAAGTGAGCCTTTCAAGGGAACTAAATGACACATCGTACCATGCTTTCGAAACATTTTTGTGCATTTTTTTTTCCTACATAAATGAGGTCATTATTTGATTTAAGATCTCGTAGTGTTTTTGATTTCATACACAAACCAATTTCTTTCGTGAGGTCATAAGCATAAGATTCCACTGTAAATTTTACAACATAATCAGATGCAGGTTCCGTCCAGTAGTAAAGAATTTTCTAGGAACAATAATTATTATTAATGCACCCTAAGACATTCTGATTCTTGCGATCCTGAATTATAATCAGGTGAAAAGGATGATACACTTCTTGCCGGCTCCCGAACTTTCGTTGCGTTATTGTTACGAGTCATCTACTGTGATGATAGTTCCCAGCACAATGAAAGGTTCCATCCGCTAGGTACTGGAATTTCTCAATCTAAACGTGCTATGTTATGATTGTTTACTGTCGAATGGTTTTCATAGCTCGCAATGCTTTTGTTTTCAGTAAATGAAATTATGACATGAAGTTTATATAAAAGCTTGTTATAGGAAGCGTTTAGATTGAGGATAACAGGAAGCTGCATAGATGGCTCCATTCGTTACGATTACTTCGGAGATCAATATTGTTATTTCGACAACAATAATAATTATAAAACAATCAAAAATGGTTTTGTAAAAAATTGTGTTTGTCTTTATTTTCGATAAAATATACGGTCTGTTAAACACCTTAAGGTGCGTATAGACTAGAGCATTCATCCCGAATGAACAAGTCGAGGCAGAGCGAATGTTCATGCAGACGAAGACTTATTGTTAGGCTTGGGTTCCGACTCAGAATCTGATGATGCTGATGAGGACATGTTGTTTTATGGTTTTTTAAAAAAGAAATTTAAATCTGATTCTTCAGTTTTGTCTTTGTGTAGTTTGCATCTTCCATATCGTAAAGCTGATTGTGTCCCTTACTGCATCTATCAACTTCATTTCTGCCATTTTTATCAAAATACTTGTCTCAATTTGGGCCTTACCTTAGGTTTAGCCGACGTAGCTGTTTACCCTACAGAACGTATCGTTATGTGCGAATTTTGAAATAATTAAGTACAACAGAATAATAATAATTAATTTCACCTATGACTGTCGTTTTTCTTAATTCATTTTCGTACAAAAGACTTGCATTTGTAAATCTCCTCAGCAGCACCTAGACATCTTTTTTAGAGATTCATTTTACCTTTTCTAATACCCAAGGATTTTTTTAATTCTTGATCCACTGCATTTTGCGACACTCTGAAGGACCGGCATTGT
This sequence comes from Callosobruchus maculatus, assembly GCA_951848785.1. Taxonomy (NCBI): domain Eukaryota; kingdom Metazoa; phylum Arthropoda; class Insecta; order Coleoptera; family Chrysomelidae; genus Callosobruchus; species Callosobruchus maculatus. The sequence goes on along the minus strand of CATOUR010000041.1, from coordinate 22,301,148 downwards.
GAGATTCAACATTTCAATCCTCATTCTACGTCGACCTGGCCATTCGAGCTGAATGCGCTAGTCTATACACGCCTTCATATTTAATGTCACCATTTTTGTTACACTCCTCAAGTGTTATTGTTATATCGGCATAGTACAATAATTCAAATATGTTCGAAGAACATGGTTGAACCACAACAACCAAGAAATGACACACCGTTAAGTAGCACCATTGATTAACATATTTACGTAGCACTAAGTACGTGTACTGTCTTATTGTTGAAGTTATTAGCGTTTAAATATATATTGAAGCTCATAAAAATAAATTAATATAATAAATATATCTGAATTGTTGTACTAAATGTTATTTACTATTGGAACGGCATCCTAAGGACTACGCTACATCTGATGAATATTTTCCCAACTTCCTACCTTCAAATATCCATTTCATTTTCAAGGAAATTTCCAAACAATGACAATTTACAGGCGATTCATACCGATATTGAAAATGGTTTCAAAAATGTGTCCTTAGTCTGTTGGTCGTTAACCCAAAGCTTGCTAAGTTTGTAGAAATTGTCATCGTTTGAAAATATATCATAAAACTACACGCACAATCATGTTTTATTATTCTTTTTGTTTCAGTTATTATTTTTGATTTGCAATAGTCGTGTTAGGAAGAAGTATTGTTATTCGTGCTCATTTTTTCTTTCATTGCACCTATTTGTTCATTTTGTTATTCCCGAATTGTAGTTATAGTTGAAGCAGGATTACGTTAACAATTTCGGGAATTTTTTACAGTCAGAAGAACCGGACCAACCAATATCACTTCAGTGGCAATTTGAAGCGGTAAGGGACATAAAAATTTGAATGTCAAGAACCCTTTAAAGAAATATGCGACCAAATGCACAATTTTAGGAATGTAATTGACATACATCAGAAACAAACAAACTTGTCACACTTTAATCTGACTTCCTAGCTTCTGCTTCATACCATACTTAATATTTTGAGTTTCATTCAGAACAATACCTCCTTGGAGTTTAAAACAATTTATAGCAATTCTAATCAAAATAATCACAGAATCATAATGTACGTATTACTTCCAAAATCGCACAAAATGAAATTGCAAGCATCATAGCAACTTTTTTATACCCTCAAAAATAATCAGTAGCCCAATGTGTCATGATTAATGCATAGACAGACAGAGTTTTTTTTAAATAGATTAAGCTTGTTTTATTCCAATTGGTACTAATTGTGATTTCTTACCTATTCAAAAGTTTGTATCCATCCCAAGGACTAAGGATTGGAAAACATAAAAAAAATAAAGCTTAAAAGTTCAAAATGCATAATCATACGAAAACTTGAGAGCTTCAGATGCTTCTAAATTTATACAGCTTGTGCAATGTCCGCTAAGACGTCCCTGTTCAAATTTCACATATTGAGTTGATGTGGCTACAGGACTGGAAATAGAAAGCAGATTATAATGTCGATTTTACAAAATTCAAAAGGTAGGTCGCCAGCCTTTGTCAAAACTATTTTGAAATCCTCTTTTTTGATCCGTCATTATGACTGCATGATCTTATCTGGATACTACAGAATTATAAATTAAAAAAATCACATTCCTAAAGTCAGTGCAGGCTTGTCTCTAATCTATGCTTTATCTGAGACAAGCAAATATTTTTCAAAAAAGCAACAAAGGATTCTCGACAGATCAATTTTTATATCCCATTTTTTATCATCTACAGTACATTACTAACCCTGGAGAAGTTGTTTGGTTCACCCATCTCCTTTTAGTTTTTGAATTTTATTAAAATTAACATATGGTCGTATGTTTCCATTTAAAGGTGATGCTTATGTGTATGTGACTTGAACTTTTTACTATTGCTCTGTTTGGCGTAGTTTTGTGTATGTACTTGTATGCCAGAGATTAGTAGCGACTACAGACATTTTTTCTGAGACTGTCCTTTTTGAAGCCTAACGAACCTTATTGCTTTATTTTGAGAACAAAAATTATATGATTTGGTTACAGTTTTTAAGGTCTGAAAGAACGAAATATCATGGAAAGTCAAAAATATTTCCGAATATGTTAAAACAGTTACAATTTTGATATCCATTGTTTAGCATTCCCATTGTCGGGATCAATAAAAAGTACCATAGAAAAGGGTCTGATAGCAAGATAGCTCTTATATCTAATCAAATGATAATATAGCTTCTATTAAATAAAATATCATAAAGATACTCCAAAGACATTTCAGAATTTGTTTTGTTTAGGTGCTACTATATTTGAACGTAATTTATCAAGGGCTAAGCACTCAAAGCTGCACAAATTGTGTATCGTAAATTGTAAAAAAGTTTACAGCTTAAGTAAAATAATACAGAATAAGCAATAATATCTGAATAATCCAATCGGCTATCCAAATCTAGTGGTTAGGCTTGAGACTTTGCTTCAAAATTTTATCATTTTCTATTTAAAAAAATATAAGGTGATCAGATGTTGGAGCATTCTTTTTGGATGTTCAGTTTAATAGCAAGCTTTAAAGTATACAGAATCCTCTTTTTTCCACCTTGGAACCTCCACTTTATTGATTTTCAATCAGAACCAATTTGAATTCTGTACAGAGTTCTGGACCTTTGAAAATAAGATAAATTATAACAAGCTGCACTATTTCTGAATCCCAATGTCCTAAATCCCGTTACTACGTCGGAAAGCTTCTAAAATCCTTGGGGTTGCAGTCATTATACCTAGTTGACGCTTTGATTATGTTGATCTTTAGAAAATATTTATTTTTTTCTTCAAAATCTATTATAAGTATTATGGCAAATATCTAGGGATCATTTTAGATTCGAAACTGAATTGGAGACAACATGTTATAACTCAAAGTCAAACCTATGAAGTTTTGTTTTTAACAACAGGTATTTGTTTTATGCCCGTGTGGGGGCGGTTTAGAATATCTCCCATTGTATACCCTGCGTGTCGTAAAAGGCGACTAAAAGGAACACCGAACTACTGTTGCTATAAACAGTAACCTCTTCTCAACCAACAGCTTCGGGTAGACGAGTTGAGAAGAGTCAGGACACCTTCTTGTCCTTGGGGTGAGAAATTGCCCCTAAAGGCGGATGAACCAGTAGATACCATTTGGTCAACGGCATGAGGATGCAAAAAGCAAATGGGAAACTACTGCATTAAAGATCTTAAACATATCCCAAGAGAAACTCGTAAAATGTGTAAATGCATTTTACGAGTTCACAACATATCTGTTAAGACATTGTGACTATGATGATGATGATGATTTGTTTTATACTAATCTGAAGAAGAAAAGATATTTTCAAAAACTCAACCCAATCAACTAATTACAACTACAAGAATTTTTGAGTTCTGTTCTTGACTAGTAGTTAGGAGAAGCTACTTTCTACTACTACGTCACTTTGAAAGCTTGGCTATAGTAAGATAGTACTGTACTAACTACTTTTAGATACAAATATTTGGCGTCCTAGTTAAATTCTCTGAGCTGTCCTTTTACAGTAATTATCGAACAATTCAGAAATAACCTCACAATGTGCACGGTTGTACAGTCTAATTTAATCAATCACAATTAATATTAAACCATGCGCTATACGTCTCTCTCCCTCTCTCTCTCTCTCTTTCTCTCTCTCTCTCTCTCTGTCTCGCTCTATATAGAATCTCATTACGTAATGATACGTTTCAGCGTTCGTCACAAAATAAAGTCGAGAATAAAAAAATTAGAAAACCATACTCCGCTCCACACTTGGCTTGGGAGTGAGGAGGTGAAATGAAACAGGATAAATGAGTTTGTTCTTGTATTTGTATTATCATTTCTTTGCTTTTATTAGCCTATTGGTGATGTCAAATACATACAGCAGGCTTTTTTGTGAGGAGATTATGGTTCAGTTGCCCTAATAGTTCCCGCCAGCCTTAAGGCTTAAGGCACCCCCAGACAAAGGGATCAAATAGAGTCCCATGCTAAGTTCTTTGTGAACATTGAAATGCATCGAAATATGCTCCTCTATCTTCCCTTATGGCCTACATTCAGATGGAGTTCCTGCTTTCACTCAATGCATGCTTAGCTGTTTCCTCTGCCTCTACATAACGGCTATGCCACTTCAATCCCCAGCTTTTGCAGGTGTGCACTAAACGTCCAAAGGCCAGTTACAAATCCAACTCTTTCGTAGTTCCTTCCTGCTCAATCTGAGAGCGTCTGCGGTATTAGAGCAGAAGGGTCCCCTCGGTATTCTCTTAGACTGAACATTCACACCCATCTGGTGACAGCTGTCTATACCATGTTGTATGATATACCACATGCTGGTTCTGGTCCGATGAGAGGGAGTTCTGCGCCTTCTTTGACACACCTGTTGGCCCTCTCATTACCAAGATAATGTTACCTTGTTGGTCTTCACCAGTGTCTTTAGGGTATTATGGTAGTCCCACACCATTTTTTAAGTATAGTGGATACTTGCCAAGGCCATCAGAGTCGCCCAGCTGTCTGTGTTTACATACAGCAGACTTAGTGGTATCAGTTTCAGTAATATTTACACATCTCGAAACTCATATTTTATAAACGTAAAATTTTTAAACCTTAATAGTACGTCCAATAATAGTCCATTAGATCCAACAAAGATCACATCCAACCTCAGATCCCTTCCACAACAAGCAAAGCACAGATCAAAAACTATGAAATAATTTAAAACGCAACGCAACATGAGATTAACATTTTAAACAATTTAGGCATTCAAAAGAGGATAGTGGGAGAAAACGTCTGTGTCCAAAGGTTTTGAGCGTTGTTTTACAGTTCTTGTAGACTTTGGTAGTATTTCTATAACTCGTAGTGTTTTAAATAATACTTTTCTGCTGGTGGATTGGATCATTTATATACAAAACAAACAAAGTGATTGCTGAAGCCGTAGATATGACACTTATACCCATGACATGTGACACATTATAGGAATAAAATAATATATCAACATAAAATTTGGACTTGTCTAAATTTACAAGCAATGTTAGAAAAATCTAAGTATTACTAAGTCACGTTGAGAAAAAAAAGTAAACATGAAAAAACAGAAGCAGACATACAGACAAACTGACGATGTCTAGTGACAGATATCCATGATATATGTATTACAGAAACATGCAAGTAAAGTCTTCCCTCAGACTCTAGATAATAAATTATCGGTTCTTACACTTGTGCTTAGACAAGCTGGTCTGGAACTGCCTGGAAAATCTTGAACAACTGACAAAGAAAAACCAGATTACGCTATGGAGGGTGCGAAGTCACGTGAAAAAGGCGCACATGAACTTGCCAAGAAGGAAGCTAATATCACCTTCATAGTACCCGAACCTCCTTGTGGAATTATAAAAAGCCACTTAAAGAAGGAGTTAGGTCGATAGAAGAAACAACAAAAAATATATTGGGAAAAAATTCCAACACAGAGACAGGTTGAAAAGTTTATAACTATTTCACCAATAAGGGCAAAACAGCTTATATCGTTTGCTAAGCAGAGGATCTCAGAATCCCTACTGGTATGTACACCGGACACTGTCCACTGAATTATCACCTTCACAAAATTGTTGTATCGGAGAACAAGACCTGTCGATTCTGCAAAGAATCAAATGACACGGCAGAACACATACTCTGGGAGTGTACCCCTGCTTGCCACCACAGACTTCAACATCTGGGAGAGGGAAGTAATACAAGGGAAGCAAATACTAAAACCTTTTTAAAGTTAATAAAGTACCCAAAACTGTTTCAAACATTCGGTTCAAGAGTGCAAGGGTACTGGAACTCATAAGCCTTCCAGTAAACAATAATGATAGGTAATAAATGATCCAGTCTCACGCTGTACCACATCACTCCACTTATGAGTCAACCATAAACAACCAAGCCCAAAAAGAAACTCTGTAAAGCCAGTCCTGCAACAGCTGGCGCCACCTTTTAAGCTTCTTCCTCAACACCTCTATGCTCCGCCCATCTGTTGTGTCCGCCTTTCTCACCCGATCTCACCTCACATGTGGCGTGTAGAGCACGTACCGTCGCAACTCGGAGGGGCTAGTAGACGCGCCACTGTCCGTGCCGGCTCCCCCAATCACTGACACTGAACAAGGCGGTTGTGTCTCGCAGGAACCCCAGCAAGGAGGACCGGCCCCGCCCCCGGCGCCGCCGCAAGCTCCGCCTCCTAGCGCTCCGCCCACCAACAACTCCGCCCCGTCTCAGGGAGGGACGGCCGCGGTAGATGTGGAGCAGGGAGTGCAGCTGCAACAGGTAGTGCGGACCAAATGCAAGAGGAAGACCTCGCAGAATGACCATAGCCACGGGAGCTTCTTCCTGAGGATCGGAGCCATTGGTAAGCCAATAAACTTGAATTGTAAGCCTAACCAACTCGTTATAACCTGTTTTTTTTTTTTTTAAAGGGGTTTGGCATCGAACTTCAGTTCATTTGCCACAGATAAGATGCTATTGATAAACAATACTAGAGTGATAATTTGATATCACTGAGAAATTCGATTAACGAATCATATACTTTTTTCTGCTGCAGGATTAGTAGAGTCGTGATGTTAGTTGGGCGCTGTATTCCCAATGCAAGGAGTTTCGCTATTAGGTTATCGGTAGGGCGTCTATGTTTCACGTCTTTGGTTTCACGCATCCGAAAAATATGTGATTGAGGTCACAGAACTGACCATCGGCGTCGCATAAGGGGGAATCTAACAAACCTATTTTGTGTAAATGAGCTGGGAAGTTTCCATGATTGAATCGTTGCCGTGTGATTGTTGTAGCGTATTTTTTAGTAACTTTGTACTCAAAGATGTGTGACGGATCTATTTTGTTTTGATTAATCACGTAGTAATGGTTTAAGGAACTACCGTGTGCTTTATTCGATATTACAACCTGTTATAGATTTTATTGAACCTTATGACATGCGAGTGGCGTGAGAGGGGAAAGCAACTCCTGAATGGAATGGCTAAGCCCCTCATCCTAGAAGCAATGCTACAAACATCAATGCTCAGACACTGAAACAATGACAACTGATGCAGGATCACATTTCAGCTACCCTAATCGCATTTCTTGAGTAAGAATTCCGTACTTTGGGTATTTAACATCGCGGTTGATGGAAAAGCGTTCAGTTCTATGAGTATTGCCGTAGAATCATCGGTAAAACATGGGCTGAAGTGCCAAGTTGCCATGCGGATATTTCCTTCTGTAATCAGACCAATGGTGACCTACGGAGCCATGCATGGGGTAATTAAATGTCAACAAGTTACTACAAAACGTCTGTTAAGTCAGATGCAACGAGGAACATGCCTCAGTATAACTGGTGGTACTGGTGCCAAGAAAACCACACCAACTAGGCCAATGAAAGTGATACTGAAGCTACTACCAGAAATGTACCTGGAAGTAATATTGGCAACGATGATACTCTTCAAGTCCGCAGGCTCCGGAGTATACTTCAGAAGTTTCTACGTCAACATCAAGCGGCCTATGGGCAAACATGCCAGCATAACTCAGTTCGAGCTGGTCGGCATAACCAATTATTGACCATAGCAGTCAAAGAAATTGTCCGAAATAACATTATGGGCACAAATATATTAGAATCTGCGCACATAACAGACAGCTCAGCATTGGATTGCCATCAGGCACTTGTGTATGCATCTCTCAGCAAAAACATAATAGTTGCCTTGGTAAAGGGGCACGCACAGCCCAAATATTTAAATTTAAAATCGGTTCGACCCTTTTTGTGTCTTGTCCTCCGGACCTATGACAAAACTGTTGAGTGAGTGTACCCACAAGGCCTTTAGGGTCGCGTGGAATGACATTTCTGGCTGCTCAATGGTCAAGAAACTTTTTAGCTACCTTAGTGAGGAGGTAGCTAACATTACATGTCTGTTCCCAACCAACACCTTCGAATTGAGTTTTGAATTAAGAAAAAAAAATTTTTTTGTGATAAATGGGAAGATCATATATAAGTTTTATAACAAAACTGTTTTTGTCTTGTTTTTTCGCAATAATTCAAAAGTTATATCAAAATAACAATGGGTCTTTGAATTGAGTACCGAAAACACGCCGACGGCTCTCGAACCCGTGTGACGTCACCATGGCGGTCAAGATGCTCCTTTGACCAACGACGTCCTACTCCGATACTAGATTCTAGATTCCCAACCACGAAAATACGTACTGGTAAACTGGTAACTAGTGGATATTTGTTGCAATACAATCGATAAATGAAGTTTGCAGCTCGAGAAGACGTCTAAGATCGAAATAAATATGTTTTTGAATGTTTGAAGTTGAAGTCAGATTACAGATTCCAGTAGGTAAGTGCCTAATCAAATATGTTTCGTTGAAAAGATCTCCTCAATCGAAGGATGGCCGAGTGGTTAGAGAATAGTGGATCTCAGGGTCTTTAGATCGAAACCCAGGTGTTCCAACTTTTTTTTATTTTTAATATCAAAAAATTTATTGATGTGCTTTTTGCACATTTTTTCTAACATCAACATAAATATGTGTTTGAATCAAATCCTGTTAAGACATATTCCTTGCACAGTGCAAAAACTAAGTACAGGAGGCGGTGAACAATTCAAAAAATCAGTGGAAATGAGGTTTGTCCGTCAATATCAATCGCCATAATTTTTTTTAATGTTATAGTTGGTTAATAAAACAAAATACCTTCATCCATTCAATTCATTCATTTTAAGTTTTTTAATGTAAAAAAAGGAACTCAAACTCGTAATCGCATTCTGTTTATCACTTGGTATTATTATTTATTTAACTTTGGGCAATGAAGCTTAACAATTAAATTTTCATAAAAAATTAACAAGCACTGTGCAGTGCAAGTAATATGTCTAACAAAATTTGATTCAAACACATATTTGTTGATCGTAGAAAAAATGTGCGTAACAAATGCAAACAAATACATCAATAAATTTTTTCATAAAAAAAAAAATAAAAAAAAGTTAGAGAGTCCGGTAGTGGATCCAAAGATCCTGAGATCCACTACCGGACTCTCTAACCACTGGGCCATCCTTTAATTGAGGAGATCTTTTCAACGAAACATATTTGATTAGGTACTTACTTACTGGAATCTGTACTGAATTCAAACATTCAAAAATATATTTACTTCGATCGTAGACTTAGTCTCGAGCTGCAAGCTTCAGTTATCGACTGTATTTCAACAAATATCCACTAGTTATCAGTTTACCAGTACGTATTTTCGCAATTGGTTGGGAATCTAGAATCTAGTATCGGAGTAGGACGTCGTTGGTCAAAGAAGCATCTTGACCGCCATGGTGACATCACACGGGTTCGGGAGCCGTCGGCGTGTTTTCGGTACTCGATTCAAAAACTCATTTTTATTTTGACATAACTTTTGAATTATTGCAAAAAAAAGAAAACAAAAAGTTTTGTTATAAAACTTATATATGATCTTCTCATTTATGACAAAAAAAATTATTCAAAACGTCAATTGCGATTGTGCTGCTTCTGGATACCGACAGTGCTGTCTTATCGATGCGAGAATCCATTCTGGGAGAACGCTGGCTTCTTAAGTACAATCTCGCTGAGCTAGGGGGAGGACGTATAGGAGGCCTAACCGCTGTTATCTTGGCAGAATACCAATACAAAGTACCTCTTTAAATTTAGGTTGAAACTTTTATAGCATTTTCATATGGATAATCTTATTAGTCCCCTCTCGCAGTGTAAGAAATTCAAAATATTAAAATTTTAGCTGGTAACCCCTCCTTACAACCACAATCATTTGAAAGTAATTTTCGAAATAAAACAAATATTTTATTTCACATATTAGCAAGTAAAAACTGATAATTCTAAAAGATATCGAATTTATTACAATGTTTGGTATTTTTAATATCTACACCCCAAAAGTCACTGAACTACATCGGTCTATGCTATTTTGATCTCTCGTAATAAAATTGTACGAATCTGCTAATAGATAGTAATAGTACCTGCTTTTTTTCAGCTTTTGGCCTAGGAACTATGATATACAACGGGCTAGAGTTCGGTGTATTCTTTGAGGTACCACTAACGTCACCATGCTACATGATCCTTCGTGGCATAAATCCTGTACTACAGATGATATTCACGTTTATGCAAATGTATTTCATCTTCATGAATTCACGGGTAAGTTTTTAAATCTGATAATTCAAACTAAAGATTTTAATACAGTACGACCTTATAATAAAATACAGAACAGAACAATAGAAATCAACCTAAACTCAAAAAGAAATAGGCACCTAGGTAAAAAGCTACAAATTTCCGATTTAGTGAATCGTACTTCAAAAAACTTCCATTACCGTACTTGCAATAAATTATTTATGCCCATTTTTGGAGTATTTTCTTCTGTATATGAATAGTGTGAAGATATAGATCTACCTATCGTCTACAACCGATATTTTGCACAACTCTCCATCCTGATTCATTCTCTTCTGAAATTTCAGAAAAATCAGGTGTAGAATGTAATCCGGGGAAAAAACCTAACCTAAAACCTAACGTAAATATAAAAGCAACTACCTAGGCACAATGCTACACAATTTCGAATCTACTGAATCTTTTTTCAAACAAACTTCATTCTACGAAATTATCTGAATTCGAACACGTAAATGATATGTTGAAAATTGTAACATTTGACATAGATTTATTCTTATCTCATTGTATTTGATACTTTTGTTAGATCCTATCCGCTCTAGGCATCAATTACGTATTCTGAATATATCAAAGGAATACCTAAACTAGAACCCAGACTAGGCCATCGTAACATTTAGATCTGTTTTTTGACGGTGACCAGTACTTTTGGGTTGATAATTTGCTAATGGATTGTGTTTTGATTTCAGCTGAACATTCACCGATTTAAAGTGATAGCACGTTTTGGATTGATGCATGTAGTAGCGACGAATATTTGTGTGTGGATCCGAACTCTAGTTATCGAATATTTGAAGGAAATAACGAATTACCATCTCAGAATGTTCAACTCTACGTTACCCTCTACTGTTTCTCCCTTTGCAGGTTAGTAGCCATACAAAGCGTATACAGGGTATTTCATAAGTTTCAGATTTTTCTTCATAGGGCATATTATAGTACTCGCCAAAAGGAGTGATTAGTGGATAATAAAATCCTGATTTCTAATTCCGTCCCTGTAAGATTAGATCAAAACAGACATAAAAAATACGATAAAACGCAGTGTACTATGGAACATAGTACCACAGCATAATAAACAACCAGCACAATAACTCAAGTTGGCGGAAATTACACACGCATCCCCAGTTTTGGATGATTTGTTGTAGGGATGGTAACGGCACTTCGATACTTGTACTTCTGCACTAATATCGAGTATTTTTATCTTAGATACTTTTTGTGCGATTCCAAGCTGGTATCGATACTTCTGTAGGGTATCGGTATCGAAAATAATTATATAATTATTGAGGGGTGTAATCAGTTGCACAAAATGCTCTGTACGAACCAAACGCGCCTGTGAGGCTAAAAAATATCGAGTTGGTACCGGTATCGATATTTTCATTTTCGCATCTCTACCCAAACTTCACAGCCGTAAAATCATCCATAAACCCTCCCAATGTCAAATTTTGTGGGAACCATTTTTATATAGCAAATCAGAGTTTTTATGCTGGTTGTTTACTATGCTGTGATAATACTGTGCTTTCTCTGGGTGGGGGTGAAATAGGGGCGGACAGGAGGTGGAGTGTTGTAAAACTGATTTTTTTTTGTATTCGTAATAGGCTGTCCATTGACCTGTGAACGAAAGACCTAGCAGCATAATATACTTTTTTAGGTCCATCCGAACAATGCCTTGCCATTGTCTGTTACAGAAACCAAGAAACTCTCTAATGTATACATTCGAGTATCACTTTAGTATACATCATTCTGTATTGTGACAGTATTGAACAGTAAATTAAACAAGAACCTGAAAGAAAAGTGGAGTGAACACTACCAGAAATCCATCCGAACCGGCATACAAACAGATCCAGCAGAACACAAGAACATAGCCCTGGTTTAAGAAAGAAACGAATAGACCACTTGTGAGAACCCTCTGCAGATTAAGATGTGGGCATTCAACACAAAACTAGAATAGGTTTAGACGATGACCCACACTGCAGATGTGGAGAGATTGGTACTGCTCAACACTGTATATTAGAATGCCAATTGATCAGTAATGAGGTAACAGACCTGTATCACAGATTGTCAAACTATATTCCGTTACCTGATAATATGATCTGTATACTAGCTAGTGAAAACAAATGTGCATACAAAATATTATATAACTTTTGGAAACAAAAACTAAATATAATACTGTTACTTTGAACTATAACTAATATAAAACAATGTTCGTATTATTAAGAAAAAATAGATGTCCATCCAAAATAGAACTGGCCAGTTGATCTCAGATCAGAGCCAATAACATAAATAAAAAAAGTAGTCTAGTAATTATTGTTTTTAATGAAATTTTGGCACAGTATTATTAACGTGGCGAAGATGGAAAACGCGTATGGTTTTTAAAAATCGTGCCAGTGGCGGCGAAGCAATAATCCAAAAACTAAAAATATGAAAACAGTTCAAACTTAGTTTTTAGGCGATTTCGGGGTTCCCGATTGTTTCGTTTCGTCCAGTTGAAGCTCGCAGATTAAAAACTGTGTCGTCCTAGTCCCTATGAGAGAGATGCAAGAAACTATTTACGAGAGTTTTTGTGTTGGATGTTTTTTGCTGGCGGTTGGGCGATGGTTTGGTTACAAGAGGATCTCAGACTATAGCTTCATGCAATTGGAAAATAATAAAATGGTTAGGAGTGGGAAGTAATGAGTCAATGAACTTGATTCCATTTTTTAATAGAATTGACAGACAAATGTGCAATATGAGTTGTTTAAATAATCTTACAGTTGATTTTATTTGTCATCGCACTTATCACACGCCTCTTCCAGAGAGCATCAGGCTGCACAACCTGCGCAATTCTAAAACGGTGCTGGGCAGCCACCGGCCGTATCCCGATCCGGGTCCCTCCTTCCCGGTGGCCTATCCCACCTTCACGTACCCAACCACCAGTACTACCCCCTCCACCACGACCATGTCCTTCTTCAGGGACTTCTTCCGCACCACCACGACAACGGCCGCCACAACTGTCACCACTGCAGCTACCACCACGCTGAGATCTACCACTAGCAATCCTTGTAAGTTATATGCAACCACAAATATTATTAAAAATGTTTAGTTGGTTCACACAAGAATATTTTTTTAATCCTAGAAAGTAAGATTTTCTTTTTTCCACGTACCGTCGCCAGACCGCAACCTGGAGCGAGTGGGTCATGCGAAATACCCCGCACTCTGGAACCGTCGATCACGACATATCTTCGGAGTGACAGAATATCTATTCTTCTGTATTCCATCTTCTGTTTCCTATCAGCATCTCGGATTTCTAGGGTATCATATTCTCCCGTCCCCCGTTCAACAGAGATTGCGAGATCAGGAGCTGGTGGTCCGTCCTTTTTTTGCACTCATAACGCTTGCAATAAAGCTCTTCACGCTATACCAGTGCTGCCTACTGTGACACATGACTGCGGGGATGTCCCTACTTTTCTTGCGTAGATCTGTCTTTTGACCTCCCATTTCTCGCAACTAAGGGTCGTACTCATAGTCGATACTTAAAGGTCCCTTAATACTTGCGGGTCCCTTAAGTAAGGTTTTGTGTTTCGAAACCTTACTTGAGGGTCCCACACTTAAGGCTCGCTTGAGTACTATTCAAGTAACGAAATGTCAACATGACATTTCGTTGCGGTCAAGGCGATTTTATTGGTTAATTTTGGAATACAGTGTTGTCAGTTTCTGTCACATCCGGAAAAATGTGCGGCACAAAACACGAAATACCGGCACAAAACAAAAAGTGATGAAGGAAAACATCAAAATGCGTAGGCATAGAAACAAATTGACTTACATTTAAAATATGACAACGTCGCTGAATGAACCCGCTGTCTGGTACATGTTGTCTACACACAGAAAAATCTATCGTTTTGTCAAAGACTTACGCTTTGATTCAATGGGACGTTACACTCAACATTCCTCAAATTCAGCGATGTTTTATCCAATGGGAAGTGTATAGTTGGTAACGAATTATATCGTATTGTCGGTTCAACTACAAGATGTCATTGGATTCCAATGAATGATTCAATCGCAGCCTGTCGTTGAATCGAATGTGTGTTTTGTAATTGATTCTAAACTTCTTTCTTTTCCTTGGATCAACACATTTTATTGCGAGGATAGCTGATCGTTTCGTTTGGATGTTTAATAATGGTGTGATTTTGTATGAGGTTATAAGGAGCATGGTATAATAGGTAATTAGACATAAGCCTGCACCAGTTGTCTTTTTACCTGAAATATAACTGTCCGACTAATCTAAATACCTACATTCAAATGTGGGTATTATCTCTTCTAAGCCCCAATTTCTCATTTAATGTATAACTGGACACATTTAAATTACACAATTGCTGCTGCAATACGCGAAACCACGAGACGACACAATACGGCAAATAACGAATCAACACAACGAAACAACCCGTTACCGAACAACCTCGTCCATGTTGGCGCAGATAACGGATAACACTGATATAATCCTCCTATTCTTTCTTTTTACGTTCATTGAATCGGAACATCACTCCCGCCGAACACTGACCATAGTTCAGTGAACAGCAAGGGCCATTGAATTCGATATATGATGTTGTTGGTACAAATACTGCTTACCAATTTCTCTAACAGCATAGACAATGTTTTGAAAGCATGGGTTATTGTTCATGTAATAGTTACCCTTTGAAACAAAATTAATTTTTATCAGATGAATTATCAAGAACTGCTATTGCAGGAATAATTTTTATACATCGAATAGATTGTATGCTTTGGTCAAATGGAACATAGGAAAATTTCGATATCAAAAGGATGCTTTGATTGCAATAGATATCAATACTAGTATTACAAGTATTACAGATATCATTAGAACGAATATAAAACTATTTTGAATTTATTGGCGCACCTGTGATTACTTCGGATATAGGGATTCAAGTCTTTCAATGACATAGATTTGAAACAACTGTTAATATATTTAAAGCGATGGAAAAACATCCAAATACTAACGATTAATTGAAAACACAACAGTATTTTTTTCTATGTAGGAAACAGATACGCAAGGAAAGCCACACCTGAGGGTCCCTTGAGTAACCCTCAAGTATCCCTTGAGTAATACTTAAAGGATACTTGAGAAACGACTATGAATACGGACCTCAATATTGTGTCTCTCTGTGGACAGTACATGCATATATCGCTGCCGGATTTTCCTATTCGCTTGGTGTAGCTTCCGAAACTATCATGACCTGACAGTGCCTGTGCCAGGCCACATTGCGATGTTCGCATTTAACCCATAGCTCTATGTCTGGGATCAAAGTTTTTGTCTATTGGGCTACACTTTCGTTTCCGTCCCAGTTTTTATGCCACTCTTGTAGGGTTTGAATCCTGGCCTCCCTTCGCACTAGTTCTAGGTGCTCATTCTTTCTCTCTCTGTCTCTCTCTCTCTCGAAAGTAGCTCGTCAAACTTGTGGCAACAGTTGTATGGGTAATCTCAGCAACAAGCTGGGCTGCCTTAGTCGATATAGTTCTATAAGCACTGATAGATCTTTGTACCATTTCTACGTCCGATGCGTTTATATCGGCATTCGAGACTTCAGCTTCCGAATCGTGTATATTTTGATAGGGATACTTGAGATCAGTTTGCCTCCTATTCTAGACCTGAGCTTCCGAATCGTGTATATTTTGATAGGGATGCTTGAGATCAGTTTGCCTTCTATTCAGAACTCTAGGAGGCAAATATTAGATCTGGGACCTGATACTGTAAATCGTGAAGTTTCATCATGTGCACAAACCAGCGTAGTTATAAAATAATATACAGGGTGGGCCAATAGTGCGTGGACGGAAGATTGTGGGCTTACTAAAAAATATTTCAAAAATCTGTCGCTTGATCATGGTAGGGACCTTTGAAGGCTATAACGTAAAAATATTTTCACTTGAATTTTGACGTTTATACAGTGTGATTCATATCAAACTTATATTTTTTTGAATGGAACCCCCTATATATTATTGCATATTTCGATTCCTTGGTCAATTCTAGTGTGACTTTATGTATCACATATGGAACTTTAAACGAACCGTTTAGGTGCAAATCGCCATTTTTGGTATAAGTAGGTATCAGAAAAAAGTTGAATATCGCAGTGATTATGAAACTTAGAAGGTCGTGACATTGCGGTACGACTAAGCATGAAATGCGTCACCTTAGGTCAGATGGCTAAATTTAAATTCTTTTTGTACTTGGAGAAATCAGTAGATCAATTAAGGAATCTTCAATCACAGACAACTTGATTTTTTCAAATGGGAAAGCCTATTTTGGTTTGAAGAATCAAATGTAAAATTTGATTACCTTTCTAACGATATAGCATTCTCCATATCAATCATTTTTGGTTTTCATTTTATTTCAAATTTTCAGTCAAATCGGTGTTTTTCAATTTTCCTGCGTGCAAGCAACCTAGCAGGCCATGAAAAATAAACAAAAGCCCGTTAATATAGAGTAACGAGGCAAGATTATGAAAACTCCTTACACCATATCAGGTCTAACCAGAAACAATAGCGGTAACAAGAACGCTCACTTTTCACAGCCTACTAGCTATTAGCCAATTTCCAAAGTCAATAAAAAATATTTAATCAAAGGAAGACTACTAGTGATTGTTGCTGGCAGTAGAATATCTATGTCTTCTGAATACATTTTCACATGTAATGCTATAAAAAAGTAGCCATTTCTGTAAGTCAAAAGTAATGGTACCTCTGACCGGAACCCTTCAAATTCTTCAATAGGTACCTCTACTTATTAGCAAAATCGCGGAAAATGGATCTTGAATTGCAGTCTAGTTGAATTGTAAAACACAATTTAGTTTGTAGAAAACTACATGAAATAAACACAATTACAACATAGCGTAATTAAAAAATTCTAGCAATTATTTCAATAGATGCTCAGAATGCTCCAGTTAGAGATATCTTCACTTTTGACTTAGGTAACTAAACGGAAATGACTAATTCTTTTATCCCAATAAATGTGAAATTTCATTCTAAACATGTTAGACTGTAAACAAAAATCGCTGGCAGTTTTCCTTTTGTTTCAAAATGTTTAATGGTTTTGGAAAGTTGTGAAGCTGTAGTAGACCTTAATAGCTAGTAGGCTGTGAGAAACAAACACTTCTGTCATACCGCAGCTACTCATTGACATTAGATATCTTGCCGCTGTTGTAACCGGTTAGAGCTAATATGTTGTAAGGAATTTTCATAATCTTGCCTCTCTACTCTAGTTAGTTTGCATCTTTCTACTAAGTTAGTTGGTTTCATCTATATTAACGGACTTTTGTTTATTTTTCATGGCCTGCTAGGTTGCTTGCACGCAGGAAAATTGAAAAAGGCCGATTTGACGGAAAATTTGAAATAACATTAAAACCAAAAATGATTGATATGGAGAATGCTATATCGTTAGAAAGGTAATCAAATTTTACATTTGATTCCTCTTCTTAATTAATCTACTGATTTCTCCAAGTACAAAAAGAATTCAAATTTAGCCGTCTGACCTAAGGTGAAGCATTTTATGCTTAGTCGTACCGCAAAGTCACGGCCTTCTAAGTTTTATAATCGCTGCGATATTCAATTTTTTTCTGGTAGCTACTTACACCAAAAATGGTGATTTGCGCCTAAACGGTTCGTTTAAAGTTCCATGTGTGATACATAAAGTCACACTAGAATTGACCAGGGAATCCAAATATGTAATAATATATAGGGGTTTCCATTCAAGAAAATATAAGTTTGATATGAATCACCCTGTACAAACATCAAAATTTAAGTCAAATTATTTTTATGTTATAGCCTCGTAGGATCTCTACCATGATCAAGTGACAGATTTCTAAAATTTATTTTAGTAAGCCTACAATCTTCCTTCCACGCACTATTGGCCCACCCTGTATAGTTTAACCTATTAGTATACATAATTATGTATATATTTACTGTTTAATTTCTGATCAACCTCACTAACACCCACATCTGCAACTAATCGCACGCTGCTTCTCACTAACACCTGCGGCTGGGCTATTTGAAGATGTGTTCACCTCGTCACGCCCGTACCACCATCACTATTCGACACCCGGGTGGAGGCTGTTCAACATGATGCCCACCATCGGCTCGGTCCCAGCTACTACCACCACCACTACTAGCACCACGCCCACGACACCCTTCACGACGACCTTGAGGACCACCGCGGCCAAAGTGTGGAGTGCCTTCACCACAGCTGCTACCACGAGCACTTCCAGTACGACTAGCACTACTACCACGACTAGCTCCCCGCTCAGGAGCTATTTGGATTACAGGAGCTTTCCTAACGATATGGCTAGCGTAGCTGGTATGTCTACTAACAGTACTAATATTTAATGCTTTCATTTGCTTTAACCATTAACTACCAACGTGCCGTCGGTGAAACGCTTACACCCGTATGCACCGTTTGGCGATTCTAACCCTAGTTCCGTAATCACGTTTTGCTAATCTTTGGCATCTAGCCGTGCACCGTTAAGAGATTAGCTAATCTAGATTGGAGATACGGCAAGGTTGTGTTCGCAAGATTGGTTTGACAGTGACAGTGTCAAAATTGTCAGTTGCGGTGCATAGTAAACAAATAATCTAATCCAGGTTTACGTAACGCAACTGACTTACGGTACATACGGGCATTAAAAATTTACATTAGCACATTACTAGTTGTTCCCGTCTGGTTTTGGTTCTACGCGTCTATCTACCTTCGGTCGGTTTAATAGTAAGTCAGGTATGCAAGGAAGTAATATTTGGGCGCTTTTTATAAGGAAGATATCTTACGATAAAGTACCGACGCTGTCTCACACCCGTATGCACCGTTTGGCGATTCTAATCCTAGTTCCCTAATCGCGTTTTGCTGATCTTTGACATCTAGCCATGCACCGTCAAGAGATTAACTAATCCAGATTAGAGATGCGGCAAGGTTGTGTTCGCAAGATGGTTTTGACAGTGACAGTGTCAAAATTGTCAGTTTGCGGTGCATAGTAAACAAATAATCTAATGCAGGTTTACGTAACTAACCGCGCAACTGACTTACGGTGCATACGGGCATTAAAAAAATACATTAGCACATTACTAGTTGTTCCCGTCTGGTTTCGGTTCTACGCGTCTATCTACCTTCAGTCGATTTAGTAGTAAGTCAGATATGCAAGGAAGTAATATTTGGGCGCTTTTTATAAGGAAGTTATCTTACGGTAAAGTCCCGACGCTGTCTCACACCCGTATGCACCGTTTGGTGATTCTAATCCTAGTTCCCTAATCGCGTTTTGCTGATCTTTGACATCTAGCCATGCACCGTCAAGAGATTAACTAATCCAGATTAGAGATGCGGCAAGGTTGTATTCCCAAGATTGTTTTGACAGTGACAGTGTCAAAATTGTCAGTTTGCGGTGCATAGTAAACAAATAATCTAATGCAGGTTTACGCAACTAACCGCGCAACTGACTTACGGTGCATACGGGCATTAAAAAAATACATTAGCACATTACTAGTTGTTCCCGTCTGGTTTCGGTTCTACGCGTCTATCTACCTTCAGTCGATTTAGTAGTAAGTCAGATATGCAAGGAAGTAATATTTGGGCGCTTTTTATAAGGAAGTTATCTTACGGTAAAGTCCCGACGCTGTCTCACACCCGTATGCACCGTTTGGCGATTCTAATCCTAATTCCCTAATCGCGTTTTGCTGATCTTTGACATCTAGCCATGCACCGTCAAGAGATTAACTAATCCAGATTAGAGATGCGGCAAGGTTGTGTTCGCAAGATGGTTTTGACAGTGACAGTGTCAAAATTGTCAGTTTGCGGTGCATAGTAAACAAATAATCTAATGCAGGTTTACGTAACTAACCGCGCAACTGACTTACGGTGCATACGGGCATTAAAAAAATACATTAGCACATTACTAGTTGTTCCCGTCTGGTTTCGGTTCTACGCGTCTATCTACCTTCAGTCGATTTAGTAGTAAGTCAGATATGCAAGGAAGTAATATTTGGGCGCTTTTTATAAGGAAGTTATCTTACGGTAAAGTCCCGACGCTGTCTCACACCCGTATGCACCGTTTGGTGATTCTAATCCTAGTTCCCTAATCGCGTTTTGCTGATCTTTGACATCTAGCCATGCACCGTCAAGAGATTAACTAATCCAGATTAGAGATGCGGCAAGGTTGTGTTCGCAAGATGGTTTTGACAGTGACAGTGTCAAAATTGTCAGTTTGCGGTGCATAGTAAACAAATAATCTAATGCAGGTTTACGTAACTAACCGCGCAACTGACTTACGGTGCATACGGGCATTAAAAAAATACATTAGCACATTACTAGTTGTTCCCGTCTGGTTTCGGTTCTACGCGTCTATCTACCTTCAGTCCATTTAGTAGTAAGTCAGATATGCAAGGAAGTAATATTTGGGCGCTTTTTATAAGGAAGTTATCTTACGGTAAAGTCCCGACGCTGTCTCACACCCGTATGCACCGTTTGGTGATTCTAATCCTAGTTCCCTAATCGCGTTTTGCTGATCTTTGACATCTAGCCATGCACCGTCAAGAGATTAACTAATCCAGATTAGAGATGCGGCAAGGTTGTGTTCGCAAGATGGTTTTGACAGTGACAGTGTCAAAATTGTCAGTTTGCGGTGCATAGTAAACAAATAATCTAATGCAGGTTTACGTAACTAACCGCGCAACTGACTTACGGTGCATACGGGCATTAAAAAAATACATTAGCACATTACTAGTTGTTCCCGTCTGGTTTCGGTTCTACGCGTCTATCTACCTTCAGTCGATTTAGTAGTAAGTCAGATATGCAAGGAAGTAATATTTGGGCGCTTTTTATAAGGAAGTTATCTTACGGTAAAGTCCCGACGCTGTCTCACACCCGTATGCACCGTTTGGTGATTCTAATCCTAGTTCCCTAATCGCGTTTTGCTGATCTTTGACATCTAGCCATGCACCGTCAAGAGATTAACTAATCCAGATTAGAGATGCGGCAAGGTTGTGTTCGCAAGATGGTTTTGACAGTGACAGTGTCAAAATTGTCAGTTTGCGGTGCATAGTAAACAAATAATCTAATGCAGGTTTACGTAACTAACCGCGCAACTGACTTACGGTGCATACGGGCATTAAAAAAATACATTAGCACATTACTAGTTGTTCCCGTCTGGTTTCGGTTCTACGCGTCTATCTACCTTCAGTCGATTTAGTAGTAAGTCAGATATGCAAGGAAGTAATATTTGGGCGCTTTTTATAAGGAAGTTATCTTACGGTAAAGTCCCGACGCTGTCTCACACCCGTATGCACCGTTTGGTGATTCTAATCCTAGTTCCCTAATCGCGTTTTGCTGATCTTTGACATCTAGCCATGCACCGTCAAGAGATTAACTAATCCAGATTAGAGATGCGGCAAGGTTGTATTCCCAAGATTGTTTTGACAGTGACAGTGTCAAAATTGTCAGTTTGCGGTGCATAGTAAACAAATAATCTAATGCAGGTTTACGCAACTAACCGCGCAACTGACTTACGGTGCATACGGGCATTAAAAAAATACATTAGCACATTACTAGTTGTTCCCGTCTGGTTTCGGTTCTACGCGTCTATCTACCTTCAGTCGATTTAGTAGTAAGTCAGATATGCAAGGAAGTAATATTTGGGCGCTTTTTATAAGGAAGTTATCTTACGGTAAAGTCCCGACGCTGTCTCACACCCGTATGCACCGTTTGGCGATTCTAATCCTAATTCCCTAATCGCGTTTTGCTGATCTTTGACATCTAGCCATGCACCGTCAAGAGATTAACTAATCCAGATTAGAGATGCGGCAAGGTTGTGTTCGCAAGATGGTTTTGACAGTGACAGTGTCAAAATTGTCAGTTTGCGGTGCATAGTAAACAAATAATCTAATGCAGGTTTACGTAACTAACCGCGCAACTGACTTACGGTGCATACGGGCATTAAAAAAATACATTAGCACATTACTAGTTGTTCCCGTCTGGTTTCGGTTCTACGCGTCTATCTACCTTCAGTCGATTTAGTAGTAAGTCAGATATGCAAGGAAGTAATATTTGGGCGCTTTTTATAAGGAAGTTATCTTACGGTAAAGTCCCGACGCTGTCTCACACCCGTATGCACCGTTTGGTGATTCTAATCCTAGTTCCCTAATCGCGTTTTGCTGATCTTTGACATCTAGCCATGCACCGTCAAGAGATTAACTAATCCAGATTAGAGATGCGGCAAGGTTGTGTTCGCAAGATGGTTTTGACAGTGACAGTGTCAAAATTGTCAGTTTGCGGTGCATAGTAAACAAATAATCTAATGCAGGTTTACGTAACTAACCGCGCAACTGACTTACGGTGCATACGGGCATTAAAAAAATACATTAGCACATTACTAGTTGTTCCCGTCTGGTTTCGGTTCTACGCGTCTATCTACCTTCAGTCCATTTAGTAGTAAGTCAGATATGCAAGGAAGTAATATTTGGGCGCTTTTTATAAGGAAGTTATCTTACGGTAAAGTCCCGACGCTGTCTCACACCCGTATGCACCGTTTGGTGATTCTAATCCTAGTTCCCTAATCGCGTTTTGCTGATCTTTGACATCTAGCCATGCACCGTCAAGAGATTAACTAATCCAGATTAGAGATGCGGCAAGGTTGTGTTCGCAAGATGGTTTTGACAGTGACAGTGTCAAAATTGTCAGTTTGCGGTGCATAGTAAACAAATAATCTAATGCAGGTTTACGTAACTAACCGCGCAACTGACTTACGGTGCATACGGGCATTAAAAAAATACATTAGCACATTACTAGTTGTTCCCGTCTGGTTTCGGTTCTACGCGTCTATCTACCTTCAGTCGATTTAGTAGTAAGTCAGATATGCAAGGAAGTAATATTTGGGCGCTTTTTATAAGGAAGTTATCTTACGGTAAAGTCCCGACGCTGTCTCACACCCGTATGCACCGTTTGGTGATTCTAATCCTAGTTCCCTAATCGCGTTTTGCTGATCTTTGACATCTAGCCATGCACCGTCAAGAGATTAACTAATCCAGATTAGAGATGCGGCAAGGTTTTGTTCACAAGATTGTTTTGACAGTGACAATGTCAAAATTGTCCGTTTGCGGTGCATAGTAGACAAGTAATCTAATCCAGGTTTACGTAACTAATCGCGCAATTGAGGTTTTGAGGGCCGGTTTCTCAATGTCCAGTTAAAGTGTCAGATAGGTATCTGCCAGATAGTGTTGCTGTGGTTACAACTGTCAGATAAGATTTACGTGACTTCATAAGTTTGGCCTTCAATTGTTTAAACAATGTATCTAACAGTTGCTGTTATCTTGCAGATAAATATTTAACTGGACATTGAGAAACGGGTCCTGAATATTTTTTTTTGTCATAAATGGAAAGATCATACATAAGTTTTATAACAAAACTGTTTTTGTTTTCTTTTTTCTTGCAATAATTCAAAAGTTATATCAAAATAAAAATGGGTTTTTGAATCGAGTACCGAAAACACACCGATGACGGCTCCCGAACCCGTGTGAAGCCACCATGGCGGTAACGTTGGGCGGTAAGGATGCTCCCAAAGACTACTAAAAAATATAATAAAAGACCCTGAGATCCACTAGCGGACTCTCTAACCACTGGGCTATCCTTCGATTGAGGAGATCTTTTCAACGAAACATATTTGATTAGGTATTTACTTACTGGAATCTGTAATCTGACTTCAACTTCAAACATTCAAAAACATATTTATTTCGATCGTAGACTTCGTCTCGAGCTGCAAACTTCATTCATCGACTGTGTTGCAAAAAATGTACACTAATTACCAGCTTAGCAGTACGTATTTTCGCGATTGGTTGGGAATCTAGAATCTAGTATCTGAGTAGGACGTCGTTGGTCAAAGGAGCATCCTTACCGCCATGGTGACGTCACACGGGTTCGGAAGCTGTCGACGTGTTTTCGACACTCGATTCAAAAACCCATTTTTATTTCCATTCATCACAAAAAAGTATTTTTTTCTTAATTCAAAACCTCAATTGACTTACGGTGCATGCGGTTGTCAGACACGTAACATTTAAGAAATATATGAGGACGGATATTCGTCCCAGTACTTCAAAGACGGTTTAGGGATAAAAATTTTGAAGAGTAGTCTTTAAAATGGTACGAAGAAGTTGGCAGCGATGTTAGCAATGATTTAAAGGATGTAGATCCAAATTTTGCGATAGAAAGTGACACTTCAAACAAGAGCGAAATCTCACGTTAGTAGTTACGTAACAGAGATGCCACGTTAGTAGTAACCTGCAACTATGCTGCTCTGCTGCGAAAATGTCGTTTCTACAAAGTGGCGCAAAAATAGAGTCGCCCTTACTTCTTTTTATATGTAAAAGTAAGATTAATTAAAAAATAGTCATGTTATAGATGAAAAATCTTTGTTTAGACTCTAAAAATTTATTTTGTTACACACTACAAATAATGTCGCTCAAATGGCCAACCCCAGCATTAATGCAATAATGAGCTCTTTTTAAAGCATTTTACTTCCTACATGATAGGTAAGGGGAGTATTGTGATCGCGAAAGTTTTCGATTTTGAGATAACACGCTTTTTGGGCGTTTTCTGATGTCTACATAACGAAAATCCACGTCACTCATTTCCGTCGGTCTGTCTGTCTGTCTGTTGGCATTTTTCTAACGTCGTAATCTCAGCAACCGCTGCATGTATTGTGATGCAATTTGGGCAGCATCATGCTGTGTGGTCGTAGTAGGTAATGTTCCTAAAATTATGAAAATCGGTGCATGGGCGGCGGAGTAATTAGCAAAAAACGAAAAAATCAAATATTGCTCAAACTTCGTTTTTAGGCGCTTTAGGGCTTCCTGATCATTTTTTACTTTTTTTTTGGATGGGGGTGAATTTGGGGTGGCTGGGGGTGGGGGGGTTGTAAAACTGAAAAATTTGTTGTATTCATAATGAACTGTCCATTGACCTGTGAATGAAAAACCTAGCGGCATAACACACTTTTTTAAGTCCATCCGAACATTGCCTTGCTTATTATAGAAACCAAGGGAATTTGTGATGTATACATACGAGTATTGTCTTAGATCGTTCTATATTGTGTAAACGCGAAAATTGTCGAATTGATTTTAATGAAATTTTTGCACAGTATTACTACCGCGACGGGGATAGAAAATGCGTATGTATTGGAAAAATCGTGGCAGTGGCGGTGCAGAAATCATAAAAAACCTAAAAATACAGCTCAAACTTCGTTTTTAGGCATTTTAGGGGTTCCTGATCGTTTTCTATTCTTTTTTGGGTGGGAGTGAAATTGGGGCGGTTGGGGGGTGGGGGGTTCTAAAACTGAAAAATTTGTTGTATTCATAATAGGCAGTCCATTGTCATGTGGAAGAAATAATTAGCGACACTTTTTTAGGTCCATCTGAACATTGGCTTGCCTATTACAGAATCCAATTTTGTGATGTGTGTACATACGAGTTTCCTGATCATTTCGCATCGTGCAGTTGAAGCATGCAAAAAAAACTGTGGCGTCCTAGTTCCTAAGGAGGGAGACGGAAGAAAGTATTTACGAGAGTTTTTGTGTTGGATGTTTTTTTGCAGGCGGGTGGGCGACGATTTGGTTGCAAGGGGATTTCAGACTATAGCTTCATGCAATGGTACAACAATAAAATGGTATCATTGTTCTGTGTGGGAAGTAGTGAGTTAATCAACTTGACTCCATTTTTTCATAACTTTCTTCAACATTTCAGGTGGTATTCTGTCAATTTGATCCCGAATGTTGTCTTTCAATGCTTCTATATAGTATATAGTAGTATATAGATTATACCACAATAGTTTCAAACATTTTTGTCGGATGGTATTCGCAACCTGATTCTTATGGAGAGTCCAAACCGTCGCTGAAGATGCCAACATACTGAAACACGTTGTCTAGTTTGGAAAAATCAGTTTGGCGGGTGGTTAGTCTATCAAGTGTTTGTTGTTGCTGAGCAAAGTGTCACATAACTATCAATCACTGGGTGTGTTCAACGCGACCTAGCGCAAAGGCGCTAGCGTGGAAGCACCTGCAGGCGCTAGGTGTGACCGTTGAACGACCTCCTTTTCGGCGTGATAAAACTGTCATACCCATTTCTATTTTTTTATATTTGTCAAAAACCTAGGTTATAAAATCCCAAAACTTGATATAAAATTGACTCTATACAAAGGTGATCGCTTCCCTCAGAGCAACAAATAATTTTTTTCTAGTTTTGTGCGGCTTCGCTAAACAAGCAGCGCTTTTTTAAAGCGCTAACCTAGCTGACTGGCGCTCTTTTGACCGCTTGTCGTTCATCGGTTAGTTAGCGCCTTAGACAAGGAAAGAGAGAGGACGAAACGCGCGACTGACATTTCTGTTACCAAATGGCACCAAAGCGCTTGTCCCAGTGCCATAGCTAATGGGATTAACATTGTGGTTAAGCTATTTGGAGAAATAATCTATTTTCAAATAAAATTCATTAAAATATTGTTTTCACGAGTTCTGTATGATCAGTTTCACCATCCACAGTTCAAATGGAAGTAATTAACATTAACTTGACCGTGAACTCCATTTGACCGATATCTTGTCTTGCAAAATGTAAGCTCTAACAGATACGTCACTGGAAAACTGATTGTATTTGAACCAAAAAATCCCTTAAAAAATATAATTTTTACACTTTACGTGCTCAAAAACATTATGATTCGCATGTTAGTGGTACATTTCAAATTATATTTTGGATACATATATATCTCTGAACTAGATATCGAGATATTTGCATAAATTTCGGATACACTAAAAAATATGAACATAAATTTACCTGTGAAAAGTGATTCCTGACTCCTTCCTGCTGCTGTGGCTTTTACAACGCTAAGCTGCACACCCTACCATTTTACGCGCACCAGAATATTTCACAATGATTGGTCTTAAAAACGTGAAATATCGCAAAAGACACCTTAGTCCGTTTTCCACCAACATTTTGACAGATATTCATTTTCGGCAACAGCTAATTCATATAGCATCAAATGGGCGTGCGGTATCCCCTCTCTTTCCTTATCTAAGGTTAACGCAAAGCGCTCACAAGGGCTTACGTTGGCTAAGTCCCGTTGAACGCTACCATTGTTTAATTTTGATTGCAGTGTCACAAGAACCGGAGCTGAGCAACGCGATCTCGAGCAACGGTTCCGAGCTGTTGAACGACATAATACCGGAAGCGTTCCGGTTCTCGTTTGCCACCTACAATTCTTCGCTTAACGGCACCGACAAATGCGGAAGAGTGAACATCATGGGCACCATAGTCCAAGACTCCAGTCCCTATCTGTATCCGTTCATAATCGAATACTCCCTGATAGGAGCCGCTGTGATATACGTCATGTGGAAGCACATTGGCAGGAATCCAAGGTATTATTTCATAACATATGTCCAAAAAATGAAATTTGTTATTGAGGTTTGACCCTGCTTTAGTAAAATCACCAAAAAATTATCACCGTATAAGTTGCTTGACAGATTCCAACTCCGACGAATTACGTTACAAGCCTAATAATCTAAGATCCGAATATAAGACGACCTTCACCGAACTGGTTAATGGATGAAAAGCATTTTATATTAAATTTAATATGTTAAAAAACATATCACCGAGTGGGTTGTCTGAAAAATTTCAGTCCAGGATATGATTAATTAAATATTGAAAAATTAATTTTTTTTAAACATTTCACTGATTTGGTTAATAGACAAATCACATACCAATCGAAAGTATGAAGCCCATAGAATATGCAAACGTTAGGTTGGCTACGTTTTTCCCGTCCCAACTATAGGCTAGGCAGCTATAAACAGGTACACCAATAATAGTAATTTGCACCGGTGTGGTTAATGCATGAAACTCATATCAAAATAAAGATAATTTTATTGCCAATACGTTGATATAGGGTTGTCTGCAAAAAATCAGTCTGGCATTCCGGTTGTTCAATTTTAAAGATCAAAATATTGCTGCCAGTGAATACGTGCGCCAGAGAGGTCCGAGCGAACTATCCCGTGTGTTAACAAAGGATGCACCATAGCAGCTGCGTGTAGCTCATCCATTGAATGAAAGAGAGTGCGCATGTCATGTGTCCGTGAAATTGAAAAGGATAGCGATACACTCGTAAAAGCTGTGCAATATTTTGGAGCACTAATAATTTATTAATATTAAATTAAGTTATTAAGCTATTACGTAATAAAAGATATATGAAATGGGTAACATTCATAAAATCAAAATATATGAATGTTATAAATATTTTTTTCATTAATTAATAACTTGCATATGTATGTATATATTGCATGTGATATTAAAATATATTCATATTTTTTAAATAAAAAAGTGTTAGTGATACATATATAATACTTATCTCAAAAATTGTGTCTGTTCTATCAGCTGCATAAATCAAAACCAAAAAAGCAAAAGTTCAAAGTCATCAAAAAACTAAAACGAATAAAGCAATATTTTGATCTTTAAAAATCGACAACCGGAATTCCAGACTGATTTTTTGCAGACAACCCTATATCGACGTGTTTGCAATGAAATTATCTTTATTTTGATATAAGTTTCATGCATTAACCACACCGGTGCAAATTACTATTATTGATGTACCTGTTTATACCTGCCTACCCTATAGTTGAGACGAGAAAAACGTAGCCAACCTAACGTTTGCATATTCTATGGGCTTCATACTTTCGATTGGTATGTGATTTGTCTATTAACCAAACCAGTGAAATGTTTAAAAAAAATAATTTTTCAATATTTAATTAACCATATCCTGGACTGAAATTTTTCAGCCAACCCACTCGCGATATGTTTTAACATATTAAATTTAATATAAAATGCTTTTCATCTATTAACCAGTTCGGTGAAGGTTGTCTTATATTCGGATCTTCTACTATAATGGATTTGACAAAAATTCCAGTGAAAAACTAAACATAGACTAGGTACGTCTTGATACACAAGCCCAGATATAATTTTTTTATTCTATATCTCGCTTATTTTTGAGTTTTCTGAAAACCTTGTTTATTTCAACGATTTCTATACATAGTTAAAAAAAAGTATCAACTGAGGACTCACCCTGTATAGAATTAAACGAACATCACATGTCGAGATGTGGACCTGCAGACTTATGAATGTGGCTGTCGTTTTTCGGAAAATTTGTTGAACGACAAAAAATAATTTCACGAAATTTTAGGTGAACTGATAAGTTATCATAAACGAATTAAAAAAATAAGGTTGGCCTTAGATTAGTAAAATGTTTAAGTTTAATAAACTTGTTTGTTTATTTATTTTCGACTTTGGTAGAATATTTTATTAGAAATAAGTGCATTTTGAAACCTTTCGAGTTAATAATAATAATGACAATAAAATGTACCTTTCTGTTGGACATGAGTTGTTTTTCAAGAAACTTAATGACTGGTTTTATGAGAACAACAATAAATTTAATATTCTAAAGTATCTGTATATAAATTGCAACATAAGAAACATGTAAGTCCAAGATATTTCATTCTCACATCGACTGCTATCATCTTCGGAGCCTGTGTCTGCAGGTTCTGCATTGTTTGAAAGGTTTGCAAGAGTTTATAAAAAACACATTTTCGTTGCTGCTTAATATAACATGCACGTCTGCAGGTCTTGATTTTTCAGAGGATTAATCAGAATCGGTTTTAGGTCCACTATAGCTATCCTTATCCAACTTAAGATTTGCTGACGATACAACCCTTATTTCTGCTTCTCATGAAGAACTAGTAGCTCTATTAAACATCTTACAACAACACAGTGCAGCATATGGTCTTGGTATTAGCTACAACAAGGCCAAGCTTATGATCGTATATAGAGAGCACGATAATGATCAAGCAATAAAGTAGGCCGTTGTGAAGCAGTTCAAAGTTTTGCGTGCCTCGGTTCTTTGATCGACAATCGGGGTAGCTGTGAAAATGAGATTCGACGGCACATTCGACAGGCACGTCTGGCCATGACGAAGCTCACTAAAATATGGCGTGACCATAACATCACTAAAGCTACCAAAATGTTGCTGGTTCAGTCTCTTGTGTTCTCCATATTTTTGTATGCCTCGAAAACTTGGACTGTTAAATAAGGCAGATCGAGCTCGCATAGATACTTTTGAAATGTGGACGTGGAGGAGAATGCTGAGAGTTCCTTATACCGCCCATCGAACTAACATTTCCATACTGGATGAACTCGCTAATCCAAAGAGACTATCCTCCATTGTGTCGTCGAGAATGCTTACATTCTTCGGACATATACACAAAAGCGATGATATGGAGAAACTTGTAGTTCAGGGTCGCGCCCCGAGTCTGCGGCACTGTGGCCGTTCCCCTGTAAGCTGGGTGGATGCAACGAAACAGTTGCTGGATATGAGTATCAAGAGCGCCACTGAACTGACAGTAAATCGCGAAAGGTGGCGGGCTACAGTTCTCAAAAGTATTGATAATAATAGTCGTGTCGGCAATACTCTAGCTCCGACTTAATGCTCTTTACGAGTTCACAACATGTCTGTTAAGACATTGTGACTATGATGATGACAGCTATCCTTAATCTCTAGAAACTAGTAGTAGTCTTTTTGAATCCAATGAGTTTTCAAAGATTTTAGCTTTATTGCTGGCTGCATTTAGCCGTCACAATACAGGGTGCGTCACCTTTTATGTCGATATTTGAAGATTGATTAACTTTGGACAACTGTCCACTGATTGACTTGATTAGACATGCTTTGGAAGGTTAATTTAGTCGTTAGCAGAAGAAAGAATTTACACAACTGTTATAAGACCAGCAGCGGCATATGCTTGTGAGACGTGGACTATGAACAAAGAGGAGGAAGAAAAATTTATAAGATGGGAAAAGAACAATGTTGAGAGCTATTTATGGAGGGATGGAGGAGAAGGACAAACCAGGAACTGGAAGACATGTATAATAACCCCAATATTATAGCAGTCATCAAAGCGCAAAGAATAAGATGACTAGGACATGTGGAGAGGCTGAATGGGATGAGAATGGCAAAACTAGTTCTCAACTGGAGACCAACAGGAAAAAAACGGAAGGGTAGACCAAGGAAGAGATGGCTGAAGAAGGCAGAAGATGATTTAAAGAAAATTAATATTAAACACTGGAAAGAGAAGACGGCAGACAGAAATAGGTGGCGTGGAATAGTGCAGGATATACTCAGAAATAGGTGGTGAAAGTATCCAAAGACAATCTTAAAAGGGGTAATACACGTACGAGCAAGAACGGGTACTTATGGCTCGATAACCTTTTTCGCCTGTGTGTCACCGTAAGTACGCGTACTTTAAAACCGTCGCGCAAACCGCCGGCGATCCAACTGGTTTGAAATCTTGCTCGTAGCTTGTCTCGGCTGACTCAGCTCGTACTGCGAGCCGCGAGCCACCACTTTGTTTCGGCAGGCCATCGATGCGCAACGCTTGTTGTGTTCGACGTCTGTTAAAAGTTTTGTTGATTTAGGAAAATTATCAAAATGAGTGATTTCAGCTTCACGTGTGTCACCGAGGTCGAGCCGAGTAAATTCGCGAACTTAAAAACCGCGTACTTAAGGTTCGTACGTGTGTCGCCCACTTTAAAAGCTTTCGGGATTAGTCCTGGGACACGGTGTATACATATACTCATACTGAGTGATCTCAAAAGCACATAGCAGAAATCCGTGCATTTATTATTACCGATACTAAGGAACCCCCTTCATAGCCGGATTAAGCTTTCATGGGGCCCGGGGCTTATAATTTTAAGGGGCCCTTTATAAATAAAATGCAAATACTATTATTTATGAAACTATATTCCCGATATAACAAAATAAACTACTATACACTTTTTTATAAGTACGTCATGAGTCCCACTTATAGTATCAGCACATCTAATCAAATCAAATTATAAAACATAATTTGCCTGGGAAAAAATTAAAATCTGAGTATTCTTTTTTTTGCGATCTTGCTAATAGATACTGAAAGATTAGAAGGGCTACAGTGAGACAGTCAGAGGTATCGTTACTTTTGATTTTGACTGAAATGACTATTGTTTTATATCATTAAATCTGAAATTTCGTGCTGAAGATATTAGACTGCTAGTAGCTATCGTTGAAAGTTCAATGGTTTTGGAAATTTTTAATCTATAATACATTGCAGTAACTAGTAAGCTGTAAAAATGATCTTACCGGGGTTGTTTCTAGTTAAAGTTCATTGGCTGTAGGGAATTTTCATAACTTTGCCCCTTTACTTTAGTTTATCTATCTTGCTGCTAAGTTATTTGCTTCTATCTGAACACGTTTTTTGTTTATATTTCATGGCCTGCTGGTTTGCTTATAGGTAGGGAAATTTAAAAACACTGTTTTGATTCAAATCTCGAAATTAAGTTTTTATTAGATCTACTGATTTTATTGTTCATCTA
This sequence comes from Callosobruchus maculatus, assembly GCA_951848785.1. Lineage (NCBI taxonomy): Eukaryota > Metazoa > Arthropoda > Insecta > Coleoptera > Chrysomelidae > Callosobruchus > Callosobruchus maculatus. The sequence goes on along the minus strand of CATOUR010000041.1, from coordinate 22,268,584 downwards.
TTGATCTAATATTTGCTCTGTCACATTAAATAAAAGTAAGGCCCCTGCGGGGCCCCTCTGAGCCTCGGGGCCCGGGGCTCCAGCCCCATTAGCCCTATGGGTAATCCAGGCATGACCCCCTTAATTCACAACACAAAAACAGAAATGCAACGATAGACAAATGACACATTGAAAGTGCACACAATGCAATTCGTTTTTCGCGCCTAGCATATTAACGGTTGCCCGGTGCGTAACGGAATGAGAATGAGCTTGGTGCCGAGGTGTAGACACTCCTTATAAACGCACCACAGAGATAGTCAATTTGGTCCCAACGTTTGCCCCAATATTGGGTATGTGTATAAAGTGTGACGCCTATGGCAGGTTCTTATTTGATGTGTGGGGCTCATGATGTGTTCTTATCCATTATATTATTATGAATAAACAAATAAATCCTAAGCTTTACACGAGTATTGTTCGTAGGTACGTGACTCCAGAGGACCTAGAGCACCGACTTGAAATAATGCTTTCCCGCAGGGCGGTGGCGTTAGCGCAAGCGCAGCAAGGACGCGTGGACTGCGTCGGCGCCTCTAAGGGCCTCTTCTTCGGGCTGCTCATGCTGGTCGGCTCGCTCATCTGCCTCATCCTCTTCTTCGTGCTGGTGCACCACAAGGACTTCGGCCTCTTGGCCATCTATCTGGCCGACGTCTCACACTGCGCCCTCATGGTGCTCAGTATCATCGCCATCATCATCGGATTTTTCAGGTATTTGTCATACAACACGAAGATTTTACGTGGTATTTTTAGGTATAGGTCCAATCATTGCCGAGTCTACTCACTAGGCCGGAGCATTGAAATATGGCAACACTGAATATCGGGCCGAGCTTTTGTTTGTTGTTAAGTCATTAGTGTAAACTGCAATAGCAACTGTGCTTCCAATCAAGGACATACCAACATAACCTTCCAGAGTAACAACGAAGAGTGGAAGGTAATTTTTAATGTGTTTCTAATTATTTACCTGCACAAACGAAACTATAAAGATAAAAAGATGTCTGCAAACTGTGTAGTACCAGGTTGCACTAGCAATTGTGCTTCCAATAAAGGACATAAACAGAAGTGGGTGAACGGTATTCCTCGTATGGGCTTGGTTATATTTATAAGAATAAAGACAAAGATTTCAAAGGATAAGACCTATTTTAAAGCACAATGTGGTACCTACAATGTTTTCTGGACCGCCCAAATATCACAGAAAAATACAGTTAATAGAACTCATCTGGGCATACCTACGAAAAGATTTGATAGTGAAAGGGAATCAAGACCAGCAAGAATGGCTTCACAGTGACCTAATAGTGAATTTTTCTAGCTCAACTTACAATTTACAAAGTAAATTGTGTGTTCATTAGCAATTGTGCTTCCAATAAAGGACATAAACAGAAGTGGGTGAACGGTATTCCTCGTATGAGCTGGTTATATTTATAAGAATAAAGACAATACTTTACAAACATTTCAAAGGATAAGACCTATTTTAGAGCACAATGTGGTACCTACAATGTTTTCTGGACCTCCCAAATATCACAGAAAAATACAGTTAATAGAACTCATCTGGGCATGCATCTGGGCATACCTACGAAAAGATTTGATAGTGAAAGGGAATCAAGACCAGCAAGAGTGGCTTCACAGTGACCTAATAGTGAATTTTTCTACCTCGAGTGACAATTTACAAAGTAAATTGAGTGTTCATTAGCAATTGTGCTTCCAATAAAGGACATAAACGGAAGTGGGTGAACGGTATTCCTCGTATGGGCTGGTTATATTTATAAGAATAAAGACAATACTTTACAAACATTTCAAAGGATAAGACCTATTTTAGAGCACAATGTGGTACCTACAATGTTTTCTGGACCTCCCAAATATCACAGAAAAATACAGTTAATATAACTCATCTGGGCATGCATCTGGGCATACCTACGAAAAGATTTGATAGTGAAAGGGAATCAAGACCAGCAAGAATGGCTTCACAGTGACCTAATAGTGAATTTTTCTAGCTCAAGTGACAATTTACAAAGTAAATTGAGTGTTCATTTAAGTGGAAGTGGAAGTGGCAGCAGGAAACAGGTTGCGTTTATTTTTATTTTGTAGTGTCTGACTACGATGAACCAGACATCAGATGTAAGTGGTATTAGTAGTAGTAGTTCTAAAAAGTATTTTTCTTAATTTATTAACCGAGATGAAGTCTAGTACATATAAAATGTAATAATTATTCTGAAACTATAGGCCCGCTATTTGACAGCTAAGCCACGTTGCCACATCTAAGGTTCCGGCCTAGTGTAGAGTCGGCCATGGTCCAATAGAACAAAACGTATCCATCGCGCGTTACTGACCCGACTGGCACTCCACTGTGTGACCATCATCGTAAATTGACCAGCTTGGCATTAGCTTCCCTCAGGTAGCGATCGTTATTATCATGTCGAGTCTAAAATGGGATAGAAAACATAAGTAGAACAGAGATATTAAATATCGCCTGCTGGCCCCGTGTGGGGGCGGGTTAGAATATCTCCCATCGTATATCCTGCGTGTCGTAAAAGGCGACTAAAAGGAACCGAACTACTGTCGGTATAAGCAGTAACCTCTTCTCAACGAACAGCTTTGTGTGGACGAGTTGAGAAGAGTCAGGACACCTTCCTGTCCTTGGGGTGAGAAATTGCCCCTAAAGGCGGATGAACCAATAGATACCATCTGGTCAACGGCATGAGGATGCAGAAAGCAAATGGGAAACTACTTAAAGATATCCCAAGAGAAACTTGTAAAATGAGTAAATGCATTTTACGAGTTCACAACATGTGTGTTAAGACATTGTGACTATGATGATGATGCTGGAATTATCCAATCCCGGTGCTGCCGATGCTGGGCCGTTTTTAAGGTGGTGAATAAAATCTGCTGTTGCCGATTGTAGTTATAAGTTTCATGAAGTAGATAAATACAAATTCTTTGCCGTTTCCTTTATACAGGGTGTACCACGACGATTAAGACAAGCAATATATCGGAACTTAGTATCTTTTCTTATTATTGTGTCACCCAATGAGGGATTTGTTTTTGGTCACGTGACGTTCGATTCAAAAATTTTAATGGGACACCCTGTATATTTGTGACTTTTTGTGTTCCTCCCGATAAAACAATTCCAACAAAATAGCACACTTGGGGTCTAAAGTGATTAATTCAAGAGTTACAGGTACTTAAAGGACTGTACCACTACCAGTATGAAACATCACCAAAATAGTTTAACTGTAGGGGTTTACATGTTATAATTAATATTACAATGTAGGGCCACGTAAATCCTATTCTTTTTCTTAACAGTTCTGCTTGTTCCAGGGTTCAATCTCTGAAGTTTAAAACAGAAGAACAAAGCGATTTAAACGATATTCTGCTGCGCGTCTCAGCGTTTGGCCTATTTTTATACGCCGTATTCAGCGTGATTGCAGGCCACTTGAATGCTTTCACCAGGGAACCAAATCTACTAGTCATGATCACTGGAGCACTTTCAGTATTGCAGGTAACAATTTTTACAAGTTGATCCTTTATTGTTCGTGTCAATGTGTTCATCATGTTGGGAGCACCTTCTAAACATAACAGGTATGCCGAAGTCTTTGAACAACTGTTACTAAAATGTAACGTATGCCAAAATTAAAAGGTGATAGTGGTATTCAGCATTGTCTATTTTTTATAAATAGCAGTTAGAAAAACAGAAAATCCCACCCTGCTGACAAGATGAATCTGTAAACAACTATTAATCAATCTTCTTTATTTCACTTCATCACACAGACAGCCGTGCGGGCGTGCGGCTCTAATGGCCTTGGCGAGTAACCACGATACTTAAAAAATATAGTGTGGGACTGCCATAATACCCAAAAGACCCTGGCGAAGACAAAAAGGTAACATTATCTTAGGTGCATAGTCGCATAGGAGTGGGTGGTAATGAAAGGGTCGACAGGTGTGCCAAACAAGGCGCAAACCTCCCTTTCATCCAGAACCAGCATGGTACGAACAGCTGTCACCAGTTGGATGTCAAATGAACACCAGAAGCGCTGGGACAGAGTGGTGGAGATTGTTCAGTCTAAGAGGTTGCTGAAGGACCCTCGTGTTGTAATACCGCAGACGCTCTCAGACTGAGCAAGAAGGAACTAAGAAAGTTGGTTGGATTTATAACTGGCCATTGGACGTTCAGTACATACCTGCGAAAGCTGGGGATTGAAGTGGCAAACCCACTATACAGAGGAAATAGCTAAGCATGTTATCTTCGACTGTCCTGATGTCTTGAGAGAAACCCAGAAACTCCTATCTGAATGTAGGCAAGAAGGGAAGACAGGAGAGCATACTCCAATGCATCTCGGAGTTCGCAAAGAACTTAGGATGAGACTCTGATCTCTTCGTCTAATCCATTCACTACAAAAAGTTCAAATACGGTCAATTAGTTTAAATAGTACGGTGTCATTAGAGCCAAACCTCAACATCTAAAGTAAAAGTCTTTCGCCAGCTCTAATTTGTTCTATACAGTCCAAATATTATTTGATAAAAAGTTACACCACTTTGAGCGTCGGGTTTAGTGGGGGAGGGGTTAAGTTGAAAATTAGTAGTTTTTATCAGTTTTTCCTAGATATCGCGAAAACTATGCAATTTAGAGCAAGCGGTGTTATATAGAAAAATAATCTACATCAAATTTAGAACAGAAAGGGGCCTAACATAATCGTGCTAAGCTGAACGGTTCCAGAATTACGGAGGGGTGTAAAAGTAGAAATTTTAATTTTTGATCCTAATATGATCACTAAAGAAACTACTTTTTTATACAGAATTGTGTGTGGTGTTAATAAAAATTTTCAAAGTTTGTAAACTGAGTTTATTACTAATATAGAGTAAAAACATAAAATCTTAAATGCGACCTAAATTATATTTTAGTGTTCAGTCCTCTTCATACATAGCACCCTCCTCTTCTGGATCTTCGTCTATGAGGTTAATATCCCTGTTGTTACATCCTAGGCCTGCGCAATTACCGCACATACTTGAGCAGTTTAGACCACTCTTTCTGCACTCGCAGTTACGGACACATTCGTCTTTGCAAGCGCACACTATCAGCGAAAGTAGTTTTTGGGGAGCTGCAGGATGTATTGTTGGAATTGGTCTCAGGTGTTTGTCAATCCTCTTCCACTTCCCCTCAAGCGGATTTTTTTTCTCACCTAGCCACTGCTGCACCTGATGGTAAGTTCTAAATGAATGCTGCCTGGAAGCTGCGGAAGTTGGGGGAAGTGCAGCCAACTTGAATTATGAGTATATAGGCTGCTTTACAATAGCCTGCAAGTACACTGATAACGAAACAAATCTAGGTTTTCAGTATTCTTGGCTCCATACATCGTGAGAACGAAATGCTTTCGTACGAAGAGCGTTGTTGGTTTGCACTTTCGTATACGGCCGCTTACGCAAGGTTTTGCAATGGCGGCTGTGCCTGCGCACGCACCCGGTTCTTGATTCTCAGTATTGCTAGCTCAGTGGAATTTCCGCTACATTTAGCGGAATCTAATTTTTCTTTACGCTTGAGACTAACATACCACCGGCCACGAAAATAGTAATGATGCTGTGTAAAAAAGTAGTTTCTCAAGTGATACGTTAGGACAAAAAATTAAAATTTCTACTTTTACACCCCTCCGTACCTCTGGAACCGTTCAGCTTAGCATAGTTATGTATAAGCCCCTTTTTGCTTTAAATTTGATGTAGATTATTTTTGTATTTTGCTCCAAATCGCATACTTTTCGCAATATTTAGGAAACACTCATAAAAACCCCTTATTTCCAACTTCATCCCTCTCTCCCCCCTAAACCCGACGCAGAAAATGGTGTAACTTTTTACCAAATAATACGTTGACTGTCTACAACAAATTGGAGCTAACGGAAAACTGTTACTTTGGATGTTGAGGTTAGGCCGTTTTGTGGTTTAATTGCATCGTACTATAAATACATCACTCCCATTTTTCAGGTGATTCTGCAACTGCTGTTCATAGCGGACGTCTCGAGACGACGGGTGCACCTTCCCGAACACGATCGGTCAAAACCTGGCCGTCAGGTTGTCACCTTCTTGCTCATCTGCAATGTGACCATGTGGATCATCTACACCTTCGAGATGCAAAAGGTTGAAGCAAACCCAGTCCAGCTGGAGTTCTACGGATTCCTTGCATGGGCGATCGTCCAGAGGTTCACATTGCCTCTGTGTATCTTCCACAGGTATGTCAAGTGTAGCTGGAGTATCAAATGTAACTACACCTCTTACAGCAATAGTTTCCAAAAGGCCAAAAGTGATAATTAAAAATGGTCAGGTTTTTACAAAACGTGATTTGTTGTTTCAAATAGTTTTCCTATATCTCCTATCAATATCTCATACCACCTCTACAGTGTAAAGAGTTGTTCATACCTAAATCTTGCCCGCCCCTCTGATGTAATTTTATACATTGTGACTACGAAAATTTATACTGCAAAAATTCAGATATTTTACACTTTACATTGACAACCCTGCATGCTTTGCTCCTGTTTTTAAGTTGGTTAATAGCTTAGAAGCAAACAAACAGATAAAGTTGGTATATACACGATTTTCAAAGAGTTGGATCTAGGGTGCCAAACCTCCAATGCAATTAAAAAATGGAGTCAAGTTGATTGACTCAGTACTTCCCACACATAATGATGATACCATTTTATGATTTCCCATTGCATGAAGCTATAGTCTAAAATCCCCTTGCAACTAAATTATCGCCCATCCGCCCGCAAAAACAACATCCAACAGAAAAATCCTCGTAAATAGTTCCTTGCGTCTCCCTCCTTAGGAACTAGGGCGCCACAGTCTTTTTCCGTATGCTTGATCTGGACGATGCGAAGCGATCAAGAGCCTCCAACCCGTCGATGATTATCGTGCTCTCTATCTACGATCATAACCTTGGTCTTATTGTAGTTAATACCAAGACCATATTCTGCACTACGTTGTTCTAAGATGTTTAATAGAGCTACTAGTTCTTCCTGAGAAGCAGCAATAAGGTTTCTGGTTGCAGTTTGACTAGACAGGTTACCATCAATTCTTACACGAGCCGAATTACTCGTAGAGTTGCTGTATGAGAAACACTAGGTGATAAGGAACTCCCATAGATATGAGGATTCCCCACAATTTAGGCCAGTTTACGTTATCCAACGCCTTAGAATAGTCCACAAAGCAGATAAAAACTGGAAGTATGTATGTACAGACAGTGAATTTCTCAAATTATTTGCAGGTTCCATTCGGCAGTCACTTTGGCAGAAATCTGGAAGACAAGTTACAAAGCAAGGCTGGAGTAAAGAATTCTACGAAAAGAAGAGATTGCTTACTTCCAATGAACGATACGAAGCGGGTCGATCAGAAATGAAATGAGTCGCAGAAACAATAACGGTGTGGATTTTATTTGAAAGAAAAGTGCTAAACGTTATTATATGTTGTCTGAGAAATGATTTCGACATTACGAATCTCTTTAAAACGCCCAGCAAATACCGGATTGTACAGATCACATGATTTATTGAAGTGTGCATTTTTCCTTTTTGCACTTGTAAAAAGTCTGATCATTTTGCTCACATTGTAGCATAGTCATTTTATTCGTTTGTACTTACACATTCAAATTTTCTGTGATCTTGGGTTTGTACATTTTTTCACATATCCTACGACCACCAAACGACAAAAAAAACGTTAATTTGTCTTGTCTCTTAGAAAACAACTATATTTTTTTTAAACGGTATACTTGTACATACTAAGACTGAGAAAAACTAGTCAAATATATTTGCTTAATTATTATAAATACCTGACAAACATACAAAATATGAAGAGACAAGTTAACTTTTTTTGATCATGTACAAAGAGAGGTCAGCTCTATATAACATGAATGGCATTTAATAAAAAGTATATTCCGCATTTTTCCAAGGACCAAAGGAACGCTATCTGTCCACAAGTTTGAATTATTGTTATTTTTTAATATGTAGTCAAAACTGGGAAGCAACAAGTGTGCCAAAAATTCACTCGATCATCTAAACCACAAATCTAATAGCGTTTTTCACTGGGCACATTTTAGTGCACTCCGTGCGAGTGCAGAATACTGAAAAAGTTCACCTAGGGTAACACTTTTGCACTGGGTTCTTCCAGTGGAATACACATCAAGAAACAACTTGTTTTGACGACAATATTTGCATATATAGTTAAGATGCTTACTCGTTTGTCTGAAAACTGCTCAATAGTTTCCCTGTAGGTAATTGCCAATTCTGGGAATTTTTTCTCCCGAATTTCTTTCTAAACACATTATTTGTTCATCCTCAAAAGACGAGCTGCATTCTGCCAATTCAAACAAGGAAATTAAAAGTTTGTTTTTTCGTTCACTCTACTCATTCTAACTGAAAATAGTGAAAATCAGCTAGGTATTACCGAATTCAAAGGTCGAAAGTTTAAACAGGTGAAAGACAATTCTATGATTTTAGGTTTCCCGCTCAAACCTACTTCCATTCAATGGGTTCACTTCCACGACACTCACTTTGAAATCGGTGCGAAATTATTGCACTCAGTTCGACCGCTCCGAGTGCGGAATAGCCAGTGAAATGAGGGCACTTAAAAAATTTTGCACTGGAACTGCCAGTGAAATGCAAAACAGAAATCCAGTGCAGCCCGAGTGCAACCAGTGAAAAACGCTATAAACCATGCATACCAGCAGAAAATATTCTGTAGCAAAAATCGGAACCATAGAAAACTGAACCCAGAAAGGTATCTTTGTTCAGTTAATTCCACTTACGGGTAATATTAAATACAGGAACTAGGGACATTGCTCTCAAAAATTATACTTCTTGTGTGCTATTCATCTTAAAACATCTCGTAGCTTCCTATAATGCAAAATCGATAGTGTTTCTGAATAAAGATACTGAAAATACGCGTATGCATCAGTTTGTCATTTAATATGTTCATGATCAATTTGGGTGCCCAAAAATATTGGTCTCAAGCTCCGACATCTAATGATACACACTCCAAGTTATTAGACACATTTCGTATGTATACACTGTGTTCCTAGGGCTAGTCCGTATAGACGACCTTTTCTTGTATATTAAGTTATTGAATCAATACTCGGAGTTTGGAAACCTTATTTCCGTGCACCCTGTATATATACAACAAAAAAAACAAAGCGCACAATTTCCACTATAGTCTATTCATGAATATAATTACTATCACCCTAGCGTCTTAAGAGTCGTATTCGTAGTAAGGTTTTGTGTTTCGGCAGCTAATTGGGAGTTGGGGGTCCCTTACATAACATGACATTTCTTTGCAGTCAAGGCGATTTTGTAGGTTCATTTTGGAGTACGGTGTTGTTAGTTTCTGTCACATGTCACGGGAAAATATCCGGCACAAAACACGAAATAGTGGCACAAAACAAAAAGAGGTAACAGAAAACATCAAAATGCGTAGGCATAGGCATAACAAATTGACTTATATTTGAAATATGACAACGTCGCCAAATGAATCACGCCATCTCGTAGATGTTGCCTAGGAAACAGATTCACAAGGAAAGCCACACGTATTACTGAAAAGACGACTATGAATGCGGCCGTTATACTACTAGACTACCCAATGTCTTGTATAAATTATAACATTTCCACACTGTTTCTAGACCCAGCGCATGCGCTGGGGATAAAATTGTAGACGCTAAGTGGCTTCAGTGGGTTCTGTCTTCTAATCGTTTTTCAAAAGAAAAGCATCCAAATGCCAAAACTGAAGAAACCAGGTTATGTTTTGATCCATGACATTATCCCCATACAGTGGCATTATCCTCATACAATCACAAAACATCTAATTACATTTGGTATGTGAGATATTCTGACATTTGACAAACACGATCTATGAACCGTATGTAATGCGCAATGCAAGGAAGCAAATTGACGTCAAGCAATAGTTCGTTCAACTTTTTGTACAAGAAATTATGTAGTCTAAAGCCGGTTTTAAACAATCTTCGAAATCCACGTTGAACAGGTGCTATCAAAAAATCTATCGACAAACGATTCTCAAATAGTACCATCCTGGTGTTTAACAACTATTTATCAACTGTATTTTTATAAAATATATGTCAGGATGTCGATCAAAATAAAATTCCCTCCTTGTAGTAAAGGGAAAATTTGATTTTTCATTGTGCATTGTGCATTTTTACACAAATGCTTTTGTGTAAAAATGCACAATACGAATTTTAGCAGTTTTGATTTATATTAAATCGTATTATCGGATCTGAATAGACTATAGTTACTCATTTCATGTAACATCGTCCATATACTAGCTAGTGCATCTGTGTTTATGCATCCATGTGTATTAGGATAGATTTATATTGTAACCTGAATCATATTGAACCAAAACATGGTTCTACGACGATTTTAGCGTTCCGTTTCACTTCAAAATCCAGGCAGCGCTACTTAAAACATTAAACTGTAGTAATATCAAAATAAACTTCTGAATGTTGGTAACTTGGGTATATACCTTGTATATATATCTCACTTAAAAACTTGATAGGAACTCCCAGTGTGAGTAGTTCGAAAAAACTGGTATCAAGTGTACAAAAAAATGTATTTTATCATGACAACCTTCTTCTCACTCCCCACATTATTTTAGTATAGTTCCCAAATTAAGTACTGCTTGAAATTTATGAGGACCATCGGAAAGAGACTCAGATTTTGCATAAAAATATATTTTTTAATGGTTTCTTAGTAGTGGTTTTTTTGTCTTTAACAACATAGACAAATCACAATAAACATTAGAAATCTGAAGTTTAAAGTAAGTATAAGTTGGATATGCAATACAAATATAAAGCTTCTCTGGAAGTTTCAGTGGTACTTTAACCAAGTTTAATTTTTCGGTTCATTATCTATAAACAACAAATTTCTCTCACTGGACCTTTAATGACTGAATATTTGAAGCCGGTGTTGTTTACCCGATAACAGCTGTTTCTTATAAGTTGTTAATTTTGTATGACTATTTCACATTTAATAAGATATGTATATATATTTATTTGTATATTAAATACAATCTAAATATCTAATAAATACTCAAATGTACATATATATTGTATCAACGTTTTACGCGTATGTTTCACCCATGTTTTACGTGAGCAATCGCATTAGACTGGATTACACGAAGATTTCATGTTATGATTTTTCAAATATAGTTTTTTTAAATCGCGTGTTTAAAATTCTGTAGATGAATTTCATTGGAATGTCTGGCAATGAAAATTATTCACGTCCGTAGATTTATACTTATGTATTGTCGTGGGTTACTTTGAATTAAAACAAATATTTCTAGTCGTTATCAAATGTATCAAACCAGATAATGATCATATTAAAATATAATGGTGAAAAATATTGTAGCCAGCTATTCCAATGAAAATCTGAATAGAAACAGAATAGATTGATACTGTTCACAAGCAGAATTAATTATTGCATCATTAAACCAAAAGCTAGCTGTACCTGTATCTTCTTTTGTATAAAGATTTTTAAATGTGGAGGGGTCAAGAACATCATTCAATATTAAGAAAAAATGTGATTCCATACGAATGTACGAGTAAAATTAAGGATTTACATATTATATAGATATGTTTGTTAATATTTCATTCACCTACCTTATTGTCATGTCGATATAAGTGTCTTAGAGTAATACGATTGAAGTTAAGCTGTAGAATAGATATACGAATCTTCATCAATTTCATACACATAGGGTTCTTCATACAAAAACAAAATTTCATTGATTGTAAACTAAGAGGAATCACGTAATATTCAAATTTTCGAAATAACTGCGATTTACATAAAATGACAGCAGAATTTTTGTTGAAATTGACTTTCACCAAATTCGCTAAAACCTGTGTAATGGATAGGCTTCAATGAATAGAGCAGAGATTCTTCTGGGTCAAAATTAAAAGTCAATAATTCAAGTCCCTACAACTCTTTAACGTTAACGTTTTTGGTATCTTCCGTAACTTAGATAATGTATAACTCATACAATGTTACCTTTAGAGGTAACTAAGGAGGTTGGTTTTTCATTTATCTCTCTTTTCTCACCAAGCACTGGTGAATACAATCGTATAAATAGCTGGAATGGTTTTTAAGACACATTCTCCCTGGAGTTTTGGGCGTACTACTATCCAACTTCAACTAAATTACTTTTGTTTGATCTACTGTTCACTTTTTGAGCGGGCACCAAGCAAAATTGTTCATTCAAACAAGATTATGGAAGGCAAGCACTGTCAAAATACACTTCATTTTATGGACTTTTTTAGTTTTGGTCCAGGTGATCAGTTATTCTAGTCCCTGAAACCTATGCACTCCCCAAATTCAACATTCATAAGGTTTTTGCAAGGTAGTACCAAAACAAATTGGTTAGTTTTGAAATACTAGGGGTAGAAACAAGTTACGTTAAATTAATAGGATATTCTTCTATACTGTGAGAAAGTCCAATTCTTTAGAACAGATTACTCAAGTTATATTCTTAGAGTTAACATAATCTGATTTTGTAAGTTACACAACAGGAATATAAGCTTATCTGAATGCATATACTTGGATTTTGTTCTGTTATTAGAAATTAGTTGAGAAATATATTTGCAAATTTTTGAACACTTATCAACGACCAATGAATCATTTTATAAGGATGACAACACAATCCTAAGTGTATGTTAATGTTTGAATTTTGTACGTAAATTAAGTACATATATTCCAATCCATCCAATGTCTTGATTTTAATCGGTTATAAATACTCGTATGTTAGTATTTTTTATTTATTCTCTTTATTGTTTTTACAAAATACGAGTATTAGCACAGAGTACTACCTACTGTGTGTCAATTCCGATGTAGCCAATGAAAATCAAGGCCTGGGCTGGATTATATAAGCGCTCTAAGATCTTCAACGTAATTGGAAAAAACCATTTATATAACGAAAAAAATGAATGTGTAGATTGTAGAAATCGATACGCTCAAATGTCCATAAAAGAATATTTGAATAATAATGTTTTAGATGGGCTTGAAACGTACTCAACACTGCCGTTTTCTCTAAATGTTCGACATTACATTTCATCTTTATATATTAACATCATCGTCAACTGTAAAAAATAACAACTCATGTAACTAGCAAAGTAATTTAGAAAGTGGTATTTTATTTGCAAAAAGAGGAAGACATTTCAAGCAATCCCAATCATCTTCTGTCAGCGAATTTATTCCAAATCTAATACCATTTTCGAAGCATTTAAATACCTATCTATCTCAAAATCTGTGTAATTACCCATAACCAATAAAATTAGGAATAATCAAGTGTTCACTGAAAAAAATAATTTATTTATTGTTTTATTACCTTAAATGATAGATAATAAAGTTTTAAAATATCTATGTGACCTTTTATTCGCTATACCTAGGTGGGTGATCCGATAGATACCTAGCCTCACCGCCCGATGGCGCCACTGTCACAAATTTACTATTGCGTAGTACATCATCGCATGATACTACGACTTTAGAAGGTATGCTCACGTGCATGATGTCTTCCGTCTCGCTTCCACCTGTGACGTCAGCATGTGACAAACGGGGTTTGTTTAATTATTTAGTTACAGGTTATAGCCGAACATTTTCAGTTTATTTTCTTGAGTTTACTCGTTCACCGTAGTAAACTCTGATAAAACATTAATTATTTGCGATTCTGGAGTTTAACACATATTTGAACAATGGTTTATTGTGCGGTTGTGGGATGTAATAATAAAAAAGTAAAAACTATTCGTCAGACTACCGCTACTTGGGATGGTTTCGAAAATTTGGCAGGTTTCATTGCATTTAAGTTGAAAATTAAGGAGAAACTAAGGTGTATCCCAGATTGCATAGATACTTCTCTCACTTGGGTCAACCATTTAACAGAAGGTGGACTACAAAAACATACAGATGAGTTCTTGGCAAAATGTAATGAGCTCGGCCATATATTTTCCAACTATAATGGAAACGCTTTGAAAAGTGAAAAAAACTAACTTGCGAATTTAAACAAATTATCAGAGAATGTATATGTGACTGATGAAGCAAAGATGAGCTTGTTTTCTAGATGTAAAATGTATTTCAGAATACGAATTCTTGATAGGGGAATTAGAGAGACCTCGAATATTAGAAAACTGAAATTCACTAAGATTGTAAAATAGTATAAAGTAATACGTATACAGGGTCCTGCGACGATGCATCCAGCTTTCCTAGCGCCTTGCCTATTTGGAATAAAAATAATGCTACATAAAATAAAAATGCGCTAAAAGATGGTTGGAGATTTACCGGTTGCAGAACGTATTTTTTGATTTTTCATTTTCAGTTCATATAGAGAAAGGCTAGTTCTATATGCTCTTATTTACCCCTTTTTCAGTTCTTATTGTCTGTCCAAAATATATTTCCCCATAGACTCATATATACAGAATACAAATAATGTGACCTATACCCAGGCCATCAGACACCATCACTACAAGTGCATCAAACTTTTTAATTCAAACATATTATTAAACAGATACAGTGTGTGAAAACATTTTGAAAAAAAATTGAGGAAAAACTTGTTATTAGTAGGAATCTTCAGTATACGAGAATTCACCTGTACTAGTTAAATACAATGCCCAGAAAGATATTGTATTGTTGTATTGTGATATGTTTTTATTTTATGCTTAACATATACGCGGTTGTTACATATATTTGAATAAATAAAAAATAAGAAAGCTTGGTAATGTATTTTTCCACCAATCATTAGCGAAAAAAGTCAATATTTATTCGCCATAAACATAATGCCATTATGCTTGTTCATGATTTTTAAAAACCTCTAATGACAAAATCATGTTATTTATTTCTTGTCTACCTTTTATTAAGAGAATTATACAGTAAATACATATGCAAATTGGCTTGAGGAACTGGTGACGCAACGTCATAATCTATATATAAAAAATAAGAACGGTAATCAAAGGCTCCTGAATGGAGTATAAAAAAATTCCACCCCCTACCCGAGAAATTTTCCCACAAAAAGATGGTTTCACTAGGCACTCCAATCAACCTCTTATATGAGATTTCAGAAAAATACGTCCAGACCGCTCTGGCTATGTGCTTTTTCCACAATGTATATTTTTTTGAGTACACACATTCAAATTTTTGTATCTGAAATTCAGAACGCTCGGAACTACTGCAAATGGGACAGGCGTCGAGTAATATCAATTCTCTGTATAACTATTTCACCAATTTTTTATTCAGATACAGAGCAATATGTACCGTTTATATTATACTGTGCATGAGCTATTTCCATTTTGTATGAATATTAAATATTTAAGACAGATATAACAAGAAACGAAATAAAACATTCAAAAATCAATGCTTTGGCGCCATGTGCTTGTACACTTTTGTCACGCGGTGACGTCATGCGCAGACCGGTTCGAAATCTGTCCGCCAAGTGATCATATCTGTCAGTGTCGTAGTATCATGACATCATCGTATACGGCTACTGTCAAAATTTCAACCAAATCTGACGGTTAGTATTGTTTTGAGTATAATCTACCTGTGATACTTAAGGGCTTCATAGCGACATAGAATGTGTGCTGAGCATTCTTCCGCCTCGCCACAGCGTGCACACGTGCGTCAGGTCGTTTACCACCCCCATAACATACAAGTGACGTCTGAAGGTGTTATGGCCAGATAGCAGGCCCACAAATAACCTTAGACGGCTTCTGCCAGTGAATGACAGAACCGTCCAACCTTGGTTCTCTATACTGTATTCAATCCCAAGACAGACCACACATCAACAGTCGCATGCAGCATTAGCGTGGTTACTGTCCGCTGCCATCGGCGAACGCGCTAGCTATAGTCCAGTGCAATTATGGAATTTTATATTACTATTTAAAAGAGTTGCCCTATTAACCCATTGCAACTTAAAAGTAGCCAGTTTGAAATGATCATTTAGGCAATAAACACCTGACATCGCATATTTGGATCTGATTTCCAGTCAGTCTTGGGGGTTTTTACTTGCCGGATTATAACATACAATTCACACATAGTGTACTGGACTATTAGGGACCCTACCGACATGAGCCGATCACGCACGCTGGCTTGTTTTCATTTGGTCTGGCTTGGCTGTGAATACAGTATAGTTTGACGGAGATGTTTATTTTTACTAATTATTTGAGGCATATCTTGTTTTTTAACGTAATATGTACACTTTATAAAATTATTTGCGTAGGAAGCTTGAAAATACGTTAGAAGTCAATTTACTCGACGCCATTTGTTCGTGGGTCTTTCAGACAAGCAAAAGTAAACAAATGTGAGCCATGAGCTACGATGAGAGAATCCAATAATATACAATATAAATTTTATGTGTCATTAACATTTTACCAAAGAAAATGGTACTGATATATATAAGGCAGTATATGTAGGATGTATGGAGTCAAATAACATGACATAATTTATTGCTATAGGTTCGAAATCAATTATATGAATTAAATTTGAATTATCTACAATTTCAGCTGTTTCAATAAATATCAATATGTTACTGGCTAAAAAATTCTCACATTATGCAAACAAATCATATTTATTGTCTTCCTCCTACATTTTATAAAACAGTACCCATTATTTCTCATCTTTGCTATCATTATTACAATTTTTATCTTCATTATCCTTCCCCTCATCACTTTTCTCCATTTTGTCATCTTCCCTAATGAGACTAGGATCAGGAACAACTTTCGCTGGTAACAAATGCTTCATAGGCTCAATGATGACCTGCTTATTAAGGAATGTAATACCATCTTCATGAAGATATTGCACAGTAACTCCTAACTTCTCAGCCACATGACTTGGTGGATAGATTATATGGATACACTTCTGGATATAAGGGACCAAATCGTCTGCAAAGCTCATGCACATCCTGGTGAAAGCATCCTTAGAGTTCTGAGTCAGAGCTTGCTGTTCTTGATTGTACAACACCTGTAGAGCCTTAGCAATAACAATGAGTGAATTCTGCAGACTGGACACAACATCGTTAACAACCGCTACTGGAGCACATAACCTCAGTTTGTTTAAAATATTCAGTATGTTGTTTAAATACTCTCCTAAGGGGTAGAACTCTAGCAAGCTATCAGGCGGTTGCATCTGATCTTCGGATTTTGTTTTCCATGGAATGCTGGGATGAATTTTGTCTATCAAAGTAAACTTTTCCATGTTGTTTTCAAAGTTTTTAGTAGCCTGTGCAACAGATTCATTGAAATTCTCCGATATCCTCGAGATGAATATAGGAATCATTTGTGAGCGAAAATCGCAACCCACTTTGCTGAATGATAAGCCAAAATACATACACTGCTCTAATATTGACTCCATTGAGGATATATCCTTCAAGTCTTCCATGAGCGTCATCAGGAACTGGGATATCTAAAATTCCATATTACAGCCAATGAGTTCAAGACTGATGCCAAAGATTATTGGTATGTTTATATTATTTAACTGGAGTTGTTAATGACCCCCTATCTTATTGTAGTAGAGAACACTTCTCTGTTGTGGAGAGAAGTTTTATAAAGCAATAATATTAGAGACATAGCAAGGTGGTAAACTTTTCAAGTTCAGACTGAAGGGATCCAAATCATCTTTTTGCTCTCCAGAAAATTATGAATATTTTTTATTTTTTTACAAGTAGTAATGTGAACCTACCTTATCTTTGATCCAACAATAAAAGATTACATTTTGGTTCTTCGAGCTATCTCCTATCAATGGACTATGCTCATCATCATTAAAAATAGCTCGATATTGAGTCAGAATGTTAAACAACGTAACTCTAGTGACTTCAATTGTTTTGGTAAGATGATTGCTTACTAAAAAGAAATTATGAATCAGCTGGACAGACAGAAAACACCATTTTATTTTAACTAGTTCTCATATCATAGCTGTATTGTGCTGGCCTACATTAATTATACAAATCCCACCTCCGTCAGTCAGATGGACTGGAAAAATACATACTTTTATGAAGAATCAATCTTTCATTTACTGGATGCATGTTAGTTATATACCTTCTTATACTTCTTATAGAAATATCCACAGAAGATCTAAAGGTGCAGCGTACATAAAATGATGTTATATGTAGCTAAATAGTAAACTTTGCCGATCTGGATAGGCAACCAGTAATGCACATGAACGCTTGGAAGATAGCTTGCCTAACAGTTAAATCGTTTGTTTAAAGTTTGAAATGTAACAAAATGTTATTTTTACCCCTTTTTACTATAAAACAAAGATATATTGCATGTATTTATAATTACTATCGATAGTAAATTATTGTTTTATCCAAATAATGCAGTGAGTGAATTTCTGGTCATCATATCATTTGATACAGCATGAAACCAGTGATCAAATGTACCTCGTCTCTGGTATCTGATTGGTTGAGATTAGCAATTGCTAAACTTTTTGTTAAACAAGGATATGCAATTTTTCGCCCATTTAGGATGGAAAATCAGACTGGAAAAGATACTAGATGGTTCACAATGGTCAATTGTATATGAAGTATGTCATTTTTGAGCTCTTTGAGGTCAACTTCTAGAGAAATCAATAATTTTCAGAGTACTTTGACAGATGCATGTTCTTGAAAGGGCTGCTCTGATTGGTCAAAGTCTTTGTTAAAACGTGCATGTTGATAAAATCGGGCCTAAATATCTGAAGTAAAAAAAGGTAAAAAACCCTAAAATTCATCATAGTTTTTTTAGTGTTGCAATAGTCATACAGGATACAGATACAGTTACACTTACTGTCATCCTTTGGAATATTTCTTAAACATTCGTCCAGCCAACAACTCCTAGTCTGTAAAAACTTTATCCTCAGCTCAGTCTCGGAAAAAACCTGCATTCTTCTCAGATAACCAACTATCTGTAGACATTTTGGTAATGACAAATCTTGCCTCAATTGAGTTAACAATTGATGAAGCATTGTTAGCCATGCTTTATCAACATCTTCAACAATACTCTGAAAGCAACACAAATCATCAATATTAGGTTATATTCAGTTACAAATAATACTACATAATTGCAAGCAAATATACTGTTTTTGATGCTGGAATATGAACCCACCTATAGACCAAACAGTAAAATCACTACAAGTGGGCTACTAGGATTAGGGTTGTTGCCAAATCAAATTGACAAAATTATAAAACAATGCCTGGCCAGGCTGAACTGATTGTTAAAGCTTTGCAACTGCTGGTTATAGATTTAAACAAATTCTTATTATCTCTAACTCCACCATAAAGTATAATGAACCTGTTCTAATGATCAGACCACAAATAATTCATGTAGCTGAACACCCTTTCTACATGTGCATCACTGTGAGGAATGGTAATTTTTTTCAATGTTCTTGCTCTCCTATTTGAGCAAATGTTTTCATTTGTAGAATAAGCATTAATTAGTAACACACTAATTTTTGACATACCAGTGCACCAGTAATATTTTTTATTATGCAGTGTATTAATTTATTCATTGAATGAATAAAATTCATGCAGCAATGTAAATGACAAAACCAGCAAACATTGGTGACACTTTGTTTTGGCAAGTTTAAAATTAATGTATGACACATATAGACTTTATAATATACTGAACATAATGTACATCATACATAGCACTGATATATCATCAGTTTTCATAGTGTGGAACACCTGTCAACCCTTGATGTCATTAGTAAATGTTTGTATTATTTTTAGTTTTTAATCCAAAATTGGGGACACTTACTGATTTTGCCTTTGTCTGAAATTCTTTTATTGATGTAGAAATTCATGGCAAGTTTCACAAATCATGGGTAGAGCAGGAGCTATATCCTTTTTTTGGTTTTTGCAAAATTCACCTCATTAAATTGTAACAACCCAAGAAAAGTTCCTGGAAAAGTCCCTTTTTCTTTTGCTCTTCAGAATGTCTCTATTTATAAATATTTGTTTTGTGGTATAGCAATTTCTTTAACATATCTTAAGGAATTTATTTTTTTTTTACCTAGTAACAGTAGCCTCATAGTTGGCAATCATGTGTGTCTATGCATACACATATTCAACAAGTATGGTTGGATCAACCGCAAGTTGCAGTGGATGTGATTGTGATTGGCCTGACCCAGAATTAAACAAATCTATGATTTTTTTTCTTATGTCTACATAAGCAGCAGCAGTGAAAATGATTTCTTTTTAATGAAGGTATAAATTTAAAATAACAATTATACTGCAAGGTTTAATAATAATGCCAGACCTACCTTGAATATAATAATATTGGAATGT
This sequence comes from Callosobruchus maculatus, assembly GCA_951848785.1. Lineage (NCBI taxonomy): Eukaryota > Metazoa > Arthropoda > Insecta > Coleoptera > Chrysomelidae > Callosobruchus > Callosobruchus maculatus. The sequence goes on along the minus strand of CATOUR010000041.1, from coordinate 22,248,286 downwards.
TTGCTATACACCTTCCTTACATAAGCAGCCAACTCCAAAGCATCCTCATAAAGACCATCATTTATAAATGAATTCATCAGTTGAGGCAGCTCAAGTACTTCTAATAGTTGTAAACTTTTACTTAATGTCAAAGAATTGAGCCTTCTTACTTCATTTATATCTCCAGACTTCTCCCCAAATTCTTTACATTTTTCTTCAAACTTAGGTATGTCACTGAGAAGCATATCTAGTTTACTTTCAATTGAACTGAATTGGGAAAACAACTCTCTTGAACACTCTGCTGTCTCTATGAATGTTCTGTAATTTGAAACAGCTAGCTCTTGTATCTGTTCTTGTAAACTGGCAGCTTCGTGTTTCAGCCTATCTGGTTCTCTTACTAGGTTTTCAATCTTGTATGTTCCCAATTTTAGGATATAGTCACGAATTTTAGGATTATCTTCCCATTGTGCTGCAAAATATGATTTGGTTATACATAATAACATAATCTTCCTAGGCATTGGTTACTTACCAGGATAGCCTTCAGGGTACAAAAGACTTAGAAATCTCTTGTGATCCATTAGGTTTTTTCACTATTTAACTCCAATAAAATATACCTTTCACTTTAACATTCAATAATGATCATATGCTATCTTGTCATAGCATTAAAGGATACATTTCTTATAATAAATTGTTAAATTATTGTATCGAACACCAATTTCTTCCTCTAGCCCTTGCCACTATTGCCAGCACATTCAAAAATAAACATATTAACACTTAACACATAATAAATAATAAACAATCATTTTGACCATGTTTTGACAGTTGCACAATGACGTGACGTGACAAGCAATAAGCGAGCACCCATCACAAGATAAATAAACGTCAACAAAATTTGATAGAGATGGAAACACTTTTCGTTCGCGATTTCGTAACTTTTTTGTTGTAGCATAGGACAGTGTAGAGTCGGCCATGATAGGACACGTCACCGATCACAGAAACACTTGCCTTATCAACGATCTGTGGATGACTAATATCGCGGTGTTGAGCTAAATTCAGATGCATACGACATCCGACAATACGACGGCACGAAACTGTTCCTATTGGTTGAAATATTCAAAATGATGTCAAACCAACATATTTCAACCAATAGGAACAGTTTCATACCGTCGTATCGTCGGATGTCGTGTGCATTTGAATTTAGCTTTCCTCGTCGAAGTACCTGCTTCTGGTAAAAGTAGGTAGAGTACGAGACTGGTACGAGAAGGGTCACGTTTTGTGAGGGTTACCAGTTGTGGTTACCAGTGTTACCACGCTACTGGCTTAACTTCAACTCAACAAATTAAAACTTGGGATAATAAAATTGATGCATGAATACTATTTTCTGGAGTAAAATTGACAGATAAAACTTTCAAGATGGCGGCTCGGCGGTAAAGTTAATTTAAGGACTCATTTTTATTTAGATAAAACAACATGTTTATAATACAATTATGTTGTGACGATGTATTCAGGCAATTATATTATGTTAAGGATTCAGTTTTTTTTTAACTTAAATAATTCAATGATGTATTTGTAACAATGCATTCAATGTATTATTAAATATGCCCCCATTTTGTAGTAGGTTATGATAATATTAACTTTATATTATGAAGTTATATGAAGTATTCGTCTGGACATGGCCGTCTCTACTCACTAGGCCGGAGCATTGAAATATGGCAACGTTGGAGATCAGGCCGTGTTTTCATTTGTTGTTATGTCATGTGTATTCTTCCAGGTGCAGAAAATATGATTGGAAGGTGATTATTAATTTGTTTCTAATTATTTACCTGCACAAACGAAACTATAAAGATACAAGATGCCTGCAAAGCGTGTAGTACCAGGTTGCAGCCCAGTAGAGGACTACCAAACCATGGCCCAACATCACCTTATTCCAGATTAAAAAGAACGTTGCAAGGTGATTTTAAATGGGTTTCTACTTATTTACCTTCACAAACGAAACTATAAAGATAAAAAGATGCCTGCAAAGCGTGTAGTACCAGGTTGCAGCCCAGCAGAGGCATGAGTAGAGGACTACCAAACCATGGCCCAACATAACCTTATTCCAGATTAAAAAGAACATTGCAAGGTGATTTTTACTGTGTTTCTACTTATTTACCTGCACAAATGAAACTATAAAGATAAAAAGATGCCTGCAAAGTGTGTAGTACCAGGTTGCACTAGCAATTGTGCGTCCGATAAGGGACATAAACAGAAATGGGTGAAAGGTATTCCTCGGAAGGGCTGGTTATATTTATAAGGATAAAGACAATAATTGACAAACATTTCAAAGGATAAGACCTATTTTAAAGCACAATGTGGTATCTATAATGTTTTCTGGACCTCCCAAATATCACAGAAAAATACAATTAATAGAACTCATCTGGGCATGGCCTGGGGCATACCTACGAAAGCATTTGATAGTGAAAGGGAAATCAAGACCAGCAAGAATGGCTTCACAGTGACCTAATAGTGAATTTTTCTAGCTCAAATGATAATTTACAAAGTAAATTGAGTGTTCATTTAAGTGGAAATGGAAATGGCGGCAGCAAACAGGTTGCGTTTATTTTTATTTTGTAGTGTCTGACTGTGATGAAACAGACATCAGATGTAAGTGGTATTAGTAGTAGTAGTTCTAAAAAGTATTTTTCTTAATTTATTAACCGAGATGAACTCTAATACATATAAAATGTAATAATTATTCTGAAACTATAGGGCCACTATTTGACAGCTAACCCACGTTGCCACATCTAAGGCTCCGGCCTAGTGTAGAGTCGGCCATGGTCTGGAGCTTCAAGAAGTTGTGTCACAAAAGCCCCCCCTTTCAATTTTGTTTCAAGATGGCGCCGAACCGCCATCTTGACAGTTTTATCTATCAATTTTACTCCAAAATATAGTATCTATGCATCAATTTCATTGTCCCAAGATACAATTTTTTGAGTTGACCCATTCAAAAAATAGAAAGGAGGTCGCGGTAAAGAAAAACACTGTATTGCCGCCATTTTGTAGTAGATGAAGATTTTTGACTTTATGTTCTAGCATGGCCGACTCTACACAGTGAGTAGAGACGGCCATGGTTCTAGGGATTTTCAAAGTTTCGTCTGTCAGTTTCATCTCCAGAATATAGTAACTAGGTATTCATGCATCAATTTCATTAACCCAAGTTTCAATTTTTTGAGTTGACCCATTCAAAAAATAAAAGGGGGGGGACATTATAAAGAAAAGCACCTTATATAATTTCACGTAATGTTCGTAATGTCTATAACAGAAGGCAGTCTCTTATTTTTATCATACTAAAAATTCACAAAAATCGGTTTTATCTATTTCCCATAGTCTTCAGTTATTCGCTCCGCATAACGCGCCCTTAAGCATGCAAATAAGGCTTGAATGTTTTTCACTCACCATTGTAGATGGTCTTTGGATCCAACCTCTGAGATGTTCCTGTTAAAAGATTTGCATACTTGGAGCACAAGAAAATCATACTCTTACAAACGCTAAAAGTTGCACAGTTTTCGCGACGACAAAGTATGAAATCCAAAAACTCACGGCTCGAGACTCACGTTAAGTCCTACACACGCACTGGACATGGTTCTTGCTAAAGTTCATGAATTCATGATCAGTTCATCAACAATATTCGACCAAAAGCTAAAAGTACGCAATACGCCCGAACCGCGCGTCGCTCACAATCACAAAGCAATAAAGCAAAAGGATACCTCGAACCTCGACCACAACACAACACCAATAAAAAGCGCGACAACAAAATGAAGCAGGTTAGGCGCGAACGCTTCAAAGCGACGAAAAAATAGAGAGCGTAGACCACAGACCGCGTAGACCGACTGCGATTGGAAGGAAATATTCCTATATAATTGGCGCCTAATATATTACGCCAACGCCGTCTAGGTCGATTCAAATAAGACTTTATTTCATTGGAATGGAATACAAAATATTACAAAAAGATGGACGTCGCCCGGTTGCCGTTGATGGTATGCATCTGATAGTGATTCTTTATTCTTTTATCAACGACGTGGGATGTCTTTTATAATGTTTTTCTATAAAACCATTGATTAAAGTATTAAACGGGATAAAACTCTTTATAATATTTTACATTTTTGGATTGGGCAGGAATGACCAGTACAAGTTTAGAATGTTGAGATTGACAAGTGAAGTTTATTCAACACTTTTGACATGAGGTTAACATAGGCCACCATAGACATCACAGATGGTTACCAACCAGACAACTACATGACGTCACTGCATGACAGGGATCGATGTACAAAAATTCGATAATTCCACGCGTTGTCATCGATCATGACCGCCTCTACTCACTCATCGATACTTTCTTAATACCAATCATTTGGTTTACAGAAAAATCGGAAAAATGAAGGGTAGCGGCTGAATTCGAACCAGCGTCTCCGGCATTCTAGGCCGACACGATACCAACTACACTACGGTCCCCCGTACTGCAGCCGATATACAGCACTCCCCGTATCTCTCTGCGAACCATGTATTTCAGTCATCCAGAGGCATCTAGTCGGCTGTTGGGTGAGTGTAAATCTGCCACCGCTACTTGCATGACAGCGACAGCTCTCTTTCTTACTGAAGTACGACACCTCAGTCGGCCAGGATTTCCTGGAATTGAAAGGTGCTTGCTAATTCCGCAAGAGGGAGATAATTCCAATCATGTGGTTCACAGAAAAGTTGGAAAAATGAAGGGTACCGGCCGGCACCATATGTCGTCGGAGCTGTACATCGGCTATATATCACGAGGAACCGTGGTATAGTTGGTAACGCGTCGGCTTGGAATGCTGGAGACGCTGGTTCGAATTCAGCCGGTACACTTCATTTTTCCGATTTTTCTGTGAACCAAATGATTGGAATTATCTCCCTCTTGCGGAGTAAGCAGGCACCTTTCATATTCATTCCATTTTTTACTTATTCTAAAAGAGTAATTTGATATTCACCATTTTAAAAACCCTATAAAAACTTCGTACGGCTCAAATCAGCTCTGAATAGATTTTTACAGATAAACATACATGCAGGGTGTTTCCTAAGCTGAGAGTTTTCTGCATAGGGCATATAATACTCGGCAAAAGGAGTGATTTTTGGATTTTTCCCAGTAACATAAACCGAAATGTTTAGCGATATTAAGATATTGACCGACAATGACATCCTCATTTCTAATTCCGTCCCTGTACGATTAGATCAAAACAACAAACGAAGAAACCCAGTTTACTATGGACGTATCGTATGGAGCATAGACATATACGTATAGCAGCGCGCGCTTGACGTCGCTCGAATTGTTGTGCTACATCGGACTTTGAAAACAACAAAAATTGTGCAAGTGGTATAAATATAATGAACTGTGGTGTCAAATATGCCTCTCGGACTTCGCGAGTGTATGCCGATCATTTCCCTAACCATTCAATCCCTAAAGCTTTTGGGATTCATCTTGTGACAATGGTGTTTAATATTATTTGGCATTGATCAAATATAGAAAAATCAATAGCTCAATTCAGATTTAAATATAATACTTATGAAAATTATGTGTCATTGAAGTTATTATAAATTATAACTATAATTAAAGTACCCTCACTGATAACCTTCATAAGCATTCCTTGAACTTAAAAACACACCACCTTGCTAATTATTATGTAATAATAATAATAGCATTTATTGCCCAACAGATAAAATCCCTTTACAGAGCAATTTACTTATACACTAACATAACATATTATTTCTAGCAGCTAATCTTAATTTACTCAGGCTATCTGCAAATATATCAGCTTGTCGTGATATTTTATTAAAATTCTGAAACATCATTGTCATTGGTGACTTTAACATTAAGTTTGTCCTGGCAGCAGTGCAATAAAAGGCATGGTGATGACGAGAATAAAATTGTGGCACATTCAACTTAACTCTAGCTAATAGCTCAGCACAATCAACTTTGTTATGTAGTATCTTATATAAAAAAGTTATTGAAGATAGTGTTCGTCTGAACTCCAAACTATCCATATCATAGAGATTCAGCAGAAGTTGATACTGTATACCCTGTTCGGGGTAAACGTGATGTTTTTTAAAAACTAGATATTTCAAAAACTTCCGCTGACCTCTATCAAGTCTATCTATATGGCATTGATAATATGGACTCCAAACGTTCGAACAGTACTCCAACTTGGTACGAACGTAAGTGTAAAACAACAACTTTAAAGCAGATTCATCATTGAAAGAACGGCAATTTCTTACAGTGAAACCATACATTCTATATGCTTCTGAGATCTTAGAGTTAATGTGATCAACAAAACTGAGTTGAGTATCAAATAAAACCCCTAAGTCCTTTGTAGATGATTGACGTTCCAGGGATACACCATCAATACCATAACTGTACAAAATAGTTGAGATTTTTCTGGAATAAGTAACAATTTTACATTTCGTAACATTCAATGTTAGTTTATTGCTAACACACCAAGAACACACATCATCAAGTGTATCTTGCAATTTTACACAATCCTCAACAGTTACTATCTCGCAGTATATTTTTAAATCGTCTGCATAAAACAATCGGTTTGACTTAATTATACTATCCAAATCATTAATGAATAAATTGAACAGTAGTGGGCCAAGGTTTGAACCCTGTGGAACGCCAGATCTTACATTATATATATTAGACATATAACCATTATAGTACACATATTGAGCCCTATTGTTCAAATATGACTTGCAAAACTGAACCAAATTTGTTGAAAAACCAAAGCTATTCAGCTTGGCAAGTAAAATACCATGAGCAATATAGCAATAGCAATGTAGCAATAAAACGTTGATGCAAATGTCTTATGTTGCAACAGTTGTAGTTTTCTGTTTTAAGATTGCAAATACATATTACAAAAGCCTTATGAGAATGGACCACAAACTTCTCAAGTTTGAATAAAACACAAGATATAAATTATGTCATTTGCTCTTATTAATACTATGTACAACCTGTTCTAAGAGGACCTGAGGTTTAATATTGGCCTTCTTAAAGTAATCTAAATTTCTAACAGTTTTACACTGTACAAATGCTTCTAAAACATTTCTAACAGCTTTTAAATCAAATAAAATGTGATTCAGGCCAATCTCATGACCATGAAACAATCGTCTTGAACCACTAGAAGCTAACATCTCAAATCTCTTTGTACAAATACATTTCAAGAAGTCATAGAACATAAACATGTCCATTCCAAAGCATGCCTTCAACATTATCTGGCAATGTTCCTCAAAGTCGTCCATCTCCTTACAGTCTGCAATTTCTTTTTCAACATTTTCAAGTTCAGTTAACATTGCAGCATACATATTATCTATATTACAACCGTTTACCCAATTATGGTTGATAGAAATAGTTTCTCCTACATTCCAAACTTGATGATGCCAGCCTGATGGTATGAATATTGCCTCATTTTGCTCTTGTATCAATTCAACACCATGGGTTAGATGCCGAGGAGAAGTAACATCATATGGCAAATTTCCAAGGTTGTCTTTCAATAAATTTTCTTTACCTGGAGGAAATATTATCCATCGTTTTCGCCCCAAAACATTCACTGACCAGCTGAATGATGTGAACACGTCAACATGGAAAGGCGTCCACGAATTGTTGGGGCCAATGTAGACAAATCTGTAGTCATCCTTTAAATGGCTTGCGCAAGTTACATAGTACTCGTTTAGCCAATCAGATGCAAAATATACCGGCACTTCATAGAATTTGTCATTCTCGTGTTGAAGCTTCAAATGCCAATTCTTCAGATAATCCACTTTTGTTGGCAGATTAGCACTTTCTCTGAGGTAGCTCAAATACTGACTAAAATTCATCTGTGCTGGCTTTTGTGTATTGTAATATCTCTCCAAGCAGTTATAAACTGTAACGTGGGAGCTGCCATACTTCTGTAAAAGATAATCATAGTTCGGTTTTCCATCTCTTATCCAGCTTCTTGATGACTCCCAGGTATTGCCAATGCCTTTGATAATACATGGTAAATTGGCAACCATAAAATCTTTGAAAAATTCATTGTACTTCAAACTTTTGGCATCTAAAATAGGTATGCTGTCTTGTGTTACTCCACTGGCAACATGTCCAGAGGTCTCATCAATTTCAAACAGCATTCCAGCATTTTTTAACCAATATCAAAACATACACATATTTATCAGTAACCTCACATTTTTTGAAAAAACTGTCAAATCTCTAGCCACAGTGTCAAATACGTAATTATGACACTTTGCGACTCTGCAGCGCCGTGATCATAGAACTTAATAGAGGGCTGTTCCAAATTACGGTTCTATCACCGTCCTAGAACCGTTTTTATAATACCCCGCCCATTTTACAGTTCTAAAACCAGTCATTGGTTGGTCCGCCAGCGTACCAACCAATGATCGATTCTAGAATCACAAAATAGGCGGGGCATGATGAAAACAGTTCTGGGATGGTAATAGAACCGTAATTTGGAATAGACCTATGAAGAAAAAAAAATCACCCGATTAAAGGGTCCTTCAAATTGACGCGAAATATTCGTAGCGGATTTGCGACGGCATGGCCGACTCTACACTAGGCCGGAGCCTTAGATGTGGCAACGTGGCTTAGCTGTCAAATAGTGGCCCTATAGTTTCAGAATAATTATTACATTTTATATGTATTAGAGTTCATCTCGGTTAATAAATTAAGAAAAATACGTTTTAGAACTACTACTACTAATACCACTTACATCTGATGTCTGTTTCATCACAGTCAGACACTACAAAATAAAAATAAACGCAACCTGTTTCCTGCTGCCACTTCCACTTCCACTTGAATGAACACTTAATTTACTTTGTAAATTGTCACTTGAGCTAGAAAAATTCACTATTAGGTCACTGTGAAGCCATTCTTGCTGGTCTTGATTTCCCTTTCACTATCAAATCCTTTCGTAGGTATGCCCCAGGACATGCCCAGATGAGTTCTATTAACTGTATTTTTCTGTGATATTTGGGAGGTCCAGAAAACATTATAGGTACCACATTGTGCTTTAAAATAAGTCTCATCCTTTGAAATGTTTGTAAATTATTGTCTTTATCCTTATAAATATAACCAGCCCTTCCGAGGAATACCTTTCACCCATTTCTGTTTATGTCCCTTATTGGACGCACAATTACTAGTGCAACCTGGTACTACACACTTTGCAGGCATCTTTTTATCTTTATAGTTTTATTTGTGCAGGTAAATAAGTAGAAACCCATTAAAAATCACCTTGCAACGTTCTTTTTAATCTGGAATAAGGTTATGTTGGGCCATGGTTTGGTAGTCCTCTACCCATGCCTCTACTGGGCTGCAACCTTGTACTACACGCTTTGCAGGCATCGTTTTAGCTTTATAGTTTCGTTTGTGCAGGTAAATAAGTAGAAACCCATTAAAAATCACCTTGCAACGTTCTTTTTAATCTGGAATAAGATTATGTTGGGCCATGGTTTGGTAGTCCTCTACTGGGCTGCAACCTGGTACTACACGCTTTGCAGGCATCTTGTTATCTTTATAGTTTCGTTTGTGCAGGTAAATAATTAGAAACACATTAATAATCACCTTGCAACCATATTTTCTGCACCTGGAAGAATACACATGACATAACAACAAATGCAAACTCGGCCCCCAGATTCAGTGTTGCCATATTTCATGCTCCGGCCTAGTGAGTACAGTCGGCCATGAAGACGGAGAATCCGTATCCGTAGCGATTTCTGAAGCAAATCATTTACGTTATCGTTTTCGGTATCGAAGAGATTGAATGCTCTGTTTATAGGTCTGTTATTATTTCGCACATATACCTAATGGAAAATGGGAGGGTTCTGTTTTGAACCTTCAAAAATTAAATACAAATTCGAAAATTTCCGAGTGTGGATGTATACATGACCTTTTGATAATAATATCCGGGCATATATTTGAAGATAGGGTTTTGTGTCCAGGGATATACACCGTGGCCCTGGACGAATCCCGAAAACTTCAAGGGATGATTTCTGGCACCGACTTATTGTGATACAATATCATTAAATTATGTTTATTCTTAATAGCAAAAAAGTTGAAATTCCCTTAATTAGATCGCGAATTGGTTAATGTGTGGGTCTTTTTATCATCTTCGTATCGTACAAGCAATACATCATTTTGAGATTAAGATTTGCTGTAAGCAATCAAGAAAAACATTCAACATACCCGTTAGCGTAATCCGACCTTCTCTGTTTTTGCAAGGAATTCCCGAAAGTGCAAGTGGGCCACAAAACGTTAATTTCTGTGAAACAAATGCGAATTTCGGAATAATTCCTTTTGATATCGGCTTCACATTGGTAGTGTTCAACGGGACTTAGCGGACTTAAGCGCTTGTGGGCGCTTTGCGCTAACTAACCGATGAACGACAAGCTGTCAAAAAAGCGCCAGTCAGCTTGGTTAGCGCTTTTAAAAAGCGCTGTTTGGTTAGCGAAGCGAGACAAAACTACAAAAAGGTTATTTGTAGTTCTGAGGGAAGCAGGTACCTTTGTATAGTGTCAATTTAATAACAGGGTTTGTGATTTTATACCCTAGGTTTTTGATATAACATAATAAATATTAAAATCTGGAAATGGATATGACAGTTCTGTCACGCCGAAAAGAAAGTTGTTCAACGGTGGCACCTAGCACTTGCAGGCGCATCCACGCTAGTGCTTTTGCGCTAAGTCCCGTTGAACACACCCATTTTGAAACCCAAGTGCGATCTCTTTTTTCGGGATTCGTCCTGGGACACGGTGTATATACTTATCAGTTGCCAAAAATTCATGGTCTATGTATATAAGACATGTGTGCGAGGCCTTTAAAATATCCATAATCTATAGAAGGTAGTCTTTCCGGGTGCTCATAGTAATCACTATATTGGCATTGTAGTAATTATCGAAAAAAGAAAAACCCACCAAAATAACTTCTTATTTCCCTGGACATTTTTCGACATCTTTTTTATTATACTTTTTGTAGAACCATCATGTTAGGCTAAATTCAAATGAGGATTTTAGAGCAGTAACCGCAGAATAGTACTTTTTTTTAATGGTTCTCGGAGAAAACATACTTGTTTACCTTAAAATATTTTGAGACTGGTCACATGTGCTGTCTTAAACCGGTGATGTTGATTGAATTGGTGAAGGGATATAAATACACGGTGTTTCCCTAGTTGGGACTTTCCTTAAAAGGGCGTATATATAGAACTCGCCAAAAGCAGTTATTTTTCCCAGTAACATATAACCGAAATGTTTAGTGACATCAAGTTATTGACCGATAATGAAATCTTCATTTCTAATTTCGTCCCTGTGCAGTTAGATCAAAACAGAGGCATACAACGAAAAAACCTGTTTACAACGTGTGGGGGCGGGTTAGAATATCTCCCTTCGTATATCCTGCGTGTCGTAAAAGGCGACTAAAAGGAACCAAACTGCTGTCGGTATAAACAGTAACCTCTTCGCAACCAACAGCTTTGGGTGGACGAGTTGAGAAGAGTGAGGACACCTTCTTGTCCTTGGGGTGAGAAATTGCCCCTAAAGGCGGATGAACCAGTAGATACCATCTGGTCAACATTTTACATTTTTTTTATTCTTATTCTACTGCTGATTCACCGTACGTTAGCTTTGTCATTTCAAAGGCAGTTGTTTCTGAAAAGAAAAGTCCCAACTTTCAAAACACCCTGTATATGGCTTACAGTAAATAATTCTCAATCACAGCGTATACGTGACCCAGCAGCACGGCTGGATAGAAATTACGCAGACGTTTTGTCCGACTATTCATGACCTCTGGTTGACCTTGTGCAGGCTACTTCAGTGTCAGGGAGATATTAATGGCTAATGGCTAACCAAATGCGAAACTGTGCTTGGATTTCGGACCTCAAGTACCTTAAAATTTGAGTTTGAGTTTGAGAGTAACGGGCCTGGTTTTCTTGATTTTAATCTTGAACTGAATAGGTATCCAAATGTATATTAGCCTATGCAATATACCCTTATGCGATAAAAAATACGGTAATCTTGTTTAGAGATTATGTCTCTGCGCATATGATGTTTTATCTTCGCTTATATTTTTTTATGTGTGTACGTGCCTTAGCTTAGAACACAGCGCCGAATTATTTGAACGAGAGATAAGGGAATTATAAAATGTTTATTTATAACTCTACCACGCCGAATCTCTTTCAAGTTCTATCGCAAAAATCTGACGTTTCGCGATCATTTGGGCATGGTGTCTGTACCTAAATTGAAACTAAACAATGGGGCTGAAATCCCTTGTTTTGGACTTGGAACATGGAGGGTGAGTTCAGTTAATTTTACAACATATTGTTGCCGGTATATTCATTCATAGTTGCACTAATGTTACCATAACATAATTTAGTGCTGGTGGTTGTCACGTGATTGTGCGGTAAAATACTGAAGGTCATTATATGATTTAGCGAGTGGTAGCATGCTATAGTGACGGACAGCGCAATTAGATCTGCTTACATTTTTGTGGATTGCGAAAAACACATAAAACCCAATAGCGGCAAGTACCGGACAGGGACGGCATGAAACATTTTTTTAAGGAATTTCTGTACCAAATTTTTTTAATGGAGGCAAACTGCTGGAGTATGGTTGACTGTCAGAAGTGCCACAGCAATGCACCAGAAACAACATGGGAAATTCGGATTTTCAACAGTCCATTCTTCCAGATAATTAATACACAGTCTTACAATTTATAATCATAGATATTAGACACAACTAATATCGCAATACCACAGCATAAAGAGTAAACCAGCAGCGAAACTCAAGCCGATTCTTTCAGGACGTTTTGATGACCTTGAATCTTTCGGGTCTCACTTCGACCGTCGCGTTCAAGTCGCGTTAGAGAAGCGATTGGTACAGGACCTGAGCGAGAATATATCCGTAAAAATCCCATAGTGATAATTATATGCACGCTCGGGAACAATGGTCGGCATGTCGTTTACAAGACAACTATGAAAAGATTATGCAGAAATAATCTTTTCAGATAATAGCACGGAAAACCCCATTGTGCAAGGTATGGATATATTTTCGGAATGCCTCTTTTCGAATTACGTTAATCGGCAAATAATGAAACTCTAGGACAAAAGGCTGGTCAAAAAGGAACACGAAAGGGATCATTATTGATGGTATTTCAGATTTCTCCAAAAATAACAGTCTTTATTCATACAATTTCGATATAATATAATATCATTTATTTATACCTTATCCCAGCATTCTAATATCAACAAAATATCGGTATGTGTATATTGTTAAATACAAAACAAAACCTACAAATGTATAACATTATTTTGTAATCCAAACGCATGTTTAAGAACTGTGAATGTTTCTTTTTATACACCATTAAAAAGCATAGTAAACAATGAAACAACTAATATTGGATGAAACAATATAATACATACATTATTTTTACTAAAGCTATTTATTCTTACATACCTTTCAACATCTGACGGAAACGCAAAAGAGCTGAATTTACAGTTTCTTGACGTGTTTGTACAGAGCGAAGCTGAACAACGATGCATTCCTCGTTCCATCACATCCATAATAACACCGGCAAACGTACAAGAAAACAACTCAGTACGGCCCTGGAATTCACGATGTACACTCGTCAACGGCAAAACGTATACTGAGACTGACCTAACGCTCTGCATCGGGAACGCATCGGGAAGTAGCCAAAAAAGTTTGTGCATGTTTCTCGCATCAATTTGAAGAGCTGCGCTGCTGGTTTACTCTTTATGCCCACCTCGCTGACTCGGACAAGATTCGCTAATTTTCCTTTTCCTTATGCCTTTACTGGATGCTGACATCCGTAATCCCTTTCGGGATGCCAGCACATTTTCTGCTGGACTGGCGCGGCCATAGTGTAGTCAAAATAATTATGTATTATTTCCTTTGTATAATCAGATGTCACTATATAAATAGTTCAACTTATTTTGTTTTTATTTATTCCAAATAGGTATTTGCGATTATAAGCATAATTATTTTGATCTCCTACGACTTTCTGCATTATTATAATATACAGAGTGAGTCTAAATTATGGAACGGTATGCACGATTTTCATGAATTTTGGTATATGGGGGCCTGCAATCTGAAAAAGAGCTTAATATTGTGGCGTCAAGGTTAAGATGTAGTGAAGATCTTAAATGTACATCCAAGAGATATCTTCAGGATGTCTTGAAGATGTCTGAATTTCTAGAGGTTCCTAGAGGTCTAATAGACGTGACATCTTTTAGACGTAACTGGATATCTCTAAGATATCTTTCAGACGTAACTGAATACCTGTAAGGCGTCTCAAAGGTGTTCTGGAAAGTCTGATATGATATCTCGACGACGACATGTTAAAGATGTCTTAAAGATGTCTTTTTTACATAAACGACCTTCAGAAGATGTTTAATATACGTGCATCAGACATGAGTGGATGTCTTTGAGACATCCTGAATAACTGCATCAGACATCTATTAGACGTTTCAAAGATATCATTGTGCTATCTGGGGTGCTTTTTAAAATTTTATATCTGTGAAATAATTTGATATATTATAGATATTAGAATCCTACGTATCTATAACTTGGCAATTATACGAACAAGATCGTGATGAAATTATGACACAGTATTACTATCGTGGAGGAAATGGTAACAGAGTGTATCGTTATTGGATCTCTTGTCAATAGAGTAGGATAAATCAACAACAAACGGTTTTAATATAATAATACTAAATAATAATAATAAATAATAAATAAAAATAATAATATTAGATACAATTACACTCCGACATCAGTACTCGAGAACGATCGATACAAACTATTACAAACTATACTGGGACGTTGAAATACATACAGACAATCCCAGCCAATAGACCAGATATAGTTTTCCAGTCAAAGACCGACAACATTACCTATTTGATAGATATAGCCATTCCCAATGATATGAATATGCAAAACACCTACGCTTTGGAAACGACTTTGGAAACAAAACAAAGTGACTAGTATCCCCCTTATTATGTCGGTCTCAGGCCTTACACCAAACACGTTTACACAACACCTTCAACAGTTGGGACTGGACGAAAAGTTACACAAAGCATTCCAAAAGTCTTAATCCTGAAGACCTGTAATATTGTGCGATGCTTCCTCAATTCCGATCAATAATAGTGCGGGTGTTGTCTTGGCACAGCCCGTCAACACTTGTTGCTACCGCAATTATGCGAAAGGAACTTAGAAAGTCAGATAATGATAGTAATAATAAATAATAATAAATAGTATTTATTGCCCAACAGCAAAGCCATTTACAGAGTAATTTATACAATATGAATAAACTTAGTCTACAACGCCTATCACGAAACAACATCAGTAAAATATCGCTCAAACTTCGTTTTTGGATGTTTCAAAGATCCCTGATCTTCTTTTTTTGATGAGGATGATGTAGGGATAGAGGAACTCCAAATTCTATGTTAGCACCGATAATATCTAGGAAGTACTGAATCAAGACACTTGATGCCATTTTTAAAGTTTAAGTATTTTTTTAGTCTAAGCCAGGTGAAGTACAGGAAGCAGTGAAACACGCCATAGATGTTGGTTACAGACATTTTGATTGTGCGAGGTTTTATGAAAATGAAGCTGAAATTGGAGAAGCGATACGAGAAAAGATAAAAGAAGGGGTTGTGAAGAGAGAAGATATTTTCGTCACTAGCAAGCTATGGTGCACAAATATGAGACCAGACCTCGTTGAACCAACTCTGAAAATGACTTTGTCGGATCTTGGTTTGGACTATCTTGATCTGTACTTGGTACATTGGCCTTGCGCTTTCAAGGTAACGATTTAGCCTAATAGTAAGAGTGCTCAAAAATGTCCTTCAGTCTGACATAACTTGGAAATAGTTGAAAATTTGGCTCAATTCAGCAGTGGCAGTTCAACCTACGTCTTTTCTTGGATTCTCAATTTCGCGCGCTATACCCTAGACCCTTAAATCTCAAAATCCAAATTTTCTGCTGATCAACTTGGCACGGCGGCTACTAAGCACGCATAAGCTAAGCATGTCTCAAACTGCAGCAAAACCAGGCACGTATCCAGGATTTGGTTTTGGGGGGTCCAGATTATGGGTGTCACTTGGTTTACCTTTCGGGGGGAACCCCCCCTCTAAATACGTGCCTGAGCAAAACGCAGGTTCCTAATACCTACTCCTTGTATTTTATGCAAAGTATGCTTTAAAACTTCGTACCATAATTGCAGCAAAGAATATAATGCCTTTTTGACAATTTCAACATTTCGATTTCTTACTTTTTTCATTAATTCAAGGAAGGAGACAGTCTTATGCCCGAAGATCCAAATAATAAAGGTAAGGTGTTGTTCAGCGACGTTGATTACGTTGACACCTGGAAGGCCATGGAGGAAGTTTATAAGAAAGGCTTAGTGAAAAGTATCGGAATTTCAAATTTCAACAAAAAACAAGTTACAAGACTACTACAAAGTGCAAAAGTAGTTCCAGCTGTGAATCAGGTGGAAATATCTATGTAGAAATGTATTTTTCCTTTATATAATATAAGGCCTTTTTTAGATCGAGTGCCATCCATATCTCAGTCAAAAGAAATTGACAGAGTTTTGTAAAAGTAAAGGAATTCACATAGTGGGCTATTCTCCTTTGGCTACTCCTGACAGGCCTTGGGCTAAGCCGACAGATCCAGTGTTAACAGAGGAGCCAATTATTAAAGGAATAGCAGCAAAGCATGGAAAAACACCAGCACAAGTTATTTTTAGGTGAGTCGTCAAGTAGGTTGACTTATTAAACGAAGAAAATAACATTTTCCTTTAAAATTCTGTCAACTTATAGCCTCATTATACACAATTTATAAGTATAGTAGCATAAATTGTGTATAATAAGGCTATGAGATGATAGTTAAAATTTCTAAGGAAAACGTTATTTTCTTCTTTTTAGAGCATTTAAATAGAAGCTTGGCAATAACATAATAAAAACAGGTTTTTTAAAAGAGGGTTTAGAATGACGACACATTATTTTTCGAGCTACTCTCATCAAGTTCTTTCATTTAATACCCATATTGTAGAAATACAGTAAAAACAACTGTTTTGCCATCTTGGATGGTCCGCCATATTAGATTTATAATGACGTCACACAGCTTATATCGTGTATTGTCATCCAAACTAGAAATGTATACAGAATTTCAGCTCACCCAAAAGATCTTCAACCACCTGCCTAAAGAGTAGAAAACATGACATTAAATTTTTCAGTGCGCTCCACTGGCCAGTCATTAAAAAACAGTATATACTACAAAATAAACATTACTGACATTAAGGCCACCTATATGGCCTTCAATCAAAAAATTAATTTTGTATAAATGATACTGTTTGACAGGGATTCTAGAAAACAGGTCTTGTTTTTATATTTGCAAACTAACTTTCTGCTAAGGGTGATTCTGATACTACCTACAAGTTCAACGCCGTTTGCGTGAATCAATCCGAAAAAAAAAAAACGTTCGCATCTGCAGAAAAAGTCATGGCTTCTCTACCAGAGTAATGCAAAAATAATACTATATACAGGGTGTTCCTTAATGATATGCGAACATTCAAGGGAGTAAATCTACATCAAAAATTAATGATAGTTTGCTTTATAAAGTATGGTCCAAAAATGTACCGTTACGAAAATACAGGGTGTTAAAGTTTAAGGAAAAAAATGGAAATTAATTAATATTTTTAAAACCGCTGAACATATTTTAATGATATTTGGTACATAGTAATAGTAAACAGAAGTGCACATTTTCCAGTACATAAATAATGTTCAGTTTCAGTAGTGGCGTGCGTACGGGCAACAACTTTGATATTTTTGAGGAAAAAAATTATACGCCAATGGTTTTTTCCGAAATAAAAATTATCTTCGAATTTCCCATTTAATTCGGAAAATAACAGCTCTCTTGAGTTAATTTCCTCCCATGCGCCGTTATTGAGTAAAAAAATAAAAACTCTTGTACGTTGTCCGAGAAAACTAAGGTAATTATTGAAGAATTGTTAGTTAGTTGCCATGAAATATGACAATTGTTTATTACACTTATCTTCAAATTTCCCATTTAATTCGGAAAATAACAGCTCTCGTCTGTTCTTTCCTGCGATGCGTCGTTTTGCAATTAAAAAAATTGCAAGATTATTATTAGTTTAATTGGAAAAATTAAACACATATGAATAATAAAAGTAATCAAATAACATACAACACTAACTAATTACAAAAACTGTTGAAAATGGCCCCCTTCACTTAATCTGCAGGCCTCCGCCCTCCTTCTCATGGAACTGCGCACACGGTGAAATATTCCTGGAGTATGTTTTATTCTATTACACGCTGCAATTATTCTTCCTCTTAGATCCTCTACAGTGTTAATGGGACTTGTGTATACTAGCGACTTAAGATGACCCCATAAAAAGAAGTCCAAACTGTTGAGGTCGGGGGACCTTGGTGGCCATTCTTGAGGCCCACCGCGACCAATCCAACGATTTGGATAAACAATTTGTAAATAATTACGAACAATGGCACTGAAATGTGCTGGTGCACCATCGTGCATCTACCACATTTGGTTTCTAATTGCAATTGGAACATCTTCAAGCAGCAGAGGCATTTGTTCTTGAAGGAAATTCAGGTAAGATTGTCCGTCAAGTCGTCCTTGTAAAAAGAATGGGTCAATAAAGTTTAGTGGTCACCTATAATTCCTGCCCATTGGTTTTGGAAATGAGTTTCGGTTACGGCATGGGGATTTTCATCCGCCCACAAATGATTGTTGTGGAAATTTTGAATGGCATTTCTTGAAAAGTTGGCTTTGGTCTGTGAACAGAATGTTTGACTCAAATTGTGGATTTTGCGCAATATTTTCTAAATACCACTGACAAAATGTCACACGACGTGGGAAATCGCTGGGAAGTAATGCCTGAACTCTTAAAATATGATACGGATATAACAAAAAATCCACTAGGATTCGCCAAACTATTTGATGGCAAATATTCAAGTTCCTAGCTAGCTTCCTCGTACTCGTTTCAGGATGTTCTTCGACTTCGTGCAGCACCGCTTCCTCAATTTCAGGTGTTCTCACATTTCTTGGTCTACCTTCAGATGTGCCTTTTCGGACACTACCAGTTTCAACAAGACGACGATGGATATTAGAAAAAGTTCGACTGTCTGGCATATTACGATTAGGATATCTCTCGTGATAAATACGTTTGGCTTCCTCTGCGTTACCGTCAGCGAGGCCATACACGTAATGCATATCCGCCATTTCTGCATTTGAATAATTCACCATTATTAACAAGATTACGAAAATAAGAAATGAAATAAGACTGTAAAAACAAGAAATGAAAAAGATAAATCGCAACGAACAGATCTCACTTACAAACTGACAGGAAAATGGCAAGTGTAATAAACAATTGTCATATTTCATGGCAACTAGATCTATGGAAAAATATTGTATTCTTTAATAATTACCTTAGTTTTCTCGGACAACGTACAAGAGTTTTCATTTTTTTACTCAATAACGGCGCATGGGAGGAAATTAACTCAAGAGAGTTGTTATTTTCCGAATTAAATGGGAAATTCGAAGATAATTTTTATTTCGGAAAAAACCATTGGCGTATCATTTTTTTCCTCAAAAATATCAAAGTTGTTGCCCGTACGCACGCCACTACTGAAACTGAAAATTATTTATGTACTGGAAAATGTGCACTTCTGTTTACTATTACTATGTACCAAATACCATTTATATATGTTGAGCGGTTTTAAAAATATTAATTAATTTCCATTTTTTTCCTTAAACTTTAACACCCTATATTTTCGTAATGGTACATTTTTGGACCATACTTTATAAAACAAGCTATGATTAATTTTTCATGTAGGTTTACTCCCTTGAATATTCGCATATTATCAAGGAACACCCTGTATAGGGTGACCGACGGGAACCGGACGTTTTTCAAATGGTTAGTATAACGCCGCTAGCGATGGTAGGGAGGGGATTCAGGTATCAGTTGCCTTGCTGTATAATGCCATTTTAGCAGCTATGGAGCAGTGGACCGTAGAGCATCGTATGTTCGCTTATGACGCGTACGTTAAAAATGCTGAGTCGGTCACGGCCGCGCAGCGACTGCTCCGCGTTCATTTTAATCTTGGACGCCACGATATTATTCCAAGCCGCAATACCATTCTCATATGGGTTAACAGTCTGGAACAACAGGAATGATTGTGAAGAAAAAGCCACCTGGTCCCACGAAGACTGCGAGGCCGCCAGAAAACGTCGAGCGGGTGAGACAAGCGCTTACTCGGAGCCCTCAACGGTCTGCACGAAGACACACGCGTGAATTAAACTTAAGTCGTGAATCAGTGTGCATAATATTGAAAAAAGATTTAGCGTTTCATCCTTACAAGATGTGTATTGTTCAGCAGCTTAAGCCAACGAATTCAAATGCTGCTTGGAGATCATGAAAGTGCAGTAATAGTCATGAGTAATGAAGCTCATTTTCAATTAAGCGGAGAGATAAACAAACAAAATTTCCGATACTGGTCTCCAGGTGGCTTTTTCTTCACAATCATTCCTGTTGTTCTCAGACTGTTATCCCATATGAGAATGGTATTGCGGCTTGAAATAATAGCGTGGCGTGCAAGATTAAAATGAACGCGGAACAGTCGCTGCGCGCCCGTGACCGACTCAGTATTTTTAACATACGCGTCATGAGCGAACATACGGTGCTCTACGGTCCACTGCTCCATAGCTACTAAAATGGCATTATACAGCAAGGCAACTGATACCTGAATCCCCTCCCTACCACCGGTAGCGGCGTTATACTAACCATCCCGTCGGTTACCTTGTATATGGCCTCCACCAGATGTAGCTTAATGTGACCTTTGCCTGTTTAAAAAAAATAAAAAGCACTGCAAGGCTCTCCGAAGATCGAGTTTAAGTGGTGTTTCGAAGATAACAGAAAAGCGCTGGCACAAGTGCATATGTAATAGGAACTATTTTGAAGGCGATAATATTAATGTAGACGAACAAAAATAAATATTTTTTCTCAAAAAACGAATACTCCTGATATTTTCTGAACATGTGCTTTTTTAAATGGGTTTCGGTCAATGTGTTAAAAGCACGTTGTCAATCTATATGCTTGGCAATACTTTCTGCAACTACAAAGGGGATTAAATCTAACAGTATCGTCTAAATTCAATTGACTTTCAGTTCCCTAGATATGTCTCAGTCATTTTCTACTTTATTATAAAAGTAAACGTAATAAAACATAAAATATTTGCAGATACATCATACAATTGGGTGTGGTCCCGATACCCAAATCCACAAATAAATCCAGGATCGCAGAAAACATCAATGTCTTTGACTTCGAACTTACGTCAGATGAGATGGCAAAAATGGATACTCTTGATTGTGATGGAAGAGCTCATTGTTTGACATTGTGAGTAAATAATAATTTTATACCTCTATTAAATCCGGAAAAGCGAGTTAAAGAGAGACAAGGCAAACATAAAATCAACGTATACAAATAAAAATTCATTGCATTGCTAATTTTTTATATTTTCAAGACATACAGGGTGTTAATTAAGTATGTTAACAAACTTTAACCACGAATAGTACTCCGAAAAATAGAAAGAAAATGTCATATGAACATCATCACTACATTATTGAATCGATGCAGGCTATAATTTGCATTTTTCTCGAAAACTGTTAGCCCTATCGAGTTGCACCAAGAGACCATTTTTACGTAGAGATCTCTGAAATACCATATTCTAAAATCAAAATGTCAAAAAATTACCATTTAGAAAATGGGGTTATTTTTACCCTTAACTCCTCCCGTATGATACGCCTCTGATTAAAATTATGAAATTCTGAATTCAGAATCAGATTCAGCGTCAAAAGTTTACCCATCGTACTTTATTTTGTAATTTTGTTATGAATGGTTTCGAGAATATCGAGGGAAAACCGTCTTCAGGGTGCCCCATGCAAAGGAGCGTAGCTCTCTTAGGAAGCATTTCCGGACCCATGTTCATATGACATTTTCTTTCTATTTTTCGGAGGAGTATTCGTGGTTAAAGTTTGTTAACATACTTAATTAACACCCTGTATATAAAAAATGAATACGTAAATGTCTACTATGAAGTCAAAGTATATATTTTAACAATAACACGTGCAAAATATAATTTTGTTCCATAGATTGATCTAATTTTGAGGAGGAATGTGTTTTATTAGGAAGAAATATTCAAGTGAATGGATAGTAAAAAAAATTCTAATATAATGTAGACTTTGACATTCGACTAGCTTTTGCTGTTTGTTTATTATTAACTGTCATATTTTTGTATTCCGGAAATCGTGCAAAACGTTATTATAATCTATTTTTCAAGGGGGCAATTGCCCCTCACTGGCGCCCATGCATTCATACCAGGTATGCTTTTCATGATTCTATCTTTCTGAAGCAGCTAAATGTTATGTTGCGATATTTTTATTTTTCAGTGCCATTGGACATCCAAATTATCCATTCAATGATGAATATTAACAAGTGAGGATAATTTTGAACATATAATGTTTTATTTGTTCATAATGCTTGTATTTTTAATAAATATTTAAATAGTCTAATACTTTATTTAATGCTAAAACAGAAGGTTTAAGTGCATGAATAAATGAAGAAAAGTTTTCTTTGTATGGGCTACAAGATCTCCATATTAGCTGGGGTATACCGACCTTGCCTACATATAGGGTAAGTTGCGCAAGTAAATAGAGCATGTTTCTAATAAATAATTTATTTTTTCGATGTAGGAAAACTATAAATATACGTGTTAAAAATCACGATAATATACCTTTAAAATAAATTAATAAATTAACAAATACGCTTACATAACAATTCGACCGAATTTTTACAACAGAAAGAATATGTACAAACAACGTGTGAAGTGATAACCCTCTAGATCTAGTGTACAGCTCAGTTTTTATTTATAGAACTTGTAATGTGATACTATCCAGAAAATCCATCGAACGAAGACTTCTATATTGTGTGACTTTTTTTAGCTTATTTTAGTTCCTTATAATAATAATTGAAATAGGAAGAAAGTTACAAGATCTCACAGCCACAAACTAGGCTAAACTAGTTTTATGTCGTTAATATCATGGCATCCACATGCTTAGTTTAGGAGAATGCCCACAGGATGTATATTTTTTTGACCAAAAATATTGTGTTTTCACCATTAAGTATATATACTGAGAATTAATTGCAGTGTGATTATGGGTTTACGTAGATGATAATTTATCAAATTTGTACAATTATTCACAATGACTGAGAATATAACTGACGTTGATCAAAAAAATGCTCATGATACATTTGACTTCATTTTAAGGGTTTAGGGGCGCGCGAAATTGAGAATCCAAGAAAAGAGGTATTCCCGTGTTAGCGAGGAGGCGTGGCCGCCTGTTCCCTTTCTCCAGTGTGAGTGTCTAAGATGGGGGGAAATGAGTCCAAAAATCCAAAGGTAAGGTCAAAAGGTCCAAAGGTAAGGTCCAAAGGTCACTATAAAAATGAATTTCGCATTTCCAAGATCGTGACGTTACATTCAAACTTACAGTAATGATTCAAAAAGCAAATTGAAGAAGAAAGCTTGCTCTTTGTCACCTATTTGGCCCTTTTTTGATATCGTGTTTGGTTGCTAAATTACAGACATTTGAAGAATGTATTATTTCGCATTGTTTTTTTGCACACTAATAAACTTTTTTGAGAAAATCGCAAATAGTTGTCATTCATTAAGGTCTAATACTGTGTATATGTAGTTTGAAAAACAAGTGAGTTCTGTTCGTAATGGGAATCCGTGTTTTAACATGGCAAATACATATGTATAATGTGCATACCCATAAAACATATATTTTGAAGATAAAGCTTAGTTACAATTTTCACCTTGCTTTCTGCCATGGGTTCCATCATGTAGTAGACTCAATGCAATGGGCCTATACCACATTTTTGGTTTATTGGCTTAAACAAACCCTGACACCACGTAGATGCCATTAATAATTTTACAAAATTTTTCTATCGTATTTATAATCGAGAAAAAATGGCTCTAAATATTGAATTTTCTGAATCCAAACACTTCCCGCCCAGGTCGTGACGTCACCTGTAGGGAACCAATAAGAGCTCACTGGTACAAAACAATAGCATCCGCTCCTAGTCATCGGACCACGAAAGGACGCTTCTCATTCGTTCCCTACAGAAAGGACGCTTCTCACTGGTTCCCTACAGGTGACGTCATCATCGGCTATTTCAAATTACAGTACAATTTTCTTTTTAGTGTTATTCTCATTTGGATCAACTTTTCTGCTGACTTTTTACAGTAAACGGTCCTATGAATCATCAAAAATAATACCGCAGTAAAAAAAATTGATCAATTTGAGATCACGGTATAGTCCCATTATGGACCTATTGATGAAATCTTGACATTGAGCATAATCCAGACATGGGGGTTCATCCATTACTTTTCCTGTCACTTTTCACATTAAACAAGTTGTATAAACAAAACCTATATATCTGAAATTATTTTTTATAGATCCCGATTTTAATAACCACTTTCTGAATATGGAGGACTATAATCACGGTTCAGAGTAAGTATATCAGACTAGATGTCCATTTGAAATCACTCGTCACAGTCATCACATTCGGGAATCGTAGGAGGTATGCTGAGCAGGCCCGGATTTTGACTGAACTGAGGCGAGTTTTCGTCATGTTGTACATGTGCATCTTCAAATTCCTCGTCTTCGACAGACGCGGCATCTTCAAGGTGTTTCTCCAATGCCATAAGGCGCATTTGGAAGAAGCGCTTCTCTTCGTTCAAGCAAGCAAGGTCCTTCTCTTGCTCGGCGATCACTTGCCGCAAGTCGGAGATTGTGTTCAGGTCTTCTTGTCTCGAGTCTCTACGTTCGTATCTCTGTCTTACTTCTTCGAATCTGGAAAATATTGTGAATCGTATATCGTTTAAATTCTTACAGTTTTGCAATATTCAAAGAGAAACCGCCTCATTTCTATCAGAGGTCATTCCGAGTGAAGTTAACACAAATGCAAAAGACTGGCCATCAAAAAATAATTGAAGAGAGAGAGAGGCTTTCTGACCAGAACCACCAGCCTACAAACGGGACCTTATGTACCTCTCCATACCCTAGTTCTCAGGTCCAATCATCATTTCAAAGATGAGGATGGCCTTGGGTCCTGCCCATATTATATCCTCAGGTTTAAGAAGCTTTGAACCTAGTATGGTCTGCCTGTGATAACTGTCATGTATGTACGTGTAAGTTTTGGGTATGTAGTTGTAAGATGTTTGGCAACACTGTTAGGGGCAGTTGTACCGAGGGCGAGGGTCTATCATGATCGGATCGAGTTATCTAGCTGTATCCTTTTAAGGGATGTACTATGTACAACGGTCGTCAATAAATTACGGGTAATATATGTTTAGTGTGTTCATACGGACCCCGAACATCACAATACCCAAGGGCTTCATAGCGATATAGAATGTGTGCCGAAGACTCTTCCTCCTCGTCACAGAGTGTACATTTCTGGTGACTTGCCACCCCCATCACATACAACTGACGTTTGAAAGTATTATGGCGACGTAGCAGCCCGATAAATAACCTTAGCCGGCTTCTGTCCAGTGAGAGGCAGAACTGCCCCACCTTGGTCCTAAAATAAGTTCTTTAGCTTGACGGAGATGTCCAGAGATTCCTCCCCATCTCATACGATTCTACACTTACGTTTTCCTTCTAATGGTACCTGCTGCCAGCCTCACAGCCAGCTCAGGACCTAGGAAATTGTACCTCGACCCTCACCTTAAGAGCGTGTCCGCCACTTCATTACCGCAAACTCCAGCATGACTCGGCACCCACATAAGTGACAACTGATGTCTTGCTGAAATATCATCCAAGACCTTTCTACATTGCACAACGAGCCTTGATGTAAACCTACAAGCACTCAATGCTTGCTGATCTGGCTCCTAGGCCCCTAAATTTCGTAAATACGAAAGGCCCAAGCTAAAGTCGTATATACTTCTGCTTGGAATACCGTGGTGTATCCCCCATGAGAGAGGGAGAGCTTTGTTTTAGGCCCACAGACCTCAGCGTCCAAGCCTTTGTCGGTAAGTGAGCTGTCTGTGAACCAGACTAACCCTCCTTTCTCAAAAGGGTACCTGCCGCTTAGTCCCCACTCTTCCCTTGCAGCATACTTTACCGTAAATTTGCAGTCGAAGCAATATTTAGGAGAAATTATATCACTCCTCATAATTTTAGGAAGCGGGTAATTGTTGCCGATTTGTTAGGAAACAAAACTCAAGCTAGATGGCTGGGTAGCGGCAAATAAACAGCGAAGTGTACTCTTAAACCTCTATTTCCAAGCTTTCGGGATCATTTGATCCCTTCTTCAGGGCTACAAAGACAATTTAGCAATCAGCAACATTAGAAAAATTAAGATTGAAAAGTCTAACCTATTTCTGCTCAGACACGTGTGCTTGACCGTTTCGATAAAGACGTAATTGCCGGCACGCAAAATAATCATCGAACGGACGTTTTACGATTTTATTAAGATTTTAACTTTTAACAGTAAATTGTGTAATGTTTTTCGTAAATTTCTGTGTCTGTATAACGTGCTTCATGCAAGATATGTGTTGTTACTTGCTCTTTTGGCTTGTTTTATAACATCTTCCAGCAACATCCTCACAAACTTTTGTAAGTAAAAACTTTTCAATCTTAATTTTGCTAATGTTGCTGATTGCTAAATTGTCTTTGTAGCCCTGAAGAAGGGATCAAATGATCCCGAAAGCTTGGAAATAGAGTTTTAAGAGTACACTTCGCTGTTTATTTGCCGCTACCCAGCCATCACTCCTCATATATAGGATCAGGTCATCCCTTTTCAGTTCCAAGAGAATGGCAGAGTATTCCCTACCAGGATTCAGAAAGGACCAACTGACTTGACTCCACAATCAGAACGCAGACGCTCTCGTTTGACCATCAATCAGAACCCAAATCCAAAGTCATCAGTTTTTAATTTTCTTTTATCGTCAGCCTCACGCAAATGCTGAAAGTTTATGGCGCTGAAGAAGCGCTGCGAGAGGGTAAGTGTCGGTGCACGTTAAATTTGAAACGCTGCAAGTTGTAGCCGTCGGTAAAAAGTCCCCGGCAGCTCATTCCACAGCGTCGAAGTTCTCCAAAAGAAGGAATGCTGGAGGAGACTGGTTCGGAGGGACCTCGACCTGGTAAGAATGAGCTCATAAAGCCTGTCTAGTATTCCTCGTTCGGACGGTCTTTGGTGTTATTATCTAGGAGAGCTCATTCGAACATCGTCCGTGATGGAGTCTGTAAAACAGGGGCAGGTCAGCCACCTTTCTTCGATGTTCCAGGCTGTGGATGTCCTTTGTGAGGTTAGGCCTATCGATTAGTCTAACTGGTCTCTTCTGGATTGTGTTCAGAAGCTTTAGAGAGCGCTTCTGAGCGCATCCCCACACATCGGAGCAATACTCCAACGATGGTCGGATCTGTGCCTTGTAGAGCAGCAGTGGTTGCTCTGTTGTATACAGCTTCCTACAGCGGAACAAAACTCCAGGCTTCTGGGATGCCGTTTTAGCAATACTGACGTCGTGTCAGGACTTGTTATTGTTAATGTTGATCCCCAAAAGCTTGACGGAAGGTGACTTGACTATTGGGTGACCCTTCATCTCCACAGTTGGCAAGCCAACGTGAGACTTCCTTGTCATTGTTGTTGCTTGAGTTTTCTGTACGTTAAGCTGTACTTTATTTATTAATCCCCACTCGACAATTGTTTTGATATCTGCGTTGATATGTAAGGCAAGTTTAGGATGACTAGCAAATGACCGAGTCTTGCTGAAAGAAAATCGCCAGTGACACAGAGTAGGCTCACTGTCGACTTCCAAAGTAGATTTCTGTTGTAGAATTCGATATGTCGAATTCTATGTGACACGGAGTTTTACTACATATTACTATTATACTAATAGGATTATCTGGTTTACACTTACAATTTTGTGAGGCACTGGCACTTTTTCTGCAGGTGATCAATAGTTTCTTGGGACTGTTTCTGAGCGTTTAGGTACTTCAATCTGCAGTTTTCGCTTTCCTTCTCGTGATCCTCTTGGAGCTTTGTGATGGTTTCCAGCAGACCTCTGTTCGGAGCGGGAAAGGAAACAGAACTTTAGGGGTGGTTCACACGCCAGAGCAAAATAAAGGGTGTAGTAAATGCATTTAGCAGATGTTAAATGCATAGCAAACAGGTTCAGTGTAAGATGCCTTGTTGGTTTATTATTACTAATTTTGGATGGGTTTGCATGCCTACGAATTTGGTGGGTTTAGATAAAAATAAATTGTAGAATTTAGATCTACGAATTCTAAATACTAAATATCTTTATGTAACAAAAAATGTAAGGGACAACTCTTAGGTACATTACTACTGACGTCTAATGTGTTTTATTAATGAAGTGGTAAGTTTTTATAATTTTATATAATGTTTTTTTCAGAAAGAGCATACATATTAAAAAATCATTAGCAACACACGAAATGTCAACAAGCACTAGCAAATTTTGACAGTAACACAGTGCGTAGCCTCTGTTGCTTCAACCGACATCTGATTTAGTCACAACCTACTTTGATAGAAAAAATTACATTTGGAAATTTGGCTGTGTACTACTAACTGATAAGCAGATATCTGGAAAACGGTATAACTTTCTTACGTAAAAATGTTTAAAAAAAGGTAATGAACGTTCACACTAATATCATCATCATAGTCACAATGTCTTAATAGACATGTTGTGAACTCGTAAAATGCATTAAGTCGGAGCTAGAGTATTGCCGACACGAATCTTATCAATAGTTTTGAGAACTGTAGCTCGCCAGCGTTCGCGATTTACTGTCAGTTCAGTGGCGCTCTTGATACTCATATCTAGCAACTGTTTCGTCGTATCCACCCAGCGTGTAGGGGAACGGCCACGGCGCCGCCCACTCGGGGCGTGACCCAGAAGTACAAGTTTCTCCAGATTATCGCTTCTGTGAATATGTCCGAAGAATGTAAGCATTCTCATCGACACAATGGAGGATAGTCTCTTTGGATTACCGAGCTCATCCAGTATGGAAACATTAGTTAGATGGGCGAGCTCGATCTGCCTTTTTAACAGTCCAAGTTTCCGAGGCATACAAAAATATGGAAGGCACAAGAGACTGAACCAGTGACATTTTGGTAGCTTTAATGATGTTATGGTCACGCCATATTTTAGTAAGCTTTGTCATGGCCACATGTGCCTGTTGAATGCGCCGCCGAAGCTCATTCTCACAGCTACCTGAATTGTCGATCAAAGAACCGAGGTACACAAAACTTTGAACTACCTCACAACGGCCTATTGACTTTATTTCTCGATGATTGTCATGCTCTCTATCTACGATAATAACCTTGGTCTTGTTGTAGTTAACACCAAGACCATATGCTGCACCGTGTTGTTCTAAAACGTTCAATAGAGCTACTAGTTCTTCCTGAGAAGCAGAAATAAGGGTTGTATCGTCAACAAATCTTAAGTTAGATATTTTGCTTCCGCCAATAGTTATACCGCCATTCCAGTTGTCCAATACCTGTCTCATCACAAATTCAGAGTAAATGTTACTACACTAATATACACCGTGGCATAAAAAAGTTACATGATTTTAAAGAGGCTAAGTGTATAGTAAAGTGGCGCCCTCTATAAGGGGCATCCAAACTAAGAGCAAGTTTGGAAGAAGAAGATTCTGCAGTTTTTCTGTGCACCATTGATTTTCGGACACTCGAAGGTATTAGTGGCAATGAGTGTACAGTTGAAAATACATAAAACATTACTACGTATTTGATTTTTTCACTTCAATAAAAAATATATCAGTATTAACTTTCTCTCTCTCTCTCAACTTTCCAGTGAGATCAATTTATTTTAAAGCTTCTAAAGGTCATTTGCTAATCAATTTCAGCTTGCGCAGTAATAACAAATAGGTTACTCCCCTACACTTTGAAGAGTCCCCATGGTCAAGGTGTCAGTTATAAATCATCATCATAGCCACAATGTCTTAACAGACATGTTGTGAACTCGTAGAATGCATTAAGTCGGAGCTAGAATATTGCCAACACGAATATTATCAATAGTTTTGAGAACTGTAGCTCGCCATCGTTCGCGATTTACTGTCAGTTCAGTGGCGCTCTTGATACTCATATCTAACAACTGTTTCGTCGTATCCACCCAGCGTGTAGGGGAACGACCACGGCGCCGCCTACTTGGGGCGTGACCCTGAACTACAAGTTTCTCCATATTATCGCTTCTGTGAATATGAGAATGTAAGCTTTCTCATTGACACAATGGAGGATAGTCTCTTTGGATTACCGAGCTCATCCAGTATAGAAACCTCAGTTCGATGGGCGGTATAAGGAATTCTCAGCTTTCTCCTCCACGTCCACATTTCAAAAGCATCTATGCGAGCTTGATCTGCCTTTTTAACAGTCCAAGTTTCCGAGGCATACAAAAATATGGAGAACACAAGAGACTGAACCAGAGACATTTTGATAGCTTTAGTGATGTTATGGTCACGCCATATCTTAGTAAGCTTTGTCATGGCCACCCGTGCCTGTTGAGTGTTGAATGTGCCGTCGAATCTCATTCTCACAGCTACCTGAATTGTCGATCAATGATCCGAGGTACACAAAACTTTGAACTACCTCACAACGGCCTATTGACCTTATTTCTCGAGTCAGTTATAAAACAACTAGCAATATTGCCGCTCTATGTAACCCTTATTTTTGAGGGGAAAACGAATGAAATGGAAATTAGAAATAGCCAAAAATCGTCAACGCACTGTGTGTTTTGCGCCACCAAAATTCGCCAAAAGCCAGGCAACAATTGTTTCCTAACTCGGTTTTGAAATCGCCACTTTGATGAACAATCGCTACCACCTGGCAACTCTGCGGAACGGGTCTGCTACAGAATGGAAGTGGAAGGTATTGGGTATTGTGTTCTCTCTTCAACCGGTTAAAGGCTATCCGCTATCTGTGTCCGATGCGTTTATATCGGCATCCTAAATACCGGATTGCCACTTGTGTATACTATATATAGTCGTTGGTACCTATCCAGATCCATAAAAAGGACACAATAAAGGTACATTATTGGTTTGCCTTAAGTTCATTGATTGGAACAGTAATTGGAAGGTATCAATGAGCTGGTACAAGGATGCACAGTAACCGCCAACATTGGAGGTTATAAAACGTTGACAATGAAATACTTAAAGTTATACAGGGTGTTTCAGAACTATTGGATCAAACTTCTAGGGGTTATTCAGTGCAACAGTAGAAAACTTTTGAGTCTAGGGACCCATGTCCGGAAAAGTGTCCGTACGGTACTAAGGCCCTAAGAAGCGTTAAAATGTAGAAAGACGATTAATTGCCTAAATAGCCTTCAATGCATTCACTGTTTGCCTTTTGTCACAACAAATGTTGTGACCGATTTAAACGTCGCAGATGATTTCGGCGGACTTGACTAAAAATTTGATACTTGTTCTGAATGATTTCAAATGCTGCTTTCTACTGGAGTTTCGTAGACGAAAGACTTTACATGTCCCCACAGAAGAAATCTAGCGGCGGTGATCTAGGAGGCCAAGAAACTTGGCCACTTCTAGCAATCCAACGATGCCCAAACCGCTGAGCCAAATCCTCACGTACTGATACGGCAAAGTGAGCCGGCGCTCCATCGTGCTGGAACCACATTTGCTGTCGAACGTTCATTGGAACATTTTCAAGAAGTTTTGGAAGAACCTTCTCCAAGAAACGGCAGTAAATAGGTCCTGTTAACCGTTCCGGTAGAAGGTATGGCCCAATCAAATAATCATCAACAATGCCTGCCCATACATTGACAGACCAACCAACCTTCTTAGGGCCGTAGTACCGTATGGACACTTTTCCGGACATGGGTCCGTATATTAAAAAATGTTCTACTGTAGCACTGAATAACCCCTAGAAGTTTGATCCTAAAGTTCTGGAACACCCTGTATGTAGGACCAAACAGTTACCTTTTTTGGACGTGTCGATTTTCAAAAACGAAGCAATTAATTTTAAAATTACAGCGATTACAAACATTAACATTAGTTAATGCATATTATTATTACTGATCGATTATAAAACTTCTTACGTATTTTTCTCAGTATAAGCATGCCTAACTTTACAAAGCCCTAAAATTCATACCAGACATTCACCTGTCAATTTCTATATAAACGTTTAAATGCAACATGGCAAGTGAAATAGCAAACAAAGAAAAAACATACGCAGTTAGTTTTTTAGCTGGATTCAAGGTTATTTGTTAAGGTTAACAAAGATAATAAAGGATAACATCAGGAACAAGATGGTTTCAAAAATGGAACAGGTCAGATACCAAGCAAGGATGGGATAGATGAAAATGGATAAAGCCTTCAAATTATGACTTGCTTCTGTGGAATGGCTAAATGGAGGAAAAATACAATAGTTAATCAAAATGCTGTATTAGGTATTATATACAATATTATTGGATTAACGTGACATCTATCGTGATCTATTTGTAAATGGGTGTTAGGTATAGTACATATTAGGATCGAATTGAAATTTAATATTATTGGTTAGTATCATTATTTATTGTTGATATTGATAGGAAAATATATACCAGGTTAGTAAAAACTACCGGAACTTTCAAATATCTCCAAAACTGCCAACGCTGGAATGATAAAATTCAATACCTGGGGGTTTTTGCACATGCACAATTGAAAAAATTTAATAAAAATGTTGCTAGATTCACCATTTTGTCTTATACATCATAATTTTTATTATAAATGGAATAGCCGATTTATGTTTATTGCAGTGAATTTCGCATATCCAATTTAGCAAGGTGTCATAATTTAATTTTGTTATTATGAATGGAATTATTATTTATGAGATGTAAGGTAAAAGTGATAAATCTGACAACACTGCTGAATTCTGCATGTTCAAAAACTTCCAGGTATACGCCACAACACTGAATACGTTGTGACGCTATTTTGTTGTGGTTGGTCAGTTCCTTCCTATTTAAGTAATTTTTACCAACCTGGTACGGTATGGTCTAGGCGATAATGTTACAGATAATTTTTTTCCTAATTTTCCAATTTATACAGCCTAGCGGAGTTGCACACTATTCGTGGCATAATTTTTAGCTTGTTCATTATCTATTAGGTAATGCTTTGATTACACTCTCAATACATGACAAAGTAAGCTTAAGAATTACGCCAGTTTTGATGCTATTCAAAAAATCAAATTGGCGCTCCATTTTGAAAAGTGATAATCAAAATGGCCTGACTGACAGACGCTGTTTGCAGCTCAAAACACATACCAAATTTTATGTTGATCTGAGAAATATTTTTTAGCTCACCTCATCCTTTGGTCTGCTTCTCTACGCATCTTGGTCATTTCTAAATTCTGTTGTGCTATTTCCTGGTTTAACACCTGTACACCACCTTCCAAGGTATCTACATTACTTTGTAGATCGTCAATGACACCCTCTTTGCTCTGTAGCTCATTTTTTAAAGCATCTACGGTCTTTAGTAGTTCAACTTCCCTAGCTTCGTGCGATTTTTGTTGACTATAAAATTGTTCTTCTAAAGTTTTGTACTTGGTAACGTATTCTTCTTCCAGCAAAGCGATGGCTTCACTCTTTTGATGCAGTAGATTATTCCACTGTTCATCTATATGCACACAAGAATTCGTTTAGTGGATTTAGTAATGGATTGTATATTTCATTAAGCAAAAACATACAGTGTGTCCTAGCTAAAATAATAAACAAATAAAAATCACCCCTAGCAGCCTCTAGCAACCTTTGAGAGAATTCATTGAAAAATACAACAGTGTGATCGGATTGAGGAGTGATTAACTATTGTAGAAGTTAATAA
Source organism: Callosobruchus maculatus (assembly GCA_951848785.1). Taxonomy (NCBI): domain Eukaryota; kingdom Metazoa; phylum Arthropoda; class Insecta; order Coleoptera; family Chrysomelidae; genus Callosobruchus; species Callosobruchus maculatus. Next base: position 22,214,305 of record CATOUR010000041.1, on the reverse strand, counting down.
AAAATATGGTGATTATCAAAATTAAAATTAAGTATTATTTTCATTACCTGAAATATTATCGTAAGAAATATCGTAATCGTAACGAAAACGAAAAAAATACGTCATTTTGAGGATCATCATATTTTTTATTAACTTCCATAATAGTGAATCAATCTTCAATCCGATTACACTGTTGTATTTACCAATGAATTCCTTTCAAAGTGATGTATCACAAGCATGGTCTCATTTAAGATTTTGAACTAGGGGTTGCTGGAGGTTAGGGGGTTGATGGCACAATGATGACGTATTAGGTGGAAGAGTTCCCACTCGAAATACAAATCGACATGTCACGGTGATTTTTATGCGGGTGGCACTGTATACTGACTGACATAGAAATGTATGTTTACCCAGTATTAAAAAGATTTGTTTTTCAATTTTATAATGTCTTCATTGCCTATGATAAAAATGTTAGCATCATATAACTGAATAATAGATTGTCTACTAGGTATCATTCCGTAAAATATTTGTAGCGTCATGTAAACTTTGAGTACCCAATCTTATTTGAACATTGTCAAAACAACTTTTCTTAAGGTCCTAATGACCTCACTTTTGTTTTGTTCGTTTGTGTTTACTTGAATGCCAAATCAAGAAAAATCCGAAGCCCAATCGTATTTTAATGTCTTTAGTATCGTATACACTTCTTCTATAACGAAGTACCCACCAGCACGAAGCCTAAATACTAAGGTACCCAGGCTGTATTACTAGGTCAGGTTAGGATATGCCTTTGAAATATCGAGAGTAACAAGAAGAGCATCTCCAGATACTAGAAGTCATAGTTTTGTCAGGCTCAGTAGAGTCACATCTAGTTCTAGTGACAGGTAAAGTTGTCAAAACAAATTCCGTACCCATGATGCTTAGAATTATAAAACCTCGAATACTGTATATCACCCAAAAAATATATTGCTTGTCATTTAAACTGAAATTTTATGTAATTATAGTATACAGGGTTGGAATGAACTATGAAGTATGGAACCAAGCAAATAACTTTCGAACGGAAAGAATGATATTGCTGAAAATTTGCACGTAAGTGTAGTGACATATAGTGCATCCGAAGACATTATGTTAGCTATTAGCGTACTTCCGGTTTAACCGGAAGTACCGTCAACTCTTTTAATTTAAATGGGACACCCTGAATATTTTTGCAGATTTTAATACATCTTTTTTTTCCGAATACGTCCATAGTGGGATGGGTATTAGTTTCTGTAAAAACGGGAAAGGTAAAGCTTCTTCATTTGTTTAAAATGCCGGCCATTTACCTCCTGACGTCCTGATCCTGACGTGAATTGATTCGACAAGGTAACTCAGCAATTTGTCAACAGACTTGCATATTGTCAGGAAGTAAACGGCGGGCATTTTGGACGTCAGAGATAATTCCTTGATAATTCATTTTAAATTTTCTTATTGTAACACATCAAATAAAATGAACGTTTCAGTAAGTAAAAAAGCTTTACCTTTCCCATTTTTACAGAAACAAATACTAAACCTACTATGGACGTATTCGGAAAAAAAAAGATGTATTAAAATCTGCAAAAATGTACATGTACATTTAAATTAAAAAAGTGGACGGTACTTCCGGTTAGACCGAAAGTACATTAATAGCTAACATAAAGTCTTCAGATGCATTATGCGTCACTACATTTACCTGCAAATTTTCAGCAATATCACCCTTTCCGTTTCAAAGATATTTGCTTGGTTCCATACTTTATCCCAACCCTGTATAAGATAAATGTAATTCAATACGCAAGACAATTAAATAGAAACTGGGTGAATTTAAATTTTCGTGATACATACACCAACATTATCGTTTCTAAAGCTTCTAATCTTCAAACTTAAATAATAAAACCAGTTAAACCCATTCAGTTCTGAAATAAACGAAATCGATAAAATATCTTACCTAATTCATTTCTATGCTGTTGTATTAAGGTTTCCACCCTTTGCTGCGCCTCTTTTTCCATTTGCTCCTTAACTAATACTAGATTTCCTCTAAGCGAACTTACTTGATTTTGCCAATATTCTTCTAGTTCCTTCAGCTGACTTTCGTGTTCCTCGTTTATCCGTTCTGCAATAAAAATTGATTATTATTCAGACTAACAAAAATAGTAATGTTCTCCAAGAACAAGAATTTAAAAAAATTATACCCCATCAGAAACCACAAATTCCAAGACTATAGTTACCTATTTCTCTGTCATGTTCTAAAACAAGCTTTTCATACTTGTCATGATGTGACATATCAATCTTATCCATTAATCTCCTAAGTTCTATAATATCTCTATCTGTATCAGTCTGTTGTTTAATAAGCTGTTCCCTGTAATGCTCATCTTTCTCTTCTAAGGATTTTTTAAGCGCCTCTACCTGAAAATAATATTTATATATGTATAACAGCAGTTTTTAGAAAAACCTTTCTTAAGACATAACTTTCTGGACTATCAATTAAAGTGTCTTAGGTCAAATATTCCCAAGACGCAGATGATATAGATAAAACTATAGAAACCATTTGTATATTGATTCAAGAGGACATCGAAACCCTACCTCCTTAAGGCAGTTTCTTAGTTTTTCTTCCCATTCATTCTGAGCCTTTTGGAAAGCTTCATCCTTCACCTTTCTCACACTTTCCATTGCCATCCACTTCTCTTCGTTATGAATTTGCTCCAGTTCGTTTTTTAACCTGAAATGTTGAAAACAGGTATTTACAATACATCCACCAAATAAATAAAAAAAGGAGTTGATTTGTGTAACCAACAACTTGAACATGTGAAAAGCAGATCCCATCAGTGAAAGAAGTGTCAAACATCGCCGAGAGGTACAGAACACAGAACTCGTCTGTAGGAGCATCCCACACCATTAGCCAGACACCTTATGCAGCATCAGGGCAGCCGCAGGTTGAAGGGACACATCCCAAGTAATCTTCCAGAGAGATTTGAGTAAATGTGTAGTGTGTAGTTCCCAGTGCTAAACTTTGTGTATGTGTAAAGATGTAAGAGGAAATAGTTACTGAACTTTTCCCTACATGTTACTAAACTATTTGCTCATTGTGACTAGTTTTACAGATACACAGAAAAAAATACTGTTACGTTTCCAATTAATTGTCGTTATTATTTGGATGTTTTTCCATCGCTTTTAATATATTTATAGTTGTTTCAAATCCATGTCATTCAAAGAATTCAATCCTTATATTCGAAGTAATCACAGGTACCCCAATAAATTCAAAATAATTTTATATTCGTTCTAACGATATGTATAATCCTTCTAATACCAGTATTGGCATATAATGCAATCAAAACACCCTTTTGTTTTCGAAATTTACCCTATGCTTCATTTAAGCAATGCATACAATCTATTCAATGTACAAAAATTATTACTGCAACAGCAGTTCGTGATAATTCATGTGATAAAAATTAATTTCGTTTCAATGGCCCTTGTCGTTCGCTGAACTATAATCAGTATTTGGCGGGACTGATGTCTCGATTCAATGAAGGTAAGAATAAAGAACAGGGGGATTATCTTAGTGTTACTAACGCCGCGAACCTGCCAACATGGACGGTTGTTCCGTTGTGTTGTTTCGGTGTTAGCCGTGTTGTGTCATCTCGTGGTTTTGCGTATTGCATCAGCAATTGTGTGATTTAAATGTGTCCAGTTATATATTAAATGGAAGCCTACTGAGAAATTGGGACTTAGAAAAGCTAATACCCTAATGTAGGTATTTAGCTTAGTCAGACAGTTATATTTCAGGTAATAGTGCAACAACTGGTGCAGGCTTATGTCTAATTCTTATATCATGCTCCTTATAGCTTCATACAAAATCACACAATTAAACATCCAAACTAATCAATCAGCTGTCCTCGCAATAAAATCTGTTGGTCCAAGGAAAAGGAAGTAGTTTAGAATCAATTACCAAACACAGATTCGATTCAACGACAGGCTGCGATTGAATTATCCATTGGAATCCAATGACATCTTGTAGTTGAATCGACAATACGATATAATTCGTTACCCAAGAATATATACACTTCCCATTGGATGAAACATCGCTGTATTTGAGGAATGCTCCCATTGAATCTAAGCGTAAGTCTTTGACAGAACGACAGATTTTTCTGTGTGTAGTAAATCAATTGGGAGTTAAATTTAAAAAAAAAACATGTGAAAAGCAATATATAAATAAAAGCATAAGTGTAACAGGTGGAATTGATATCTGGATTTGGTGTACAATAAATTTCTGAAACTGGGACAGTCAAGGGTCATTAAAGGGAAACACTGGAAGCGATACAGATATAGTTAAAGAAAAATATGATTTGGATAATCCAGATAGAGAGATAACGCAGATGGGCAATTGCTGACAGATAACTGTTACATAATCAATACCTGGGAAGGAAAACTTGACGTGAAAATGTAAGGACCATATTTGTCATCTTTTGGCATAATTCAAAGAATGGTATAGCAGGTATAGCCTTTAGACTATAACCATGTTTCCTTCAAGTATTCTGATTGGCAAACTTAATGTCTTGAGCAATATATATGGGACCATCTTATTGTTTCTATCCAACTCACCTAGCACATTCATGAAGTAACCTTTCTTCCCAGTACATAGCTATTTCTGTCCTTTTCTCGTCCAGTCTTTGTTGCAATTTTCTCTCTTTGTCTAAAATCTCTTGGTGGTGTAACCTTTGCATGTGTTGCAAGTTCTCCTTTTCTAATTCTATCATCCTCTTCAATTTCTTTGTTTCATTCACTAAACTTTCCTCGGCTTGCTTCATTTGATTGTGTTGATCCACTAATTTTTGCATAGCACGTTCCTGGTCTTCTGTTTTACCTCGTAGTTGTTGGACTTCCGATTCGTACGTTTGCAGATTTTCCAACTAACCAAAATTATAAAACAAAACTATTACTATAGCTGTTGGGATAATATATCCATGAATATTATATTTTGCATAGAAACATTGTCTTATTCGGTAGAACCCTTCTACTAAACGATTGAACTGAGTCAGTGATTAAAAAACTAACTAGACATGCATGCATAGCATAGAAAATCATGGCGAATTTCGTGTTGGTGCACTTGACATATCGGAAGCCTTCGACAGAGTGTGGTATGAGGGACTTCTGGTCAAGCTTGCTGCTTATGGACTATGACACGACCTGCGCCAGTGGCTGAATAGCTCTTTGAACAACCGATCTTTGTTTGTTGTGGTAGAAGGCTGTTCGTCAGACGTATTTTTAATAAACGCCTGTGTTCATCAGGCATCTGTCTTATCCCCTACATCAGGGGTTCCCAACCTGTGCGCCGTAGAAAGTAAAGAGGGGCGCCGTGAGTCGATCCTTTAAGTCTAAAGCACAAATATTTGTGAGCGCCTAAAAAGCAACAGTACCTATTCTGACGCTCGCCACATTTTGAAACTACTGGAGAAGATTACAACGTTCAGAAAGAAACTACAAGTTTGGATAAAATAGACGAATGAAGGCGGCGGTCAAGATTGCTTTCCACAATTGTATAAATGTGCGGGATCCAATGAACTGGTTGTCTCACAAGACCTGATGGCCCTTTTCACGGAACACTTATGGAAGCTCACTGAATGGTTTTCGAAATACTTTGCAGATGATGATGTCGAAAAATTTGCGTGGATCCAAGGTCCCTTTCATACGCAAGCTCCGCCAGAATTCTACAAATCCGATTTGGTGGAGTTTTGGTTATCGATTCAAAATGAATATCCAAACCTAACTTCAAAAGCTTTAAGAATTTTTATTCCGTTCGCAATGTCATATTTATATGAAGCTGGATTTTCAGCCGTAGCTGTAATCAAGAACAAATATCGCTCAAGGATCAATGAGGAGCAAGAAATGAGAGTCGCAGTGTCGAATTTTATTCCCCGTTTTGAAAAACTATGCGGAGATCACCAAGGTCAATCGTCACATTCATTTGACTGTCGTATTTTATTTTTGTTTTTCTTGAGTCTTTTTTCTTGTTTTCTGTTTCGATTCTGAAATTTTATAAGTATAATAAAATAATCTTCATTTCCTATTGAGGAAGTCTTTATTTTTGTGTCTACTATTATTGTAGATACCTATTTGTTTCGACAGTATCTATTTAAAATAGCTGTCTAAGGTAGGGCGCCGTGACAAAATGCCAAACTTGAAAGTGCGCCGCGGGTTGAGAAAGATTGGGAACCCCTGCCCTACACTGTTTCTGCTATACATCAACCAGATACTGGAAATAACATCAAATCCACCAATTTACAGCTTCGCAGACGACAGTACATTAATACCGTGCATAGAACCAGGCAAGCCACTATCATCCCAGGAGACGGTACGTCGGCGACAGCAACATGTGAATAAAGTACAGTTTAACGTACAGAAAACTCAGGCAACAACAGTGACAAAAAAGTCTCACGTAGGCTTACCAACTGTAGAAATGGAGAACACCCAAGTGTCGAGTTACCTTCCCTCAAGCTTTTGGGGATGAACATCAACAATAACTTATCCTGGCCACCACGTCGTCAATATTGCTAAAACGGCATCCCAGAAGCTTGGAGTTTTGTTCCGCTGTAGGAAGCTGTATACACCAGAGCAACTACTGCTGCTCAGGCACAGATCCGACCATCGGAGTATTGTTCCCATATTTGGACATGCGCTCCGAAGCATTCTCTAAAGCTTCTGGACACTACCAAGAAGAAAGCAATTAGACTAATCGATACGCCTAACCTCACAAAGGACCTCCACAGCCTAGAACATCGAAGAAGGGTAGCTGACCTGTCCCTGAGTCTATCACGGAATATGTTTGAGTGAGCTCGCTCAGATAATAACACCAAAGATCGTCCGAACGAGGAACACTAGAGAAGCTCATCCTTACCAAATCAAGGTCCCTACTCGCCGAAGCAGTAATCCGTCTTTTGGAGAACTTCGACGCTGAGGAATGAGCTGCCTGGGAATTTGTTTCCCGACGGCTACAACCTGCAGCGTTTCAAATCTAACGTGCACCGACACTAATCATCCTTTCGCAGCGCTTCTACAGCGCCATAGGCTTTCAGCCTTTGGGTGAGGCTGACCATAAAAAAATCCTACCTTCTTTCTAATATCTTCAGCTTCTTTCATTTTCTTCTCTGCTTCCCTATATGCACCTTGAAGCATCTCCTGAACATCTTTGTCTTTATCATCTAACTTCTTTCTGCAAGTTTGTTGAACCTCACGTAATTTCCACTCAAAATCATCTAACAACTGTTGCTCTTTCACTATGTTTATCGTCCTCATTTTTTCGAAGTCCACTTTCCACTTCTGTTCTATTTCCTGTGTAAAAACAAAACTCTAAAATAAAAATTCAATGAACACACTTGCTCAAGCGATGATAGTGATAGAACCATCTAAGAAAACCATCGTTTCTTAGCGAGGCTCATGACTACTGATGAGGGATGATTATGGTACGCATTCTGGATAAACATTATAAATGTGATACCTGTTTTTGCTTAATTGCTTGTTCTAATGTTTCAGCAACTCGCTTTTTTTCTTCGTCTCGTTCTGCTATCAGCTCTTTATGTCTATCTTCCAGTCTGGATTTTTCATCCCTAAGTTCATTCAGTTGGCTTTCTAACGTTTCTATTTTTTCTCTAAGGTTCGTTATCACTCCTTCTAGTTCTTGTATTTTGTTTTTGGTTTCGTTCTCGTAATTATTCAGTAGTTCTAAAAGAAAATAACCATTCCGTTTACAAAACGATTAGTTGCAAAATTTCCAATAAATCAAATTATTTTAATTTTCCTTTTTTGATTGTTTTGCACTTGAACTCAAAGGTACACAGGGTGTTCTATGGAATGGGAAAATACTTTAGTAGAACACTGTGTAACTTATTTTCAACAAAAAAGTCATATAAGGTAGTGTCCGATTTTCAACTGTTTCAGAGATAAATTGAATTTTAGAGATTTACAAAACATTTCGCGAGGTGCCTAGTGTCAAAATCTTTCTAGTTATCCATTGGTACCACAAACTTGTTGTAAATGTGGTAAAAATAGGAAATAGGATTATATTTAAGCTCTAAAAACATATGAATATCCGAAAGCACAACATTTCAACAGGCCGTTTGACAAAAACTTGTTAATTTTTATTATGGGTTTTTTGACAAATGTGCTATTACATCATGATTAGTGAAAAGTGATCGTTTAATTGAAACTTTGGTATAGGGTCTCAAAATTGTATAATTTAAGAAGAAAACTTCAAGTCGTAATTTAAAATGGATTCGTCTTATAGAGTCGCTAGTCGAGCATGCAGAATATGCAGGCCACATAGTAAAGTCTCTTGTATCCGTAGATTTTCAGTTATGAAAGAATCCTACTCAAAAAAGTTGCATCCACGGCATCCACATGAAGCATAAATCGACAAAAATCCATTCTTCTGACAGGATCGCCTTTGCTCATAGTATTTTATTACTGGCATGTAATGGTATGGTTACAGACCAGTTGTTTGCCCAGTGAACCACACCTTCCACTGCGAAATATCATATTGAGGCGATTTGCAACAGCGTAGGTGGTTGCTGTAGAATTTTATTCATAATTTCGAAAAATTTGGTCCTCATCTTCGGGAACATATTGACGAGGCCTACAGGTATCACAGGGATGTCGACAAAAGGTTCCTGTCTCGCGTAGATGTCGAAAAGACCCAGAAAAAACTCTTTCGTTGGGTAGACTGTGATGAGTGTCTCGCGCCGTCTGTATTCTACAGTACAAAATCTACAGTTTCAGCTTTAGTGTACTACGTTCATAACACAGGCCTGCGAAAAATTTGTGAATAGGTCATTTTCATTTTTTTCGCCTAATTGGGGCTTACATTTAGCTTACTCTATCACCTATATTTTTTTTGTAAACCAATATCAGGTTATTATTTCTGAAGACTGTAGAAAAATTTAAATAAAATTGCTTTTTATTGTTCGAAACGTTGAGACGCGTTAAATCCCCAGGTTTACTAAACGATTGGTTGCGGGATTTACCAGTCCTTACTAAAATATTGGTGGGGATTCCCCGAGACTCATTTTATTAGGTTAAGACATGCAATATTATTTAGTATTGATGCGGCATTGATACAGGCGTTTCCTCGGGCGTTGTCCATCGTAATCTATCGGCGTTTTGTTGTATACTTTTCCTTTTCATTGTGCAAAATGTCTACTAGGTGTTGTAAAAATAGACCTCATGACTTTTGTTATATTTGTAGACAGTTCATAGTGAAAAAGTTTAAGAGAAACATTACTGATTTCGTAAAAAATGCATATTTTGCTTATTTTTTTTATCCGTCGGCAATAAGACCAGTTCCACCTCCCAAAAAAATGTTACTGCCCCCCCCCTACAAATAAAATTGGGACTGTCGAAACAATATGTCAAAGCTCTTGTTATGAGTATTTGTGTGGAACATTTCCGGGTCTTTCTGATGCTAAACTAAAAGAAGGCATCTTTGTTGGCCCACAAGTAATGAATTCGAGATAGTTATGAAGAAAAACGAAAAAGAAGCATGGACGGCTTTTAAAGAAGTTGTAAATAAGTTTCTAGGAAACTACAAAGACCCGGAATTTAAAAGTATTGTTGAAAATATGTTGGACAAATTCAAAAAGTTAGGCTGTAGCATGAGCATTAAACTTCATTTTCTACATGCTCATTTGGACCATTTTCCGGATAACCTTGGTGATGTTAGTGAAGAGCAAGGGCTTCCACCAAGACATAAAAGAGCGGTATCAGGGGCGTTGGGATGTTAAAGTGATGGCTGACTATTCCTGGATGCTTAAAAGGGACCATCCTGTCGCAGAACATGCAAGAAAAATAAGCAAACGAAGCTTTTCTAGAAAAAGAAAAAGATTTTCCAAGATAATGAAGGATTAATGTATATTATTTTTAACTACTTCCGCGGTTTCGTTATATCTTTTGTTGGTTTATTATTTTTCTCATTTTTCTAAATATATATAAATATTTTTACTATTTGTAGGTACTGTTTTATCCTGTTGTTTAAAAACCCTACGTGATAGAAAAAAACCAAAAACAGATTTGAAATCAGCACCACTGAAATACTCAATTTCAGTTGAAAAATCCAATTCACATTTTACAAAGTACCTATTTATACGCAGGCCTGTGAATCGATCCATAGTGTATTCACTAAAGATATCATGCTTAATTTTAGACCTATTCCGTTCTGGATGATTTACCTCCTTTCATTTGTATAAGAGTGAAAAATCTACGAATACACGATATTTTATAACGTGGCTTGCATGCTTTGCTTGATTACCTAGCAACTTTTAAGAGATTACCTAGTGCCTTTTCAAGACGAATCCATCCTAAATTACGTCATGAATATTTCTTTTAAAATTATAGAGCTTTAAGATTTAATAGTAGATTATTCAACTATCCATAACAAGAATTAGAAATCCGATGACTAGTTTTTACAAAACGTTCTATTGAAATTGTGTACTCTCAGAGATCCATTACGTTTTTAGAGCTTAAATGGAATCTTTTTGTGTTTACGTGTAACAAAGTTGTAGTACCAATGGATAGCTAGAAAGATAAGCATGTTTTTATTGTAAAGTGTAATTATTTGGTGATTTTTTAAGATAAATTAATTTTTTTGTAACGTTCCTTGAAGTCACTTTTTAACACATGCTGATTTTTCCAATATCTCGTGAAGTGTTTGATACATGATCACTTTGTTTTAGCCGATAATGACGTGATAGCATATTTTCTAACGACTAATACCAAAAATTGGTGTTTTCATTTGAAGGTCTGCATGAAAATCTCTACAATTCAATTTACCTCTGAAACAGATGAAAATCGGACACTACTTTATATGAGTATTTTTGTTAGAAATGAGCTGTACAGTCTTCTTTTAAAGTATTTTCCACTCGTCATAGAACACTCTGTATAATTGGATGACAAAGTCTATTACCGTATTGCGAGGATGAGTGAAATATCGAGCTTCAAGCAGTTTAATTGTTTTATTTAGCGATATCCTTACCTGTCTTATCAGCTAACTCTTCTGTTAATTGGTTATTTCTACTTTTGTAATTAGCTAATTCTTCTTCTAAATGCCGTATTCTTTGTCTAATGTTATCACATTCTTTGTGGGCAGCGTTTAGTTCAGACTCAAGTCCTGTGTTAAAAAATATACATTACAATTTAAAATTGCTGCTAAACAATTAAGATGTATATTCCACTACATTAATTATTATCAGCTTTAAAATTGGTTCGAGCAACGAGTTCGAGATACTTAGCAAAAATATTCTTTTTGGCGTGGGGCGATACTTCTGACTGCTCAACTGCTAAAGAACTTCTTAGCTACCTTAGTGAGGAGGTAGCCAAATACTACCTGTCCATCAAGGCATGGTTGAGTGATATATCTTTGTGTGAACAGGAAGATGAGGCTATTTAACACCTGTTGTCCGATTGCCCAGCTGTCCTATCAATGCGATGATCCAAAGGGAAACGCTGGTCTTTCATGGCAAGGTCAAAGGAAATTCCGCTGAATTGCATCACCGCCTTTCTAATTAGGTCATTTTCAGCTCAAAGGGATATTTGGGAGGATATATAAGAAACCAATGGATCAAGGTTGGATAAATCGTACACTCTGACCATTTCCAGTATCGAGGAGTGGAAAAGCTTGGTAAGCCGATAAGCTGGCCAGACTCGGCACTGGAGGAGAGTTTGTTGACCACCAGGAGCCCGTTATAGGATTAAGTAAGCAGCAGGTAACGTCAGCCCTCAAAAAGTGGGTAAACGATGCCATAGCTGAACAGTGGAGGCAAAATGAGGGATGCAAACAAGCCAAGAATTTTATAGCCGGGCTGAACAAAACTAGATCAGCATGGCTACGTAACCAAGGCCGATGGGCAATCAGAAACCTCGTGGGTGTACTCACGGGGCACTGCAGGCTCAGGTGGCATCTGTCACTATTAGGTATTAAAAAAGACTGAAAGATGTATTGCGGAATGTCAGTTGCTAAACGGGCTGAGAGATATTTGGATCCCATAGACTCCAGCCTGATGAATTATCTTCTCTAAGCTGGGCCGACATACTGACCTTTGTTAGGTCGGGAAGGTTTGGCATGGAGGGGGAAGAGGCAGTGGCGGCTGAGAGGTGATATTCGAGGATGCAAAGAGGACCTACTGGGGTCTACTTCTCAGGCGCGGCCGCTTTACAGCTACCACTACAACTAAAAAGGGCCCAATGGGGTCTAAGTGATGTAATCTTGGCAACTCTTCCGATAGCGAGTACAAAAATATTATGATTGGTCTTACTGTCCATTCCCGCAGACTTGGCGAACACGTCCCTTTGCAGTTCCTCCATTTGGAACTTGAGTTTATTGGCTTCTGCATCGCGTATAGACAACTGTTTGGTGAGATCGTTCAACTGGCTTTGGAACTTTGCCTCTTGGTTTATCAGGTTCTTCCTGCAACAAATAGAATCTACATTAATACCTCCATATCGAATAAGAATACGTTGGAGAGATAACATCATATTTGTGTGTGTATATGCTAATAAACTTCAGTTTTTATTGGGATAAGTAAGTATCAGAGAAGTTATATTTTAGAATGGATCATCATCATAGTCACAATGTCTTAACAGACATGTTGTGAACTCGTAAAAAGCATTAAGTTGGAGCTAGGGTATTGTCGACACGAATATTATCAATAGTTTTGAGAACTGTAGCTCGCTATCGCGATTTACTGTCAGTTCAGTGGCGCTCTTAGTACTCATATCCTGCAACTGTTTCGTCATATCCACCCAGCGTGTAGGGGAACGACCACGGCGCCGCCCACTCGGAGCATGACCCTGAACTACAAGTTTCTCTATACTATCGCTTCTGTGTATATGTCCGAAGAATGTAAACATTCTCGTCGACACAATGGAGGATAGTCTCTTTGGATTACCGATCTCATTCAGTATGGAAACGTTAGTCCGATGGGCGGTAGAAGGAACTCTCAGCATTCTCCTCCACGTCCACATTTCAAAAGCATCTATTCAAGCTCGATCTGCCTTTTTAACAGTCCAAGTTTCCGAGGCATACAAAAATATGAAAAACACAAGAGACTGAACCAGCGACATTTTGGCAGCTTTACTAATGTTATGGTCACGCCATATTTTAGTAAGCTTTGTTATGGCCACACGTGCCTGTTGAATGTGCCGTCGAATCTCATTTTCACAGCTAGAGAAGAGAATAGGCAGAGAATATGCATTTGTAAATTTTTTTGAATTTTGTTTTTAAATAATTAATAATATAAATATTTTCATTTCTGTTATTGAAAATTTGAGCCAAATCTTACTTTGCAGTTATAGATATATGTATCTTTGTCACTTCTACTGCAGTAAGCTACCGTTTTCATTAAAATCACAGCCGTACTTCCCAAATTATAGAGAGACTACGGAGTATTGGACAGATAGATCCCAGAAAGACAACAGATAGCTCTACGGAAAAGAGTATTGAGGTTTTTTTATCTTACAGATGGCCTAAAACTTCCAAAAAACTTTGTTGTCTCGATATCCAAATTGCAAAGCTAGAAACAAGTAAAAATTAACAATTTTATCAACATGCCAAAACTGAGCCCTGTGTGACACCTTTAGCAACTTTCATTTCATTCTAACTACCTGCATTTAATACTGAAAGAAATTCTTTGTCAAGTTTACCAAATATGTCTGACCATCAATACTTTCGGGCGGTTTATTGAAAGCATTTTTGGCATCAAACCCATAACACATAGCTATTTACTACCAAAGCATGACTACAGAAGTTCATTTATAGTGGATTTGCCATCAATATAACATAGCTTGAGAAAAAACGTTTGACCTTATTAATCTTAATTAAACTCTCAAGGTACCATAGTCATCATCATCGAATATATATTACGGAAGAATCAAATAAATCTTGTATCCCTGCTGGTTCGAGTTATTCTAAATAAAACATTAAGCGAGAACATATGAATCGTCCATCAAGTGTGGGGTAAAAATAGTCGGTTCTCAAAAGTGTTTTAGATATCAATTACCGAATTATGTAAATAGAATGGAAACTGTTCGACTTGTGTCAAGATGTTCCAAATTCCTGGCGATTTTGCACTTGTGTATTGTATACATGTATCTGTAATGATAAGTGCTAATGATGTTGATACTCTTTTTAATGGCGTTATGAGCAGCAGAAGAGAGCTTTCTTCTCCTTACACTAGCTTGCTGAAAAAATAATATCTGTGGACTAGACTTACTAGACAACTTTTTTTGCGTGTTTAGAAGCATCGACATCGACTACTGTGGTCATTAGCTGTGTGGAATTTTTGATTATAAATAACTCCGGCATATGTGTCAGACTTAATTTAATGGTTACTAGATTGGTGTTGAGGTAAGTAGTGTCACACCTCAAAGTTTAAGCTTTCCAATATAATCCTACGACTTTCAGGTACATAAAGACGGTTCTGTAATTGTGCGATAGAGTAAGACATTGTTACAAGTCGTTGGGGATGCCCAGCTGTCTACGCGGTCTACTATATTGTTGGCATTCAAGAAGAATATGGTAGACTGTAATAGCAGATAACTTGTTATTAAATATTATATTCATTAAAGTAGTTATATATAGTCCGTGAATGTAAAAAAGCATTAAGCACTTGAATCCATGCAATGTTCATTCAGAACAGAATTGAGTTGCAAGAAGGCTCTTGCTAGCAAAGGGAACGAAAAGAAAATATACCTAGTTACCTAGTATGGATGTAGGCATGCTGAAGATAGAGGAAATGAATCATCCGATATTTTAGTCAAAATGGAAGCGAGCTCTTCCTTCTTGAAAACAGAGTCGGCTATTAGTTGCGCTTCTTTGTTCTATATGGTAGCACTAACCGCTAAACCAATACATGATTTTTTCAATGACTCAAATTTTAGTCCTAAATAGTTCTGGTTCTCAGGTTTTGATTGGTAATTTTTAACATAGTTTGCATATCTCTTTTGTACATGACTGAAAATCTACGAATACAGAATACTATATATACTGTGGCATGCATGTTCAGCTTGGTTACCTATAGCGACTTTTAAGACGAATTCATTTTGAGCTACAACTTTTTTTTTATAACTGAGCAGACCGCGCAGGCAGAGCCTAAATACCAGAGTACCGCGGCTGCTGTGAAAGGGTTATGTTAGGGGAAGTTTGTTAATGCGAGATTTGAATGGGCCAATACCCGCAGGCCCAATAAATACATCTTCTGGCAGTCCATTCCAAGCCTTGGACACCCTGGGAATAAATGTGCGGTTGTACCGCTCAGTTCTTGATGTATGAAGAACGAACTTGAATTTTTCTTTTAAGATACTAAAATTTTGAGACACTTTCCCGAGGTTTTGGTTAACTGATCACTATTTATGACTAATCATGATATAATAGCACATTATCCAAGTACAGATAACAAGAATTAGAAATCCAGTGCCAAGTTATCGCCAAACGCTCTGTTGATGCTTTATACTCTCGAAAATATATTATGATTTGCAGTTTAAATCTTACTGCCTGCCTTTAACACATTTCCAACAAGTTTATGGTGCCTGGATAACAAGACAAATAGGCAAATAAAATAATAAAATAATAACAATAAAAAAGATAAATTCATTTTTTCGCATATACTGATTTTGAGACTATCTCGGGAAGATGTTGATACATGATCAGTTTCTTTTGGTCTATAATGACGTAATAGCGTATTTTCTGAGGACTAAGAGATTCCAAAATCTGACAATAAGGGTTTTCGTGTGAAGTTCTACATTTTAATGAAAATTACTGACTTTAATCTCGGAAACTATTAGTAATTGGACACTGGATTATATGGTCAATTTATTAGTTTAACACCTCTACTATCAGCACCTCAAAAGCATGTATCGAATTAGCAATCACCCTGTATACGACGTCAAACATACGGGATAATATTATCTTCATTCCTTGGTGGTTTCTCAAGGTTTTTCAGATATTTTTCGTCCTTAGCTGAATGCCAAGTGATTCTCAATACCATGAAAGTGATGTCCACAAAGCAAACAAAAAAATTGCGCAATGTTATTTTGATTAAGCCTGAAAATATTTTTTTAAGCGGAAAATAGATATAAGATCTCATACGTTTCGGGATTTTACGCAAATACGTCTATTAATAATTGTTAGGGTTATTTTAGAAACGTTCTAAAATAAGAGTATAGTATAGGATTTAATAAGGATCAGTGAAATATAGGTGAACCTGTGACTGACGTCTAAACTGATGACACGATGTGACGTATGACCGCATGTAGGTGCTGGCTCATGTATAGTCGTCCAAATATTTTTGTAGGTAAAGTAGATCTTTACAACAAAAATTAGTACGACAAAAACTAGTAGTTCAGAAGATTAGTTGGAATGTAGTGGATATTATAATTAATCATCAATTGCCTGCTTATTATTAGGTACATCATACACAATCTGATGTAATGTTCCCAAACATGCTTAAATCAATGGAAATTAGATTTCTAAAATATTGACTTATAAACTAATAATTCTCGTACTACCAATATTAGAGTAGTGGTAAATATTGAGAATGTCCGTACTAATAAATAAGTATAGTTTAAAAAGACTGAAAAACGCACTTTTAAAGAACATCGGACTAGAAAGTTAAAAATAATTTTTACAAGCTTAACACAATAATGGACGAAACCTACTAGAATGTTTGTGAAAAAGCATGGGTGCTTTGTGCCATATTACTCGTGAATGGAGCGCCCGACTCTTTTTCACAATCATACTAGTGTATTTCGTTCGTTGTTGTTTTCAACTTATTTTAAAAATTATTTTTAATTTTTTAGTCCAGTATTATTTAAAAAAATGGAGTCAAGTTGATTGACTCAGTACTTCCCACACATAATAATGATTTCGTTTTATTGCTTTCCCATTGCATTAAAATCCATTCCTATTACGTTACTCAATACAGAACGATCTGAAGCAATATTCCTATGTATTTATCAGAAGATTCGCTTGGTTTCTGGAGTAGGCAAGGCAATGTTCGGATGGGCCTAAAATAGGGTATTATGCCGCTAGGTCTTTCTTTTGCAGGTCAATGGATAGCCTATTATGAGTACAACAAATTTTTGAGATTTACAACCCCCCACCCCCCAACCACCTCAATTTCGCCCCCACACGGGATATTCACTAGGTTAGGATAGCAGAATGCTCAGTTTTAAGCGATTCTTGGGATGATGTACAAGGGATCCAATGACCTAAGCGTAGATCACCCTTCTTCTAATACATAATATTCGCTTTAATAGGGAACGCACTTGATCTCGATCTAAATAACCAATAAATTGGATAGTCTATTATTTTATTCATTGTAAATTTATGAACGATCCCAGGCACTGTACGTCCGGGATTTGAAAAATATGGTGGATGCGGCCTATACTATAAATATGTAGGAGTTTAGTTAGTTTCCAGTTAGCGACTACGGATGCAATTGAATATATGCAAAATTTAGACGTTTGTGAAACAATTGTCCTGCGTTTAATTTCTGGTTTTCTCTTTTATGGATTTTTCATTATTCTTTCCTTTTACTTCCCACACCGGTAGGTGAGGGGAGTATTGTGATCGCGAAAATTTTCGATTTTGAGATAATACGTTTTTTGGACGTTTTATGATGTCTACATAACGAAAATCCACGTCACTCATTTCCGTCGGTCTGTCTGTCGGTCTGTCGGTCTGTCTGTGGGTCTGTCTGTCTGTACGCGTTTTTCTAGCCATGTAATCTCAGTAACGGCTGAATGGATTGTTATGAAATTTGGGCAGCGATATGCCGTGGTGTCGTAGTAGGTAATGCTCCTATAATTTTGAAAATCGGTGCATGGGCGGCGGAGTAATTAGCAAAAAACGAAAAATTTTAAATATGCCCCAAACTTCGTTTTTAGGCGTTTTAGGGGTTCCTGATCATTTTCTACTTTTTTTTGGTAGGGGTGAAATTTAGGTAAAAAAATTGTTGCTTTCATAATAGACTGTCCACTGACCTGTGAAGGAAGACCTAGCGACATAAATAACTTTTTTAGGTCCATCCGAACATTGCCTTGCCTATTACAGAAACCAAAGGACTTAGAATTTTTCTGGTGTAAACATACGAGAATTGCTTTAGATCGTTCTATATTATGTAACGAGGAAACTGTTGAATTGATTTTAATGAAATTTTGACACAATATTGCTACCGTGGCGAGGATGGAAAATGCGTATGGTTTTTATAAATCGTGCCAGTGGCGGCGCAGAAATAATAAAAAAACTAAAAATATAAAAGCAGCTCAAACTTCGTTTTTAAGTGTTTTAGAGGTTCCTGATCATTTTTGGGTGGGGGTCAAATTGGGGTGGTTGGGGGGTGGGGGGTTGAAAAACTGAAAAATTTGCTGTATTAACAATAGGCTGTCCACTGACCTGTGAAGGAAGACCTAGCGACATAGATCAGCTTTTTAGGTCCATTTGAACATTACCTTACCTATTACCGAAACTAAGGGACTTAGAATTTTCTATATATACATACGAGTATTTATTGCTTAAGATCGTTTTGTATTTTGTAACGTGGAAACTATTAAATTGATTCTAATGAAATTTCGACACACAGTAATAACTGTGGTGAGGATGGACAACGCGTATGCTTGTTAGAAATCGTGTCAGTGGCAGCGTAGCAATAATCAAAAAACTAAAAATATGAAAACAGCTCAAACTTCGTTTTTAGATGTTTAAGGGGTTCCTGACCGTTTTCTACCTTTTTTGGGTTGGGGTGAAATTGGGGCGATATTTAGGTTGCAAGGGGATCTCAGACTAAAGCTTCATGCTATGGGACAATAATAAACTAGTATCACCGTAATGTGTGGGAAGTACTGAGTCAATCAACTTGAGTTCATTGTTTTTATCATCATATTCGTGATGTGAATAAGCCATACGCTGAATAAATAAATACACATTGCTCTGTTGTATAGCGCTAAACTTATCTATGAAGCAAATCACACATTGTAATAAGTGTTCAATGAAATAAAGTATTAAAACTGTCACCGATGCAGACTTAAATTATTATATATTTTCTTGTGGCCGTCGCATCGCATTAAATACTAACAAAATATTTTTAAAACAATCTTTGGATTCTGTCGATATAGCATACAAGCCTCGATAAAATTTTCTACACTTCACATCCATTTTATTACTATTCTTAGGTTTAATGCTCCTGTTTCAACCCTATAATACCAATACCATTACATTCATTCTCCCCCATTCCGTAGTCCCCTTTGTTTGTGTCAGGTTATCATTTTTGTAGTCTGGCTGAATGAGAAATCACCCAACCCCCAATAAAATAAAACAAACATTGTACATTTTCAAATTGCTAGTACCATCATCATCATCATCATCATCACCATCATCATCATAGTCACAATGTCTCAACAGACATGTTGTGAACTCGTAAAATGTATTAAGTCGGAGCTATAGTATTGCCGACCCGAATATTATCAATAGCTTTGAGAACTGTTGCTCGTCATATTTCACGATTTACTGTCAGTTTAGTGGCGCTCTTGATACTCATGTCCAGCAACTGTTTCGATGTATCCACCCAGCGTGTAGGGGGACGGCCACGGCGTCGCCCACTCGGGGCATGACCCTGAACTACAAGTTTCTCCATTTTGTCGCTTCTGTGTATATGTCCGAAGAATCTAAGCACAATGGAGGATAGTCTCTTTGGATTACCGAGCTCATCCAGTATGGAAACGTTAGTTCGATGGGCGGTATAAGAAACTCTCAGCATTCTCCTCCCTGTCCATATTTCAAAAGCATCTATGCGAGCTCCATCTGCCTTTTTAACAGTCCAAGTTTCCGAGGCATGCAAAAATATGGAGAACACAAGAGTCACCTGCGTCATTTTTGTAGCTTTCGTGATGTTATGGTCACGCCATATTTTAGTAAGCTTTGTCATGGCCACAGGTGCCTGTTGAATGCGCCGCCAAATCTCATTTTCACAGCTACCCGAATTGCCGATCAAGGAACCGAGGTATACAAAACTTTGAACTCCTTCACAACGGCCTATTGACTTTATTTCTCGATGATTATCATGCTCTTTATCTACGATCATAACCTTGGTCTTATTGTAGTTAATATCAAGACCATACGCTGCACTATGTTGTTCTAAGATGTTTAATAGAGATACTAGTTCTTCCTCAGAAGCTGCAATAAGGGTTGTCGACAGCAAATCTTAAGTTGGATATTTTGCTTCCGCCAATAGTAACACCGCCATTCCAGTTGTCTAATACCTGTCCCATCACAAATTCAGAGTGAATGTTAAACAACATCGGAGATAATACACATCCCTGACGGACTCCTTTTCTGGTTGCAGTTTGACTAGACAGGTTACCATCAATTCTTACACGAGCCGAATTAGACTCGTAGAGTTGCTGTATGAGAAACACTGGGTCATAGGTAACTCCCATAGAGGTGAGGATTTCCCACAGGTTAGGTCACTGTACGTTATCAGACGCCCTAGAATAGTCCACAAAGCAGGTAAAAACCGAAAAATAATGCTCTCTGGCTTTTTCAATAATTTGTCTTAAGTTTAAGATTTGTTCACGAGTACCGCATTGATTCACGAAACCTGCCTGCGCCTGAGAAATTTGCCAGCTAATAAAACCCTCCAAACGAGATTGAAAAATATATAGTAGAACCTTAGTTGCATGAGATATTAACGAAAGTTGCTAGTACCAAATGAATTATATTATTTACCTTGCTGTAGAGTATGTATGCAGCAAGAGGAGAGACAATAATACCAAAGTTTTAGTCATACAGTTTTGTGTTTGGATGCGTGAATCATAATATGAATAATGTAACGATGCACTAGATCGTTAGGCGTCGCCGTCGTGTCAACAGACACTACATAGTGTAACTACTCGCCAAACCAATTTTTTCATTCCCGACACGTGTTTCGCTATGTTAGCATGTTATGAGGGGCCATTTTCGTTACCGAAACATCTGTCAGGTTTGAAAAAATCGGTTTGGCGATGGTTAGTGTTTGATTTATAAATTATAATTATAAATTTGTCATTTGCGAAGAGTGTTCAAATGGTTATTGATTATCAAAAAAAAAAAATCCTTAAAATATGGTTTCACCCCACATTAATATACTTATTCTATGAATATACAGGGTGAGTTTTTAGTATCGGCTCGGTCGATAACACCACCACTGTAGAAGATAGCGAAAAAAATTGTATATAAAAGTTGTAGCCACGGATATGCTCCTTGCTCAGCAAATATGTTTGTTTATACAGGGTGATCCATAACTACGTGGTGATGCAAACATGCATTTTTTTTTAAATGAAACATCCTATATATTATTCTACATTCAAATTCTACCAATGATTTCCGTTTTTCTAATATAGGATATTGTTACATTATACAGGGTATTTTAGAAGTTATGACCATTTTTATATCAAAATCGCTGTCAAATGAACGTACTGTATATCAAAAAGTGATGAATCAAAAATCATTTTTTTACACGTATGGATAAAATAATCATCTAGTTTTAAAATCGGATATAAAAAAAGCATGCGGCGCATATTCGTATACAGGGTGATGTAGAATCTAGATTTTCTCCCTTTTTTTAAATGTAATGTATTTTAAATATACCTTCTATTTGCTTACTAAAATTTATTTTATTTTAAGAAAATACTATTCAATTTTATTTTTGCTTAACAAACAACTAAAATATGAGGCCATAATAGTACTTGATTAAGTCAAAACACACGAATTAACGAGATATTATAGGTCAAGTGTGCTGAGGAAACAATTTTATAGACGTCATGCATAATTATCAAGTAGATTTATCAGGTAGGCTATGAAATATTAAACGACACAGTCCAAATACAGCGATTCTTCAATCTTCCAAACAAATTAGTTTTAGAGTGCCTCCGTTCTGGATATTGCTATTCATAGTTGATCCGTTCTAGAGGGCAAGTAGGCAATTTCTCAAAGAATCTCCTAAATAACCTCAATGGAAAAATTAATTTTTAAAGCTCGTTTTTCACGCAGTACGGAATTACTGAGCAGGTTATGAGAACCGTCAATTTTTCAAAGCATACCTGATAAATCTGCCTAATAATTATGCATTACGCCTACAAAATTGTTTCCTCAGCATACTTGACTTTATTATCTCGACGATTCAGGGTTTTGACTTCATCAAGTATTATCATGACCTTATAATTTCGTTGTTCGTTAAATAAAAACAAATTCGATAGTTCTTACTCAAAATAAATAAATTTCAGTACACAAATAGAAGCTATATTTTAAATTTAGCGAAAAATCGAAATACCTCGGAAACTGATGGAAGTAGGTACAACAAGTGCAAAGATGAAAGAGCATATTAAGAGCAATTCTTTGGCATAATAAAATATCGGGGGTTACAACTTTTATATACAATTTTTTTCGTTATCTTCTACAGTAGTGGAGTTATCGATCGGGCCGGTACTAAAAGCTCACCCTGTGTATGTAGTATCCACGTATCAGCAAAACATGGCAATTACGTTTAGTGAAAAAATCTTGGTAATTTGAACTTCTGAAGTATATCTAAGAGCCTTATAGCAGCCCAGTACAGAATACCCACTAGGGTATTCTTCAATACCCTTCTATTCATCAATAAAATTTAATAATAATAAATAATTTCGTGTTTTTACGTCATCTTAATGATGAATTGTTGAATAAGAACGAAATGATTATTACAATATTGACTACAGTGCACAATCGCTGTTAAGAAAGCTAAAAAAATGTTTATCTTTAAGAATAGGTATACAGTATATATCTATCTACTGTTCAGATTCAACAAGTCGCAGAGATCAGATCCGTGCATACAATAATAAAATGTATGTATGGCTAGCATAATTTGCTTTAATGATCCTACAGCCTTTTCTCGAAGAAGGCTTCGTGCCATAGGAGCACTTTACGCCCTTATTCCATAGATAACTATTTGCTCTGTAAACGATGCTAACTGTAGAGCAATTACTTCCCTCACTGTAACCACTTCGAAAAAATACACCAGTTATACGTACTTCTCCTCTTTGCCATACTCGCCGTTCTCCAAGATCTTGCCCAACTTCTCCGCCTCCTGGGGCTGCTTCTCTTCGATCTTCTGTATGCCGGAGATCCGGAACTGCCTCTTCACTTCCAGGACCGGACTGGCGGGAGGCGTCGCGGCGCTCTCCCTCCTCTCCCCCGTGACGACCACCCGGGGGGCGATAGCGACGGTGCCGTGCCCGCAAGGCTTCACCCCCGAAGAGCCTCTGCGTTCGACGGGCTTCGAATGAGCAGCAGAAGAGGAGCCGTCGAACATGGTCGTACTCGCGATCAGGTCGGGGTTCGCGGAATTCACGTCGTTTTTTTCGTTCGTCGCAGCACCACCACACTCGTTTGCATTTTTTCGAGACTGGTGCGAATAGTTTGGCACCGATTCCCCGCTCGATGTGGACTCTGAATTATTTTTACCTGGCACGTTGTTCGTCGGAGATGCGGGATCTTTCTTTTTCTCGGTGCCATCCTTTTTCGATTTTTTGAAAAAGCTGAACATCTCAATAGACGTCGGTACGTCACTGGTCGTTTGCGTCTTGTGACGGATCAAATTATTTTGGTGTAATGGTGGATGGTGGTCGACTTGCTACTAATACACCCAAATCCTTTCGGAAATTTAGATAACACGTGAGCTATTAATAGTTACCCATTTCTAACAAAATCCTGAGTGTCCACCTACTTTTGTCAGTTGGAAAACACATTAGTGTTTCTAAAATGTATTATTTGGAGAGCTCTGAGGTAGAGTAATGCAAGGAAGCGAAAGTTTAGACAAAATATGCCGTTTCATGACATCGGAGTTATTAACCGGCAGAGACTCTATACTCAATGAGATTAAACCTCTAAACTTGTAGATCAGGATTTGGTTTTATAAGACACTGTCAAATTTTCCGTGATTAATATAATATTATATAAAAATACCCTGGGTAGATCATGTAACAAATGAAGAAGTTCTCCGAAGAGGTGGACTAACAGACCGACAGCTCTTCGACACAATTAAAAAAGAAAAATAGCCTACTTCAAGGTAAAATCGAAGGAGGAAAAAGAGGAATAGGGAGAAAAAAACTATCCTGGCTCAGAAACATTCGGCAGTGGACAGGAATGAAAAGCCTCGGAGAGATACAAAATGCAGCTCTGAATAGAGAAATTTGATAGGAAGACGATGGATGCCTACGCAGGAATCTGCATGGCACTCTAAGAAGAATATAATATTATATCATAATCTACTTAGTAAGCAAAATTGGTATGCAACATATGCAAGTTTGGTCTCGTAGGCCCTAACTGTGAAAGCGACTATAGTCCTCAAAAAACATACAAGTCGATCTTGTAGTTTAGCACTTATACGAGATTACGAGTAGACCATTTTAAGCTTCTTTAAGAACATTTGTGCTCTTTCTCTCCTGTGAAATAATCATGCAATTGAGAAACATGCCAGTTTTAGTTCTTCCAACCAGTAGTGCAGTTTCAGCCCCCAAAACCCACCTCTCGCTGCGCCACTACATTCTGCTATTATCCTCAAGATACAGGAGAAATACAAACTTTACTTGGTATGGTGATATGTTAGGGATGGACAAGGGCTTTTCTGGTAACACCTTTTTTTTAAGGAGCCTGAACATTTCACTGGTGGTTTGCGTCGCGTGATGGATCTAAAGGCCTGGTCAAACAGAGAACGCGGCGGTCCGGCGTTCTCTAACAATACAATGGAACGCCGAACGCCGCGTTCTAGACCGCCGCGTTACAGCGTTCCATTGTGTTGTTAGAGAACGCCGGACCGCCGCGTTCTCTGTTTGACCGGGCCTTAATTGTTTTGCTACTATACACCTAATCGTTTCAGAAATTCAGATAAAACGTGAGCTATATTTAGTTACCCATTTCTAGCAAGATCCTAAGTGTCCACCGACTCATGTCACTTGGAAAACAAATTACTGTTTCTACACTCTGAAAATAATTGGAGACGCCCGAGATAGAGTAATACGAGGAAGCGAAAGTTTAAACAAAATACGCCGTTTTCTGATATCAGTTTCACCAACCGGCAATGACTCTATAATTCCCAAAATTGAAAACCATTTCTAAACCTGCATAAATTTAGATATAACATTGAGCTACTAACAGTTACCCATTTCTAACTAAATCCTAAGTATCCCCCCACGTAATGTCACCGGAAAACAAATCACTGTTTCTACACTGTGTTAGTTAGTTGGAGCAGTGAAAAGAAGCGAACGTTTTCTACAAGGTTATATTTCCTGATGTCAGTGTCACTAGACTGCAATGACTCTATGCTTAATGAGACTATTTCTAAAAGTCAATAGCACCTCTGAACCTGCAGATCACGATTTGTTTTTATGAGATACTGTCAAATTTTTCCTAATTTGTAGCCTAATCAGTAAGCAAAATAAGTATACAATACAGATGGATAACGCCGAATTTAGGTTCTTTTTGTCGAAGAAATTTCATTTTGACATGTTTGACCCAATATAGGTTGGCAGCACTATTACTCAAATCGTTAAGTACATAATGCGGTATTAGTTGAACTGTTTCAAAATAAAAAATGAAGTCAAGTTGATTGACTCAGTACTTCCAACACATTATGTGATGCCAGTTTATTATTTTCCCATAGCATGAAGCTATAGTGTGAGATCCCCTTGCAACCAAATCATCGCCACCCCCCCCCCCCTCCCAAATTGTGTTATGGGCTAGGTCTTTTCTTCACAGGTCAATAGACAGCCTATTGCCAGTACAACAAATTTTTCAGTTTTAAAATTCCCCCAAACCCCCAACCACCCCAATTTCACCTCCATTCAAAAACAAGTTGTGAAATGTAAAAGTAGAATCGTAACCTCCAAAATGCTTATTATTTCTGCGCCGCCACTGACAAGATTTATAAAAACCATAAGCGTTTTCCCTCGCCAGGGTAGTGATACTGTGTTAAAATTTCATTGAAATCAATTCAATGGTTTCCTCGTTACACGTGTCCCTTGGTTTCCCACTCGAAAGCGTTCCCCTCTAGTCAAGCCTCCTCGCGGATCATAGAATGGCGCATTCTGGTTGGTCTGTTAACGGGACATTGTCGTCTGAGAAACCACTTGCGGAGGATAGGTCTGGAACAACTGTCGTTTATGCTATGTGGAGGACGAAACAGCGGAGCACACAATCTGCTCCTGTCCAGTACTGGAAACAGCAAGTTTCAGACCTTCGGATTCATCTAACTGAAACCTACTGATTTCAAGAAATACCTGTGAGTCACAATAGACACAATACGATCGCAGTGAAGAAGGCCGTAATCACCCTACTCAATTTCAATCTAAACTATAGCTCCAACTGACAAAAATCGAATAGCAATTATAGATAAAATGTAACAAAACGTTTTAATATTAACAGTGTTTCAATGACCTATTAAATATTTAGGCCACTTCGATAGTTATCGCAACTCACTCGGCAGGTCCACACGCACTATTAAAATAACTATGTCAATCATTTGGTTCACACAAAAATCGGAAAAATGAATGATTTTTCTGTGGACCAAGTGAATCATCTCCCTCTTGTGGAGTAAGCACCTTTCATTCCAAAATAACTACGTATTGCGGCTGGCGCAACTAAAAAAACCACTCTCTTTTGGGATTTCTCATTATCAGGGCATCTCTAAAGAGTGACGCAAAAATGACGTTAAGGAATATTTTCAATATATCTTCACAAATTTCCTGCACACCTGTTCCTAATAAAATCGTTTGTTAACTTTACCATGTATGTTTATGTTGAAGCTACTTATGTATGTAAAAGATAACACCGAAAAATTCAGTATTAATGCTGATTTTCACAAATATCAAACTCGTTTCAATAGTAACTTGGTTGTATCATAGAATTGATCCACCATATACAGGGTGTCCCACGACGATTAAGACAAGCAATATATCGGAACTGGGCAGTACCTACTACTGCCCCTACGAATTATAGTTTTGGAGGTGTAAATTAGAGCAAATATTGTATCTTTTCTTATTATTGTGTCACCCAATGAGGTATTTATTTTTGGTCACGTGACGTCCGATTCAAAATTTTTAACGGGACACCCTGTATATTTGTGACTTTTTGTGTTCCTCCCGATAAAAAAATTCCAAAAAACCACTACACTTGGGGTCTAAATTGATTAATTCAAGAGCTACAGGTACCACTACCATTGATTATAACATGTACCCCCTAGAGTTGAATTACTTTGGTAGTGTTTCATAATGGTAGTGGTACAGTCATTTAAATACCTGTTTGTTGGAATTGTTTTATCAGGAGGAACACAAAAAGTCACTGATTTACAGGGTGTCCCTTTAAATTTTTTGAACTGGACGTCACGTGATCAAAAACAAATACCTCAATGGGTGACACAATAATAACAGAAGATACTATATTTGCTCTAATTTACACTCCCAAAATTATAATTCCCTACTACTGCCTAGTTTTGATATATTGCTTGTCTTAATCGTCGTGGGACACCCGGTATAAAAAAGTCCTAATCACCTAGGGATAAAGGTATATATAACCATCTAGATGTTAGCATTCGTAATGTCAATGATGCAGTTAAATATTGGCTACTGAATGTTTGTGATCATAGCTTCAATCATAATCACTGCTGTTAATTTGCCTTTATTCAATTTTGTAAAAATTTGCTTGATTTATTTTTACTTTACTTTTACCGATAGGTGAGGAGAGTATTGTGATCGCGAAAATTTTCGATTTTGAGATAATACGCTTTTTGGGCGTTTTATGATGTCTACATAACGAAAATCTACGTCACTCATTCCCGTCGGTCTGTCTGTCGGTCTGTCTGTCTGTCGGTCTGTCTGTCTGTCGGTCTGTCGGTCTGTCGGTCTGTCGGTCTGTCGGTCTGTCTGTCTGTCGGTCTGTCTGTCTGTCGGTCTGTCTGTCTGTCGGTCTGTCTGTCTGTCGGTCTGTCTGTCTGTCTGTCTGTCTGTCTGTCTGTCTGTCTGTCTGTCTGTCTGTCTGTCTGTACGCGTTTTTCTAGCCTCATAATCTCAGCAACCGCTGCATGGATTGTGATGACATTTTGAACTGCGATATGCTGTGGGGTCGTAGTGTCGTAGTAGGTAATGTTCCTATATTTTTGAAAATCGGTGCATGGGCGGCGGAGTAATTAGCAAAAAACAAAAAAATAAATATTGCTCAAACTTCGTTTTTTGGCGTTTTATCGGTTCCTGATCATTTTCTATTTATTTTTTTTGGGCGGGGGTGAAATTGGGATGGTTGGTGGTTTTCATAATAGACTGTCCACTGACCTGTGAAGGAAGACCTAGCGACATAAATAACTTTTTTAGGTCCATCCAAACATTGCCTTGTCTATTACAGAAACCAAAGGACTTGAATTTTTTGTGGTGTAAACATACGAGAGTATTGCTTTAGATCGTTCTATATTATGTAACGAGGAAACTGTTGAATTGATTTTAATGAAATGTTGACACAGTATTTCTACCGTGGCGAGGAAAGAAAACGCGTATGGTTTTTATAAATCGTGCCAGTGGCGGCGTGAAATCATAAAAAAACTAAAAATATAAAAACAGCTCAAACTTCGTTTTTAAGCGTTTTAGAGGTTCCTGATCATTTTCTGCGTTTTCTTTGGGTAGGGGTGAAATTGGGGTGGTTGGAAGGTGGGAGGTTGAAAAACTGAAAAATTTCTTGTATTCATAATAGGCTGTCCACTAACCTGTAAAGAAGACCTAGCGACATAAATCACCCTTTTTAGGTCTATCCGAACATTGCCTAGCCTATCACAGAAACTAAGGGACTTAGAATTTTCTTTATACCTACATGCGAGTATTTATTGCTTTTGATTGTTTTGTATTTTGTAACGTGGACACACATTGATTCTAATGAAATTTTGACACAGTATTATTACCGTGGCGAGGATGGAAAACGCGTATGTTTGTTAAAAATCGTGTTAGTGGCAGCGTAGAAATAATCAAAAAACTAAAAGTAGAAAACAACTCAAACTTTGTTTTTGGATCCTGATCATTTCCTACCTTTTTTGGGTGGAGGTGAAATTGGGGTGGTTGGGGGGTGGAGCGCTGTAAAACTGAAAAGCTTGTAGTATTGATAATATGCTGTCCATTGATCTGTGAAGGAAAGACATAGCGGCATAAGACAATTTCGAGGAGGGGGGGGGGGGGGGTTGGCGATTATTTGGTTGCAAGGAATCCCAGATTAAAGCTTCATGCTATGGAAAAATAATAAACTGGTATTACCGTAATGTGTGGGAAGTACTGAGTCAATCAACTTGACTTCATTTTTAGCATCTTTTTTTTAGGTTTTTTTGATATTTTGGTCCTGACTTTTCCAATACCGTATAGGTCTACTGGCGTAAATAACCTACTATTTATCCTAAAACTTCATGATTGGAAAGCACTGTAGAAAATAAGAAGGACTCTGCTATCTGCTAGAGAATAGAAGAACCTTATGAGATAGTTCAGCTCCAACTGACAAAAGTCGATTTTAGTAGCGATTGTAGAAAACAATGTTTCAATGACCCAATAAATATTTAGTCCACTTCGATAGTTGTCGCAACTCACTCGGCAGGTCCGCACGCACTATTAAAATAACTATGTATTGGGTTGGCGCACGATCACAGAACAACAACTAAAAGAACCACCACCGGTCGAGGAGCATTTCTGACGCGCCGCGCGTTCGCGGTTTCGAAACGCACCGCGATACTTCGACTAAAAATACACTGGAAATGCGCTTTTTCGGCCTTTTTTGAACGCTTCCGATGCCGCCCGTTCTATTTTGGACGGAAGTATCCTGAATGTCCGAAATACGCGCGCGTCTTCGCTCCAAGAGGGCACACAAAAAAATGACGAGTGCGTTGAATGGTTGCGAGGTGGTGGGAGCGGCGAATTTCAAAATAGATGTATAAAGGAAACTGGAAATAGATTGCAGTGACAATGACTGTCGATGGCCTTCGACGCTTCTTAGTAAATGTTACGCATTAAGTGGAAAATCTAAAGCGAAATCTGATATATAAGAACGGATATAGGGTTTTTAGATTACCCAAAAATATCGGGTCAATTCAATGGAATATTTTGTATTATAGGGTGTTAATTAAGTATGTTAACAAACTTCAACCACGAATAGTACTCCGAAAAATAGAAAGAAAATGTCATATGAATATGGGTCCGGAAATGCTTCCTAAGGGAGCTACGCTCCTTTGCATGGGGCACCTGAAGACGGTTTTCCCTCGATATTCTCGAAACCATTCATAACAAAATTACAAAATTAGGTACGATGGGTAAACTTTTGATGCTGAATCTGATTCTGAATTCAGAATTTCATAATTTTAATCAGAGGCGTATCATACGGGAGGAGTTAAGGGTAAAAATACCCCATTTTGTAAATGGTAATTTTTTGACATTTTGATTTTAAAATATGGTATTTCAGAGATTTCTACGTAAAAATGGTCTCTTGATACATCTCGATAGGGCTAACCGTTTTCGAGAATGGCGAACATTGTATAGCTTCAAATATCCACACAATTAAACAGTATCTTAATAGAAAACGTAATATGAACAAAGCCCTTTGTAGCACTGAATAACTTTGCCTTGCAGATATTTTGTCTGTTGTTTGCTAAAGTTTTGGATTTAAGCTCGCGGACATAATATTAACGCAAAGTGTCAGACCTTTGTACGCCAATTATCAGCCGATGCTACAGTACCACAAAAGCACCTTCTGATAGCAAGTTCCATGCCCTTCCACAGTGCATATTTGATATTTTGCTGCATGAAATCTGTGGGCCGTAAATTTCACAAGAACGTGACGAGATCGTTGAAAATCAATAAATAGGTAAATAAATACAAATTAAATATCTCTAGAAGATAGTTTTAAGAACTCATTTTTAGTGTTGTAACCTAAACCCAAAAAACAAATGATCTGTTTGAGAGTTCTTTCATTTGATTAAAATTAAAGTTAACCTACCCATGCATCACAATACAGAATTGATATTACAACAAATTCAGCCTGATTGTTCAAACCTATTGTGTGTATTTGAGGAATTGTCTAATAGCAATCTCCAACGTAGATTACTTTCTATATCAGTAGAATAATTTAATGAAGCATCTGGTACCTAAGACTCGAGATTGATATCGATGTTTGGCAGTAGATGTATATAACGATTGTGTATTATCATTGATGAACATATTTATACGGGGTATTATCAAAGGCATATTCTAATATATTTCAATCAATAAAAGTTATATCTACGACTACGCTCTACTGCTGACGTCTTATGGTTAAAAATAGAAAATTCATACTTTGTTTCCAAAGAAATTCTAAATGCGTGCTCAGTGGGTGCTAAGTATGAAGTTTATGTCTGCGTAATGAAACTGTTCAAACTGTTTAGAAAGCTAGGATTACATGCAATAAAATGCATACTGGAAGCATTGCATTTATTTTTAGCAATCCTTGATATGAGGACTATAACCTATTATTAAGTATTTTTGTTATTTCTGCTGAAGTCTCATTAGTTTATTGTATACATGGCATTTCGCAGAGGGTTAACCAAACTTAGTGGGGGTACAGGTGAGCCTATTTCGAAGATATTTTACTAATAGACTTGTGCGCTAAGGATCCCAGACTTTTTTCTATCATGGCTTTTGTAGTACTTTGCAGAATTTAAAAACGACAAATTTTTACTTATTTACTTATTATAAACTTCTTTTTTGTATATTAATAATTAGTCACAAATACTTACCTAAAATACTACTATCCAAATAATTAGTTGCTACCACTCAAATAATTAGTTGCTAGCTGACATTGCTAACAAATTCATTAACAAAAATTGAAGAGGTTAATTTCAACTTGGTGTAAAAAATAAACAACTGCAATAAATTTGTTCAATTGCTTTTAAAAACTTCTATACTTATTATTGTTTACAATGATATGCGCTGTGTATCACCAGGTCTAAGTAACTTGTCAAAATTAATGACAGTAAGGATAAATGCAATCAAGACAAGAATTTATTTTTTTATTTTTGTAATTAAAAAGTTTCGACCGTGGTGGTGCGGAGCCGCATCTTTTCTATGATTGTCAATGTCACAAATGCTGCATCAATTCTTTGAACCAAGTGCTCCATGTTAGTTTCTACTTCGTACAAAATTTCATTTGCAGGTCTCCATACATGGAGTGGTGCCAAGTCAAGGGATCGTGGGACATATCGGCGGGACCCAATCTTTTGATCCACGAGTGGAGGAAGGTGTTGTACAGGTACTTACAAAAGCAATGATATAAAAATACATCCACGAAGTTTGGCTAGCCCTCCGCCAAACACCCTAATAAAAAGTATTTTACTTCCAGGCGTAAAAAGTATGTGCACTAGAGGAGCAGATCTTTTTTTTTTGTTCAAAAAAATGGACCTTCTTGCCTTCTGAAAATTTTAAAAAATTCTCCCTCAGATTGTAAAATACTTGGCAAACCTACGCACGACTGATATTCCAGATTCTAGATTTATGTTGAAATAAAATTTACAATGTGCAGATTATCTCTAAAAATAAAATTGTGGCCTAGTATTTAATCCAGGTTACGACATTCCAATGATACTAACTAGCTGTTCAAAGATGTTTCCCCAAACAATATATTTAAAAAGCTAGAAGTAAACACATATAAAGACATGCTTAAAATTAATGGTTAAGTGCTAGATAATTAACTAATAAGACAAATACTATTACATCCTTTAATTTTTGTATAAACATTATAGCCAATGATGGCTGATTTTGAAAAATCGAGAATGCAGTAAGTTACGGAAACAGAGAATTTACTTATTCGGAATGACTCATTTACTGTTCTTTTTCAGGTAAAGACATCGTTGAAACTCATTTACAATAAAAATCTATTTCAAAAAGATCAATAACTTAGAAGTTAATTAGATTTTTTTAAATTCTTCAAGATTATTTCTTGTATAAGTATAGCATTTCCATATCAAACTTAAAGCGATTTAGATAAGCAGTTTTCAAACAAGTTCAAATTCTTTAACTGGAAGTAACATGACTTTCGTTATTTATTTTGAATAAGTTAATACGGAAGCCCTGAGGAGCACTGTACATTAAAAATATAAGTGACAATTTCTAGATAAGTATATGTACAAATTCCGTGATCGCAAGAAGAAATCTGTACTCGGAATTTTAGATAGTAAGTGGAAATTTCTAATTACTAAGTAGCGTGAGGAGGTTAAACGGTGAAAAGTTCTTTCTCGCTCTGAATAGGTACCCAAGGTTTTTCCCAGCAGCTGTTGCAATTGACGCAACGTATTCATGCTAGATCAGACTTTCTATAAGGTTGACTCCTAAGAGCCTGAGTGTGTGGCTTCTTGACAGAGCCTGATTGTTCATTAGAACCGGGTGCTAGCTTGAGCATTTCTTATTTGATAGAGTACAATACTGGGTCTTGGAAGCACTAAATTTTACCCCAAGCGGTAATGTTCTCCAGATCCTTTGAAAGTGAGACAACCGCTGCCAGCCTCCTGCGTTCCAGCTCGACCACAGAGATCGGTCTATTGCTCATGATGCCTGCATACAAAGCTGTCGATTGGATTTGTAGTGCTAGAGAGTAGATTATTGATGTGGACAGGAACAATGTCGGAGCCAATACCGGTCCCTGCGGAACCCCAGAGTTGATGTTATGGAAGGAAGACGAGAAAGCGCAAAGCTTAACAGGGGGCCGTAGAACGGAATCCTGTTCAGAGGAGCTGCATGCTACAGTTGGATCGAATGTATTCCAAATATCGAGAGCAATGACCAGAGCATCGCCAAACGAATGGACACGTTTGCTCTACACATGTGTGACGGAAGCCAGGAGGGCTCCAGTTAATTTTTGAAGTCGGAATGCATATTGTCTGTGATTGGTTAAGTGATGGAGCTCAAGGTATTTCATGAGCTTTTGGCTGACGAATTTCTCCATCACTTTACTGATTACAGTGAGCAGAACCACAGCATAGTAAACAACCAGCAGAATATCTCTGAGGATTTCCTATATAAAAATGGTTCCCACAGAATTTGACCTTGGGATGATTTTACGGATGTGAAGTCTGGGTAGAGATACGAAAATAAAAATATCGATTCCGGTACCAATTCGACATTTTTTAGCCAAATATACACTAATTGTACTAGTACAATCCAATGGAGGCGCATTTTTGATACCGACACCACTACAAAACTAACGATACTAGCTTGGAATCGCTCAAAAGGTATCTAAGATAAAAATACTCGATATTGGTGCAGAAGTATCGATACATTCCAAGTATCGAAGTATCGTTAGCATCCCAACAAATAATCATCCAAAAGGGGGGATGCGCGTGTAATTGCCGCCACCCTGAGATATTGTGTTGATTGTTTACTATGCTGTGGCAACTATAGGTGTGTCTATCTACTTAGTAACTAGATTCCACCTGGAGAGCAGATAACCGATTTCACGCTGCAAAGCGTATGGCACCCAAAGAAGAAGTATCTAAAAATTTATTATTTATCTACAAACTATCTCTTAATTTTTAATATACAACACGTCTCAGATCTTTTGTAAATTATAACGATATTATTTGCCTACAAAGAAATGAACCATATAATAAATGCTCCACCTTGATTTAACTTTGAAGTGCTTTCAGCATTCCGTAATCACAAAAGCAATTAGATCACAAATATTTTTAAAAGCGTTTCTCAACGCTAGCTATTTTTTTAATTTGGCTGGCAAGGCCATCCATCAACTAAGTATTTTCAGCGACAGCTCGATTTTTTTGTTGTTGTTGGTAGCTAATGCTACTCTCACCTTATTTTCGTAGAGAGGTTCGCTGAACTTAATTTGCCGGTTATAAATAAAGTAGGCATTTTTGTTTTGTGGGCTACAAAATTTGCCAAATACGCTATACTTACCAACGTATTTGCCGTGAAAAGATTGCATTGCGAGGACAAAGCCCGTTTGAAAAAGGGGGTTTATTGCGCTACGCTTTGTTTAAATCTGAGCATTAGCATACGCCAAATGTATTAATATACTACATAGTATCTGCACTCATAAATTATTTCAAGCAATGCACAGCGTCGGGCTCAGGAGTCAAAGATAGATATCGTAGAAAATTATTCTAGTAGAAAATCTTCATTTCTGGATGGAATCTGCGTCTGATTTGCTTTGCTCAGGGCACTATAATGACTGAGACTACCCTTAGCGCTTACCTAACCCATATACGGGGCTTAATGTTATTCGACGTATTTCTGTCGGGGCATGATAGAAGAATTTATGATGAGACAAGTATTGGACAACTGGAATGGCGGTATAACTATTGGCGGAAGCAAAATATCCAACATAAGATTTGCTGATGATACGATGATACTACCCTTATTGCTGCTTCTCAGAAAGGACTAGTAGCTCTATTGAACATCTTAGAATAACACAGTGCAGCGTATGGTCTTGTATTAACTGCAACAGGACCAAGGTTATGATCGTAGATAGAGAGCACGATAATCATCAAGCAATAAAGTCAGTAGGCCGTTGTGAAGTAGTTCAAAGTTTTGTGTACCTCGGTTCTTTGATCGACAGTTCGGGTAGCTGTGAAAATGAGATTCGACGGCGTATTCAACAGGTATGTGTGGCCATGACAAAGCTTACTAAAATATGGCGTGACCATAACATCACTAAAGCTACCAAAATGTCGCTGGTTCAGTCTCCTGTGTTCTCCATATTTTTGTATGCCTCGGAAACTTGGGCTGTTAAAAAAGCAGATCGAGCTCGCATAGATGCTTTTGAAATATGGACGTGGAGGAGAATGCTGAGAGTTCCTTATAGCGCCCATCGAGCTAAAGAGACTATCCTCCATTGTGTCGACGAGAATGTTTATTTCTTCGGACATATACACAAAAGCGATAATATGGAGAAAGTTGTAGTTCAGGGTCATGCCCCAAGTGGGCGGCGCCGCGGCTGTTTCCGTACATGCTGGGTGGACACGACAGTTGCTGGATATGAGTATCAAGAGCGCCACTGAACTGACAGTAAATCGCGAACAATGGCGAGTTACAGTTCTCAAAACTATTGATAATATTCGTGTCGGCAATACTCTAGCTCCGACTTAATGCATTTTACGAGTTCACAACATGTCTGTTAAGACATTGTGACTATGATGATGATAGATAGAAGAGCTCAAATGCAACACATTTATATATGTATAGGCAAATCGATAGTCTTTTAGATTTTGCAATTTTGAGGGAATTCTATTAATTACACAAAGTCAAACAATTTTGAACAATTTTGCTTAATAATAAAAAGCCACGTTAAAAATTAGCAACATGTTCACTTATTTTAGCTCAATATGCTTACACTAATTCAGTACCATTATAAATAGGTAAAAAGTTACGATGCTATAAAAAATAGATATTGAGGAAGGTAAAATAATTCCCTTTTTCGTTTCAACAGAAACATGTCTAGCTCAAAATATTGCATAGAACTGCGCATAATACTCGTCATTACTGGAAAGACTTGTCCATAATCTCAGATTCCGAAAAGGTATAAATTTCGAATTGAAAACCTACGTCCAGGAGCGTAGCCAGGATTTCTTTTCGGGGGACTGAGCCTAGTGGTTGAGTTACCGACCACATATCATCCTTATGGTGATAGATCTAGAGGCTGTATAATATTACAACATTATAAAAAAATAACTGGGGGGCTGGAACCCCTCAAGCCCCCCTGGTTGTATGCTTGCGTACAGTGGTGAACGTATGCTCAATCAAGCCGTTTTAGATTTTTTTATTGTATAAATCATTGAAATAGCTATGCAAAACAGTTAACATACCTTTTATTGAAGTTCTTACCCTTACATTATTTCTTGTTGGATTATCTAGTCACTAGTTTACGCTACTCCATTGAAAAATTTAGACGACTTGCGTCGTTGCATGTGTATACATGGTGTTTATTTGAAAACTTCCATCCAAATTTTGAGAAGTTTGTTGACAACCAGCATGGAGTCTAAGCATTTGGGGTGGTATTATTGGAAACCGCATAATAAACTAATGTGTTCCAAAGCTTTCTAAATGAAAATTTGGAAAACCTGTTGAAAAATTCACCACTGGAGTTTTTAAAAATAATGTGGTTACAGTTAGATGGAGCGAAAGCACATTTTAGTATTAGAGGTCAAAACACTTTGGATGAAAGGTTTCCTGCCAATTGTTTCGTCTGCGAGCCATGCCACCCACGAAATTTCCAATTCCTACGCAATAATTACAAAACCGTAAATATCTTAAAAACCATCAAAGATAGAATCACATGTGCCTAGATAAAAGTGAAAGAGAATTTAATTTCGCATCCACCGATGTGATGATGATTTAGCTCTTCTTTGGACAATGTCATATGTATGTATTTTGTATTTACTCATATCTTTATTCTTTCTTTTAATGTACTTTGGGAGTAAATAAATATTATTATTAAAGCTTGTGATCTATAGAACAACTATGTTAAATGGGCACTTTGCATATTACTCTTGGTAAGTAGTATTATTTTTGTTGGCTGAGTACGAGCCTGTGCAGCGTAAATATGGAGAGCAGTGCTCTGTTCCTTGTCGGAAAAGTCCGTACACCGACGGTGCACCTATTAACATCTAGGACGATATAAATGTAAATAAATTTATTTTTACCGCAGGAATGAAAAACATCATGTGCATGTATATTAATATTGTAACGCTATATCACACTTACGAGCTCTACTAATTTTCCCCCGTACAACTAGAATAGTACTTTAGCGCGTTTAAGTACATGGCTGATGGACAGCCTAAGGTGGTTTAAACTTTAAAGTTTCCATAAAGTGGTAAGGAAATTTGACAAATAGCAGTAGTGGATTTGTGACACTGGGTAGACGATACCAGCATACTTTGTTGTTTTTTGTAACTGAGACAACTGCGAAGGCAAAGCCTAAATACTGGAATACTGCGGCTGCTATGGAAAAGTTGTAGTTCGAGAGCCAGTGATCGGCAGACTTATGGTATTTTAGTAATCTTCATATTAATGCTAGGTATATTATTACATATATGCCGTAGATGAAATGGGGATTCACAATCCTCGGCGATGGTTCCTTTGGGTGTAGGCGGGAGTTTAAAAGCGCTAAAAAGTGGGTTCTGAAACGTCATCTTAGCAAGTCTGTCATTTTAATATAATGTAGTATATAGCATTTCTTATAAAAAAAACCAATGGTAGATGCCTATGCCGGTTTCTAATGTTTTTATAAAATATCAAAGGTTGAAAATTTACGTTATTTTAGCAAGGATGAAAATGAATATGTTATTCACATTGTTTTATAAATGCAGGTTTTGAATGGTAGACGCCTAGGCGGGTTCCATCATACTGGCAGATGTTATAATGTCTCTCTGTCGTGCTAAATAAACAGCGTCAAAATTGCTAGGAAGTTAATTTTGCATCGTGTTATCTTTCAATTTTTGATATGGTAGTTGTTGTACCATTATGATCTTCACTGCTAGAAAAAAAAGATTTTTAAGAATTAGAAAAAAGATGGCGTCAAGTCTCGGTGCTTCAGACACATTATCGACGGAAATGAGTTTAGATATATAGATATCATATAACGCCTAAAAAGTGTATTATCTCAAAATTCTATCCGTCCGCGAGGGAAGAAAAATGAGAAAAACTATCGGGAGCCTTCAAATCGCCTAAAAACGATGTTTGATCTGTTTTTTTATTTTTTGAGTTTTTTATTATTGTTCCGCCGCCACTGACACGATTTCTAAAAAAAAATCAATTCAATAATTTCACCATTACACAATACATCTAAGAATTCTTGGTTCCTGTAATAGGTAAAGGCAATATTCGGATAGACCTAATAGAGTGTATTATGCCGCTAGGTCGTTCTTTCACATGTCAATGGAGGGTCTATTATGAATATAAAAACTTTTTCAATCTTACAACTCTCACCCCCAACCACCTGTTAAATTGACCTCCACCCAAAAAAAGTAAAAAATTATCAGTTATTTTGTTGTTGCTGCGCCGCCACTGACACGATTTCTAAAAACTATACGCGTTTTCCATCCTCACCATTGTAATAATACATTATCAAAATTTCATTAAAATCAATTCAATAATTTCACGGTGACACAATACAGAAAGATCTAAAGCAATACTCTTCGTATGTACATACATCAGAAAATTCTTGGTTTCTGTAACAGGCAAGGCAATATTTGGAACGACCTAAAAAAGTGTATTATGCCGCTAGGTCTTTCTTTCCCAGGTCAATGCACAAGCTATAATGAATACAACATATTTTTCGGTTTTGCTATCCCCAACCCCCCAACCAACCCAATTTCACCCCCACTCAACAAAGTAGAAAATGGTCAGCAACCCCTAAAATGCCTAAACACGAAGTTTGAACAATATTTTTTTTGTTTTTTGCTAATTAGTTCGCCGCTAATGCACCGATTTTCAAAATTATAGTAGCGGTACCTATTACGACCCCACAGCATAAGGCTGCCCAAATGTTCATAACCCATGCAGCGGTTACTGAGATTACGAGGCTAGAAGAACGCCAACAAACACAAACACAGAGAGAGATAGACAGACAGACAGACAGACAGACAGACAGACCGAAATGAATGACGTGAATTTTTGTTATGTAGATGTCATAAAACGCCCAAAAAGCGTATTATCTTAAAATCGAAAATGTTCGCAATCTCTATCGGTGTGGGAAGTAAAATCTGTAGTCCAGAGATAGAAGCAATTTGTTTGTCTATTTTTATAATCGAGTCTACATTTTCGTCTGACCTCAAGCCCAAATGCACTACAATTCAAAAGAAGAACGTGCAAACGGCTGAGTTAGCTGAATAAATAAAATTTGTAATCGGTATTGACCTACATCCTCTTAACCAACAAAAGTCAGAATTCGGAGAATTTTAATATTCTTGGACCATTATTTTGTTTTTACAGAAATTGAAGAACATCGAAATAGCTTAGATTATTTTTTTTTAATTACTGACTGCCAGACATTTTTAAGTAGTAATTGACTCTTTTAAGTGCTTGTCAGCAGAGATTGAAGTTAACAATGGGGCTTGAATCACATAGCTGTCAAGCCTCATCGCATTTGAAGCACTAGATATAAATGTTCTGGCTACTTCTAGCACCACTGTATACCTAATGATATTGAGGTGCTCAGAAATATCAGGACGTGGAGATGTATGTCTACAAGCGCTTTGTTTAAAGCACTCTTAGGTCATAAATTGACTACATAATTTATTAGCTATTCTCGATTATTTTTCTCAACACGCAGAAACCTATTTTGATATTTATACATCGCAAAAGCAATAAAATTTACAGAAGCAGGTGCATTCATTGCTTGGAGGATTATACTCTTAACATTCGATTATATTGCGCTTGATATCAAAACACGACGCCTACCAACCCTAAAAATATCGGTGATGGTCTAACATACGGATGCAAGGTGCATTCAAACTTTATATTTTACTCACTTGTAATGCATTTAATGAAGCAGCAGTGCCAATTTGTCCAAGACAATTTCTCGCCTAACTGCGTTAACAATTTATATCCATAATTTTAGCCAGAAAACCAGGTTAGAGGATAGAAACTTATTTTATGAGGTGCGATGATGATATTTGTCCTCGCAACATAGAAAAGGATGTCAAACTCATATGTAAGTACGTACATAAGTGCCACAAATTCTGTTTCTTATATGAAAAGTTGAGGCTACAAGGTTTGTCAGTTGGAACTGGTCATATAAAATGAAAGTTTTGCAGACCCTGTGATACAATGGCATTGCACACTTGCGATGAGCACTACTAAGGCAGGGACAAAAACAGTTTTATGGTTATTGAAAATAGAATGAGTGATGGCGGAACTGTACATTACCTAATCACGTTATACTTGAAAAGCACTGGCAAAGTGGAAAAGGCTTTTTCAGATAATCAATCCAGCGACCAAAAAATGTCAAAAAAATGAAATGTATGAACATTTTTGTGGCCTGTTTTATTCTTAAAAATATTTTGGACTGGATAAAGCTTTGATATGATATTGTAGATTTTGTTTAGTTCTATATTCTTGATTCCATGAACCAAATATGACACAAAGAATCCTCAAAACTGGATTCGTACATGAAAAAAGGATAAATAGCAGAATCTCCGAATGATCATTGTAATCCTGCTCGTAATTGCTAGAAGTTGTTTTGTAATTAAGCATGTCTATTTGTTTATTTAAAGTCACAAAAATATTATATATGGCCTGGAAAAACTGTAAAACAACTCATTCTCTAAACATGAAAAAGTGAAGTCAAGTTGTTTGACTCAGCACTTTGCATACATTACGGTGATACCAGTTTATTATTTTCCCATAGCATAAAGCAAAATCCAGCACAGAAATCTCGTAAATGGTTTCTGGCACCCTCTCTGTAGGAACTAGGACGACACATTTTATATTCTACAATCTCAACTGATATTCTAATCACATCGTCGATTTTCAGATATTTGAAAATAAATTATATAATCAGTATCAATCTTTGAAGGGTAATAAGAAGTGATGCGGGGTTTTCCAACTACCCTATCCGAGGCCCCATCCTACCCCGTCTCATTTTAAACACTCCCAAAAAAGTGGAACAGGATCAGAGACTTGTAGACTACCCTAAAATAGAGTTTGAATGGCTTTTATATGGTACTGTTTCTTTTTTAATTCAGTTTCACCGCCACTAACACAATTTTCAAAAAATCATAGACTTTATCGATCTCTACCACGGCCCGCGGTACGATTTATGAATTTGATTGCTATCAGTTTAATGAAGAGCTACACGCATTACAGAATTATCTACAACAATATAATTTCAAAAATTATGTTTTAGCATGGAGCATGTAGGGCAGCTTTCTACAGTATATTATGCCCCTAGGTCTTTCTTTCACGGTTCAATGGAGAGTCCATTATGAATACAATAATTTTTCAGTTTTACCACACTCAGTCCCAAACCATCCTAATTTCATTCTAACCATTTGTTTTCTAAATTCTCAGCCAATCGTGAAAATAGTTACATGTGTAACTACTGTATATTTGTTGCACGATAGATTGTACAAATTTTTTTTAGTTTTACAACACGCACCACCAAACGATACTAGTTTCAGCCCACCTAAAAAAATGCAACAAATTATCAGGAATCCCAGCATATTTCTGAAAATCGGTGCATTGTCAGCATCGTTGTTAGCAAAAATCGAAAATTCTCAGAATCGTTGATAGCAAGCGCAAATTTTAACTATCAACTTGTAGCCTAATTATACCCCATTTTAGATGATTATAAAGCTTTTTAAGACGTTTGCGCAAGTAAGTACTTATAAGTATAAGTATTTAATTAAACTGATAGTAAAAAAAATAAACTTAGCAGTTTGAGTTACTCAATTAAATAGGTACTACTTTATTCATCCAAGTAAATCACGCGACAAGCTTTTATGGTCCTACAAATTATGTAAAATGAAGTTATACATTGATACTTAAAATGTTAAAGGAAGGTTTTATTTTTTCTTTTCAGAGGACTTAAGTAAAAGTTTAAAAAAAGGCTTTTTTGCTTCTAATTTATTTTTTCCTTTACAACAACGTATCATTGTTGCAAGGTCGTTTGCCGGTTAATTTAGAACAGTTTAGCTTTTCGACAACCTGCATTTTTATTCTCAGCAAACCCTTTCATTTCATAGCAATACTACGGAAAAGCATAAAAAACTTCAAAGGTCCACCATATTGGATTAAAGAGTGATGTCAGGATATTTTTCTTATTATTCTCGGCAGGCACTTCCATTTGATACCCGTATTGCAGAAGTGCAAAAAAAATAACGATCTCGCGATCTTGGATGGTCCGCCATATTGAGCTTAGAATAACGTTACATTATTTTTCACGTTACTCTCAACAGGCCCTTTCATTTGATACCCATATTATAGAAGTACGTTAAAAATAACTATTTCGTCATCTTGGATGGCCCGTTATATTGGATTTAGAATGACCTCACATCGTATCGTGTATTGCAGGTGTATTGTCATCCAAACTAAATGAGCAGGTATACAATATTTTAGCTCAATCGGTTATTGAAAATACTTTAAGAAACATGTGTATATCTAAAAAGAGCTTAAAAAGGAATGCATACACTGAGATCTACAAATCACGACCTTCAATATCAACAAATGTAGAGAAAGAGAGGCTCCACCAAAATTAAACCTGGAAAACGCACATCAGGTGAATTGCCGATCTATTTTTATGAAAGCAAGTTCAAGAGCATGGATTTCGAATTTCGCGCATGCAGACCAAAATGATTGGTCGATAAAAACAAACGCATTAAGAAAGTTTATTGAGATGCCGCCAGGAAAACGAATGCACATTTGGACAATGGTCACGGATGGATGAGTGCGAAGCTAGTAAAAATAAATCAAGGAACAAAGTGGATACAAAAATAGAGGTCGCGAGCTCGTGTTTTGTTTTACTTTGGAACTTCCGATTTCGAAAGATCGAGGCGAGGCACTTGGTGAATTATAAATATTTTCATCATAATTATTAATGCAGCATGCCTCACAGATCAACGCAGATATCAAAACGATTGTCGAGTGGGGATTAGCAAATAAAGTACAGTTCAACGTACAAAAAACTCAAGCAATAACACTTACAAAGAAGTCTCGCGATGGCTTACCAACCGTCGAAATGGAGGGCCACCCCATAGTCGAATCACCTTCCGTCAAGCTTTTGGGGATCAACATCAATAACAACATGTCCTGGCACGACCACGTTGTCAGTATTGCTAAAGCGGCATCCCAGAAGCTTGGAGTTTT
The DNA here is from genome assembly GCA_951848785.1 of Callosobruchus maculatus. NCBI lineage: Eukaryota > Metazoa > Arthropoda > Insecta > Coleoptera > Chrysomelidae > Callosobruchus > Callosobruchus maculatus. The sequence continues at coordinate 22,170,418 of CATOUR010000041.1, read as the reverse complement.
GTTCCGCTGTAGGAAGTTGTATACACTAGAGCAACTGCTGCTGCTCTACAAGGCACAGATCCGACCATCGCTGGAGTATTGCTCCCATGTGTGGGGATGCGCTCCGAAGCACTCTCTCAAGCTTCTGGACACTATCCAGAAAAGAGCAATTAGATTAATCGATACACCTAACCTCACAAAGAACCTCCACAGCCTGGAACATCGAAGGAGGGTGGCTGACCTATCCCTGTTTTACAGACTCTATCACGGAAGATGTTGGAGTGAGCTCTCCCAGATAATAACGCCAAAGGCCGTCCGAACCAGGAACACTAGAGGAGCTCTGCGAGCTCATCCTTACCAGGTTGTGGTCCTTACGCCCCAAACCAGTCTCCTCTAGCATTCCTTCTTTTGGAGAACTGTGGAATCAGCTGACGGGGAATTTGTTTCCCGACGGCTACAACCTGCAGAATTTCAAATATAACGTGAAGCGACACTTATCCTCTCGCAGCGCTTCTACAGCGCCATAGGCTTTCAACCTTTGCGGGAGGCTGACCATAAAAAAATGGCTTTGGCTGTGCTTTCAACATTCAAGATAACATCCAAGAGTCCAGGGAATTCTTTTGAAGATTTTCCAGACCTGAGAAAGCTTTCATGTGCCTTATCACTTAGAAGAACTAGATTGGATAGATCCACCTATCATTTGCCTTTTCTGCTCTAAAAACAACTGTATTGTAGTTTAAAAGAAAAGTCCGCCCATGAACAGAAGCAACTACAATGTGTGGCACAAGGAGCAAGAGAGCTAACGTGGTCTTCCAACTAAAGGGAGTGCAAGTCCCAATAAGCGAGGCCATATTGTACCACGAAGTCACACTGGATAACGAGAGGTGTTATGGAGAACATCTTAAAAGGGTAGTGGCGAAGGCTGAGAAGAAGGCGACAATATACTGTGTCGACTGAAGACAAATCTAGGAGGACCCAACAGCAACAAAATGGCACTACTGCGCCAGCTTGTACAGCTGGTCGTTCTATACGTTGCTCCTGTGTTGGGTAAAGCTACGAAAGGAAAAAGGTATCAGAACGTCTTGTAGAGAAATTCTCGCTGAGGGTGGCCAGTGCTTATCGCATGGTATCTGCAAGAGCCTTACAGGTTATAACGCCGATACCACCATTATACTTATTGGCCGAAGAGAAGACCCTGATCCGCCATGATCAAGCAGGCAATGCGATATGCCGCCCTGAAGCTAAAACACTGACAGCAAGTAAGTGGCAAAGCCTTTGGAACAAGACCACTCATGTCGCACAGTGAACGAAACGACTAGTACCGTCGATAAAAGAATGGGCGGAATGCAGTCATTCGCAGATGCCCTATTTCCGACCACACACACGACCACAAGGTTAGATGAAGATAAGAAAATATTCCTAAATGGTATAATCATCTTGAATTGCGAAGAATATCGTTCACGGCGCAGATGGAGATAGAGAAGAGGTAAGAAACAGGGAATTGATTTTAGCCTGTTGGGCAGTGGTCATCAGAGGACTCAAGCTGGTTCAACACCTCCAGGTGTGTGAGTGCTTCTGTCCTTGCAATAAAGCCGATTTTCTAAACCCTCTATATTAAAAAAAGTACGCGCATGAAGATAATCGATACCCAACTGCACTAAACGACGATGCTCATAAGTAGACCAACAATAATGCTCCAACTTACTGGCTGCGGGTACTAAGTCTCATTCCTCTGCCTCACCTGCTCTTGCCAAACAAAAATTAATAAAGGAGTATAATAAAATTATTGAAAACACCACTCTTCATTTCCATAATGATCTTACTGACATAAACTCCAAGACCGGCTTTAACCTTGTGAACTCCTGAAGAAGAGAGCGATCTCAAGAACACTAGCATTTATGTCTACCTGAATAGCAATCTGGCTTTGATCTTTCTCAAAAAGCATGGTTAACCTGTATAGAAATTTAATCCAACATTGCAAATGTTGTTGATGTGGATTTTCTCTTTAGGTATAATGTGAATCCATTTCCTTAGTTTGGGAAATCTTGGAGTTCCGCCTAGGAGGCAACCATGGTCGAAGAGTGTCTCCTCCGCAAGTATTTGCAGCGCGCGGCTCCGGCAGATCTACTTCTTACTGTTCCAAAAGAACAAATTCGCTGCCACAAGCATGCTTGCGGTCCTATGTTATTGTAGACCTTTGGTGCCATCCGCTGGATACTTGGACGAACTGCGAGAAATCGACACAGAGGCCCGCAAAAGGATGAATCTGGGGAGTAGTCTACATCCTAAGTCCGCTGCCCCACGAATATACCTTCCACGTCACCTGGGAGGGTATGGACGCTTGAGTTTGGAGCATCTGCACAACAGAGAAGTACAAGCCGCTGCCTGCTATGTAACGAGCAGCACCGATTCTCTGATCCCGAGAGCACGAGAATGCGGGCAAAGGAGCCTTCCTTTTTAGAGCAGCAATACGGGCAGCTGAGTAACTCAGTGTCAACCTTGACTTCACGCGAGGGTATGAGCAGTCCATTACGGTCCTACATTAGAAATCCACATTAAGGCTGCTGAAGTCGAATTTGTTTTAAGACTTCGCAACTAGGCAGTCCTACTTGAGCTTTTTAGGGTGCACGATTCGCGGACCCAGTGATTGCTCACCTCACGATGTGAGGAATAGTCACTGAGTAATGAATCCCGGGGTGTCGGAGCCTGGATAGCACCTTTCTTATAATAATAAATTTTTAACTCTGATTATTACAATAATGAGAAAGGAAATACAAAATAAGGACAATTCTTCTTCTTAGGGCGGGCTTCTCAATGTCCAGTTAAATATTTATCTGGAAGATAACGGTTATCTGTCAGATAAATTGTTTAAACAAATGAAGGTTGAACTTACGAATCCACGTGAATCTTATTTTATTATTTTAACTGAACATTGAGAAACCGGCTCTTAGGGTGCCATGTAGATTCTTACGTAGGCATTCATCCTTTCTTACATGACATGATTCTATTAATTGCAGCCCTCTGTAATTCTTGGAAGTCGCTTATTCCCGTCCAGTGATGAAGGTTTCTCAGCCGTGATAGTTTTTTTCTTCCAATTCGTCTTCTCCCTCCTTCGATCTTTTCTTAAAGAATGAGACGCAGGAAGTGCATTCTCCGCGCAATATATGTCCTATGTAAGCTATTTTCATCTTCCTGTCAACCTCTAAAAGTTATCATTCTGCTACCAGCTACCTGAAGGATCTTCTCATTTTTCACATGATCGACCCAGGACACTCTCAGCATTCGTCGCAGAGTCCACAGTTCGAACGCTTCGATCTTATTTACAATAGGTGCCTTCAGCGTCCATGCCTCCACGCCATACAATAGAGTAGACCAGACATAACACTTCATCATCCTGTATCTAAGACTGAAGCTCGATGTTTTATTGGTAAGAAATCTAAGTTTCAGGAAAATTGTCCTATAGCTTGTTCAGTTTTGCATCTCAGCTCCTGATCCGAGGATAAGGACAATAGATATCGAAAAACCCACAAAACATGCATGGGATTTGCATAGAAATCTAACAGTGCTTTGCACCTCGTATAATATATTTTCAACAGATCCTTGGGTCATCGGTAACTTGTAATTTAAACAGAAATCTTGATGTTATCAATAACGTTTAAACACGAAAAAAATGGTTCTAACCTGCTGAAACGTAATTTCTTAATAATATAGTAGCGATCCTTGGTTAGTTCACCAACCAGTATTGAAAAACGTTATTCTGAATCTAATCGATCTGCCAAGTTTCGTTTATAGTGGTACGGTTCAGAGACAAAAATAAATGTATTGTCAAACTGTTTAAATACAAAGTATACCGATGTACTTGAATGTTTTCAAGTTGTCGGTTGTATTAGATAAATTATTTAACATGAATATATAAATGTTTACAAACATTTTATATAGGAGCAGTAAAGCTTCAAATAAAATTTCGGAAATAAGAAGGTTTCACCTAGGTCAATTAAAAAAGTTATATTATTGAACTTCATCATCTTATCCGTTTTAATCAGTCAATGATAAACGGAAATCAGTTAACGATTAAAGGAATGTTCTGTTTATGTTATATATTGATGAGTTTCCAAGGTTCTCCAAAACAAAATAAGAAAACATAGAAATTACATAACTGAAAGGGCAACATCAGCTCTCAGCGAATATGTTTGGCAATCAGGACACAATGCTGCTTAAAGTCAAACTATTTCTTGGACAAGATTTGCTTCGATTTCTTGATCTGTATAAATTGGTTACATAAAAAGTTTCAGAAGGATAAATTGAACCAAAAATTGATTGGAAAATGTTCAGTTTCCATTCAGTTTTGAGGCTAGGCGCATGTACATTTGAAATATACCTTATTGTCTTGCTAATCGACGGCAATGCCATGAACCATGGATAGTTTTGATAGGATTTATTCAAAATTTTGTACATGACCTTTGAGTTAACTGGAACTTATAGCAATAATTTGTCTTCTATCCACTTTAAAGATGCTTCGATATCACATTTTGCTATTCAATTACAGTTTCTATCTTGCAAAATAATATCATAATAAAAAAGTTAATGAAATGTACGTAAAAAGAAATTAACAAATAATATATTTGAAAAAAAGAAGAGTAGTTCTTGCCTTTTTGAGAAAATCCATCCAAATCACCTGAAAGTTATTCAGCGAACGCCTACAAATAAAAACTGTAAGGCAGACTTCTTGGTTGCCTATATACAGAGTGGCGGAAGATTACCCAAACTTAGAGGACGTTTAGATAAGCCAATTTCGAAAATATTTTATTAATAGACCCCAAACTGCATAACACTTCCCCCCTCGTAGATCGGAAAATTGGATCTCATCGCTCTATGAACTATAAAAAAATAGGAAGGAGAGGAGCACGAGGTAGACCTCGTTCTAGGAACTTCCCCGACTCAAGTGGTTGTTGTTCATCCCCTGTCCTTGTTTTAGCATAACCCCTACTCCCTTTAACCCGTAAGAGTCCAATCGAATAGTAATATTATTTTGAGGAAGACATCCTTAAGTTATTTACGACTACATAATAACAAACAATTCAGTGCAGGACATTTGAGTATTTCAATTTATTTTATTTTTTAGCCTCCATTTCAGAAAAAAATAAAATGTGATATATCATTTTAGACATAAAGACACATTCTCTTTCAACTAGTGCTACGAAATGTATATGTTGTATTACATTTTTTTGTGCACCCCCACCCTTTTTCACCTCCCATTGCCTAATCGGCACCAACCTTTTCAACTCGAAAAGACTTTTATTAATTGAAATGGGCAAATTAGTTTTATAAAATGTATAATAATATAAATTAAAATAAAAAAATAAATACAATAATAAAAAATGTTCCATTCTTTCGTTCCAAAAAGAAGATAAACTGCATTATACTGCAAAATGCATTTTTCCATATTAAGAGTTTTTAATTACAGCACAACGCATTTTAGAAATAATAATACATAAAAATATTCGTTATTAGGAGAAAAATATGGAGAAACTTGTAGTTCAGGGTCACGCTCCGATGGGAGGCGCAGTAGCTGTTCCCCTACACGCTGGGTGGATGCGACGAAACAGTTGCTGGATATGAGTATTAAGAGCGCCACTAAATTGACAGTAAATCGCGAAAGATGGCGAGCTACAGTTCTGAAAACTATTGTAATTATTCGTGTCGGCATGCATTTTACGAGTTAAGACATTTTGACTATAATGATTAGGAGAAATGTCAATTATAATATTTGTTTGTAAACATCTATTACCAGTGTTCTATTGTCTTTATCATAATCTTAATAATTCTACTTCTTCGTGGAATTAATGCTTAAATCTTTTCTCAGTTCGTGTTTAAGCATAATCTTGATTATTGAGGAATTATGTATATTGAAATGAATAAGGTATTGAAGAATAATTAAAGGTTTAATGAAATACTAGGAAAATTTACAAGAAAATGGATATAAAGTCCTCAACCGAATCACAAGAAATTGGGCAAATTAGTTTTAGGCTGGTAAAATAGTATGGAAAAGTGGAGAGAATTTCGATGCCTAAAGAACATATCATACTGAACGTCAAGAGGAAAAAGAAAAAGAGTCAGACCAAAGTTAAAAAACAAAACCAAATATGCTGTTAGTCTCTGATTTAGGCAAATAATTGGTTCAGGGAAAATACAGACCTATAAGAAGGTGTTATGCCTGAAAATACACCTGGACATTGAGTAGTAGATAATGAAGAAAATTCTTATGTGAAGAATACCATCAAGATACAGAGGATAAAAGCAGAACATTGTGAAAGATATGGATCCAGCACTTACCATAGCTAAAGAAGTTAGACAGTGTCTTGCGGGTCCAATTGGGGTAGATAATGAAGAAAATTATTATATGAAGAATAACATAAAGGGTGCAGAGCACAAAAGCAGAATATTGTGAAAAATATGGATCCAGCACTTACCAATAGCCAAAGAAGTTAGATATAGTAGAACAATCAGCGTCTTGCAGATGGAGCTGGGGTACCTCATCTAGCTTCTCCACCAAATCCAAGCTGTCGCTACTCATAGGACTACCAAAGAAGCCAGTGTCGGAGGACGTGGAGGTGTCTTCACCACTGGCGGTCTCATCCTCTTCCTCGGGCTCTTCCCTGTTATCGCCACCTAACATGCCCTTCACGAAACTCATAGTAACGACCACCAGGTACACCTTGCGACTGGCTTGACTCCCGTACGGACACGACACGCTCTATTTTTGGAAAACGCGTTCACTGTACAGCAGACTAGATAGAAATAATTGTTTCGGGAGATACACTGGCGGCAAAAGGACTACATCGGCAGAAAAATTTTAAAAATAGATGATCGGAAAATCATCTGTGTTTATGTTCTGCTTATCCAGAAAATCATGTTCGACGTTGAGTGATGTGGGCGAAAATTTAGAGCTTGCGATACTGGGTTATCCAGAATGTGTGGGTTTTTGATCTACTCTCGGAAGGTCGTTGAGGAAATTAATGTATTGTTTTGGGTTTAAGGGGTGACTAGCAATTAGTTAAAGTTTAAGTAGTAGTTTTTTTGTTGCTAGTACCAGACTTATTGTTACTATCAAGGGTTGGGTGGTATAGCCCTTAATGTAAACTCGCACTTGCGGTTTTCCTTTTACTGTTATAATTTTATGCTTATTCCTTATTACTGTACATAAAGTGGGAAAATAAAGCATTTATTATTATCTACTCCCCTTATGTTATACAACTTTTCAACAGGTGATACTACCTACTCGTATAAACAAACAGCGCGTATTATTTTTCATAACTCATGCTTCAGTCATGAGTTATGAATAATACCTTCTGGATACTGTCTTATAATAATAAGCTCTTGGGAATGCATATAATTGAACGCAAGCTATAGTAACTGCAAAGGTGGCTATGAAACGTCAAACGGTAATTCTATCAGCGACAGCGACAAACCATCAGGCATTATAATTCATAATGATGAAAAGACCAAGTTTAGACTAATGAATCTGAATATTCAATGCATTAGGAATAAGTTCACTGAGTTAGATGTTATCACCAAGATGCATGACATTGATGTTGTATGCTTAACTGAACATTGGGTTGAGCATGACCAGTTAGAATACCTGACCATACCTGGCTTCAAAACAGCCGCCAAGTTTGGGAGACGCTCCCACAAAAATGGAGGAGTGATTATTTTGGTGAAAACCGATATCAAAGCAATCGAGTTTCGTAATATTTCCAGTCTTGAGCTAGATTTTGAATGTTGTGGAGCAAGCATCGAAGTGAACGGAGAAACATTTTGTGTGCTATCTGTGTATAGGTCTCCTAATGGAAACATGGATGTGTTTTTCAAATATTTAGACAATACGCTACAAATGGTAACAATGCAGTTCCAAAAAATCATTCTAACCGGAGATTTTAATATAGACTTTTTAAAACCATCCACACAAAAAAGTTATCTATGTGACATATTACAGTCGTATGATTTACTTGATCACTATGAAGCTGAACCATCGAGAGTATTTACAAACTGTAATGGCATCACATCATCTACAGCAATTGATTACTTAGTCACTAACATAAATGTCAGCTGTTATCAAAAACAGATTATACAAACTGCTGTGAGTGATCATGATGCCCAAGTGTTAACAGTAATAAGTAATAAACAATTACCCGATGAACCAAGAGCGACATACACTAGACGAAAGATTAGTGAACAGACTCTTGAAATACTAACGATTGTAATGATGGAACAGGATTGGGAAGATGTTTTTGCTTGCAATGACACAAATGAAGCATTTGACAAATTCTATAGCATATTTCTTGATTTATTTGACAAGGCTTGCCCATTAACATCATATAAGCTGAACAAAAACAGAACATACAATCCAGTTAGTAGAAATGTTGCTGAATTAAAAAATGAACTGTATAAATATAGTTGGATCCTGAAACATACAACTGATGCCAATTTGAAGTTGGAAGCAGAGAATAGTAAACAGAAGATAAAAAGAAAAATTGATCAAACAAAGAATGAGATGCTTAGTTGCAACTTGAACAAAGCAACAAATAAATCAAAGGAAATATGGAAGCATTTGAACTATGAACTGGGTAGACATAATAAAAAATCCGATGAAATAAAAATAAATATAAACGGCAAACTGGAGAAAGATAAAAGCAAAATATGTAATGCCTTTGGTGATTACTTCTCATCAGTAGTGGAGACCAAATTAGCTCAATCAACTAGTGTTACACCAAGCGATTCATCTGTCAGTCCAAAAGTTGCACCTGTTCAGCGGACTATGTACTTTGCAGACATTGATGAAGCAGAAATCCTAGATGTCATCGAGAAGATGCCTATGAAGAATTCTTCTGGGCTGGACGGAATACCCATCAAGGTACTAAAAACTGTTGCTCCTGTCATTGTTCATGTGTTGTGTTTTTTAGTGAATTTATCAGTTACGACGGGAGTTTTTCCTGAAATTTTAAAGTGTGCTTGTGTTGTCCCTGTATACAAAAAAGGTCAATGTGAGGTTATAGAAAACTATAGGCCTATTAGTATACTGAGTGTTTTTTCAAAAGTATTTGAAAAGATTGTGCATCAAAGAATGATCGGATTTTTGACTAAATATAATGTCATTACAGAAAGCCAACATGCTTATCTAAGCAATCGAACAACTGAAACTGCATGTTCAAATGTTATAAACTACATAAGCTCTGAGATGGATAAAAATAATATTGTTGTCGGTGTGTTCTTTGACTTATCGCTTGCGTTTGACACAGTAGAAGTAAATGTTTTGTCATCTAAATTACAGAATTCTGGTATTAGAGGGAACATTTTGACATGGATATTGTCGTTTGTTAGAAACCGTAAATTAGTCGTCAAAGTCAAAGATACTTTCTCGAATGAATATAATCTTAAATATGGTGTACCACAGGGTTCGGTACTGGGACCACTAATTTTTTTGCTGTATATTAATGATGTACCATCTTATTTACCTGACGCCTATGTAACACTTTTTGCGGATGATACCTCGGCTGTGGTTTCAGCACCAAACTCTGCAGGTATTAGTCGTAAAGTAAATGACACAGTCTCCTCTTTTTTCAACTATTGTCATAAAAATAGGTTAATACTTAATCTCAAAAAAACCGATTTCATGAATTTTTTTATTAGAAAAGATACGCTGAGCGATCATACTATAACATTAAATAATGGTGATGACATTAACTTTTCTAATGAAGTTAGGTTTTTAGGTGTTTGGTTGGATTGTAGACTAAACTGGGATGTGCACATAAGTCGCATATGTTCAAAGATAAACAGTGCCATATTTGCCATATCTTCTCTAAGAAGTAGTCATCCTAAAGAATATCTGCTTTCTGTGTACTTTTCTCTTATATACTCACTTATACAATATAATGTCATTCTTTGGGGAAGTGCTATGAATTCTAAACGTGTTTTCATTTGCCAGAAAAGGGCTATACGACTTATTTTTAATGTACGTGTTGATACGTCATGTAAGCCACTTTTTATTGAACATGGTATATTAACTTTACCCTGCATCTATATCTTCAAATCTTTGTTGTATGTGAAACAAAATATTAACAAGATGTCAACCATATCAGACACTCATAACTATCACAGTAGACATGGTTCACTTTTAAAGAAAAATCAGCATATGACTAAAAAATATGAAACAAGCCCATTATATATTTCACAAACTTTTTATAACAAATTACCTAGCCAAATAAGGAATCTTCCTTTTTATAAATTTAAACAAATTGTCAAAATGTTCCTTTTAAAGAAGGCTTACTATACTGTTGAAGAATTTTTGAATGATGCTGTGTGTATTGAATAGACGTTGATATTTACGTGTTAATCCTATGATTTTTTTGACTTGTATTGCTTGTTCAGTACGAATAAATATTATTATTATTATTATCTATATACAATATCTATTTTATTGACAAAGGTCTATCTAATACTTAAGAGCCCGCTAAGTTTTTCTATCTTGAAGCAACCGACACTTTTGAAATCACGTAGTGGATTTGTCATGATAATACGTTTTCAAAATGACGACAGTGTCAGATTCAATGTAGTCGGGGGGTTGCCGCTCGAGGGGTGAGGGGCTGAAAACTCTGCTTTGTGACGTTTTGCGAAGAATAGCCTTATTTTGGTATCATGATAGTCACAATGTCTTAACAGACATGTTGTGAGCTCGTAAAATGCATTAAGTCGGAGCTAGAGTATTGTCGACACGAATATTATCAATAGTTTTGAGAACTGTAGCTCGCCATCCTTCGCGATTTACTGTCAGTTCAGTGGCGCTCTTGATACTCATATCCAGCAACTGTTTCGTTGTATCCACCCAGCGCGTAGGGGAACGGCCACGGCGCCGCCAACTTGGGGCGTGGTCCTGAACTACAAATGTCTCCATATTATCGCTTCTATGTATATGTCCGAAGAATGTAAGCATTCTCGTCGACACAATGGAGGATAGTCTCTTTGGATTACCGAGCTCATCCAGTATGGAAACGTTAGTTCGATGGGCAGTATAAGGAACTCTCAGCATTCTCCTCCTCGACCACATTTCAAAAGCATCTATGCGAGCTCGATCTGCCTTTTTAACAGTCCAAGTTTCCAAGGCAAACAAAAATATGGAGAACACAAGAGACTGAACCAGCAACATTTTGGTAGCTTTAGTGGTGTTATGGTCACGCCATATTTTAGTAAGCCTAGTCATGGCCACACGTGCCTGTTGAATGCGGCGTCAAATCTCATTTTCACAGCTACCCAAATTGTCGATCAAAGAACCGAGGTACACAAAACTTTGAACTACTTCAAAACTACCTACTGACTTTATTGCTTGATGATTATCATGCTCTCTATCTATGATCATAACCTTGATCTTGTTGTAGTAAGACCATATGGTTCACTGTGTTGTTCTAAGATGTTTAATAGAGCTACTAGTTCTTCCTGAGAAGCAGCAATAAGGGTTGTATCGTCAGCAAATCTTAAGTTGGATATTTTGCTTCCGCGGTATAACTATTATACAGCCATTTGTCCAATACCTGTCTCATCACAAATTCAGAGTAAATGTTAAATAACATCGGAGATAATACACATCCCTCACGAACTCCTTTTCTGGTTGCAGTTTGACCTGACAGGTTACCATCAATCCTTACACGAGCCGAATTAGACTCAGAGTTGCTGTATGAGAAACACTAGGTGATAAGGAACTCCCAACTCTGTTCACGCGTACCGCGTCCTTTCACGAATCCTGCATGCGCCTGAGAAATTTGTTTTGGTAAGTGCTATAGAAAAATAGTTCAAATCAAAATCATTTGATTTGAACTATTTAAATTTTGCACAATTATTCTGGTCTTCACAATTTTTCGTGTGCGACCAATTATTTCCGTCCGACAGTTTCTCAAGGTTATGGGTTGGTTCGTGATTTTCACTAAAGTCAGAATTTCATCGCTGATTAAGATGAATATTATCAAAAAGTCGTGTAACATTTTTGTGTCCCTGAAAGAATGATTTTTTCTTATTTATTTATTATCAGCAGTTGCCTAAACTTACGCATTTCGTTTTAAACAAAATTACGACATTTAGGAACACACCGCTACCTACTACCCATATGTGCTGTTGCGATAAATATCTTATATATACTTTCGGTAGAAATCATACTATCTCGGTGTTGTTTAATTAAGATAAGATTCAATTTACTACCTCTTGAGGTTGCCGCTGGGGGTAAAAAAATTCAAATTTTATATGGAGACAATACAATTTTCCACAATTTCGGACTTTACTTTTTTCGTGTGCGACCAATAGTTTCCATTCTACAGCACCCCAAAATTAGGAGGTTATTTAACTAAAATCATTATTTTATCGGGTATTAAGTCGAAAAACGCTATTAACAAATTCTTTAACACTTTTTCTCCTAAGATAATAACATTTCCCATATCCCTATTATTTACAGCAGCCTAAATTAACACATTTGTGATTAAAAAAAGGAAAAACTTAGCGAGCTCTTCGACTATAAGTATTCGATGGTTTGTAATGCGTGCCATTTATTGCTACGGTCATAGATAAAGTATAGTATTCAGCTCGCTTTAATGGTAATGACTCATTCGGTGACTTACAGCATTCGCTTACGGCTCGTGCTGCAAGCTTCAACTGCGTGAGTGACCACCATCATTATCGCTCGTTGAACCATATACTATTGCCATATGACACAATACAACATTTGCGTTGAAATTTCATATAAATTTTTTTTAACAAATTTCTTAACATAGGGGTTTCGATAAAATATCGAATGAAATTTGATATGAAACTATCAAATTGTTTAGAAAGTGTTCTAAATACTGTCAAAATAGATATCATAACTTCGAGTGAAAGTGCGCAGAAGAAGAATAATGGAACTGACGTCTGGCAGAATTGACGTCTATCACAGTGACAATAGATCCACTGAGGGCGGGTTTCTCAATGTCCAGTTAAAAGTGTCAGATAGGTAGCTGCCAGTTAGCGTTTCTATGGATACAACTGTCAGATAAGATTTACTTGAATTCAGCCTTCAATTGTTTAAACAATTTATCTAACATGTAACCGTTAACTTCCAAATAAATATTTAACTGGACATTGAGAAACCAGCCCTTAGTCTATCAGACTTGATCATGCAGTAGGCCATCTGGAGCAGCCCCATAAAAATTGTATAATAATTCAATTTGTTTACAGTTCATACACAAGACCCAAGAGTCACAAGACAAACCGTTAATCACAAAATGCTAACATATTTTATTTATTTCTATTTTATATAGTGTGATTGTCAAATATCGGTGTGATTCAAATTCTCTGCAATTCTTTGATGCCATTTCTGTTAAGAAATTTCATAACAAATTTGTATACAAATTTAATTTAAAATTTCAGAGCGAATTACGTATTGTGTCACAATAATACCATACCGAGTCAGCACCTGGTACACCAGCCAAATAAGATTGGAAAATAGGCTTCTTGACTTGTGTTTGTGAGCAGTAAATTTTGGTTTTTTGGCATACGACATTATGAATTAATATCTCAAATAATCGAAAAACACCTAAGGAATTTTTCTAGTAAGTTAAAAATTATTGGTTTTTCGGAAAAGCTCTAATAGAAGATTTTTTGCTTAGAATGCCTTTGAGATATCGAGAGCAAAGACGTGAGTCTCCTTAAACGAATGGATGCATTGACTCTACGTATGTGTGAATTGAGCCAGGAGATCTGCAGATGACTTTTGATGTCGGAATCCATATAATACTGCCTGTCGTATTGGTGAGATTCAAGGTATTTTATTAGTTCTTAATTCATGCATTCCTCCATCACTTTGCTAATCAATTTGCTATAGGTCTGGTGTTGTTATTAATAATTTGAGCTATCAGACGTCTCACACTGAACTATTCGGAAACTAAGTGCACATAATATAACTTAAATTCCCATTTCGAACAGAACTCACTTGTTTTCCAAACTACATACACAGTATTTCAGTAGGTGATTGTTAAGACTTTAATGAATGACAACTATTTGCGATTTTCTCGAAAAAGTTTTTTAGTGTGCACAAAAACTCGCAATGCAAAAATCATTCTTCAAATGTCTGTAATTTAACAACCAAACACGATATCAAAAAACGCCAAATAGGTAACAAAGCGCAAGCTTTCTTCTCCAATTTGCCTTTTGAATAGTTACTGTAAGTCTAACGGTATCGTCAGGAGCTTGGAAATGCGAAATATACTTTTAGGTGACCTTTGGACGTTACCTTTGGATCTTTTGACCATATCTTTGGATTTTTGGACTTGTCTTCCCTCATCTTAGACACACACACTGGAGAAAGGAAACAGGCCACCACGTTTCCTCGCTAACACGGGGATACGTCTTTTCTTGGATTCCCAATTTCGCGCGCTATACCCTAGACCCTTGATAAATATGAATACTGACATTGATAACTTTCTGAAAATCTCCATAGGAAAATCAAAATGCAGTGTAATTGGCCTGCGACTACCCGACCTTCGTTTACATATCCTTAGCATCTGCGTCAGTGCTGTAAAACTGTTTATTTTTCCTAAGTGCAAAAGTTATCTAAATTTAAAGCAGTTTACTAGACAAGGTGTGAAATATTCCGGTGTTGGGTAATTCATTGCCTGGCTGCACAAATTGAACTCCCAATTAGATTTTCTTGAGATTTGGCCAAAACGAATAACTAGTCGATATTTTCGTAGCACGTTTTCGCACGCACCATTTTTTCATGCTGCCGTTGTTCTAAATATTTTTTTATATTTCTACGCATAATAATAATTATTAAAACTAAATATAGGAAACATACAGGGTGAGTTTTTAGTACCGGCTCGGTCGATAACTCCACTATTGTAGAAGATAGCGAAAAAAGCTGTACATAAAAGTTGTAGCCACTGATATGCTCCTTGCTCAGAAAATCTTTTGATTTATACAGGGTGATCCATAACTACGTGGTGATGCAAACATGCATTTTTTTAAATGAGATACCCTATATATTATTCCATGTTCGAATTCGACTAATATTTCCGTTCTTTCAATATAGGTTATTGTTACATTATACGTTACATTTTATATCCAAATCGCGGTCAAATGAACGCACTGTATATCAAAAAGTAATGAATCAAAAATTCTTTTTTTGCATGAAAAGATTAAAAATATCCTCTAGTTTTAAAATCGGCTTAAAAAAAGCCCGTGACACATATTCGTATACAGGGTGATGTAGAATGCAAAATCTAGATTTTCTCTCTTTTTTTAAATGTAACACCCAATATTTTATTATACCAAAGAATTGCTTTTAGTATGCGCTTTCATCTTTATATAGCACTTGTTATGACTGCATTTATTAGTTTCTGAGATATTTCGATTTTTCTACAAATTGTAAATATACCTTCTATTTGTTTACTAAAATTTGCTTATTTTGAGAAAATACTATCAAATTTTATTTTTGCTTAACAAACAACTATAATATGAGGCCATAATATTACTTGATCAAGTCAAAACACTGAATTAACGAGATAATATAGGTCAAGTGTGCTGAGAAAACAACTTTATAGACGTCATGCACAATTATCAAGCAGATGCATCAGGTAGGCTATAAAATATTAACCGACACAGTCCAAATAAAACGATTCTTGAGTCCTTCAAACGAATTAGTTTTAGAGTGCCTTCGTTCTGGATATTGCTGTTCATAGTTGATATATTCTAGAAGCAAGTAGAAAATTTCTCAAAGATTCCCCTAAATACCCTCAATAGAAAAATTAATTCTTGAAGCTGGTTTTTCACATAGTTCGGAATTATTGAGCAGGTTATGAAAACTGTCAATTTTTCAAAGCCTACCTGATAAATCTGCTTGATAATTATGCATCACGCCTACAAATTTGTTTCCTAGTTGACTTTATTATCTCCATGATTTAGGGTTTTGACTTCATGAAATAGTATCATGACCTTATAATTTAGTTGTTCGTTAAATAAAAAACAAATTAGGTAGTATTTTCTCAAAATGAATGAATTTCAGTACACAAATAGGAGCTATATTTTAAATTTACGAAAATATCGAAATATCTCGGAAACTGATGGACGTAGGTACAACAAGTAGCATATTAAAAGCAATTCTTTGGGATAATAAAATATTGGGGGTTACATTTAAGAAAAGAGAGAAAATCTAGATTTTGCATTCTACACCCTGTATACGAATATGCGTCACGGGCTTTTTTTATAGCCGATTTTAAAACTAGAAGATACTTTTAATCTTTTCATGTAAAAAAAACTTTTGATTCATTACTTATTGATATCCAATAAGTTCATTTGACAGGGATTTGGATATAAAAATAGTCATAACTTTTGAAATACGCTATACAATGTAACAATACAGTTTTTGCTTTATGCGAACGACTTAAAAATATGCAAAACAGTAGAAAGCCTAGACGATTGCAAACAAATTCAGCTAGATCTCAATGGTCTTGTGGGCTACTGTAATAAAAATGATTTACCACTCAATATTAATAAATGTCATTCAATTACTTTCACAAGAAAAAAACATGTTATACATCATACATACCAGTTAAATAACTGTAACATTGCTTCAGTTAATGAGGTGCGCGACCTAGGTGTTATTTTAGATACTAAATGGAGTTTTAACAGCCAGAGAATAATCAATCAGTCGAACAAAATCCTCGGCTTCATCAGAAGGTACTCAAGACATTTTAATAGCCCCACAACACTTCTATCTCTTTACTACGCTTTCGTACATAGTAATATCTCATTTGCGTCCACTATCTGGAGCCCACATTACTATGTTCACGTTAAAAGGTTAGAATCGATCCAACATAAGTTCTTAAGGGTTCTTGCCTATAAGTCAGGTATCACAATAAGCAATCATGATTACAGTCACGTGATGAAACATTTCAAAATTATACCCATGGCGGATATAAGAGTAATATCCGATATCTGTTACCTGCACAAAATTGTCAATAATTGACCTCATTGACTGTCCGTACTTGCTAGCAAAAATTAATTTTTATGTGCCAACAAGGCCCAATCCTAGACATTGTACATACTTCAACATCCCATTCTGCAGAACAAATTTGGGTTTGAATTCTCCACTTGTAAGAACGCAAAGAAATATGAATACTTTTGGCAGAGACGCCGATATTTTTAGCCATCAGTTTTCATCACTTAAGCGTTTACTAAAAAAAAAACAAATTTTTATCCGCAACTCCGTCTTCACCAAAATTGTTCTGTGGGGTAGTAATCTAGTGACAATTATTGTAGTTTAAAATTGTTCAGGCTTAACATCTTACATCCTGTCTTGTTAAGATTGTAATGAACATATACTTGTAGCTTAGTGCAAAAACTATGATGTCATTTTGGAGATTTTCTCTGTTGATATCCCAAATTGTGTGAAATAAATAAATAAATACCCTATATTGTAAAAACGGAAATCATTAGTAGATTTTGGATGTGGAATAATATATAGGGTGTCTCATTTAAAAAAAATGCATGTTTGCATCACCACGTAGTTATGGATTACCCTGTATAAATCTAAATATTTTCTGAGCAAGCAGCATATCCGTGGCTACAACTTTTATATACAGCTTTTTTCGCTATCTTCTACAGTACCGACCGAGCCGGTACCAAAAACTCACCCTGTATATAAAGTTAACAATGAACTAAGTATAATAAATTAGACAGCGGAGCAAGAGATCAATAATATTTAGTAAAAAAGGTAATGATAGCACCATATAAAATGAGAGAAAAAATAAAATGAATGAATCACTGACTGAGATATGAGTCCTTATGACACTTCAACTCAGAGTTCTCACTGTCACTAAACAAATCGAGCTAAGGATGTAATAAAGGTGTAAGAATTCAGTGTTTATACAGGGTTTTCAAAGTTGGGACTTTTCTTTTCAAAAACAATTCAAGGTTGATGAGATCGTCCAAGGTGTCCTGGATAATGTGAATAAAAATATACTGTGTTTCTGACTTTTTTCACGAAATAGACAAATTGACAGTGTGCAGGGTGAATACGGTCAGGAAAACGATCAGCATACAGAATTTTCATATCTATCAGACATGTAAAGACAAAAGATAGACATTTTCATATCTATCAGACATGTAAAGGCATGAACATTCTGATGCTCTCTATCTCCGTCAGTCGAGCTATGGCGCACTGATGATCGCTAATAAGCGCGAAACAGCTGGTAGATTGACGCAGATATAGAGCAACCCTCGTATATCGACTCTCATATACAGTTGGCATAGAAGCGCGCTCTTCTGGTTAGGCTGAAGCGAATGCGCCTTTGCGTTCCGCCAAGAAGTCTGCTGCTGTTTAACAGCGACTTCCTTTGGTTTGCCGTTACTTCCGGGTACCAGATGGCGCACAGGCAAATCTTTTCTGCCGCCTACTCTCAATATATGTTTGGATTATATCGAAACCTAATAAAGCTTCTGCATCGCATGTATACAAGTAGCTTGACTCAGCATATTCGTTCAGCGAAGAGTAGCCCTTTCAAATCAAAAGAGGAAGCACCAAACATCAAAAGTGTATAATTATTATGACTGATTGAACAATCATGAAGGTCTATTGCGGTTCATGTATTAATGCTCTGTATGCATCATTGTTCCATTCAAATTATCAACCTATTCTCTGCCTTTGACAAACGTCAACTGTTGTCAATCAACAATGTTAGCGAGGGAAACAAAGCAGTGATCTGACAAAAAGGGATTGTTACAGTTTTCAGCAGTAATATTGAAGCCCGCATCCCACCTGATAGAGCTGCAATAATATTGCCAAAACTCCTATAATTATTGTGAGGTAGGTTTTGAACATTTGTTTTTAGAAAATGATTGTGTAGCACTTATATATCAATTTACATCAAATATCATTATCTTAGAAAAGTGAGACAAAATTAGCTGCAAATCATAATAATATCGTGCCTGGATATCCTATTGAAAATCATCGATTTGTGAGCTAAGTTCAAAAGCAGCTCAAATTGCAAATAATTGATTTTCAAATATTTCTTAAACGTCAAATATCAATTCTTGCATGGAAATTGCAAAGCATATTCCTAACAAATTTATGTTTTACTATTTTGTTTAATTTAAATGTTAATGTTGTAGTACGTTGCATTATGCATCTCAAGTAGTATAACTATTCAAGTACATGATTATAAAACATTAGCAGGATGTAAGTATTTGACTTGATTGGTTGGTTACTAAATTTGATGTAACTATGATTTTTATGAAAATATTTTATTAATAAATACAAGGGTTATTAAATTTTCATTGTTTAAAACGTTTCAAACCCAGCTGTTCTACATCCAACACATATGGAAGTATATATTTTGATCCGGATGTCAATAAATGAATAACAATACAACTACTTTTTGTTGGTCTACCTGTATGCTGCGGTTGCCTATCTGTCATATTTTTTATTTTCATAGTTTTAATTAAATTAAATTAAAAACACATTTGTAGTCAAGTAATTTAAAAACAAAGAAAATATCACAATTTACGTAAAACTCATTTTAAGTATTTTGCCAGTTCGCAAACAACTTTGCGTGTAGTCGTTCGAACTTTTAAAGATCTACAAATTCGAGTTTTTATTTAGGTTATCATTAATTTGAATCACAGAGAAATCTAAAATTTTTGAGTGGGATGTTTTTAATTTCTACGCATGTGATATTTTTTAATGTTCGTCTGCAGAAGAAAATATCTGTCACACATCCACGTCGTTCTGTCTGTCGGTATTCTTGAAAAGTCGGTTGATTGGCGAGAGAGTATTTGAATAAAAAAAGTCTGAACATCATGGAGGGCATACCGTGGAGAGATTTTTGGACATGTATTGCGCATCGTATTACTACTGTGGTTGAAACTGAAGAAATAAGGAATCATAATTCCCTAAAGTCATCTCAGTTATAGCGGAAAACTATCCATCCAAACAAGGCTGAGAGAAGGACGAGGAGTTGAACAAAGATAATATGTTTATATTTGTAAAAGACTATTCAATCCTCTGAAAAAAACCATATACGATGAAAAACAAAAATTTATAAAAAGTACCTAGTTATCTAACTAGACATCATTTACTTCCCACACCGATAGATGAGGGGAGTATTCTGATCGCGAAAATCTTAGATTTTAAGATAATACGCTTTTTGAGCATCTTATGATGTCTACATAACGAAAATCCTCATTTTTGTCGGTCTGTCTGTCGGTCTGTCTGTTGGCATTTTTCTAGTCGCGAAATCTCAGTATCCAAGGATTGTGATGAAATTTGGGTTGCGATATGCATAATAGGACATAGGTAATGCTGATATAACTTTGAAAATCAATGCATGGGCGGCGCGGCAGAGTGATAAGCAGAAAACAAAAAAATTCAAATATTCCTCAAACTGGGTTTTTAGGTGTTTTCCTATTTTTTTTTGGGGTGGGGGCGAAATTGGGGTGATTTTTGGTGGGGGGTTGTAAAACTGAAAAAATTGTTGTATTTATAATAGGCTGTCGATTGACCTGTAAAAGAAAGACCCAGCGGCATAATACACTTTTACTTCCCACACCGATAGGTGAGGGGAGTATTGTGATCGCGAAAATTTTCGATTTTGAGATAATACGTTTTTGGGCGTTTTATGATGTGTACATAACGAAAATCCACGTCACTCATTTCCGTCGGACTGTCTGTCGGTCTGTCTGTCTGTCTGTCTGTCGCGTTCTTCTACCCTCGTAATCTCAGTAACCACTACATGGATTGTGATGAAATTTGGGCAGCGTTATGCTGTGGGGTCGTAGTAGGTAATGTTCCTATAATTTTGAAAATCGTTATACGGGGGGCGGAGTAATTAGCAAAAAACGAAAAATTTCAAATACGCCTCAAACTTCGTTTTTAGGCGTTTTAGGGGTTTCTGATCATTTTTTACTTTTTTTTGGGTGGGGGTGAAATTGGGGTGGTTAGGGGGTGGGGGGTTGTAAAACTCAAAAATTTATTCCATTTATAATAGTGTCTATTGACCTGTGAAAGAAAGACCTAGCGGCATAATAGACGTTTGTTAGGTCCATCCAAACATTGCCTTGGCTATTACAGAAATCAAGGGATTTGGTATTGGTAGGGGTAGGTATTGATTCAGGTCGTTCTAAATTTAGCAACATGGAAATCATGGAATTAATTTTAATGAAATTTAGACACAGTATTATTACCGCGGCAAGGATGAAAAATGCGTATGGTTTCAAAAATCGTGTCAGTGGCGGCGCAGCAATAATAAAAATCTAAAAATATAAGAACAGCTCAAACTTCGTAGCAAGTGACATAAGGTTCTGCCGGTATAGAGCAACCCTCGTAGCTCAAACTTAGTTTTTAAGCAATTTGGGGGTTCCTGAGTGTTTCGTTTCGTCCAGTTGAAGCTGAATTGTGTCGTTTTAGTTCCTACGGAGAGATTTAGGAAACTATTTACTAGTTTTTGTGTTGGATGTTTTTTGCCGACAGGCGGGCGATGATTTGGTTGGAACTGTTATGTGTGGGAAGTACTGAGTCAATCAACTTGACTCCATTTTTTTTAGGTCCATGATAACATTGCCTTGCTTATTACAGAAACCAAGCGACTTAGAATTTTCTGATGTATTCCTACATACAAGTATTGCTTTAGATCGTTCTGTATTGTGTAGTGTGGAAACTATTGAATTGATTTCAGTGAAATTTTGGTACAGCATTACTACCGTGGCGAGGATGGAAGATGTTTATGGTTTTTAGAGATCATGTCATACACTTTTTTAGGTCAATCCGAACGTTGCCTTGCTTATTACAGAAACAGATCGTTGTGTATTGATGATAGAGATGGAAAACGCGTATATGATTTTTAGAAATCGTGCCAGTGGCGGCGAAGCAACAATCACAAAACTGGAGATATATAAATCAGCTCAAACTTCGTTTTTAGCCAATGGGTTTCTGATCGTTCTATTTCGTTCAGTAGAAGCTTGCAAAAAATTGTTCACGTTTTAAAGTGTCGCCGTTGTGATTTGGGAACCCAAATTGTTATCAAATTAATACGGGGGAAGTATTTACTGCCAATCAATCTATCATAAATAAACCGCCTTTTCCCCAATTTTTTCCATTTCATTTTTGCCTCATTTAGATTTTTCTTAATTTTGGTCAAGGATAAATGGAACAAACCGTAAGCACAAGCGGTTGTAGCAGGGAAGCTTGCCAACCAAAGACTTGTTACAGTCAGCCAGTGATGTCTTGTCCTTGGATGGCTCAGCAACCCCATGGAGCTTCACCAGGCCCGTCCAGAAGTTGTGAACAGTCGTCAAGCAGACAAATGGTTTGTTAATCTGTATTATTTATTTAAACCATTTGGTGACACTTTTCATGGTACAAATTCTAGGTTTCAGTTTTAACGTGCTCACTTCTTCATCGGTTCATTTGTTGAATATCGTTTCGAATTAATAAAACAATTGATTATTATTATTACGCCTCTGCCTATAAACAAAGTCATCCTCCTCATTTTCTGTGTCACAACTTTATAAATTGCTACTACTTATGTCACTACTACTTATATAATATTTGTAAGAGGGGTCTGGTCCTCCGGCGTTTGGCCAGATGAATGGTGCACATCCATTTTTGTTCCACTTCATAAAAAAGGATCTCCAACAAATCCAGACAATTATCGCCTACTTTCGTTAATCTCTCATGCAAGCCAGGTTCTACTATATATTTTACAGTCCCGTTTAGAGGGTTTTATTGGCTGGCAAATTTCTCAGGCGCAGGCAGGTTTCGTGAAAGGACGCAGTACGCGTGAACAGATGTTAACAGATTATTAAAAAAGCCATAGAGCATTATTTTCCCGTTGTTATCTGCTTTGTGGACTATTCTAAGGCGTTTGATAACGCAAAGTGGCCTAAACTGTGGGAAATCCTTATCTCCATGGGAGTCCCTTACCACTTGGTATTTCTTATACAGCAACTCTATGAGTCTAGCTCAGCTCGTGTAAGAATTGATGGTAACCTGTCTGGTCAAACAGCAACCAGAAAAGGAGTTCGTCAGGGATGCGTATTATCTCCGATGTTATTTAACATTTACTCTGAATTTGTGATGAGACAGGTGTTGGACAACTGAAATGGCGGTATAACTATTGGCGGAAGCAAAATGTCGAACTTAAGATTTGCTGACGATACAACTCTTATTGCTGCTTCTCAGGAAGAACTAGTAACTCTATTGAACGTTTTAGAACAACACAGTGCAGCATATGGTCATGGTATCAACTACAACAAGACCAAGGTTATTATCGTAGATAGAGAGCATGACAATCATCGAGAAATAAAGTCAATAGGCCGTTGTGCGGTAGTTCAAAGTTTTGTGTACCTCGGTTCTTTGATCGACAATTCAGGTAGCTGTGAGAATGAGATTCGACGGCGCATTCAACAGGCACGGGTGGCCATGACAAAGCTTACTAAAATATGGCGTGACCATAACATCACTAAAGCTACCAAAGTGTCACTGGTTCAGTCTCTTGTGTTCTCCACATTTTTTTATGCCTCGGAAACTTGGACTGTTAAAAAGGCAGATCGAGCTTGCATAGATGCTTTTGAAATGTGGACGTGGAGGAGAATGCTGAGAATTCCTTATACCGCCCATCGAACTAATGTTTCCATATTGGATGAGCTCGGTAATCCAAAGAGACTGTCCTCTATTGTGCCGATGAGAATGCTCACCTTCTTCGGACATATTCACAGAAGCGATAATATGGAGAAACTTGTAGTTCAGGGTCACGCCCCGAGTGGGCGGCGCCGTGGCCGTTCCCCTACACGCTGGGTGGATACGACGAAACAGTTGCTAGATATGAGTATCAAGAGCGCCACTGAACTGACAGTAAATCGCGAACGATGGCGAGCTACAGTTCTCAACTATTGATAATATTCGTGCGGGCAATACTCTAGCTCCGACTTAATGCATTTTACGAGTTCACAACTGACGAAAGGCCAATTCCACCATAACGAGGCGCAAAACTCACAAAATAAAAATTATATTTTCAATAGTACTGATACTTTGGGTTTCGTCGCTATATTAGAATAGCTATTTTTGCCAAAAAGGTTTCTGGTATTCTGCCACATTATAAAAATCTTAGAACCACAATAAATTGATGATACCAGATTGAATAATCTGTTATTACTTAAAGTCGAAAGAGAATGTACATGTCCGAGAAGTGTTTGAAATGTTTACAATAGGTAAACACATATTGTGGCCAATTTACCGTTTATTTCATATAACTATGATATCAGCGCCGCTTGCAATGGGGTTTGGGAAGAACTTTCACCTTCATTTCTTCCAGTACTATAGGCCTTCATAATCACAGACTATTTCAATATTTATAACTATTGTATATAATTTTATGTATCTTATTTGGAATTTGAAACAAGGTCTAAATGAATCACCCATTGTAACAAATAACATATAAATATATTTGTTCCAATAGCCTAATTCATTAGCGCCAGATCCAACAGCAAGAGCAGATCGACCACTTGCAGCTCCATCGTCACTACAAACGTCCTCCAGCCATTTTTTCTATTTTCTTCGACTGATGCAGCTGTTTCCTGACACTCATCCTGCCACATTGCACACTGTGTTGACGTTATGTAAGAACGATTTCTTCAGAGCTGTTGACAAACTCTTGTACGCTAAGAGGTGTAAAACGCTGTATAGCAGAGGAATGGGAGTTATTAAAAGGTATCGTAAACTAAGATATTTATTTCTTCATTAAACTTGTAGGAGCATAACAAGGATGGTAGTATAATGTATAATTACTGCACTGTATTGTTCTTTTTGAAAAATGTCAGCTGAAGTAAAGTCAGTTCCCACTAATATTAACATGGGCGACTCTCAGTGATCAATATTAAGACCAGTATTATTCACTTTTGGCCTTTTGAGGAACTCTGGTTAGACTAATCAAACATCGACGGGGCAAAAATGGCTGCTTAGACTAAAATCTGGATGCTCAAGACTCTTTGTGTCTCGCCCAGCTATGATAAAAATGTTGAGAGGGGGCATCCGCAAAGCTTTAAAGTCCATGTGGGATGAGCTACCCTGGTGAGGACCTACCTGTAATTGCTAAGGAAAGATCTTCCAATTGAGGTTTTAAATTTTAAAAAATATATAAATTTTTTGTGATAAAAAACCGTTTTTGTTTTCTTTTTTTTTTCGCAATAATTCAAAAGTTATATCAAAATAAAAATGGGTTTTTGAATCGAGTACCGAAAACACGCCGACGTTTCCGAACCCTTGTGACGTCACTAAGGCGGTCAGGATCACCATAGGTCAGGATGTTCCTTTGACCAACGACGTCCTACACCGATACTAGATTCTAGATTCCCAGCTAATCGTGAAAATACTAACTGGTAAACTGGCAACTAGTGTATATTTGTTGCAACACAGTCGATGAATGATGTTTGCAACTCAAGACAAAGTCTGCGATCGAAATAAATATCTTTTCGAATGTTTGAAATCAGATTACAGATTCCAGTAAAAAAGTTGGAAGGCCTGGGCTTCGAATCAAAGACCAACAGATTCACTATCGGACACTGTAACCACTAGACTAGCCGAACATGCAGCAGATAGTTTCAACAAAAGATATTTGATTAGGTACTTACTTACTAGAATCTGTAGTCTGATTTCAAACATTCGATCGTAGACTTCATCTCGAGCTGCAAACTTCATTCATCTTCTATGTTGCAACAAATATACACTAGTACCAGTAAGTATTTTCACAACTGGCTATCTAGAATCTAGAATCTAGTATCGGAGTAGGACGTCGTTGGTCAGAAGAGCAGCATCCTGACCGCCATGGTGATATCACACGGGTTCGGGAGCCGTCGGCATGTTTTCGGTACTCAATTCAAAAACCCATTTTATTTTGATATAACTTTTGAATTATTGCGAAAAAAAGAAAACAAAAACAGTTTTATTATAAAACTTATACATGATCTTTCCATTTATGGCAAAAAAAAATATTCAAAACCTCAATTGCGACTGGTGTAGTTGAATTAATAAATGAATGAATGAAAAAAGGCCTCAGCCGGCTCAGAACCCAGGAAATTATTCCTTGACCCTCGACTTGCGAGCGCGTCCGTTGTTTCACTACCGCATGACTCGGCACCCACAGAAGTGATACCCTAATTTCTTGCCGAAATATCATCCAAAACCTTCCTACATTGCAGAACAAGCTTTGATGTACAGGCACTGAATTTTTAATGCTGCCTGATGGATGTCAGAGCGTCATTAGTTGCGTGAATACGAGACACACAAACTAAACTCGCATATATTTCTCCTTGGAATACCGTGGTGTATTCCCCAAGAGAGAGAGGAGAGCCTTTTTAAGATCACAACTCCCAACGCCGAAGCCTGCGTCAGTAAGTGAACCGTCTGTGTACCAGACTATAGCCCTCACTCCTCAAAAGGCCGTCTGCCACTTGACCCCCACTCTTCCCTTTTAGGATACTTCCCAGTAAATTTGCAGTCGAAACAATATGTAGTAAAAATTATATCACTCCTCATAAATTGTAGGTGGTAGTGTGTAATTAGTGTGACTGTCAGCTAAAAGGTAAACGCACCTGCTGTGCGATAGCCCAGCTATCTTATAAATCAGGAAAATGCATTCTGGGGGAAAACCTTGACCAGGTTAACGGGAATCCTGCTGAGCTCCAGTTTGACTGGATTGGGAGAACGCTCAGGTCTGAGGGATCCTTGGGAAGATATACGAAAGGCCAAAATATGGAGTTTCTACCACTTCCATCAGTCACAAATATTTGCTCAGCCGACTCAGGTCAAATAAATGATTTCATGTTGCAGGTGTCCCCCGACAAATCGAGCTCAACCATACCGAGTGTACACAGCAGACTACCCGCGGTACGCCACCCAACAAAAAAAGAAAGAAATGCCTACGGTGAACGTGCGGAAAGTAACCGAAAAAGAACAAGAGCACGTTGAAGATGTACCCGTAGATAAAACGAAACAACATAGAAGCGAGGCGCATAAACAGGAAGTCGCCCCAACCCAGTCGGAGGTTCAGTGCGAGGTTCCGAATAGAGAATCTCCGCTTAGAGAAGAAGAGAAGGCCATGATAGTGAACGATTTGAGCAATATGGAGAAAAATGTGATCGACAATAATTTGGATGCGTTGGAGAACCATGGTGAGACCTTGGACTAAGGAGTATTTTGTACATAGGGTTGAGAGCAGAGTTGTTTCACTTCTTCTGTGGAACAAGGTTCTTGATGATCTCTTAACCAAGCTTAACTCTAAGGGGTAGAATTGCTTATGCAGACGTTATTGTAGTGCTGCTTAACGATAAATTCAAAAGCGTAATTTGCGATTATACGCAGCAAGTTTTGGGGGTCTTCTTTTTTATAAATATGGACTATTATTACAGCTTTTCTGACGCAAACCCTTTAATTTTGAAGTAAATGCTTCTGTTTATAACAACCAAAAAGTGCAACCTCTTTCTTTTGCTTATGAGTTAAATGTAGATGTAAGTAGATGCTTCGATTTCTAGAAGTAAAAGCAAACGCTAAATACGACCTAATTTAACTGTGTGGGGGCGCGTTAGAATATCTCCCATCGTATATCCTGCGTGTCGTAAAAGGCGACTAAAAGGAACCGAACTACTGTCGGTATAAACAGTAACCTCTTCTCAACCAACAGCTTTGGGTGGACGAGTTGAGAAGAGTCAGGACACCTTCTTGTCCTTGGGGTGAGAAATTGCCCCTAAAGGCGGATGAACCAGTAGATACCATCTGGTCAACGACATGAGGATGCAGACAGCAGGTGGGAAACTACTGCATTAAAGATCTTAAAGATATCCCAAGAGAAATTCGTAAAATGAGTAAATGCATTTTACGAGTTCACAACATGTCTGTTAAGATATTATGACTATGATGATGAATGTAACTGTAAAAGAACCAACATTAAACTATGAATGCAACACCTGAAGAAATTACTGTCTCCTCGATCAGTGTAATATAAATGTTCATTGAATCAACGATTGTGGGTTATTAAATCATGCACTGTACTTTGGTAACAAGAATTTTACTATCAATGGCCTGTAATATTCATTTTGGCCTGTAAACTACAGAATATCACCAAGGTCATTTGTAGGGTAATAGACAGACCTTTACGTTTACAAAAAAATGGAATTTCTAAATTATAGCAGTATTGCCTACCATCATCTACCGATTACGGAAATTATGCTGTTAGAGAAAGGTCCATGGGCAGACAGACAGACCGACAAACGTCCGTAAAGCTTATTATCTCAAAACCGAAAATTTTCGTAATTACAATACATCACTCACCTGGTGTAGGCAGAAAAAGTGTGGCTTGTTAGAGTAGTAATAACATCATCATAGTTACAATGTCTTAACAGACATGTTGTGAACTCGTAAAATGCATTAAGTCGGAGCTAGAGTATTGCCGACACGAATATTATCAATAGTTTTTAGAAATGTAGCTCGCCACCTTTCGCGATTTACTATCAGTTCAGTGGCGCTCTTGATACTCATATCCAGCAACTGTTTCGTCGTATCCATCCCGCGTGTAGGGGAACGGCCACGGCGACGCCCACTCGGGGCGTGACCCTGAACGATGTCCGAAGAATGTAATTATTCTCGTCGACACAATGGAGGATGGTCTCTTTGGATTACCGCGCTCATCCGGTATGGAAACGTTAGTTCGATGAGCGGTATAAAAAAACTCTGAGCATTCTCCTACACGTCCACATTTCAAAAGCATCTATGCGAGCTCGATCTGCCTTTTTAACAGTCCAAGTTTCCGAGGCATACAAAAAGTAATAACACCAAGGGACTAAAAGTAAAACAAGCCCATACACACCAACTGCGTAGAGCTTCTTGAAACCTTCTTTCTTCACCAACATTCCATGCATCATATACTTATACAACAAACACAAAAACAGCATAACTGGTCGCTAGGAAATCAACAAATCTAAAAAAACAACATTACTGACCTTTGAAAGATCCACATGGTGCATGCATCTCCCATCGATTGGAACTTTCGACGAATTGACTTTTTTCTCGATGCGCGTCAAGTGCTCTCGAAATTGCGTATCAAAATCATAAACTGACACCAAACAGAATCCATACACAAGGCACAGGTGATGTTATTGCAATAGTAAAACAATTACAATAGTATCGACGCTCGGATCAGACAGAAATAGAACCTAACTCTGACCTTTCGGTTGTCCTTAATAACTTCCATAGTCGATCTAGTAAACTAAAACAAAATAGAAACCGACAGCTCATCTAGATGGAATTCTGTCTGTACTCTGAGTAGTGTAGGAGGTGACTGGAGTTGTGTACGTAACAGACTGTGTGGAGACAATTTTCTAAGAGTGAAAAGCATCTAACGCTTATGTATTGGTTATAAACAAATTTCAATATTAAACTCACAGTTTTTTGGCATGATTAAAAGGTGAATGAGTATATGCTAGATATTCAAAAATAAGAATTAGATAATCGGAATAACAAAAATAACTAATAGTAGGAGATCCGAATATAAGCCGACATTCACCGAACTGGTTAATGGATGAAAAGCATTTTATATTAAACTTAATATGTTAAGAAACATATCGCGAGTGGGTTGGCTGAATAATGTCAGTCCAGGATATGATTAATTAAATATTGAAAAATTATTTTTTTTAAACATTTCACTGGTTTGATTAATAGACAAATCACATACCAATCGAAAGTATGAAGCCCATAGAATATTCAAACGTTAGGTTGGCTACGTCTTTCCCGTCCCAACTATAGGGTAGGCAGGTATAAACAGGTAAGTCAATAATATTAATTTGCAACGGTGCGGTTAATGCATGAAACTCTTATATCAAAATAAAGATAATTTTATTGCAAACACGTCGCTATAGGGTTGTCTGCAATAAATCAGTGTTAAATTCCGGTTGTCGAATTTTAAAGATCAAAATATTGCTGCCAGTGATTACGTGCGCCAGAGAGGTCCGAGCGAACTATCCGGTAGTCATGTCATGTCATGTGTCCGTGAAATTGCAAAGGTTAGCGATACACTCGTAAATGCTGTGCATCATTGTATTGGAACAGTTTGCCTTATTCTTCTGATTTAAAAAACGTGCTACGTATACTGATTGTTGTTATTTATAAACATTAAATTGTGATAAAAAATGGCTAAAAAAGTGTTTTCTATGCAATTCGGACGATGATGTTCTTGTTTTTAACGATGAAACGTATGAAAACTATTGAAATTAAATTTTCGTGAAAAGAAAAATTTTAAATACAGTGGCGTTGAGTTAACCAATGCATCACTCGATTCTGTAGGTTACCATACCACGTGCTACAAAAAGTGACTGCTTTGGGTAAAAAATATAATGAAGAGTTTAATAACTTTCTTGGTGAGAATACGGTAAGTGCATAATAATTTAACCTTCAAAACTATCTTAGTAAATACATCTTTTAAATTATTTTAATTGTGAAATAATGACTTGGAAGATTCATAAATTTATACATTTTTGATTGTTTCATTCAAATAAATCATTTCAATTTCACGGACACATGACATGCGCACTCTCTTTCATTCAACGGTCGAGCTACACGCAGCTGCTATGCCGCCTCCTTTGTTAATACACGGGATAGTTCTCAGTGTATATACTGTATATGTATCGTGGGATAGTTCGCTCGGACCTCTCTGGCGCACGTATTCACTGGCAGCAATATTTTGATCTTTAAAATTCGACAACCGGAATTCCAGACTGATTTTTTGCAGACAACCCTATATCGACGTTTTTGCAATAAAATTATCTTTATTTTGATATAAGTTTTATGCATTAACCACATCGGTGCAAATTACTATTATTGATTTACCTGCTACCTTATAGTTGGGACGGGAAAAAACGTAGCCAACCTAACGTTTGCGTATTCTATGGGCTTCATACTTTCGATTGGTATGTGATTTGTCCATTAACCAAACCAGTGAAATGTTTAAAAAAATTAATTTTTCAATATTTAATTAATCATACCCTGGACTGAAATTTTTCAGCCTACCCACTCGCGATATGTTTTTTAACATATTAAATTTAATGTAAAATGCTTTTCATCCATTAACCAGTTCGGTGAAGGTCGTCTTATATTCGGATCTTAGACTATAATTAGTTCGGGATAATAAAAAAATCTTGGTGAGATGAGGGGAGTATTGTGATCGCGAAAATCTTAGATTCCGAGATATAAGCTTTTTGGGCGTTTTACGACGTTTACATAACGTAAATCCGCATTACACATTTCCGTCTGTCTGTCTGTTGGCGTTCTTCTAACCTCGTAATCTCAGTAAGCGCTGCATGAATTGTGGTGAAATTTGGGTAACGGTAATGCTGTGGAGTCGTAGTAGGTAGATTTGAAAATGCGTGCATGTGCGACGGAGTAATCTCCGTCGCACATGCACATCCAAGCATAATAAAAAAATTCAAATATCACCCAAATTTTGTTTTTGAGCGTTTTAGGGGTTCCTAATCATCTTCTACTTTTCTTTGAGTGGGGGTGAAGCTGAAGTGCTTGGGGGTGGAGGGTTTAAAACTCAAAAATTTGTTGTATTCCTGATAGGCCGTTCGTTGATCTATCAAAGAAAGCTGCATAAGTGCATAGTATACTTTTTTAGGTCCATCCGAAAATTGCCTTGCCAATTACAGAAATCAAGGGACTTGATGAGTTGATTGAATATTGCTTTAGATCTTTTTGTATTATGTAACCTGTAAATGATCGAATTGATTTTAATGAAATTTCGACACAGTATTATTGCCTTGGCTAGGATGGAAATTGCCTACGGCTTTTAGAAATCGTGTCAGTGGAGGCGCAGCAATAATCAAAACACTGAAAATATGGGGGTGAAATTGGGGTGGTTGGGGGATGAGGGGTTGTGAAAATTTGTTGTATTCATATTAGTCTGTCCATTGACTTGTGTGTAGTTTGTGGGAGGCACTGAGTCAATCAACTTGACTTCATTTTTTCCGAGTAAAGTAACAGATGATAGTGGAGGAGGATATTTTCCAATTATCAGGTCTCTACCACTAGACACAGTTTTAAAAAGATGCACAATTTTTTAAATTTCTACGACATTGTAATACGATATTAAAAATTGATTGAAATCAAGTTAGTACAGTTTACAACACAGGCCTTAAGGTAAGCTATCATAGCCAGGTCTGAGCGGTACAGAGTTTCAACAGTAACATTTTTGTTTTTGTTTTTGGGGAAATGGATTGTATTTTATTATGACATAAGATTTTCTACCACTCCCTTCCTCTACTTCCCATTGCCATCGAAAAATATTTGAAGAACAACGTTCCGGGATATTCTGATACCTTTTTCAACCTTTTCCAATAATTGCTCCTCCAATATTCCAGCGGTTCTCGAAAGCAGGACATAAAATTGAAGTATATTTTGCAGATGGTTTTGATAGCGCAAATGGATTGAAGCTGAAAAGGGAAATATCTTCTGTGAAACTGAAGGTAACACAACATCAGGAGATTTCTCAAGAATGCGAAGTTGTTTGTCTCACAAGCAGTGGTTGTTCCCAGTTGGTTCCAGGTGATAAAATAATTTTCATGTGATAGTTTGTATTTTATATTTTATATCAATAAAATTTTTATAATAATGCCACACTGTTTGCCACAGTTTGATTGAAACTGACATTTCGTGATATTACAATCG
This sequence comes from Callosobruchus maculatus, assembly GCA_951848785.1. Taxonomy (NCBI): domain Eukaryota; kingdom Metazoa; phylum Arthropoda; class Insecta; order Coleoptera; family Chrysomelidae; genus Callosobruchus; species Callosobruchus maculatus. The sequence goes on along the minus strand of CATOUR010000041.1, from coordinate 22,137,666 downwards.
TATAATAAAAGAGGTTATGTTATTGTCTCTTGTTTTTGTTGTTTGTTTGTGACTTTTCACTTATTTATTTGCAACATATTCACAGGGCAAATACAACACGCTATCTTTCGTGAAAGGTGACTCCTTGTACATATACGGGTATCAAACTGTTGACATAAGTTGTATTTATTATATTCTTTCTATTCCCTATTCTTTTTTTTCTCCATGTGGGCAGTGACTTCTTTCCAAACTTATAAACGTCATAAAATGTACGAAGCAGTATTTTCTCGAAATCGAAAATATTAACCTATAGTGTATGATGTATACATGTATGATTTAAAAATAAGTATTGGTACACATTTATCTGTTTTATTCACTTATTGTACAATATTTTTATACTAGAAGGCCTGTGACATACACTTTGGGAGCATATTTTACAACTTTTCTGAAGGATTCGACTTCGCAGGCATACGAATAGCCATCCCTGATGTTCGTCCTGTTCCAGCTTACCCACTCAATTTTATCCGACACGTCTGGACAGATCACGTGCTTACCGATGCTTTTTTCGTAGGGATTATTGTGTCCTATGAGCACTACTCCTTGCTTAGAAATGGGATTGTAGATCAGCTTCCAATATAAAGCTGGCACAGGGATTCCTGCAAATAAAACGATGATTTTAAGCAACCGGTATTTGAGTCGATTGAGGAATCGCTGCTTACATCAACGTTTGTGGGTCGCTTTAGTGGTACGTCCTCTAACAAAGTTGGTAAATTTTATCGTAAAAAATGTAGGTAATTCGTGCCATTCAAATTCTCAGGCAACTCAAAAGGCGCAACAATTTTGCCGCTTAAAATTTCGGTCCACAGGCTTACTTTAAGCGATACTGGGATCCGTCTTCTCGCATTAAATGTGCCCGGCTAATAAGTAGATCTTTTTTAAGAAAATGCAGGGCGTGTATTGATGGTACACAATTTGAACTTTTTTTGTAATAAAAATGTTATTTCCCTTTCTGACTTCTAATCCAATAAACCTAAACTAAGCTAGGTCAAGATTTTTCATTATTTTATTAATTTTACTTATTTCTGTTGACTTTGCTAAAAGTGGCGTCAGTATCTGTCTCGTTCACTCATGGCAAACATATCCACTATCCACCTCTTTCATCATTTTTCCATAAAATTAAGAACCTACCACAAGCTTGTGCGAATAAGGAACATCTGACCTGAGTGAAGTGGGTTAGCAAAAATCGGGTTACTTGAGGTCTTTATTTTTTTGCTCATTTTTTAGTATGAAACTAACAAGTATTTACCATTTTACAATCCCGGTTAAATGCGCCAACTTTTAGTACACTTTTTTAAAGGAGGGCCTTTCAAAGTCGGCAAACTTTGAAAATTTTAAATTCATAGTTTAATAAATAGTCTTCATTCCAGAAAACTTGGGGCAATTGTGTCATTAGTTTTGACTCTGCTCATAGAAATATCATTCAGGGTTACGGTTCCAAGTTTTAAATGAACAAAAATAATAAAACCAGAATAACCGAAAAAATTCTTATAATTTGACCAAATTTCTAGGTTTTTTTAAATAGCCCATAATTTTCAAACTGCATGGGATAGATTTTTTTCTGATTTTTCTAATGATAGTTACAACCAGTCCTGTCACCCCGTTGCGGCTTGACGTTGACTTTTGGGACACCCTGTATAGATTCCCCAATTTCATATCCAGGTTTTTTTTTCGCCACAGCCACATCTCCACCGCTTTGACTCACTCTTTTCATTGCTCAAGTATTACAAGCATATATACAGGGTATATACAGATTATTCTAAAAGTTGGGACTTTCCTCTTTAGAAGCAACTGCCCTTGAAACGGCAAAGCTGGTGCACGGTGAACCAGCAGCAAAACAGTAAAAAAAAAGTTCAAGCAAGTACTCACTATTTGGTTGCTACGAAGTTGTAAGTGCGGTCCTGTCGCAGGCGTCTTGCAGGTAAAGTACGATTCACGAGGTCTTCTTCTATTTGGACCGTATGAGGTTGTCTAGGTCTTCCAGCGGGTCCAACGCGATGTGGATTCAGACATCCAGTGTCTCTAGCTCTTTGCACGAGCGAGACAAATCGACGAGGTGCAGGGTGAGTACGGTTAGGGAAACGATCGGCATACACTCGCGAAGCCGCAGCGGTATTTTGACCACAATCATCGTACATTAAAATCATGTTCACCAGTTCATTATTGTTATAAGCGTGCGTCATTGTTGTTGTTTTTAAAGTCCGATCGTCAGATGTAGCAAGTCAAGCACTCTCGTATATTATGCCACAGCAACGCGACGTATGTTGAACTGCCTGTATTAGTGTTTTCTCACCGGCATCGGCATCGCTAGCGCTGCCTTGTTTGTTGTGATATTATGACATGGTGAGCCATTGCCCAGGGACGGACTTAGAATTGAGGATTTCTTTAATGGTCAGTATCTTGTTTTCTCTAAATATTTTGTTTATATGTTACTGGGAAAAAACGCTTATTTTGGCGAGTACTATTCGCTGTATGAAAAAAGTCCCAACTTATGAAACACCCTGTATAAGTATAAGAAATGTACCTCTTTTTTCTCCATCGACATACAAATACAGCTTCACCTCCTCCCCAGTTGACTCGTGAGGCAACGTAGCTACACCGTGCGTTCCGGTCCATATCAACAGGTAAGTTTCATGTTTGACAGCGTAAGCTCTAGTCGAGGATTCCACTCTCTCCCAGTTTTTGCCATTAAAGGATTGCCACTGAGGAGCCACGTTCAAAAACCGAAACGTTGAGTCCTGTTGTGCTGCGTATACAAAGTCTGCTTTTGCCGTCAAATGTCCTCTGGAATGAACCAACACAAAGGCTAAAATATTGATCACTGATCTGTTTGAAAACGATTACGCAGGCTTCACAAAGACTAAGTTGATGTGACGTAGGTATCTTTCGACGCTAAAACCAATAGCACAGTAGGCAACAGAATGTTGCGCGATGGTCAAGTAATAGATAGATAAATATACTTAATTGTCTAAGAATTACAAGATTCTTATTGACAAAGCTATATAACAAACAAAATTTGTATGATATTCACTAAAACCCGTCATAGAAATCATCCAGTGTATAATACGGCTTTTCTAACAGAACATTTCTAAGTTTTTCACGGAAAACTTTCAAATCATTTAGAATTTTGAAAGAGTGAGGAAGTTTGTTGTAAATCTATTATAGATAATAGAATTTTTAATGAGTGATGATTTTGGGGGTGATTAATTTAAAATCATTCTTATGCCTTATATTATAGTCTATATTTATGGTCTCAAATTTCGTTTTATTTTTGAATATTGGGATGACGTTTCCAAAATAAATAGTGCAATTACGCCCATAATTTTGTATTCTAAAAATAGTGGCTTGCATGAAGTTCTAGGTCTACTCTTGGCGATGCATCTAACCGCTCGCTTCTGTAACACTAACAATTTATTTAAGTAGGTGTGAGAACAGACACCCCAAAATGGGATGCCGTAACCCAATCTACTTGGAATAACGCAAAATAACAACTTTTGGTGGTGTTACTTCCAAGAGTTTCTCTAACTGTTCTTAGTATATAAATTACTTTAGCTAACTCATAAATTAAATTATCAATATGATTTAAACTATCAAACATCTATTTCTTAAGTAAAAACTTTGCCATATACATGAAAAAATAGATGTATTGAAAACAGTATGTTTTATTTGTAGAGCTACATTCCACACTACCCAATACAACGAATTCGTTGACCAAACGTAAGAAAATTTTAAATTTGGTGAAAGTACATACCCGTCCTTTCACCAATTTTTGAAATGTCTTTGTTCTACCCTCTCTTAGCTCTGGTTAATCCCACATATACAGATATCTTTCTTTTCCTTTTACTTTCCACACCGATATTATTTTTCGTAATCTCAGTCACCGCTCCATGGATTGTAATTACGAGTAAATTTGGGTAGCGAATTGTTGTGGGGTCGTAGTGGCCGTAGTAGGTAATGCTGCTATAATTTTGGAAATCGGTGCATCTACGGTGGAGTAATTAGCAAAAAACCAAAAATTTCAGATAATCCTCAATCTTCGTTTTTAGGCATTTTAGGGGTTCCTAATCATTTTCTACATTTTTGGGTGGGGGTGGAATTGGGGTGGTTGGAAGGGGAGGGGATTGTAAAACTGAAAAAGTTGTTGGATTTATAATAGGCTATGTATTGACCTGTAAAAGAAAGACGTAGCTGCATGATACCATTTTTTAAATCTATCCGACCATTGCCTTGCCCATTACAGAAACTAAGTGGCTTGCGAGTATTGCTTTAGATCGTTCTGTAATGTGCAACGAATAAACTATTGAATCGATTTTAATGAAATTGTGACACAGTATTATTACCATGGCGAATACGGGAAAGGCGTATGGTTTTTAGAAATTGTGTTAGTGGCGGCGCAGCAATAATCAAAAAACTAAAAATATAAAAAAACTCAAACTTGGCTTTTAGGCATTTTAAGAGTTTGAGATCATTTCTTACTTATTTCTGGGTAGGGGTGAAATTGGGGTGGCAGAGGTGGAGGCTTGTAAAATTGAAAAATTTGTTGTATGCCTAATAGGCTGTCCATTGACTTGTGAAATAAAAGCCTTGCCTGTAAAAAATGATTCACCGCTTTTTTAAATATGTTTATTGTTTATATTCTATCCTCTTTCAGGTATGGTTCTTTTACAATATATTACGAGTATATTTCCATAAACAAAATATCCTTCTTTTAATATTTTTAACCCATTCCTTTTAATTTTGTGGCGTCAACTATTGGGTCATCAGCTGCACGTCAAAATGTGGAAATGTAAGTTTGAAATACATCTACCTCGGGGGAAGTATCTTTAAAGCTTTTGGTAAAATGCTGTTCCATGAGTATATATGTCAAAAGAATATATGTCACGTGAAAAATGTTGTCGATGATTATGAATTTGCAAGACTAAAAATAGTTAAAAGGTTACCTACCTGGCAAGGTAGAGCCAAGCACCATTCTGTATATATTTGGTACTACTATAATGCAGTCCAAGAAGCGTATTGATAGTTTTTCTTTGACCAGTTCTTACATACAACTTGTAAACAGGTACACCACCAACGTGATAGAACCCTTTGTCTTCATAGAAATTTGGTCTGGGGACTCCCCTAGCCGCTGAAGCGATTTCTGACGTAAGATTAAAAAACGAGAACATCGTGTTCTGGTTCACATTATCAAAGCACACTGAATACGTGGTGATAAATCTGTTCTCGTCCACCTGGAAACCAACTTCAGTTTCCATGAACCCATATCCGCATTGCCTCTTCGTTTTCCTAACATGAGCATACAGAACAGCACTGCATTTGATTTCAGGCCAATGATATTCGTTTCCGTTTATTTTGAATGCTGTTTTTGAAATGCAGGTGGCTTCAACTACCGACTGGTTGATGTGCTTTCCTTCTATGACTACATTTCTTCCAGGACAGGACAAGTCAACGACTTCGGATTTGGTGAAGCTGATGGTCTCAGATCCATTGTGGGGGTAAATGAAGCTGGTGGAACGGTGCTTTATGAGCAGCGGGGCATTCTTCACATGAGGGTCTATTTCACAGTCTACAAAATAGCATACATACATTAAACTTTCAGAATACTTGCTTAGATTACGACGAATACAGTTATAATAATTGATGGAGCATAATTCCAACCACAATGGCCAAACATTGCCACACATTGTCTGTTATTGAGGCACGTAGAAGCCTTAAGATCTCAGGTCTTGATTCAAATACAAAGCAAAACGCATATAGACAGCTCCACGCGACATTCAGAGACTATGCCGAAGAGATAAGAACTCTTATATACAACAATTGTGCCAGGAAATAGAGATGCATGCCAATACTAATCATCCGAAAGAGATGTTTTTTAAGGTCAAATGCCTCAGTCGGGATTTTAAACCCAAATCTTGGGCTGTCAAAGATCCAGAGGAACAGCTAATTATCAACTTGCATGAGGCTATTGAGGTATGGCGAAATTACTGCGAAAACCTGTACCATGAGGATGGCCCTCAGGTCGTCTCATTGGATTTTGGATATGAACCTGATATTCTTTTGTGTGTAGTGGAACATGCCCTCAACAAGTTAAAAACTAATAGAGCTACAGGCATTGATGCTATTTCTGCCGAAACATTAAAATGCTTGAGTGAAGACGGCATCTCTCTTTTATATAATATTTGTAAGAGGGTCTGGTCCTCCGGTGTTTGGCCAGATGAATGGTACACATCCATTTTTATTCCATTTCATAAAAAAGGATCTCCAACAAATCCAGACAATTATGGCCTACTTTCGTTAATCTCTGACGCAAGCAAGGTTCTACTATATATTTTACAATCTCATTTGGAGGGTTTTATTGGCTGGCAAATTTCTCAGGCGCAGGCAGGTTTCGTAAAAGGACGCGGTACGCCTGAACAGATCTTAAACTTAAGACAGATTATTGAAAAAGCCAGAGAGGATTATTTTCCCGTTTTTATCTGCTTTGTGGACTACTCTAAGGCGTAATAACGTAAAGTGGCCTAAACTGTGGGAAATCTACGTTTATCGCAATATCAAAATTAGATAATGCAACATCATGTAAAGATTATCGTCTCATTAGTTTAATGAGCCACTTCCTAAAACTTTTCCTTCGAATTTTACGTACAAGACTCCATAAAAAATGTAAGGAGGTAAGTGGAAGCAATCAGTTTGGATTTGGAACCAGAGAAGCCATATTCAGTCTCCAAACATTAGTGGAAAGCTGTATTTTCATGTGCTTCGTAGATTATGAGAAAGAGTGTGGCAACGTCAAACACGATCTCCTCATATGATATCTTGGCGATTTGGGACTGGATGGCAAGGATATAAGGCTGATCTGTACTGGAAACAGAAAGCAAATATTCGAGTCAACAGATGATGTTGAAATACAAAAGGGAGTTTTTTACCTCTGAGAGCCATCAGGACGGAAGCCTTTGAGGCCTACTGTTCTATAACTCCCAGAGGGGGGACGGTGCATGGCCAGCACCGTTGGAATGAACCATCATCATCCCGAATGGTCCCTTGGGGGTCCTCCGTCCAGGCCTTCCGGTCGATCATCCAAAATGCCGGGCGCGCAAGGTGCTCCGCTCAGCGCTCGTGTGGGCGACACCGACAGCTAGAGCGAAACTCGAAATGAGGGTCGAACGATACTACTCCTAGACTGAGGAAACGCCCCGGTAAAATTTTATGACACTTTAAAGTTTCAGTACCTAACCTAACTTATGCCAAATGATCAACTTCTTGAGGTCAAATTCTGTTTAATTGGTGGTTAAATAAGTGTTAATCGGCCGTCTGGCCATCAGGAGTACCATCTTCAGAAGCCTTGCTTCATTAGATGGTATTCCGATGCTACGGTAATGTCGCAGACCGTACAGCCAGCGCCCGACCAGCTGACCGCTGTCCTTTTACCACATCCTGTCTACTCCAACCCGTACCCATTACTTACCTTGGTTTACTTTTTCCTATTTCTTCTATCCTAAGTCCATACCCCCCTCCATGTGTTGAGGCGGCACATGAGGTTCCCCTAGCCTCCCCAGGAGTAAACCTGTACAAAAATCCGGAACCTAAGGTGTCAGTCGGACCGTGCCGACAGGTGAATGGCTCCACGACAGTGAGTCACAAACGGTGGGCTCTAGACACCTGGCGATCTCTAGAGTTATACCAGCCTTGCTGCAGTAAGGGAGCACTGCTGCAGTTGACGTTTAGTTCTTCCCGTACTCGTGGGACATAGATGAACACCCCGAATATAAAACAAACTGAGGCGCCCGCCTTCAATAAAACGGGCACAATTAATGCAAGCAAGGTGACGGCGGGTAATCTCCCCCGGTTCCTTCTTGTTAAGAGGATAGGTGATGACAACGAGGAGGGCTTTAGCAAAGTCAGTCCGTTTGCCATCCCCAAAACATTATATGGACTAATAGGAGAAGTTAAATTAGTAAAGAAGGTGAAAGATGGATTACTTACAGAAATGCGAAGTAATAGTCAAGCGAAAAGATTACTACAGGTCAATAGATTCCTTGATATGGCAGTGGAAGTCACACCTCACCCCACCCTCAACATCAGTAAAGGCGTTATTTATTGCAGAGATCTGTTGAACTGCTCAATAGATGAAATAAAAGAAGAACTAGAAAATCAAGGAGTAATCAATGTTAGACGTTTAGCAACCAGGAAAAATGGGACTATAACTGAAACCCCCAACCACGTTCTAACCTTTAATAGTCACGAACTCCCCAAGGAAATAGACATCGCTTTTTATCAAAAAGTGAAGGTCAGACCTTATATTCCTCCACCATTAAGGTGCTTCAAGTGCCAAAAATTTGGTCATTCAGCACAAAGTTGTAAAGATGCTGGCATATGTGCTTGTGGAAAGCCTCCACATGGTGAAGTAGAGTGTGAACAACCAATGAAGTGTGTTAATTGCAATGGCCCTCATTCTGCGGGCTACAAGGGTTGTGAAGCATATAAAGAAGAGGCAGCTATCCAACGAATCAAAGTTATTGAAAGAATTCCTTATAGTGAAGCCAAGAAGAAAGTTCAGATAAATACCCCTCGGCCAGATGTCTCATATAGGTCCGTAGCTGCAGAACCGAGTATGGCACAAAAGCTAATTGATGACTTCCTCCCTAAAATCATGTTGGCTGTAGAAGCATCTATACAAAAGTCCCTGGCCAATACTCAAGGATCTTTCAAAGTACCCGAAAAGCATTACATGACTGGTATACCTAGAGAAAGATCTGACTCAATGTCAACAAATGTATCATTTACGTCAGACCAACGTAAAAGGTACAGGGACAACAATGAAACAACCTCCGGCGAGGACAGCACCCAGCAGGCAGGGTGCCAACAAAAAAAGAAAAAGGGGTGGCCAAAAGGCCAACCAAGAAAAAGCCCTAGTACTAGTAAATGATAATCTGTGATATTTATTTATATTTACTATCTTATTTTATTTATATTTATATTTATACTCACATTTAGTTGTTATATTTTTTATATCTATACTTATTTATTTTATCTATTCATACGCATATTTATTTATTTTATTTATCCACATCTATATTTATATTATTTATTTATTTTATTTATTTATATCTGTCTTTTAAATGTCTACTCATAATATGGATAAGGTTATACAATGGAACATCAATGGATGCGCACTACATTACCCGGAATTGAAAACCATGTTACTAGACATAAATCCCTTCTGTGTCTGCCTCCAGGAGACACACTTCACACCTTCCACAGATTTCAATCTCCGTGGCTTCAACTGTGTCAGAAAAGACACAATTCCACGCCAAAGAGCTAGAGGTGGTGTAGCAATTTTTATCAAAGATTTCTTTCCATATTCGGTAGTTGAAATAGATTCAGAATTGCAAGTAGTCGCTATACAGATTTATTCGCCAATGAAAGTTACCTTATGCAACATATACCTTCCTGATTCGCACTGGACGTATAACGAGTTAAAATCTGTTTGTGAGCAACTCCCAACTCATTTTCTTTTGTTGGGAGATTTTAACGCACACAATCCCATTTGGGGATCCGAAAGGCTAGATAACAGAGGTAGACTAGTTGAAGAGTTAATATCAGAATCCAACTTAGGTCTTCTTAATACAGGGGAAGGTACTTATATAAACTCCAGAGCATCTAGTCTAAGTGCAATAGATTTATCATTGTGTAGCGCAAATATTGCTCACCTTTTTGAATGGAGTACACTAGGTGTCTACGCGAACGATCATATACCTATAGTAATTCAATGTTCTACCGCAAATGGATCAGTTCAGTCACCAGAGAGGTGGAACATGAAAAGAGCACGCTGGAATAGTTTTCGTGACAAATTTCGACCGAATTTTACGGAGCAGTCCATCGACTCATTTGTCCACTCTCTCACGCAAAATATTATCACAGCGGCTTCCGAAAGCATACCAAAAACGAGGCTTCGCTCCGGAGGAAGAATAGTCCCATGGTGGAACCAGGAAATTGCAGATGCTATTGCTGAAAAGAAACATCTATTTAATATATTTAAGAGACACCCTACTACGCAAAACCTCATTGAATTTAAACGAGCTCGAGCCAAAGCACGAAGACTTGTGTTAGCGGGAAAAAGAAAGTCGTGGGAAGAGTATGTCTCCAGTATCAATACCGACACCCCTACAACTCAAGTGTGGAGAAAAATAAGAGCTATTGTAGGAAAGTCGTTTACTAGGCCCTCCCCGGTATTAATGGTAGCCAACCGAGAAATAACTGATCCGAACGAAATTTCAAACACCTTGGGCGAACATTTTAAGGGGGTAAGCTCAAATGATAATGTTGATCAGTCGTGCCTCCGTTTCAAAGAAGAAATTGAAAGTCAATCCCTAGATTTTGTGGAAAACTCTACCTCCGAATATAATCTCCCATTCACATCATCCGAACTGGAACAAGCATTGGGGGAATCTAACAATTCAGCCCCTGGCCCTGATTCCGTTCATTACGAAATGATTTGTAATTTACCTGGAACTGGTAAGGAAGCTATCCTTAGACTTTTCAATAAAATTTTTCTAGAAGGCGTTTATCCGGACTGCTGGCGGGAGGCTATAATCATCCCAATACCAAAGCAAGGAAAAAACCCTATGGACCCCACCAACTACAGGCCAATCTCACTAACTTGCTGTCTTAGCAAATTGTTTGAAAAAATGATTAGCAGAAGGCTTACATGGATCTTAGAAACCAAAAAACTTATATCCGATCATCAGACAGGGTTTAGGAAACATAGATCTACTATTGACCACCTGGTACATTTAGAAACAGCCGTCCAAAATAGCTTTGCTAAGAGAAAACATTTAATTGCAGTCTCTTTTGACCTGGAAAAGGCATATGATACAATATGGAGAAAATGCATACTGGTCACTCTTCATCACTGGGGTATTAGGGGATTACTACCTAAAATAATTTCCAGCTTTTTAATCAGCCGCTCATTCAAAGTGCTTGTGGGCAACGCACTATCCGATTCTTATACATTAGACAATGGCATCCCACAGGGTTCTACACTCAGTGTGACTCTTTTCAACATAGCTGTAAACAGTTTAATGGAACCGATCGATGAAAATGTTGGGAAATGTCTGTACGTAGACGACCTTACCATCTTCTTCGCATCAGAAACCATTGAATATGCTGAACAAGTACTCCAGTCCAATATCGACAAAATTACAGAAGTTGCAGATAAGTGCGGGCTTCGTTTCTCTCAGCTTAAGACGACTATAATCCACTTCTGTAGACTAAGAGCTGAACACAGAGACCCTGTTCTGACGCTTAGAGGTAATCCAATTCAGGTGAAGGAAAGTCACAAACTGCTTGGTATCACATTCGACCGTAAACTCTACTGGAGGACTCACATAAGCACTCTAGCTACCCAGTGCAAAAAGTCTCTCAATATTATCAGATGTATCTCTAGCATCAGGTGGGGTGCAGGTAAAGAAACGCTACTCCGGCTGTATAAATCGCTTATAATGGCGAAGATGGAATACGCAATGGTGGTTTTCTCTTCTGCAAGGAAATCTCACATTAATGTTTTAGAGAGAATACACCGAGAAGGTCTTAGACTATGTATTGGAGCCTTTCGCACAAGCCCTTCCATGTCTATTTACTGCGAGGCCGGAGTCCCAACAATGCATATCAGAATTAAAATTTTAACGCTTAACTATGCCATAAACATTCTCTCACAGCCTACCCATCCGAATCACAATATAACGTTTAATAACGAAGATCACGACACATACTTCAGTAGACCTACAATAACAAGACCCACGGGAGCTAGAATAATACAAATCTTGAGAGACATAGATGCAGACTTTCCTAGTGTTTTCAACAAAACATTCTTGGAGATTCCGCCATGGATAATTAGTCCGGTCAAAATCAGGTTGGACTGTTCAATATATAGTAAAACGGATTCAAGTGCTCTCATTCTGAAACAAACCTTTCTGGATATTGTTCACTCATATGATAATGCAACAGCCTTTTATACGGATGGATCCAAGACCCAAGAAGGTGTAGGAGCAGCCTTCACAACATCCTCAGTAACATACCGTTATCGGCTAAATGCCAATGCATCAATATATATGGCTGAACTATATGCTATCTTGAAAGCTTTAGAATTCATATACTCCAATGAAACAGCTCCTACCTGTTTAGTGTGTTCTGACTCACAGTGTCTTAAAATCCTTGAACGACCTTTCCACTATGAACCCACTATTACAGCAAGTCTTTGTCGTTTATCATAGGATTACACTGATCCACAAACAGGTAATTTTTGTATGGTGCCCAGGTCACGTTAAGATACCTGGTAATGAGCTGGCAGATCATGCTGCTCGTGAAGCCATATCTCTTGGAACCTATGATGATAAACTTTTAACGGACGATTTTAAGACATTTATTAAAATGCAATGTCAACGCTTTTGGGAAAGAGAATGTGAGCACAATATAAACCGTACAAGAGGCTTAAGCTTTCATATCAGCAATTGGAAGTGTCCCATCAAATTAAATCGAAGAGACCAAGTCTGCCTTACCCGTGTACGTATTGGACATACGCACTTGACGACGTCATACCTTCTCCTTGGAAATAACCATCCAATGTGTGATGAATGTGGTACACCTTTAACTGTAAATCACTTGATTACAGAGTGTAGACTATATACTAACCAGAGACAAGCGCTAGGCCTCCCCCAAACTCTTGAAGCATGTTTCAGCAATGCTGATAACATTAAAAGAATGCTCAACTACCTGAAGACCACGCGAATCTATTACAAATTGTAAAAGTTTATAAAATTAAGGATAGATATTGTTATAGTCACAATTACAAATGAGTAAGCTTGAATATAGTGCAAATTGCTGACAAGTATAAGCGGCCAATGACCCAAGCAGTCGACGCCGATATGCAATCAAAAAAAAAAAATAAGTGTTAATCGATTCTGCTTGATGTCCTGAGTTGAATTAGACGTCTCCCAGACTGAGGAAACGCTCCGATGAAAATCTGCGCCACTTTAAAATTTCAAACCTAACCTCAAAATAACTTCGACATTTCGATTATTTTTCATGAAATATGTGGTCGCTCATCTACATACAGAGTGAGTTTTTAGTACCGGCTCGGTCGATAACTCCACTACTGTAGAAGATAGCGAAAAAAGTTCTATATAAAAGTTGTAGCCACGGATATGCTCCTTGCTCACAAAATATTTAGATTTATACAGGGTGATGCATAACTACGTGGTGATGCAAACATGAATTTTTTTAAATGAGACGCCCTATATATTATTCCATATTCAAATTCTACTAATGATTCCCCCGCGCAGATTTTCACCAAAATGTTTTCTCACGCTGGTTTTGGTCTATTTCGACTCAGGACTTCAAGCGGAGTCGATTAGGAGCGAGATTAGGAGCTATTTCAGCTTCAATAATTCAACTAGTTTGATCAAGTTAGGTTAGGTTCGCAATCTTTAAAATACTGTAGTTTTTCAACGGAGCGTTTCCTCAGTCTAGGAGTGGTATCGTTCGACTCAGGACATCAATTCTCGTCAATTGACACCAATTTCAACCATCATTTTGAGTTTCGCTAAAACGAACCCTTACCACCATGACCGCATTCTGAAAAAAATATTTGACGAGACATTTGGTGCTTAAACGTTAAAGAAAAATTGTCACTTCTTGCAAGCAAGAGAAATAATCCATTAATATTTCGAGTTTCCTTTTTGTGTACTCACCTGCCAATACAGCATGATTGTAACAAAAATTGATGGCTAGAACAGCAAATAAATATATCTTCATGTTTGTCCTCTGTGCTGACCAATTTCGACAAAAAGTATTTTTCCTAAAATTTTATGATTTAAGAGATTTTCTTATCTAATCTTGCCAAAGACATTATCAGATTTTTTAAGTAATTTATTTATAAGTGGCGAACAATGGTTCATTCAGTTCCGGAGACATCTGATTAAATTTCACAAGTGCCTCACAGTAGGTGTACTTAAAAGTTGATTAACTTTCAATGGAGGAGTTATTTAAAAAGTACATTATCACACATATTTTCCAGATATCATAAAAATTTTGATATGACGTCATCTGTCTCGTGACAGAGATTTATAAAGTCCACATTTTTAAGCTGGATAATTGATGATATAACATAAACCTATTCCTATACGAGGTGTGTCTAGAAAATAACAAGAATTTTAAAATTTCGCAGAGTCCGGTTTTGTTTTGCTTTATCTGTGGCAGACTTTAAGTTTGAGTGTGTTTTAATGAGCTCGATGGTTTTCTTTTGTTAAAAGTCATGGATCAAAAAACTTATATAAGGATTAGTTCAGATGACGCGCGTACGACGTGCGTCGACGTGGCGCACGTTTCTTGCATCTGTGTTCAGATGACACGCGTAGGACTTGGTACAACTTTTATACAGAGTGAGACTAAACAATCGAGTGTCAGTTTATTTGTTGTTATTAACGAGAATGGATGTAGGAGAAGCGGTTTGTGTTTGGTTAGCATATAGAAGAAGGAAACGACGTAGGAGGGAAAGGACACACAGGGTTCACCCAATTTTATGGAATATACTTTCTACAAGTTTATACTTTACACTATATCCCAGCCTACGAAATCACGAACCCAAATTTTTATCATCAGATTTGCAAAACATTAGGACCAGTTCCTCCCAGGCGCTCTTTTTTGCCGTCGTATTTGAGTATAATTTGGAATGCATGTCCCAAATCGTAGGCCTCTTCTCAATTCCATCAATGAACACATCTGTATTAAATTCTTCTGTTTCCATTTCAATAGCATACGTAAGAAATAAATGTTTGCAAAGAAACACCAGGTATGTCGACGGAGCGCTAGAAAAGACACGTGCCAACTGAACAGGCAATGGGAGCGTCTAGTATTTCAAACAGTATTTTACCAGGCTCTTACTGCTGCCTAGAATTTTCAAGAGGCGCTGGCTAATTCTTTTTGACACTGATGCTTGCAGGGAGAATAACAGCGCATTTTCCTTTCAAACGTCTCGCATCTTTGCCCAGTACAGCAGGGCGTATGAGGTTTTGGGAATGTGATAGGTCGTAAGGTTGATAAACAACGATTTTAAATATCCTAAGGAGATCCGTTAGCAGACTCTTTCTACTGCCTAGAATTTTTAAGAGGCGCTGGCTAATTCTTTTGGACGCCAATGCTTCAAGAGAGAATTATATCTTCCCTTCAAACATTAAGCATTCCCACCCAGTACAGCAGGGCGTATGAATTTTTGTAAAGGGGAATTATAATCAAAAATTGTCAACCGCTATATAACAAAAACAAAGAACAGTGTTGATCACTTTCTGAACCAGTCTTAATCGCTATCTGAATCAGAACTATCGCTTAGATTATCACCCAAATAAGTATCACTGACCGCTGACCGGCGCGCGTACTGAGATTCTCGAGTCTATAACAGTGGCGTCGTACGCGCGTACAATTTGTCATGTGAACAGCTTGAATTAATTATGTGTATTTTCAAAACGAGCGTCAAGCGAACGCGCGTCGGACGCGCATCATCTGAACTAATCCTATAATGTTACGTAAAAAATGGAATACGTATAGTGTAGCAAAATGTGTCAAATGTCAACAAAGGCCTATGGGGTCTGCTATGATTAAAACAAGAGTTTAACGGTATGAGCGTTTCCAAGATGTAAGACTTTCGCGGCCATGATCTGATAAACTGTTGGTTCTTGGGCTGTTCGGCCGGCGTCGACACGCTCCGCCGCCTTGGCGTCGGCGCGCTTTGCTGCTTGACGTTTCGCCGACCCGACTGCACTGCAAAAAATGGGGGTAAAATCACATTCTGTATTACGTAAGCTTTGCATAATATATCATGTTTTTCATGATATTACACTATTTATCATGTGCTTTTACATAATACTGTGTTTTAATATGTAGACAACTATTTTTACATTAGAAAACATGTAATAAAAATAAAGTTACAATGTACTATTAACTGTCCACTTTAAATTCACACAAACACTGTGAATCGCATAATAGATTATGTGAAATCACATAACATATTATGGAAGCGCCTTCGTGCCGTCTAAGCGCGCCATCTATTCATAGGTTATGAACACATAACCTAAAACCTCAAGTTTCGCGTAAAGAACGTACAACAGACGCCACCCACCTTTTGCTGTTTTGGTGATTTATAGGAGTGTAATTGTGTATTTGTGAAGGACGAAGGTTGTGTTTCTGAAGGTAAGCTTATTAGCATCATGTTTATTTGCTGTACTTGCCAGTTCAAATGCCATACACTGACAGCCACCAGTATGTCCATAGGAACTGGCAAGGCGTACAATTTATTTGCCTGCAATGAAATGTAACAGAATGCCGTTTAAATAATTTACTGATGTAAAAATATCACGGAATGGAATGTGCCACTTGATGTAAAACGAACGCAACATAATGCTGCTTGCTATTGGCACTAAGGTTAGGATAAGTTGGGATAAAATGTCCTACGTAAACGTTCAAATCTAGAGAATTTACAGAAATGTTTTGACTGAATTCTAATATATCTACAGTCCAAATCCTTATTTTTAATAGTGCGAAAAGTAATCTGTCCCATTTTACAATTATGTTGTATAATAGAGCGATTCTGTTATATCTTATCGCACTTCTTTTACATGTTTATTTACATTACTCTTACAATGTGCTTTATTTTACAGATTTAACAGAAACAAATGGCAAAACAAGATTCTATCTTTTTGTGGAAAAACATTTGATTGACCTCTACGAATCATTTATTGAAGCATTTAAGCTTGCTGACGCTGGCTGAAAAATAAAAAAGTAGCTGCATGAAAAAGGAAAGTGTTGGACTTAGTCAGCAATTTCAAACAGTGAATTTTCAATAATACATATCCATCATATCATATGAAGATTTTTTTATATAAATTTTAATTTTTGGTTCATCAAAATGTGGGTACCTAAATTAAGATTTTTTTATAGAAATTATAATTTTTGGTTTTTGAAACTGTACCTACAAATAAAGCAGTATCAGAGTATCTTACATGTATTAATTTGTATTTATATCACCGTCAATACATCGCACATCCAGTAACTATCTATGTATGAAGAATGCCCCATTTAAGAAGCATGCCAGCAAAGTTTATTTGAAGGTATTATTGTTGTACAGAGTTATGCAATTATAATTATTTAGGTGTATATCTATATTTTTTGTAACTCAAAGGTGTAAATCTGAATTGTTTAAATACTCATTTCGTTGAAGGGTATAAGCACCCCTTAAAGTTATATTTGAATTTAAAGCTTTTAAGACCATTTCAATATATTTCTTGACTCATAAACATTAAATACTTATGATATCCACCAATTACTTGAATTGTCGCCTAAATTGCGTTTTTTGAAAGACAAACCTCTATAGGACTCCACATATATAATAAACTTTCACATAAGAAACATATTTCAATTACTATACATGACGAGGTACGATTATTAACCACATAACATCATTTACTACATTTGAGTCATCGTTATTATATGATGTTACATTGCATAATTGTTATTGTTATTGTATATAGTTTATTATGGAATTTATTATTCAGGGTATCCTACTTGCATATAAGTGTGGGTTTATATCCCGAGCATCCCTGATCTGATTTTTCAATATTGTATATAATTTCGAACAAAAATATTGAAAAATCCCTTCAGCAATGCCCAAAATATGAACCTGCATTCATACGTAAGTGGCACATCCTGTATAATAAATTCCATAATAAACTATGTACAATAGCAATAAAAATTATGCACGAAACACAACATATTATGTAACAACAACCACATAATATGTTATGGAAAACGACAAAGAATGCATAGCTTTTCCATAACTTATTATGTATTCCAACACAGAACAAGTACTGGAGAATCACAGAATACATTATGTAAAAAAAATACATTACATATTATGTAAAATGTCTTTACATCAGAACAACTGTGAAATTACATAACTTTACGTTGGTTACAAATTACCAACGTAAAGTTATGTAATTATTTTTTCCTGTGTGTCCCTGTTTCTCGGAATACGCCGAACGGGTGACATCAAATTCTGCCACGCCACGGTGGCGGAGCGTGTCGACGCCGGCCGAACAGCCCAAAAACCAACAATTCATCGTTTCCAAGATGACCACGAAGACGTTGAATTCAACTACCGATGAAGACATAGAAATATTGAAAGAAATGGTTATGAATGGTCACCGAATCACAAACAGAGGAGGTGGTGATGATCAGGGACGTGCCTACCCGGTGGTGCAAGTGGTGCAAGGCACCAGGGCGCCGGACGTCATAGGGCGCAAAATTTTTTAGAACAGAGAAAAGTTAAATCTGATTTGTCAGTACTCCTTTTTTGAGATCTTGCTCATTTTTGCACTCAGAGGTATCTTTACTTTAACGCCAATGACTACCTTTTCACACCATTACATGTTATTGATAATTGCATGCTGGAGCAGCAATAGCTGGCAGTTTTTCTTCTATTTCAGGATTTTTAATTGTTTTGGAAATTTTTAACCTCTAGTGCATTACAGTAGCCAGTAGGCTGTGAAAAATATCTATTTCTGTCATACTCCAGATTCTCTTTGACCTTAAATATGTTACTGCCGTGGTTTCTGTTAAAGGTGATTTGTTGTAAAGAATTTTTATAATCTTGTCTCTTTACTCTAATTCGTCTGTTTATTTCTTAAGTTAATTACCTTCTCTCATCTGAACATGTTTTTGTTTTTATTTCATGGTTTGCTAGGTTGATTATAGGTAGAAACAATGAAAAACACCGATTTGGTTGAAAACTTGAAAATAAATGAAAACTTCCAGAGACTAAAATTCACTCCCTTATATCATTAGAAAGGTTATCAAATTTTACATTCAACCATATGAAATAATTCGGCATTCCCATTTGAAAAAGTCAAGTTATCTCTGATTGAAGTTTCCTTAATTAAACGACTGATTTCTCTAAGCACAAACGTAATACAAATTTGGCCGTCTAACTTAAGCTAACGCATTTCATGCTTTGGTAATCCGGCAAAGTTACAGCCTTCTAGATTTTATAATTTCTGCAATGTTCAATTTTTTTCAGACATCTACTTGTACCGAAAATGGCGATTTACATCTAAACGGTTCGCTGGTATGATACTTAAAGTCACACTAGAATTCACCAAGGAATTCGAGTATGCAATAATATACAGGGTGTTTTATTATTTATTATGTAACTTTTATACGTTTCGTGTTTTGGCGACACCCTGTATAACATGAAAATATTTTTAAAATGTAGCTTTAATGAGTCCCCATCTATGCGAAATTATTATTTTCTTTTTCATCAAATACTTTAACGATGATGCTCCGTGTCGAATAACGTGAATAACCTGGAATATAATATACAAGTATATCGATTTTACTGATTTTAGATCTAATCCATCTACACCCCATGTCATCTCCCGCTATGTAAAGGGCGGCAATTTTTAGCTTGCACCAGGGCGCGTATGACCCCAGGAACGGCCCTGGTGATGATGTTGGCATGTCGTTGGCGTAAAGTCAAAGTCAGGACACGTTCTTTCAATAAAAGAATGTACTCACCTATCTAACAATACTCAATATACTATGCTTTTACCACTGTCACTTAAAATCTTATAATGAGAATAAATAATAAAAATAATTCATTTTATAATGGGTAACTCACTGTTATGCGAACTTTGTCCATTGTTGTATCCAGAATTGTATGAAAATTTGTTCCTTCCCAGGTACGCTTTTAGATAACAAAGAGTTGTTCAGTTAAGTTTACAGTTTTACCATTTACGGTAGGTGCACCTGTTCCAAATTAGGATAGATTAAGCGGAATGAATTATTTTAAATGGATCAAATTATCGTGCGTTTGACAGGCGAGATAACGGTGATGTAAATATTATGAACAAAAAACCGTGTGACGTTTCAGTGCATAATATTTTAGATATACATATTTATGGTATCTGCCAGTTGAGTGAACAAAATGCGTCAAGCTAGTTATTTTGGTATTTTCCACGAAGTCATCATCATAGTCACAATGTCTTAACAGACATGTTGTGAACTCGTAAAATGCATTAAGTCGGAGCTAGAGTATTGCCGACACGAATATTATCAATAGTTTTGAGAACTGTAGCTCGCCGTCGTTCGTGATTTACTGTCAGTTCAGTGGGGCTCTTGATACTCATATCCAGCAACTGTTTCGTCGTATCCACCCAGCGTGTAGGGGAACGGCCACGGCGCCGCCCACTCGGGGCATGACCCTGAACTACAAGTCTCTCCATATTATCGCTTGTATGAATATGTCCAAAGAATGCAAGCATTCTCGTTTCTGGAGGATAGTCTCTTTGGATTACAGAGCTCATCCAGTATGGAAACGTTAGTTCGATGGGCGGTATAAGGAACTCTCAGCATTCTTCTCCACATCAACATTTCAAAAGCATCTATGCGAGTTCGATCTGCCTTTTTAACAGTCCAAGTTTCCGAGGCATACAAAACATGGAGAACATAAAGAGACTGAACCAGTGACATTTTGGTAGCTTTATTGATGTTATGGTCACGCCATATTTTAGTAAGCTTTGTCATGGCAACACGTGCCTCTTTCCTTGAAGTATTATGTCACTTATTTCTGTAGGTCGCTCTGTCTGTTAGCATTTTTCTAACAGCGTAATCTCAGTAACCGCTGCACGGAGGTTGATAAAAATGATTTGCTACATACTCATATGATCTATCCAGTGCTTTTAATTGTGTCGATATGAATATAGCAATAACGAAATATCACAGGCAACCAGTTGAAATTATTCTGTAATATGAGGTTCTTGATACCATTAACTTAGGAAAGAATAACAATATCCTTGTATGGATGAAACTCGGGATGAAATTTCCTCCAAACTGCTAAGAACTATTGCCCCTTTACACAAGTAATAATTAATACATCACTTATGGAAAGCATCTTTATGTTTATATAGCTAAAGGATTTGTCAGCTTGGACGTAAATTATATAACTAGTAAACTCTATACTAGGGTTGCTCTATACCTCCGTCAATTCACCAGTACGCAGACAGCTGTTTCACGCTCATTTGCGATCATCAGTGCGCCACAGGTCGATTGACGGAAATAGAGAGCATCAGGTCTTTCATGTTAACCAAACATGTGAAACATGTATTAGCAGATGACAGAAAAGTTCTGCCGGTGCGCCATCTGGTACCCGAAGGTAACGGCAACCAAAAAGAATCGCTGCTAACAGCAGCAAACTTTTTGGTGGGACGACACGGCTCGTCTGTCATCTGCTAACACATGTTTCACATGTTTGGTTAACATGAAAGACCTGATGCTCTCTATTTCCGTCAATCGATCTATGGCGCACCGATGATCGCAAATAAGCGTGAAACAGCTGTCTGCCGGAGGTATAGAGCAACCCTCGTATATCGGCTTTCGTACGCGGCAGCGTATAGCACCCGCGCTCCTCTGGTGGCTAAAAGCGGACGAGCCGTGTCGTCCCATCAAAAAGTTTGCTGCTGTTTGCAGCGATTCTCTTTGGTTGCTGTTACCTTTGGGTACCAGATGGCGCACCGGCAGAACTTTTCTGTCATCTGCAAACTCTATACTGTTGGTATAAGAGGGCCAATACTGACATGGATTAAATTATACTTTGCAAATCGGGCTCTAATCGTCGAAATCAACCAAATTAGGGTCTGAACAGCATAGTATATGTCTTGGTGTACCACAGGGCTCAGTCATGGGCCTACTTATTATTA
This sequence comes from Callosobruchus maculatus, assembly GCA_951848785.1. Taxonomy (NCBI): domain Eukaryota; kingdom Metazoa; phylum Arthropoda; class Insecta; order Coleoptera; family Chrysomelidae; genus Callosobruchus; species Callosobruchus maculatus. The sequence goes on along the minus strand of CATOUR010000041.1, from coordinate 22,115,836 downwards.
TTATTTGCAAATAATCTTCCCGACAGCACCTCCAATGGCAGAATTACAATGTTTGCTGATGACACGACACTGACAGTGACAGGTGATGACATAATTTCTGACGGGCACGTATCCAGGATTTAGTGTTGAGGAGCCCAGATTAGGGTTGACACCTAATTTTGCTTGACTGGAGGCTTACACCCGTATGCACCGTAAGTCAGTTTCGCTATTAGTTACGTAAACCTGGATTATATTATTTGTTTACTATGCACCGCAACCTGACAATTTTGTCATTGTCACTGTCAGAACAATCTTGAGATCACAACCTTGCCGTATCTTCAATCTGGATTAGTTAATCTCTTGACGGTGCATAGCTAGATGCCAAAGATTAGCAAATCGTGATTAGGGAACTAGGATTAGAATCGCCAAACGGTGCATACGGGTGTTAATCATTAACAAAAATATTAATCGCCGGTGATGCGGGAGTGGATTTTTGTGAATTAGATTTTTAGTGGAATTACATAATTATGTACATTATTTATTGTTTCGGGAGGTTCGGGCCCCATGGATCCCTCTTAAAAACGTGCCTGATTGCTCAGCTCCAGAACAGTATTAAATCAGTCATTATGGGTATGGATGCCTTGTGTTTTAGCAACTGGCTAGTCCTTAACAGAAATAAAACCCCATACATGAACTTATACTTCAGATGCTTACCTATGACCCGATTCTCCCAACAGCTTAGTGCATCAAACAAAGTTGTCAGGCATTCATATAGCTCTAATATGAGCTTATAAAGTAGATTATAGCTACACCCGCTACTGCATTATTTTCCAATTTCCAGCACTCTGCTGTACACTTTCTAATTTGGCAAACTCATCTGGAAGATTGTCGTATATGGGTTGTTTTTGGTTTGGTTTTGATTAAGTCGTAGTGATTCAAAGAGTCTATCCTCCTTTGTGCCGACAAGAATGCCTACATTCTTCGGGCATATACACAGAAGCGATAATATGGAGAAACTTGTAGTTCAGAGTCATGTCCCGAGTGGGCGGCACCGTGGGCCGTGGCCGTTCTCCTACACGCTGGGTGGATACGACGAAACAATTGCTACTCGTAGATATGAGTATCAAGAGCGCCACTGAACTGACAGTAAATCGCGAATGATGGTGAGCTACAGTTCTCTAGCTCCGACTTAATGCATTTTACGAGTTCACAACATGTCTGTTAAGAAGTTGTGACTACGATGATGACGAAGTCATAGTGAGGTTGAGTTGAGTTCCAGAAGTTACCTTAAGGTTGCTTTAACATAATAAGAAGCTATGATGCTAATAGTATGACACAAGTAACCTCTACTTGGTTAGAAGTGACTTATAGATCTCTAGAATTAAAGAAGAAAGCCATACATACTTAGACATTTTTATTCTCAAAAGCATTCGAAGATATATTACATAATGTATGTTTTAGGTAACTTTTCTATTTATTACATCGAGATAGTTCTATAAAACAATAATTCACTGCTTTCTTCTTGTTACGTAGATTTTGTCTCCAACATTGACGCTGCCAGTTTTTCTTACTTCTAAATGCACTCCCATAGCTGGAGATTTTGACGGACAGTCATTAGGCCTATATCTGCATCAGACGAAACAAATTGAATGAACGGTATATCCAACCAAAAACAGTAAGTTAGAGTTAGAAAAATGCAGTTTGCCTAAGTACATAATTATATGGACCAGCGGTTTTTCGGGTTATTCGGTCGGCGTCAGTAGTCTCCACCATCTTGCACCAGCGCGCATCGACCCTTGACCTTTCAGCAGTCAGAGCGGATCTAATCATCAAAAGCTCTTATCAAGAAACAACTGGAGTCGCCCAACGGGTAACAGCTTCTGAGAATGACATGCACTGGTGTTGGGAAGCATCAAGCAGCAAAGTGCATTCAAGCCAAGATGGAGCATATCGCCAGCCGAATAGCCCAAGAGTCATTGGACCATTAAAGCGTGATCGCAAAAGACTTTCACAATACATTGGTATATAAAACAATGTAAAGACACCAATTATAGGTAATAGTTTATATAAGAACGAATTTAAGTTTCAATGTGAAAACTGTATAATGAGCGCTTTCAAACCTTTCTTTTGTAAAGTTCTTAGTAGAAAACTTAGATCTGCTAAACTTTTCAACATTCTGTCCTAAAAGACAAATCTCGAACAAAATCCGCCTTTGATAAGAATTCAGATGGAATTTATTAGTCCTTATGATTACCATGACAACTTCAATACCATTTGAGGACGTTCAAAAATGAGCTGCAATATGGAATGGAATGGAAATAATTTTCTGTAATGGTGATCTTAGTATAGTCTCCTGCTTTGTCCCAAATTCGCAAATAAATGAATTGCAATAAAGAATATTTGCCATCAACAAAATTGTCTTACCGATTTTACCCTAATGTCATGAATACGAGCAAAACTATGTCTTTATCATTGGTCTTCCATGGAGAGATGTATGACTGGTAGAAAAATCAATAGAATGACGTTTAGACTAGAAAAGCTTATGAAGATTTCTTTTGAAATAAGTGAACTCGAGCTAGTCAAAAATCACAATAATTGTTTGGTTTTTATATTTTTGTATTTAGCGTATGGCCATCATTAAAATAAGAAAGAAAGAAATATAAAATTTGACTTTCAACATTCACTTTGACAATAACATTATGTATAATATGAAATGAAGGGACATAGAAAATTACAAACAGGCAGCCAGATAACCCATGTTAGTAGATCTCAGGGCTAGACACATCAATTGAAATGACTGCCAATAACGACGAATTGTTTGGTATTACAATGACATCAGAAATTATCACCAATACGATTGTTTTATCGCAAAAAATTACACATTTGATGAAACAGTACTCAACGCTTAGTTTCTATGTAGTGAATAATTTTTTCAAAGCTCTTGTCTATTAAAATCAAGTATCAACGTGTAGTGCTCTGTTATCGGTAAAAATAACGTGCGTATTGTAGAACACTCAGGCACCAACTATTGATGATGGCGAAATAATACGATCTTCAAATATCTACTATTTCCACTATTAATACGTTGACCATAAAATTTATATTCATGTAGTTTAGTTTAGAAGGTCCAAACCAATTTTTCAAAGCTACTGTACCTTCCTACGAAAAACAACCTAAATATAATAACTAGTAATTTGCAAATTCGCTTTAAATTGTTGCGTACATCAAGGCCATAGTCCTCTCTGAATCAGAATTTGTTATAATGTGCCTGTGTGAATGCATTACAACAAAATAACAAAAATATACTATGGAAGGTACTTACTGTTCTAGGCTTTTAAGTGGCTCCCGATCAGAACTACTAATGCCAGTTTCAGGATCAACGGTAGTCATAAAACACCTGTAGCATTTTGCTACGCTTCTAAAGATGACATTGCCAATCTTCACCCATTCCCAGTTGTCTTCATCATAGGGCGGTGGACCCTCCACCAGAAAGTTTGGTCGGAAGTTCTTCACAGTTATTTGGTAGTTGTTCATTCTTTTATTCAAGTCTTGCACCGATGCCTGCAGGTTGGATATATTAGAAACTTCGCGTTCTCATTGGCCAATAAATAATACGACTAATAGTTGAATCATGAAAGGTCTACTAGCGTTTTACCTTCAAACTTTTTTTATTCACTTTTGTAATGAAAAATCTGAGAACAGTGTTTACAGAAGATCAACTATATTAGACGCAAGTCGAATAAGAATTGAGATACGAAGCTTGTTTTTGGGGTTTTTCGTAGTATGCTAAGCAACTATTTATAAGTTGAAAAACTATCTGCGGGCCCATATCCAGGGCACACCTGGTTTAGGAGTGCGCGGAGAGACTAGAAGAGCTGGCGAGGCTGAAGAAAGTTTCCTTGATGTAGGTATCGAGTCATACGGGTGTTCCTGGTAGTGAGGAAGCCTGGCGAGACTCTGCACCGGAGGACAGTTTGTTGGCCAAGGAGCCCGTTTTAGGATTAAGTAGGCAGCAGGTAACGTCAGCCCTCAAAAAAGTGGGTGGAACGATACCACAGAATGATGAACAGTGGAAGCAAAGTTAGGGATGCAAATAAGCCAAGGATTGCATAGCCAGGCTGAACACAGCTAGCATTAGCATGGCTACGGATCCAAGGCTGATGGGCAATCAGAAACCTTGTGGGTGCTCTGACAGGGCACTGGAGACTCAGGCGACATATATCACTATTAGGAATAGCTCACAGATCAGCTATTTTTCAACGAGTAATTAGGGATCAAAATAATAGTTCATTCTCTCTCTGCTCTCTAGAAATTGCTTCGTGTGAATTCCATTCCTGAAGCTAAAAAAGAGAGTCCCAAGTTATAGATCGACGCTATGATGGATATACTAAACAGAATATCAAAAAATGGACAAGTGAATAAAACGATGGGTTAAGAGTATTGAAGAGGATGGAGGGCCAGGATCAGGAAGTTGTCAGCATGAATATGGAACTCTATATTACTCAAACAGCGACGACACGCATCACCGTAACGGTGTAGGAATTATGGTGACAGCGGAACTTAACAAATATGTGTCAAACTTCGTACCAATATCGGACAGATTGTTGCTCTTAAGGCTGAGAGGGGAACCCTTTGACATTAATATTATACAAGTATACGCACCAACTGCAGACAAGAAATACGATAATGAGATAGATGAATTCTACGAGTCTGTTGATGGAGTACTGAAGTCTCTGAAGAGCAGTCAGATATCTATCATAATGGGAGACTTCAATTCCAAGATAGGCCGGGGTAGACGCGGCGATTTGGTCGGAAACTACGGCTTGGGCGACCCCAATCAGAGAGGCGATCGACTCTACGAATTCTGTCAAAATACTGACATGGTTGTAACTAACACTTGGTTTAAACTACCCAACCGTAGACTTTATACGTGGACAGCACCACACAATGACACAGCGAACAGAAAGCTTATAAGAAATCAAATAGATTATATATTGATTAATCAACGTTTCCGCAATGCCATCAAAAGTGTTAAGACGTACCCTGGCGCCGACATTGGTTCAGACCATAACCCGCTAGTGAGCAATATTGAACTGAACGTAAAAGCTATTGAAAAAAGACATTATAGAAGACCTATTGATGTAAATAAACTCCAAGATGATAACATAAAACAATTAGTAACAGAAGACCTCAACAATAGACTTGAACAACTCCCAAGCAAACGAGAGGACAGTATAGAGCTTCTCTGGAACAGCATTAAAGCTAAAATCGAAGAAACATGCAACCAACATCTCCACACCGAACAGAAGAAAAAGAAACAGAAATGGATGACAGACCGCATATTGATGCTAATGGAACAGCGCAGGAGAGTGAAGGACGACAACAATAAATACAAAGAATTACAAAAAGATATAAGGAGAGAGATTAAATTGGCAAAAGAGGCATGGATGAAGGAAAGATGTCAAGAAATAGAGCAACTGAATGAATTGCACGACGATTTCAATGTGCATCGCAAGATTAAAGAGCTGACCGGTACATACAAGAAAAAAGCACCCATATCCTTAACAAACAAAGATAATAAATTGATACTGGACGAATCAGAGATCAAACGAACATGGGAATCTTATATTGCAGAGACGTTTGCTGATGTGAGAACAGATGTTCCTCTATCAACGGAAGAACAGATGGGACCGGAAATATTGAAGTCTGAGGTAGTTCATGCTCTTTCGGTTGCTAGGAACAGAAAAGCGAGTGGACCGGACGGAATACCGATGGAAGTACTGAAATTAATAAACGAAGAAAACATTGACATCGTAGTGAAATTATTTAATATGATATATAATACAGGAGAAATCCCAGACGACTGGCTGAAATCGACATTCATAACCTTACCCAAAAAACAACATCCGAAATATTGTAACGACTACCGGTTAATCAGCCTCATGTCTCACATGCTTAAAACATTCCTACGGATTATCCATGCACGCATCAGAAGAAAATGTGAAGAAAACCTGGATCAATCACAATTCGGCTTCCGTAATGCATTTGGAACACGAGAAGCACTGTTTAGTATCAATGTGCTTTTACAAAAATGTCGTGACCAACGCAAAGACGTGTATGCTTTATTCCTAGATTACGAGAAAGCATTCGATCGAATTAAACACGATCAACTAATAGAAATGCTGCAAAACGTTAGGCTAGATGGGAGGGATATCCAGATAATCAGAAATTTGTACTGGGGACAAAGGGCGAATGTGAGAATAGGCAATACCACATCAGCAGATGTCAACATCCAAAGAGGGGTCCGCCAAGGTTGTATTCTCTCCCCACTGTTGTTCAACCTTTACTCCGACTGTGTATTTAAAGAAGCACTGGATGATCTCTCACACTATGGAGTGAAAGTAAATGGCATGCCTATAACAACTATTAGGTATGCTGACGATACAGTTATATTGTCGGATACAATGGATGGGCTTCAATCACTACTCAATGGAATCGACACAGTGGGAGAGAGATACGGCCTAAAAATCAATGCCAACAAGACCAAATTCATGGTATTCAGCCGCACAGACCACAACAACATTAAAATGGAACTTAAAGGTTCCACAATTGAAAGGGTAAATAGATTTAAATACCTGGGAAGTATCATTACAGAATGCTTAGACCCTGATGTAGAAATAAAATGCCGAATAGAAATGGCACGTTCAGCATTCAATAGAATGAGACAACTTCTGTGTGACGACAATCTGAACCTCAAAATACGGCAAAGAATGACACGGTGTTATGTCTGGTCGGTTCTCCTCTACGGACTGGAATCTTGGACATTAAAAGTTGGTACAATGAATCGTCTTGAGGCTTTTGAGATGTGGTTACATCGGAGAATGCTTCGCATACCTTGGGTGGATCACGTCACCAATACGGAAGTACTTCGAAGAGCCAATACTAACAGACAGATATTAAATACAATTAAATGCCGCAAAATCGCCTATCTTGGTCATATATTGAGAGGAGAAAAATACCAACTACTCCAACTTATCATTAAAGGAAAAATAGAGGGGCGCAGAGGACCTGGGAGGAGACAACATTCGTGGCTACGTAATGTCCGTGATTGGACTGGAATAAGATCAGTGGGAGAATTGATGCAGGTAGCACAAGACAGGGATGCTCTCGCCATAGTGATCGCCAACGTCTGGGAGTCCGGACAAGGCACATGAAAGAAGAAGAAGGAGGAGCCTTTGAAGAACAGTTACCTATTGAAGATTTTTAAATGAATATTTCATTATTATACCAGCTTCGTTATTTTATTGGAATAATCTAGCTCTTCACCAAATCGTCGTCATTGATTCAGAACGAAAGAACTCTGGGACTCTACAGCTTGGTATTTCAAGCCTTTTCTATACCTTGTTCATTAACATGATGCTAGTGAGATCGTGATATACTCCACCCGAACGGCTGGTGAAATTTTTGAAGCATTCCATCAACTTGTATTCGGTTTTGGTCATATCTCGTTGTTCAGAGCAATCATTGTAAGCTAGTCGAAGTCCAAAGTCCTTCTCTAAAACATAGCGGGAAAGCCACACGGCAGCCTCGTCTCCACAATCAATACCATTTATTTGTTCACCCCTGTGCACACTTTAATCAGAAAATAAATAAGTATGTTAAATCTATGTCATTGTATTTTTCAAATAAAGTTATCATCCATTCCACATTTATATCTGCGTCTAAAAGCTACTTATTTAGACGGTTAAGAAATCGATCAAATTTGTGACGTTGAAGAAATTTGTGAAGAAATTGACAGAAAGAATGCTACAATTTATTGTCATTTATAAAGTTCCACCAACATACTCTGTAGGCAGCATATAATAATGCTAAGTGTGTTAATCTGACTACTATAGTGTCTCGCAAATCAAGACCTGTCATTACAAACTTGGTATTATTTGTTTTTTCTACAGCCGTCCCAAAAATAGAACTTTCGGAATGACTTATTAAATCGAAAGTGAAACTTTACACAAATTGTACTGAAAGTAATAAATCATACCGAAGTTCCATTTTCGAGACGGCTGTAATGTTCTTAAGTAATATTTATAGTATCTATCCCTATTATTTTTTAACATTTTATCTAATAAACGGCTGCAGAAAAGTGCTGCCCGAAAGTGATTTAACGGGACTCGTAGGCTTCCAGGACTTGTCTACTCATCCCGTGAAATATCACTTTCGGGACTTTTTACGTAAATAGCTATTTAGTCGATAATTATTGTTGTCACATCTGACGCACGTCATATTTTCATAGATCATTTTCATATTATGTCACAAGGGGCGTGTCAGGTGTACGAGCTCGTATAACCAGTGCTGCCAGATGAAGTGGAGAGAAATTCGTGCAACTCGACTTCCAAAAATTGTGTAAAGTCATAAAAACACTATAAGTACATCGCACTTGCAGCATTAAAAATCGTGAGGATTTGTCAGCTATTCGTGTAATAGGAACCAAAATCGTGTAATTACACGATAAATCGTGGAATCTGGCAACACTGTACTGTACGAGTTCGTACACCAGGCACGCCCACTTACATGTAATATGAAAATTATATATTGAGTCTAGACATCTGTCATTTTTAACGAGTATTTCAAAATTAATATAGCCTTAACGAGTCAAAAAACAAAATAGAAACCGAGAATAACAAAACTGAAGAGAACTGGCGGCAGCGTATCTGGTCTTTCTTTGACGGTAAAACAGCATATTTGCTGCTGACAATTATAGTACAAGAGTTTCACTATAAATTGCAAAACAGTGTATTCGACGTACAGGATTAAAAACATTCTATCGCTTCTCGCCACTTTCAATTATTCTAGAGTGGAAGATGTCAAGGTTAACAAATTTATACTTAGAGGTAGTGTGTGATCAAATTAATAACTATGTTACAGTTGTCGATATCGTCCTATACCAATGATGTCAACATCCATTTTCACTCACGTGGAAAAATTTCAAAAACCATAAATTATTATTACAAATTAAATTGTAAGTTTTACTAAGTTTTAAGAAAATATACATTTACTTACGTAACATGTACATCCTTATGAGGCTTTTGCGGAGGTATTTTCACGTACAGCGTCCTCATGGTTGGAGCGTCTAGTGACACATGGTCTGCATCATGGGCTGATACCTCAATTAATACCATTTTAGGGTAGTTACGAGCTGTACGAAACTCATTTTCTGTTTCGGTGTATACAATTAAAAATCTGAATAAAAAGAGAAATACAGTACTTACTCCTGGGACGATATGTTAAAAATATGCAAAGGCAAAGAATATATCAGACAAAATTGAATTTTGAAAGTAAAATTCAAGTAGTTAATTCTTTCTAAGCTGACAGCTGACCACACTTTGTTTTGAAACTGTCAACCTGCTTGACTATCATGAATGAAATATATGTGGGTATAGATTTAAAATGAGGATATACAATAATCATTGGCATCTTCATCCCAGAGATACACTCTAGTATGTAGCCAATAAAATTGAAATAAGTATTTTCCTACCTATCCCTCAGTACCAATCTTTTCTGGTCCTCAGAAGCTTTCCTAAGCCCAACTTCAGTGACATCCACTTTAGTTAATTCAATTCTGCGTCCACTCTTAAGGGGATAGAGGTCGATCTCTTTCAATGTACCTACTTCTATCCATGTCCAAGGAATAATTTCCTTTTTCTTTCTCCAGTAGATCAAAGTTCCAAGTATAGCTGCAGCAGTTGCTCCTCCAGCTATGCATAACGACGTGTTGCTGACCATACTTCTTCATGTACTGACGTGCAAACACCTACATGGATAAATAATGTGTTTTCAAGCAAATAATATGGTCAGTGGAGACCAACATGGATGTCAGATAATAACTCCCTTTTTGTTATAACTGAACAGACCGCGTAAGCAGAGCCTAAATACCAGAGTACCGCGCTGCTATGAAAATGTTATGGTAGAGGAAGTTTGTTAACATGGTACTTAAATGGGCCAACACCCTCAGGCCCAGTAAATCCATCTCTTGGCAGTCCATTCCCAGCCTTGGACGCACTGAGCATAAATGTGCAGTCGTACCGCTAGGGTCTTGAGGTATGAAGCCTCAAGGTAAGATGCAGCAGTCGCTCGGGTGCACCTGATAGAATCGCTGAGCGGCGGAGCTATAAAGGATAGCTCAAAGGAGCAGACTCCGTTTGAATATCGGTATTAGTGTGAGAGATCTCCAACCGCACGCTGATGAAAAATTGGCTGGAGGTGGCGTGTTAAGGCTGTGTCACCAATTAGTCAAATTGCCCTTCTCTGGACGGCATCAAGTATAGAGAGGGTAGTAGAGGCAGCAGCTCCCCAGATATGAGAACAATACTCCAGGCCAGGTCTTATCTGGGCTTTATAAGCGTGAGGAGGTCAGATGTTGAGAACTGCTTTCTGGCTCTGAATAAGTACCCTAACTTTCTCCCAGCAGTTGTTGCAATTGACGCAACGTGTTTATGTCAGATCAGCTTTTCTGCAATGTTGATTCCCAAGAGTTGAATGGTTGACATCTTGGCAGAGCTTGATTGTTCATTAGAATCTCGTGTTGGCTTGGGCACTTCTTGTTAGATAGCGTACAATACTGGGTCTTGGAAGCATTAAATTTTACCATGTTCTTGAGCCACCAAGCGGTAATAGTCTCCAGATTCTTTGAAAGCGAATTTACCGCTGCCAGCCTTCTACGTTCCAGCTGGACTACAGAAATCGGTCTCTTCGAATATGAAAGCGAATGTCTGAAATATGAGAAGATGAACAACTACATCTAGCTATGACTTTGTAAAGAGGGTACTTGTTCTCCTCTAAAGCCGTTAAATATATGAATATCTAACATACTCTACTAAATGAATAATATAATATTAGTAATCGAGTTATAGAGTGATATTAAAGCCAAATAAATCAAATGTTTGCATCAGTACTATTCTTGCTGTGTATGTCGATGAGCTCCACCAATATTTGAATAATAATTCAGTATACCTACATAATAACATTATGTAGATTACAGCAAAATTGTTATTTTTGTAGAAACTGATGAGAAAAGAAAAGATAGTGGTTCAAACAAAATCTATATAGTGCTAGATATTCTATCGTAGAAACGGTTAACGTCATTTTCATCATCGTAGTCACAATGTCTTAACAGACATGTTGCGAACTCGTAAAATATACTCATTCTACGAGCATCTCTTGGGATATCTTTAAGATCTCTAATGCAGTAGTTTCCCATTTGCTTTCTGCATCCTCATGCCGTTGACCAGATGTACCAGTATCTACTGGTTCATCCGCCTTTCGGGACAATTTCTCACCCAAAGGACAAGAAGGTGTCGTCCTGACTCTTCTCAACTCGTCCACCCAAAGCTGTTGATTGAGAGAGAGGTTACTGTTTATACCGACAGTAGTTTGGTTCCTTTTAGTCGCCTTTTACGATACGCAGGGCATACGATAGGAGATATTCTAATCTAACCCGCCCCCACACTGGGAAGCGTCATATTAGTAATGATCAAATTTCTTGCGGTCAGTGTATTTTTCTTGCTGTATATCATCGACCTACACAAATATTTGAATGATGACTTAGTATTAATAACAACATATGTAGAAGGCACCAACATTGTTATATTTATAGAAACATATGCAGATAAAAGAATTAAATCTCACCATGTATAGTCACGTGAGAGAATCGATACCTGTTAATTAGTACTTTATATCAAGAAAACACACTGTTTTCAGAAACAAAATAGATTATTCCAATGGATTTAACTTAACCAACAAGTATCACTTTTTTGGAAAGTCTAAAGGTATTAGGAGCTATTTTTACAAACATAGTTGATACTGGAACACATAGTGCATACTATTCTTTGCTATTATTTGTTACCTTGTAGTATTAATTTATAATTTGATGAAAATGTTATAGCTGCTACATTTTGAGATCCAGAAGTTACACTGTTTTATAGCATAAATTGGATCGCTTCAAACACCAGGCGAGGTCTATCTAATAAAAATATATACCAAGTATCTTGTTATCCAGACGGGATTACGTTATTCACCAGACATAATAGCTAAGTTATCCAAATATTATTTCGTGAATTTGAATGGACAAATATTGATATGAATATATGGAATGCCAAACGAATATAACTATAGGACTTGACTACGTTTTATGAAAATAAACTTACCCTTTGAAATGCAGGTTATTCTGAGATTCATATGGTAGGTACTATTCTCAGAGAAATTAAACACGTCTGATAATTATTTATCAGAAGTCAGAAGTAAATAGTGCTTTATGGTATCGTTATTTATTTTACTGACAACCTTGTAGAAACCGTGAGCGATTTTAAAGGCCTATAAAATATGGTTAAAAACACTAAAAAATACTCGCGCCTAAAAGTAAAGCCCTTATACACAAATTTTTCGTGTTTTAATTATGGTCAATATTCGACATTATTTGCTGATGAACGATACAGGGTTTTCCTGAAATCCTTGACACGTGATATTATCGTAAAAAAAACGAAAACTGAGTGGAATTTTTGAAGGTACTATAGGGTCTAAAACAGATTTTGTACATCAATCCTTAAAACTCCAACTCAAACTTTTTCTTTTCAAATTGCACCCCATAGGTTTTCCTACATAAATGATATCCCTATTTTGTTTAAAATCTTGTGGTAGCTTTGATTTTATACCAAAACCTATTTTTGCGTGAAGTCATAAGCATAATATAAATAAAATAAGAATTTGACGCAAAAAATTGATAAAAAAGGGAACTAAGTGGGTTTTAAAGGGTATTTAAAAAATAATACATACTTCCGAAAACAAATGTCTTTTTTGTTCTTTTCTATTGCGAAAATGTTACGCTTCAAGAAAATCCTTATTTTATTTACCTTATGCTTATGAAATTGGGAGAAAAATTGGTTTGTGTATGAAATAAAGGCACTACAAGATTTCTAATGAAATAATTACCTCATTTATGTCCAATCTCAGCAAGCTATGGGGTGCTATTTGAAGAAAAATTTGCGGGTGAGTTTTAGGGGCTGAAGTATAAAAAAAGTATTTCAAAAGCATAGTATGATAGACCATCCAGTACCCTTGAAAAATCCACTTAGTTTTCTTTTCAGCTATTTTTCTTACAAAAATATCACGCCCTATACAAATTCTTATTTTATTTAACTTACGCTGTTATCTTTACGAAAAAAATAGGTTTGTGTATAAAATAAAAGGTACTACGGGGTTTTAAATAAAATATGGATTTAATTTGGCTAAGAAAAACTATTAGGTGCTATTTGAAAAAAAAGTTGGGGTGAGTTATAAGGGTTGAAATACAAAAAACTGTTTTGTATGCATGATATGATAGACCCGATAGTACTTTCAAAGATCTTACTCACTTTTTGTTTGTTGTTTTTTTTTTTGTTACGAGAATATCACGTGTCAAGGAAATTTAGTGACACCCACATGAGGACATAAACAAAAAAGAAAGAGATAAAAGGAATGTATCATGTAGGTTTTAAGACTGATAATTCCGAATCTTTTATTTATTTGTAAAGGAAGTTTTAATTCAGAATTCATGAAGATACAATACTGGTTGTTCTAAAGTGTAAAGTTCAATAAATGAATACAGATTCAGAAGAATGAGATGTAGCTGATTGGCTTTAAGCACACTTTGGGGTAATAATAACAAGGACCGTATGGTTTAAAGGTGTCACATTTACATTTACTCGTATATACTTAACGATATAATCATAAATAGGCTATATAAAATCATAGTCAGTGATTCATCAGTTACTAAAGTATTGTTTATATAATGATACTCAGTAATCTTATACACGTAAACATGATATTAACTTTAAATAATTCCAAAAGAATTTCTGGTCATAATATGGACATAAAAATCGGTCCTTATCACTAATAAATAATTGGCAAATCCGGCAATTAAAACTAGTTGCCCAAACTAATGAAGCTATAACGTTCACAACCAAGACAATTTTGAAGGTGCTACAGGCATAAATAAGGCGACTGAGTCCGACATGATCCCCGCTGTTGTGAAGAAGTACGCATCGGAGCTCGCTCCCATACTGACCCGCCTCTCTCGGCTATCTTACAACTCCAGCATCTTCCCAAAAGACTGAAAGTCAGCTTGTATCTAGCCATTGCAAAAAAGAGATCCAAACCTGATGGAACCAACTACAGACCTTATATCTCTGCTCTTTGTGATCAGTAGTGATGGAGAAATGCGTCAACTAAGGGCTCATGAAATGCTTTAAGCTCCATCACTTAGTCAAGAGAGATCTCCTGACTTATGTCATACATATGTGGAGCAAACTCTTCGAGTCGGTTGGCGAGGCTCACGTCATTACTCTCGATATTGTCATGCCCTATGTGACTTGGGAGTAGTGAGCTCCTACCAGAAAAATTCGCTTTACTTAAAATTGGGCTTAGGGAGTGAAACTCAAGAATAGCTACACGATTCTATATTAGGTAAAATAAAAGTACACATCGATCATCAGAAACAAAAAAATGGAAATAAAATGCAAAAGAAAATTAAACGATAACAAGAATAAGGAATAATACTTACATTATTGGACACTGGTAGGCACAGCGCTCGCGGGGGGAAAATAATTTTGACTCGAGAGGAAAATGGCTTTCCGCGATCCCCGCCAGGAAACGAGTGTCCCTTCCCTTTCAATAATCTTTCCCTCTTCCATCGTTACCATATCCCCTCTATTCATCATCGATAGGTGTTGATTCAGCTCTATGCATACGCGTGGCCGGAAATTAGCTAGATGCGTCGTCACCTTTCCGTGATCAATCCTACACCTTGGTGAGGCGATATGAGGCTTACAGGGTGGTCACTTGTGACAATATGACATATCAAAGGCATTCGATCAACTGTGGCATGCAGTTCTCCTAAACAAGCTTCCGTTCTACGGTCTTCCGTTAAACAATGCAGTTGGTTAGCAGACTTCCTCTCTGGGCATAAAATATCTGTCGTGGTAGACGGCTTCTCCTCCTCCTTCCATAACATCAATGCTGGGGTCCCGCAGGGATCGGAACTGGCTCCGACACTGTTTTTGTCCCCCTTTGTCTAACACCATAAACATCTATGGTCAAGCTCGAACGCAGAAGGTTGGCAGCGGCTGCTTCGCTATCAAAGGACCTGGAGCTCACCATTGCCTAACATACATCACCATCATTATATGGAGGCATACTATCTTGTCATTTTTTTAAGTAGAACGGTATATCACAAATAAAACACTCACTACTAAGTAAACATTTAATTCCAAAAATATTCGAGTAGGAAATTCACATATACAATGGCAGGGAAGAACTATGCCATTCACTGCTTTCGCCTAGTGACGTATACTGTGCCACCAACTGCCACTTTGCCCATTCTCCTTACTTCCAAGCGTACACCCATAACGGGAGAGTTCGAAGGACCTTTACTGGCTCTATATCTGCAACACACAAAAACAGTTCCAAGCCTGGTATGTCAAGTCACGGAATTTAAATGAGAACCACAGAAGCTTCGGACAAAAAAAAGTTAAGCTATCGTTACCCGGATCATAATCAAAAAAGTTTTAATCAAAAGGCCGAAGATCTCATATATTGTGTGTAAAGGTCGTAAGTTCACGACATTTTTTTTACTGGAGGAATTACCTAATGGACTTATGGACATTCTCGAGAATCAACAAGGATTTTGGAAAAATTCGGAAAAATCAGAAATTAAGTACTTATCTAGGACTAAAGCATGCAAAGGTCAATAGGCAGATGTACACAGGAATTCAGTTTCTATTTTGGACCCCAGCAAATAAAATAGATCCTTTCAAATGACCGGTGGTATCACATTAGAGGCTATCATAAATACATCAGTTATTTGAAAGTAAGTAACGTGCCAGGATGCTTTATACAAGGTCCATTCCTTTTATAGCTAAGCAACCGCGACCGCTGACGTAGCCATGGAGAAAGGGTTAGGAGCCCCCCATGAACAAACACCTGTAATTAATTTTAGTGTAATTAGTTCACTAATATAACTTGCAACTATATCATTTTTAGTCAATTTCACGCCATTTGAAAGAGAATAGTGTCAGAAATTGAAAAAAAAATGGTTGCCAGTTCTTAGTGAGCCGCATCGTTATGTATTCCAGGTGTGAACAGGTATTAATACTGATAATTATCTGCACTTACCTGTTTATTTTTTAAATTTAATAAATATTTTTTATGAACGATTCTCATTCCAGGTAAGTGTAAATGCAAGGGAGAAGATGCACGCATTGTTATTTGCGATAAATAAGGACAAAGGATGGCAGTTGTGACACTTATACTATTGAGATAGTTTATGGATAGTATGCGTTTTTAACGTGAACACGCTACTTTAATAACTAAAAAAAATACTATAACTACATTTTTACGACGTTATACTCTCCTTTACAGCACGTGTCAATGAGTGCATCTGTCTTCTCTCTTGCGCTTTAATCATGGAAACCTCGGTTTGCGGTCATTTTCCAACTGGCTCCCATGGATTTTTTTAATTCATTTGGATGAAACTTTAAATTTGTATCTAAATTTAGAAAAAAACAGGTGAATTCAGATAATTAACAGTAATATATCTGTTCATACTTGGAAACCTTATTGTTGAGAGCTGGCAACCATTTTTTTTCAATTTCCGACACCATTTTCGTTCAAATGACGTAAAATTGTTTAGAACAACATATAGTAGCAAGTTATATTGGCGAACTAATTACACCAAAATGAATAACAGGTAATTGCGGCTTTTCCTATTCAGGTAATCTATAGTTAATCCATTTTATACTTTCTCAAGATTCATCCAAAATAAGTTTTATAGGAACAGACAGACCTGCAGGATCAAGCAAGAGTCACGGAACCATGGAAAATAGCACAGATGAGCAGATTTCATTGAAATACCTACCGGTAGAACGTCTAAGGTCACCTACCGGACATCGGTGAGAAAGTGGGTGGCGGTGAGGCGTCAAGGCGGTATTGCCGGTTAATCGAATTGCTCTGGACTATGCGTAGTAGAGATACGAGGCATGTTTTTTAAGTAAGTACCGTTTTGGAATTTTGCCGCTACAGCGCTACGGTCGGCATTCCGCGCATGCGCGCTGGTTACCTACATCTCTTGTCTACGCACTGACGCCATAACAGTCTGATTCTGCATTGTATACGTTGTTTACTGAGTGTTTAAGATGCCTCCGACAATCGTGAGTCCCGCCGATTGTAAGTACGAGCTGTTATACGATTTCTTAGTGCTAAAGGCATAAAACCGATCGATATTCATCGTGAGATCTGTGAAGTTTACGGACAAAATGTGCTATCCAGAACAGAAGTCGTGGCAACTTGAGTAAGGGTATCATTTTGCTGCATGACAATGCCTGTTCACATGTGGCTAATCGGATCAAAGATCTCATCAAATCTTTTCAATGGGAAACTTTAGATCATCCTCCGTATAGCCCTCATCTGGCACCCAGCGACTACCATTTGTTCCTGCACTTGAAGAAACACCTGGGAGGTCAGCGTCTTAAAGACAATAACGAAGTCAAAACAGTTGTGATACAGTGGTTAAAAAGACAGGCGGCAGAATTTTATGAGGAGGGTATTCAAAAACAGTATTGACGAAAATTATGTAGAAAAGTAGACTAAGGTATAGGCTTTCATGTAAAAGTAAGATTATTGCGATATCTTTGCACGTCTTTTTTTAATTCCAAAACGGTACTTACTTAAAAAACATGCCTTGTAGAAGCTCCAAAGGTATGTGTCATCTTTACTTCCTGGCTCTCAATAGGTTGCTACAAGTTTTTTACCAGCTAGCAATGGACGAAGGGCGTAAATAAATGAAAGGGCTACACGCATAAATATTTAATGTTAAAAATATTCAAAGGAACATCACAAAATGTTTATTATTGCTTGCACAGGGTGAGGGAAGAACTGAAAGTAGAGTGTTCACTGTTTTCTCCTGGTTACGTAGACCTTCTCGCCAACTGTCACTCTCCCAGTTTTCCTCACTTCTAAGTGTACACCCATAACGGGAGACTTCGACGGGCCTTTACTAGCTCTATATCTGCATCAGAAAACAGTTTCATAAATAACATCCAGTAAGGGATTGTAGATGAGAATGAGAACGAACTAGGTTCATCGATATCTGTCTGTCGATGCATAAATGAAATGGATTAACATGATTTGGTATGATTCTGATTAAGCTCAAGGTTAGCTATTTTGTGCTTTTCTTCTTATGGAGTTCCATCTTCGCTAGGACTGCAAAACAAGTTTCTTTTCATATCTTCTGTTAATGACGTTGACGTGATCAAGTTGAAGATACTACGTGGCATCTAGCAGCCTAACAGAGTATTTAAGGTTGTATTTTCTAGAGTACCCAATCCAGAATTTGTTTGTGAAGTTTCCACACTAGTCCTAGTACTGGGTTAAAATCTATTGGCTTTAGCCTAGATTTTTTGTCTGTTTTGATCTAGCTCTTCGCATTCACAGAGTTAATGGAAGGCTGACTGAACAGATAGTGCTGTAGAGGCAACAAATAATAAGACCAGTTGCTATTCGAAGCTGATCCCTATTCAAAGAAGGCAGTCCTTCAGCTATTTTCTGACTTAGGGCTTTGATTTATAGTTTCCCATGTCTACATCCAATCGTCCAGTCCCAGTATACTTTGTGCTGGAGTTACCCCATTACACTATCTTGGTGGCCTCCCAAGGTGGGTACTGCGCCAATATAACGAGCACGAGGCCTGATCCTTTTCTTGGAACCTGATCTAACTTTTTATTTCCAGCTATACCTGAATATACTGCATCCGACTCCAGTTTTACTTTGTTGAATTCTGCCAGTCTACCCAGCTTTTGTTGGCATACCCATACTAGTGCAGATGTCACCTTGGGGATTTCGGAGACAATCATCTTATACATGGTATGCAGGGGTGGGTAATTGTATGTATTGCAAATACAGTTGATGAGTTGATGACTTTGACATTATGATTTGATAAATGTTTGAGGATGGTAATTGCTATATTAAGTAAATTTTCTAGGAGAAGTTTTTTCTTGTCGAATGATAGATGTCATTTGTTTTGCTCTGTTGAGTAGACACTTAACACCTTTACCTGCATCTATTGCATTACTAGATTTCAAATTCAAATATATGTTGATATATGTTGGTTTTCTGTATACCGACGTTACATAAAAAAAAAGATTAGTTCTTTTTAATTTAATATCCAGAAAGATATAGAACGCCTTTCATTTCAATTTCCTTTATATATTTCATTGATGATTCTTTGAAGTAAAAAAAAATTCCCCTAAAGATGATAAGTCCTCGATAGTATATGATATTTCCCCCAAAGCTACTATAAAATAAAATGCAACAAGATTGGTGTTTTACATATCTAGCATGGACAATTCAAACAGGCAAGGTAATAGACCATATCTTGTAATACTGAATGTTTGTTGTAAATAGTAGCAACTTTTTGGTTAAAATTCACAAATGTTTTTACACCTTCACATAGACAGAATTTAAACTCTTTTTATACAGGGTGTCCCACGTCGATTAAGACAAGCAATATATCGGAACTGGGCAGTAGTAGCGAATTGTAATTTTGAGGGTGTAAATAAGAGCAAATACAGTCTTTTCTTATTACTGAATCACCCAATGAGGTATTTGTTTTTGATCACGTGACGTCCGATTCAAAATTTTTAATGGGACACCCTGTATATTTGTGACTTTTTATGTTCCTCCCGATAAAACAATTCCAACAAACTAGCACACTTGGGGTCTAAAGTGATTAATTGAAGGGCTACAGGCTACAGGTACTTAAAGGATGGTACCACTACGTCACGTGACCAAAAAAAAAATACCTCATTGGGTGATACAGTAATAAGAAAACATACTGTATTTGCTCTAATTTATACCCCCATAATTATAATTCTCTATTACTGCCCAGTCCCTATATATTGCTTGTCTTAATCATCCTGGGACACCCTGTATAATAAGAAAAATTAGTTTCTGGGCGAGTAACTTAACAACAAATTAAAGTTGAACCAGAAGAACGTAAAATACTGATGAGAATCAGTGAATGAAACATCTGATGGACAGATGGATGGTCTTATTTTAAAAGTTACACTAGCCACATTTTTTACCTTAAAAAAATGATTTTTGATTGTGTGCCTGCGTGAATACTCAACAAGGAATAAAGTAAAGGTACTTACTGCTCTAAACTTTTGAGCGGTTCTCTATCAGAGCTTCTAATGCCATTTTCTGGATCAATGGTAGTCATAATACATCTGGTGCACTCTGCTACGTTTCTGAAGACGACGTTTCCAATCTTCACCCATTCCCAGTTGTCTTCATCATAGGGCGGTGGGCCCTCCACCAGAAAGTTTGGTCGGAAGTTCTTTACGGTTATTTGGTAGTTGTTCATCCTTTTGTTCAAATCTTGGACCGAAGCCTGGATAGATATTGTAATGATAAGAATAACAGTCATTCTGTCAATAGGGCCCCACACCAAACATAGTACAGTGTGGAACAACCAAGGGCGAGGAAAAGAATCATCCCTACATTGCACCCCTTTCAGTGATATTTATGATTCCTTTTTCGATGAAAATTGATGGCTTATGATACATAGTTTGAAAGGTATATACAGAGTGTCCCAGAAGTCAACGTCAAGCCGCAACGGGGTGACAGGATTGGTTGTAACTATCATGAGAAAAATCATAAAAAAAATCTATCCAATGTAGTTTGAAAATTATGAGCATTTAAAGAAAACCTAGAAATTTGGCCAAATTATAACAATTTTTCGGTTATTGTGGTTAACTTTCATTATTTTTGTTCATTTAAGCTTTGGAACCGTAACCCTAAACAACATTACTAGAAGCACAGTGAAAAATAATGACACAATTGCCCCAAGTTTTCTAGAATGAACACTATTTATTAAACTATGAATTTAAAATTTTCCAAGTTTGCTGACTTTGAAAGGCCCTCCTTTAAGAAAAAAATGTACTAAAATGCCTTGGCAAGTGCCATTAAAAGTTGGCGCATTTAAGCAGGATTGTAAATTGGTACAATACTTGTTAGTTTCTTACTAAAAAAAACGAGTAAAAAAAGGAAAACCTCAAGTAACCTGATTTTTGCTAACCCATTTCACTCAGGTCAGATGTTCTTTATTCGCACAAGCTTCTGGTAGATTCTTAATTTTACGGCAAAATGATGAGGGGAATGGATAATGAACATATCTGCTATGAGTGAGCGAAACAGATAGTGACGCCACTTTTAGTAAAGTCAACAAAAATAAGTAAAATTAATAAAATAATGAAAAATTTTGACCTAGTTTAGGTTTATTGGAATAAACGTCAGGCAATAAATATTCAAATTGTTTACCATCAGCCTCAATACACGCCTTACATCTTCTTAAAAAAAGATCTACTTATTAGCCAGGCATATCCTCGAGAGCTGTTGACCTCAGCAGCTTGAGAAATTCGTTTACGCAGCTCGGCTACGCTCTCAATGGTCTTTGAATAAACTTTTTCTTTGAGAACATCCCGATAACAAAATTCCAGGGGATTTAAATCTGGGGAACGGGCTGGCCACGAGATAATGCCTGAACGTCCACCTCCACCTCCCGAATATTCATAAGCATAATTCGCTGGGCAGCCATCCTGTTCATACCTCATGTGGCGACGATCTGTTAAGCAGTCTACAGACGTTGATGCATGGTGCGATTCAGGTATCACTTCTTCGTTTCATAATCATAACGCAAGTAGCAGCGTGTGTGGTACTGAATCACGAATTTAGTATCACTTGCGGTGTGCAGCGATTCTGGAATCCTATTATGGAGGGTGAGCCATGTCGCCGAGCCGGTGACGCTGATGATGCAGGTTCCAACGTGTATAGTATTGCGTCGATACAAAGATATAAGCACACGCTACCATTCTTGTGTTGCATGAAACGTGCATGAAATATCAAGTCGATTCGGGCATCGCAACAGGTTTCGATTTGAGTAAGAACTTATGCAACTGATGCAAGTTTCATGAAACCTTGAGTCGATTGAGGAATCGCAGCTTACATCAACGTCTGTAGGCCGCTTAGTGGTACATCCTCTAACAAAGTTGGTAAATTTTAGCGTAAAAAATGTAGGTAATTCGAGCCATTCAAGTTCTCAGGAAGCGCAAAAGGCCCAACAATTTTGCCGTTTAAAGTTCCGGTTCACAGGCTTACTTTATGTCGGCTACACACGTTCCGGCAGGCCTGTCAGTTCAAACTGAACGGTCTGCCTGAAGACCGGTCGCCTCGCCCCCACACGTTCCGGCAGGCCTGTCAGTTCGAACAAGGCCGCCTAAAGACCGGTCGCCTCTGATTGGCTGACGGCCCTCCACACGTTCAGGCGAATGTGAAATATATCAGCTGCTACGTTTCCACGGGCTTTTGTGTGTAATTTCTCGATATCTGGCAAGGTATACCTGATAGAAGAAAATGTCAATTACAAAGGTTATTTGGTTACTTAAGACGCATATCCTAAAAATATTTTGAAATATATAGGGTGTTGCGGGAAAGTATTGTATGGTGATCAACTTGTTTTTTATATATAGTACTATAACTTTTTTTAAATTTTTCTAGTTTCCATCATTGATTTCTATTCAACCCTAAAATATTTTTGGGATCCGTTGCGACGTTGCCAAGTTATTATTTATTTTCTATTAATTTCCGGATTTGCAAGGTCGCAAGTAATACGTCCAAATTGATATATTCCTTCACTTTTTCTCAATATTATTATACTGCGAGTTACTTGAATATTAAATGAATATTATTTTTGATGTTATCAGCAATGTGCATCTACAGGGTGGTTTTGGCAGAATTTTAAATTACGGCAATTTGATGGTCATTTTACTTTGTTTTGTTAAATGTAACAATGTATGTTTTATTTTAAATCAAAATACCCACGAATAGCCTATCTCGCCTTGTAATATTTTTTTCGTGTTTGCGACGTTGCCAAGTTATAAATTATTTTTCCAAATTTTCAAACAAATATCTCCGATTTTTATTAATAGAACACACTGTATATTTTATTTAACATAGAAGTACTCCCTAGTAATGGTCTATAGCGTGAACAAGTTTTAACTGGTGTTCATAAAATAATAAAACCGTTTTCCTTGCACATACCGCTATTTCGAATACCAGGTCAGTAAAAGGTACAGGAACGCTTAAATATCTTCAAAACTTGCACAGCTGGAACAAGAAAATCAATAACTGCAGGTTTTTGAACATGCAGAATTCAAAAATTCCAACAGCAGCGTTGCCAGATTTTACCACTTTTACGTAACTCGTCATAATTTTGTTATTTTCAATAGAATCCTCTACTCATCTTTATTGCAATGAATTGCGTATGTCGAATTTAGTAAAGTCTCGCAATTTCAAAATTTTGATTCTATTAATTACTGAGATACGGCAACACTGCTTTTTCAGTAAACGGTACCGGAACGCTTGAATATTTCCAAAACTGCCACAGCTGGAGCGCTGAAATTCAATACGTAGGGGTTTTTGAACAAACAGAATTCTAAAATGCTAACATCGGCGTTGTCAGATTTTCCAATTTTACGTTTCACGTCATTACTTTGAATGAAATGCCCTATTTATGAAGTCTAACGTAAAAGTGGTAAATCTGACAACACTGATGTTAGCATTTTTGAATTTTGCTGTAAAAAAACTCTTCGATATTGATAATTTTCGCTTCAGCAGTGGCAGTTTTGGATATTCAAGCGTTCCGGTACTTTTTACTGAAAAAGTGGTGTTGCCGTATCTCAGTAATCAATAGAGACAAAATTTTGAATTAATGAAATCCTACTAAATTCGACATGCGCAATTCATTGCAATAAAGATAAGTAGAGGATTTTATTGAAAATAACAAAATTATGACGTGTAACGTAAAAGTGGTAAATCTGGCAACGCTGCTGTTATAATTTTTGAATTCTGCATGTTAGAAAACCTGCAGAAATAGATTTTTTTCGTTCCAGCTGAGCAAGTTTTGGAGATATTTAAGCGTTCGTGTACCTTTTACTGATCTGATACTCGAAATAGGCAGTATGTGTAAGGAAAACGGTTTTATTACTTTAGGAACACCAGTTAAAACTTGTTCACGCCGTAAACCATTACTAAGGAGTACTTCTATGTTAAATCAAATATACAGTGTGTTCTATTAATAAAAATCATAGATATTTGTTTGAAAATTTGGTAAAATAATGTATAACTTGGCAACGTCGCAAACGCGAAGAAAAATATTACAAAGCGAGATAGGGTATTAGTAGATATTTCGATTTAGAATAAAACATACATTTAAAAAACAGAGTAAAATGACCTTCAAATTGCCTTAATTCAAAATTCTGCCAAAAACACCCTGTAGATGCGCATTGCTGATAACATCCAAAATAATATTCACTTAATATTCAAGTAACGCGCTGCAATATTGAGAAAAGTTCAAGAAATATATCAATTTGGACGTATTACTTGCGACCTTGCAAATCCGCAAATTATTAGAAAATAAATTATAACTTGGCAACATCGCAGCCAATCCCAAAAATATTTTAGGGTTAAATAGAGATCGATGATGGAAACTAGAAAAATTAAAAAAAAGTTATGGTTCCATATAAAAAAATCAATTTGATCACTGCCTACTTTCCCGCAACACCCTGTATATTTCAAAATATTTTTATGTTCGTCTTAACCAAATAACTTTTGTATTTGATATTTTCTTCTATCAGGTATATATTGCGGGATATCGAAGAATTACTCACTATATAGTGGAAACAAATTGGGTACGTTTTCAAAACGTTTCCTGTCAAGGTCGATTCGCTATTTTTTGGGATCGTATCGAGATCCAAATGTCGTGGAAACACCAGCTGTCTGTCCCTTTCTTTTTGAATGGACCAATGGTAGTGCGTCAGGTCGGCCGGATGGACGAACATATATGTGATTCTTCTCCGGTCGCCTGATCAGTCGTAACTGACAGGTAGACCGGACCATACACACGCTCAGGCGACCGACGTCAGGCCGGACGGAGGGACGAACATATATGTGATTCTTCTCCGGTCGCCTGATCAGTCGTAACTGACAGGTAGACCGGACCATACACACGCTCAGGCGACCGGACGTGGGCGGACCATTCAGTTCGAACTGACAGGCCTGCCGGAACGTGTGTAGCCGACATTAGAGTGATACTGGGATCCGTCTTCTCGCATTAAATGCGCCTGGCTAATAAGTAGATATTTCTTAAGAAAATGCAGGACGTGTATTGAGGCTGATGGTATACAATTTGAACTTTTATTGTAATAAAAAATGTTATTTTCCTATCTGACTTCTAATCCAATAAACTTAAACTAAGCTAGGTCAAGATTTTTCATTATTTTATTAATTTTACTTATTTTTGTTGACTTTGCTATAAGTGGCATCACTATCTGTCTTGCCCACTCATGGCAAACATGTCCACTATTCACCCCTCTCATCATTTTGCCCTAAAATTAAGAACCTACCAGAAGCTTGTGCGAATAAAGAACATCTGACCTGAGTGAAATGGGTTAACAAAAATCGGGTTACTTGAGATTTTCCTTTTTTACGCGTTTTTTTCAGTATGAAACTAACAAGTATTGTACCATTTTACAATCCTGGTTAAATGCGCCAACTTTTAATGGCACTTGCCATGCCACTTTAGTAAATTTTTTTTGAAGGAGGGCCTTTCAAAGTCGGCAAACTTTGAAAATTTTAAATTCATAGTTCAATAAATAGTCTTCATTCTAGAAAACTTGGGGCAATTGAGTCATTATTTTTGACTGTGCTTCTAGAAATTCTATTAAGAGTTATGGTTCCAAAGCTTAATGAACAAAAATAATAAAAGTTAATCACAATAACCGAAAAATTGTTATAATTTGACCAAATTTCTAGGTTTTCTTTAAATGCCCATAATTTTCAAACTGCATGGAATAGATTTTTTTTCTGATTTTTCTCATGATAGCTACAACCAATCCTGTCACCCCGTTGCGGCTTGACGTTGACTTCTGGGACACCCGGTATATTCAAAATTGTATTGAAAAAAGGCAACGTTATAATAACTAAAATTTTAATCAGCCTACGTCGTTCCAACAATAAGAATAGCTAACAATAAAGATCCCAGTGCATACGTATTGAAACATTCTAAATCACGTCACTTTTACATAATACAACGAAAAAAATACATACAATGAACTCCCGATGAGTATCAGTAGATGCCCTGTCATACGAAATAGCTACCTTCAATATCTGTCAGACTTGTATTTATTTGTTTTCCTAGAATTAAGTTGCTACTTGATTAAAACGAATTTCATCAATATGCTTATTATGTGTATTATAACTATGTGTTAAAATCTCTTACAGGTTATCGAATCGTTAGAGAATTGATGAAATAAAGCTTATTTTACTTGCCAAAATGTTTGCATAGCCACAAAAAAATCTGCCCTAACGTAGCTTAATGGTGTGGAAAAACTAGAATTAAAAAAATTAGAAAATGCGATTTGCCTTATATTTCTATCATGCTGTTGTTTGTGGTAGTGAAACGGCAGACGCATTCACAAGGCGAAGATCGAGAATAAATTTACTGGGTCCTGAGCCGGCTGTGGGGCTAGCAACAAGTCCCATCAAAAAGGTGTGATTGCGTTCACTCATTACAATTGTGTGCTGGGAAAATAAATTTTACTTTTCCAAGTTATGCTCGGTCCTCGGTGTCATAATAAGAGGTGCACAGTATATTCTATTTATCTCTATTTTTCAAAACAGCCCGCTAATCTTGACATATGAAGGCTGTATGATGATAAGTACCCGTACTACTCGTCGTTAACTGTCAAGGCGGTCCGGAGGACCTTTGCCTTTATGTCATAGTTCGTCAGTCAGTTTGTCATCCTGTCGGTCACCCAGAAACCAGACAATGTTATAGAGAAAAAAAAGAAAGGGAGGAAGAAAGAGAGGAAGAAAGAAGAAGAGCAAAAAGAGAAGTGCAACTGTTAAAATAGGCACCGTTAAAATAACTAGGGTAATTAATTGTTATGCTCTAAACGCAATTTTGTTGGGATCGGATGTTGCTAAAGAGGGAATTTATAGGATGTAAAATTCCACGACTTAATTTTGGTTACAGTGCGAGCCGCGGCCTGGAATGTTTGCGGATTTGCTCGACCGAGTAGTCCACTGAGTCACGCAGCAAAGGGTTGCTATGCGATTCCGCTTGTTCATAGCGCCGCTGCGTCTGTGTTTTGATATATTCTTTTAAGTAAGGAATATCAAGATTTTTATGCAGGGTCTCGTTTAAAACATACCAAGGGGCATTTGTAATAGTTCTCGGGATCCTACTTTGGAGTACCTGCAAAGCTCCCATGTGCGTCTTAGCTATAAAACACCAAGCCGCACATGCGTAAGTAATTGGATAAGTACCCGTGTTTGTCAGCGTTGACGGTGATGTGGGAAATGAATAAGGTCCAAGAGAAAATACAAACGATTTCTATAAATTTCTGTTTTTTCTCTTCGGATATACTCTGACTTTTCAAATTTTCCATTTTCTCTATCACGTAAATGCACAACTTTGCCCCTATCCAACCTAACTTGAATCTCTTGTATCCCAATGCCTCCATTAGGCAAAAAACTCCTCTCAGTATTGACCAATTATTATTGAATAAAGTATAAATTCTATTTTGAATGATCATACCTTATTCATCAGCATGATACTAGTAAGATCGTGATACACTCCGCCTGAGAGGTTGGTGAGATATTTGTAATACTGCATCAATTTGGACTGAGATTTGGTCATATCCCGACGCTTAGAACAATCATTGTAGGCTAGACGAAGTCCTGAATCTTTCTCTAGAAGATATCTGGAAAGCCATAGAGCAGCCTCATCTCCACAGTCAATCCCATTCACTGCTTCACCTGAATGCACACTTTAAGAAAACATAAATGAGAATGTATAAATTGTATATTTGTACATTTTTTATTAATAATTTTTATACTGAAAGTACCATAGTTTATACGATACAGTTGACTATCATGAGAATAGAAGTAGTGCTATTTTACACGAAAAATGATCACATAAGCTTATTTCATACATAAAGGGCATATATATCAGATTTTTTGATCTCACTATCGCTCAAAATATACATCGCCAAATCACAGCAATAAAGTGATCCAGTTCTCTGATTGTAACAAAAATCCTAATAGGAATCAAACTTTAGAAGTTCTTATCTGAACAAAATTTCAGAATTTAACTAAACTTATTTTTGGAAATCCATACTATGACATTTATTTATGTTTCATTCTCAAGTTTTACGGAACCTTTGTAGTTCAAAAATTTTAACGAATACATTTACAAACTTTAAATTCAGTTTATAAGTTAAAGAAAGAAGCTATAACCTTTATAATGAATTTATATAAATGTTTATAAACCTCTAGGTTGCTTGAGAATTAATAAATGTTGCCAAATGTGATAAATACAACTGGCTGGCATATGGATAGCTGCTAAGCGACTTCTAACCCTAAAAGGACTTCACGTCACATCGGGGCTAGCAACGAAATGCCACCAATCATTAGTCCATGCTTTAGACAAAACAATATTGTCCTGAGGTGGGTTAAAAGGCACAACAGCAACACCGTATAGTGGACAGTCTAGCCAGGAAGGCTGCACACCAATGAATTTTAGGACCATGCGATTTTCTGGATTGTCGACAACAACAATTGCGGAAATAACCAAAACACACTCCCAAGATCAACTGGTAAAACGGTGGGGCAAATTACAAGAATGTCGATTTTCCAAGAAAACCCTTGCATGCTTTGGCATGGCAATATCTTAATAGAAGTACTTGGCGATAACCAGGTCAAACCTACGTAGTAGGATACCTGACTGGCCATTGTCAACTCAGGAAACATCTCCATATTATGGCGTTAAGTGACACATAGGTATGCAAAGTGTGTAAATGCGAAGACGAAACTGTGGA
This sequence comes from Callosobruchus maculatus, assembly GCA_951848785.1. NCBI lineage: Eukaryota > Metazoa > Arthropoda > Insecta > Coleoptera > Chrysomelidae > Callosobruchus > Callosobruchus maculatus. Next base: position 22,086,836 of record CATOUR010000041.1, on the reverse strand, counting down.
ACACGTCATACGTGAGTGCCCATAGTTATCTTCTATTAGAGAGTGTGCATTCCTCGAGTCTTGGCCTACACCTACGCGCGTAAGAGATATGTTCCCAAGCGACTTGTACATCTTCCTAAAATTGGGCGACGACCTGAGAAACCACCTCCTTCGGAGGATGCACTATGGCCCAGTTGTGGCCAAAGAGCAGTGGAACTACTCGCCCACCCCACTCTATATACAGAGAGACCCGAGACTCTCGGACTAAATTTCTGACAACGCACACTGTTAAATACAATGTTGATCAGATTCAAGTGACATCAATTCAATTAAAGAACTAAAAAGAGGTAACGATTTACAAATTAGTTTAATAAAATATAAAAACTTATTCTACGACTGCCACCGGCAAATATAAAATTAATGAACTATGAACCAAAAAAAGCTAATAGCTGAATCAGCAGTTTCTTCGATAATTTCAGTACACTGTCTATCAACAAAAAAAAATAATAATTGCAGATAATCCAGATCAACTGCGTTCGTTTCATTTTCGGTCTACAAAATATGACTATGCTTCTCGAAAATATATCTGTTGACAAAAGTTTATAGTTCGATAGATGTATTCCGCATGTCGTGAGTGTGAGCTGAAGCAATAATAATTGTATAAAAATAACATTGACAGCATGGTACTTCATATTTCTTTTCAAATGAATTATTTTTTCTACTTTTGCGGCAGAAATGGACCGCACAATAGGTAGTTTTCGTTGTTCTTAATTAATCTTACCACTTCGGTTAACAAATACGTTGTCAGAACCGCTATTTGACAGATAAATAAGTAGTTTTCGGGGCGAGACACCACTGTAAGGTGCCCCCTAAACTTATTTTGAGCTACAACTTTGACACCATAACGTCAAAATAGCAGATGAGTATTGTAAAGGTTGTTGTTTGAAAGAAAATCATAATTCAATAGTGTTCGCTGTAGTTTGCCCTAAAATGATGGACGAGTTGATTTTATTGAACTACAGTGATGACTCATATTTTGAAGATGCGATCTTGTTGGAAGTATTTGACAACAACAACGTCGAATACAGAGCCGACCTTTACGGGAGATTCAACTTAAATATGCTCTCGGAACAGGAGTGTAAAGTGAATTTCAGCTTCGAAAAACGGCATATTCCGAGATTAGTACAGGCACCCGCAATTCCAGATGAGCTTAATACAGACAGACAACATAAGGTTTCTGGGCAAGAAACGCTTTGTATTTTGCTCAGGAGATTGAGCTATCCCAACAGGTTAGCTCACCTAGTGCTACCCCCACTCCTTCACCTATGACAGGGGCAGCAAAGTCGCTCGTCCTATAACTAAGGAAATATTTGAACGTTACACTAGAGCCATTCTTTGGACGTTCAATGACCGCCCTATCAAAAATAATTGATGTCATGATAAGCCATGTATACTACGTTTGTCATCTTCTTTCAAATTTGCGAAACTTGCCCTGGTTATGATCTAATTTTTATTCGTGCTGCGCATGCATGTCACTTCGTTAATCGCTATGGCTATCGTCCGTACAATACCGGTATCTAGCGGTTACGATATACGTAAAACGAAATGCAAATGTCAAAGTTGTCAAATAGCGTTAAACGGAACATCACTTTGTAAGTAACGAAAACTGCCTATTAACATAAAGGGTAATCGTTTATGAAGAGAAAATTCACAACATTTTAAAACAAGGTGTATACCTTGTTAAATACTCCCTGTGAATTTTTAGCCTTTTTATATACACTTATACACATTCAATTTACTTACGTGACTTTAACTTCCTTATGAGGTTTTTGAGGAGGCACTTGCACATACAGTGTTCTCATTGTTGGAGCGTCTAGTGATACATGGTCTACATCATGGGCCGCTACCTCTATTAGCACCATTTTGGGGTAGGTACGAGCTGTACGAAACTCATTTTCCTTGTCCGAATACACAATTAGGAATCTGAATAAGAGAAAGAGAAGTAAATAATTAATCATTATCAACGTGTGGAACTAACAAACACATGTTTAATGACTTTATATTTTCAGGAAAAGCATTCTTGTTAGAAACATGCCAAACATATCTCTCTAAAATTTAATGCCACAATTAAAATTGGAAGCCACATTCTCTTACCTATCTCTCAGAACCAATCCTTTCTGGTCCTCAGGAGCTTGCTTAAGACCGACTTCAGTTACATCAACCTTGTTTAGTTCAATTCTATGCCCACTCTTAAGAGGATAGAGATCAATCTCCTGCAAAGTACCTGCTTCTTCCCATGCCCACGGAATCATTTCTTTTCTCCTTTTCCAGTAGATCAATGTTCCAAGTATAGCTGCAGCAGTTGCCCCTCCTGCTATGTACAGGGTCGTGTTGTTGGCCATAGTTCATGTACTGATATGCAGAGGCCTATGAAAAAGGGATATCAAATGGAGTCGACAAGTGCGGAATCTTTCTACGTAATGGGCTAGATTTTGGATTGTGGATGGGAGATTTGTTTAGCTTTTCTCTACTTTTTTCCAACAGTACGGCAAAGCTCTGCCTTTTAACGAGTTTGTTACCATATTTTTTGCTTCAAACACCTCAAAGAGTCCTCTGAAGAAGAAATCGCGCTTAGGCAGCGGCGGCGCGTCGGGGGGGGGGGGGCACGGGGGGCCGAGGCCCCCCCCACTTTATTTGAGGAGTTTCCTGTTTGCTTACGGTCAACCCTTGAAACACACCCCCAACTTTGGTTTTTCAAATACCACCAAATAGTTTTTTCTACACAAATTAAGCCCTTATACCTTTGATCTTATACGCAAACTTATTTTTTTCGTAAAAACACAAGCTTAACATAAATAAAACAAGAACTTGCGTGACGCATAAAAAAACGGATTAAAACAAAACTAATTGGGTTTTGAATGATCTATAAAACATGCTTTCGAAAACAAATGCCTTTTTCACGCTTTTTTATTACGAAAATATTATGCCTCAAACAAATGATCATTTTATTTGTTTTAATAACTTTACCAAAAAAATTGATTTGTATATTATGAAGTCAAAGGCACTACAAAATATTAAATAAAATAGTGACCTCATCAATGTATGAAAAGATGTGGGGTGCTATTTGGAAAAAAGTAGGAGGTAAGTGGCAAGTTTTAGGGTTGAAGTAAAAAAAATGTTTCGAAAGGATGGTATGGTAGGCCACTCGGTACCCTTAAAAGGCCCACTTAGTTCTCTTTTCTATCTTCTTTTCTTAAGAGGAAATTACGCCTCAAACAGATCCTTATTTCATTTGTTTTATGCTTATGGATTTAAGAAAAAAAAAATAGTTTTTGTATACAATCAAGGGTACCACAAGATTTTAAAAAGAATAACGGCTTAATTTGTGTAGGAAAAACTATTAGGTGCTATTTGAAAACACTAATTTGGAGGTGAGTTTTTAAGGTTGAAGTACAAAAAAAATTGAATGCATGGTATGAAAGACCCTGTAGTATTTTCAAACACTCCACTCAGTTTTCGTTTGGACATTTCTTTGTACGAAAATATGACGTCAAGGAAATTCAGGGACACCCTGTACATTGGTTGTTTTTGCCCCCCCCCCCCACTTTTTCGAGGCACGCGCCACCCCTGCACTTAGGCTTCGGTATGAGAAGTCAATATCAAAAGGAATTATTCTTGAATTCGCATTTGTTGCAAAGAAATCAATTTTTGAAGTTTTGTTGTAAATATAATTGAAAAGTGTATGGCCCACTTTACTGAATGTGAATTTATTTATTATCTATTTTATAACAAAAAACGGAGACGGTCATTTAGTAGGATTACCTTCACAGGCCTTATTAATGTTTTTGTCGATCGTTTACTGAACTTCTATAAGTCCATTACCCTCACGTACAACAAACTATGATACCCTAATGCTAACAAACTTGACTCTACCCTGAACGAGACCTGTAGGGTAATCACAGGCTGTCTAAAATCTATCAACCAGGACTAGCTATACATGTTAGCGGGAATAGCCCCTCCTCAAATCAGGCGAGAAGTCTCATGTATGGCAGAACGAAGTGGACAGTCATTAGATAGAAGACACAGCATCGAAACTTAAATCCAGGAAGAATTTCATTATGTCCACAAACCCACTGACAGACTCCAAATCAGCAACCAAAGAAGTAGAAGCGACAGCTAGCATAATTGTAGAACCACATACGACATGAAATCCAACTGAAAGCCTCCCTGCCGGATCACAACTCAAACGAAGGACCTAAAAAAGTCTCAACAGGATTAGATGCCAAATGGACAGGTCTGGGGATAATCTAGTGAGATGGGGATATGCTGAGGATGATTTACGTGCCTGCGTGGAGAACCAGGCGATAGAGCATCTCCTATCTTGCCCATCCTTGGAAACCCCTAGCACAATCCAAGACCTATGGGAAGCGAAAGACACGGCAGTGCGGTGTGCCAGACACTGGAACAAGATATGAGCAAATACAGACACTCACTCACTTGTGACGTCTGCGATCGTCACATATATGTGTTTTTTCTTCCTCTAATAATTAGGTGCTAATCAACTAATTCTAATATAAGTAAAAATAAAAAAACAAAAAACCAAATGAAAGTAAAAAATATATATAAAATATATGAAGCTAACCAATTAATTCAAGTGTAGCGTAGACACGATTGAATAAAAATAAACTATGATACCTGCTCCGTCATTAAAGCGGCCACACACTACCATTTCAGCAATTTCACCATCAAATTAAAGAAATTTCAACTTTTTACACACGGGCGGCAAGCCTAAAGGGGCAGCGGCGCGGCGCCCATGATATCTCTTTCATCTAGATAACTCTGTCTTTTTTAGACTCCATTATTTTGAGATCAGCTCAGTAATGAATGTCCCGCTTCCCGGTCGATACGCCTGTTATTGTTAAGTACCGCCCCACATATTTAAAAGTGATTTATTTGATACATTTCCCAATATTTCGATTGCTCTTAGAATCCTTTTAACACTTCCAATATCAACTGCAAGCGGAGAAAGATCATTTTCAAAGCTAAAGCTCATTAAAAATTACCTAAGATCCTCGATGAACCCGGAAACACTCAATAACTTGACATTCATTTCCACTGAATCTGAATTATGTGAAAAACTAAATACAGATCAAATTATAAAGGATTTTGCAGTACTTAAAGCAAGGCAAGTGTCTTTTCTATACATTTTATAAAAGGATAGGTGCATCATATTTTATTTTCTATGAGTTTTTATTTTTACGTTTGAAGTACATAATTATCTGTTTTGTTTGTTTTTTATTTATGTTTAAAATATTAAACTTAAGTTTTTATAAAATGTTTTATATTATTTTGTAGGCGCTTTTGTTTTTAAGTTTGAAGTACATAATTATGTTTTATTTTTTTTTTTTGACTCTTTCAGTTTAGAACATTAAACTTAAGGTTTTTAAAACATTTAATTTTTTTTCTGGAAGTTTTTGTTTTTAAGGTTAAAGTACATAATTATAATAATATGTTTCGTTTTTTTGTTGCTTAGTTTTACAGATTTTTATTTATGTGGTATTTGTGTAAAAAAATATTACATTTTTAACAAAACTTAAAAATAAACGTCTCTCAAATTTTATCACAGTCTCTCATTTTGCTTGGGGTAATAGGGGGCGGCCACTTATCATTCGCACACGGGCGGCAGAAACACTTGGCGCGGCCCTGATTTAAACATAAATTATAGCATAAGTTAGTGCCAGCAATCATTCCTCAGGGTTTTCGGGATTCGTTCTGGGACATGGTTTATTGACATTTTCTTCGCCAATAACCAACACATGGAATTGATCTCATATCTATATTACACAGAACTAGAAGTACCAAACGCTAGGCAAACATACAGCCAAGACAACGTTGATTGGCAGAAGAGTCCATGGGACCTGAGCTTTTTGGTCTTAATGTCATTACCCACTTTTAACTCTCACTGTAAGAGAGCTTACGGTGAGCCTCTGTCTGTCCGTCAGCTGCTAGAGAAAAACTAAATACAGATTCGGAATCAGCATGAAAAAACTAGTCCGGGAAAAATCCGGTTTTGTCAACATCGCTTCCGGTTCACAGTGAGAACGCCATTTGAATTTACTCGAATAAATTCTTTCCTACTTTTTTCAATATGTTCATCTACATTGTCGAACGAGTTACAATGCATTTATTACTGAACCAATAGATACCATCCTTGAAACAACTGCATAGATTCCCATTACTAGTTTCTCTAGGTCGCAGAGATAAGAGCGTCATTTTTTATTGCCACTTTGATTTAAATATAGCACTACGAACCATGTGATTTGAATCCCGTCATAATAATGAAAATAAATTACGTTCACCGAAGGCAAGATAAAAAATTAAGTTCCAATACTCTGCTACTATTTTTATGATTAATACAGCACCGATTTTAATAAGTAAAACGATAGAAATAATTATGAATATCCGTTAGACGGTTGTTGGAATCATGCGGTGACAAGGATGTCAATAGATCGACAAGTATTCAGGACAAATATCCAAATAAAGGTGATCTCAAGAATATGAAAAAGTCATTTGAAAATTTTTGTTTACGTAGCAAAAAAAATTATCTTCAGTACCTACTCAAAAAATACTAATAGCTCAAAATTGTAAGAAAATAAAATTCGAGGAAGCTATGCCAATTTTTTTGCTAATTTATTACTCCTTCTTCAGTGATACTATTTCCAATGATACGTATAGTCATTATATAAATCCACCCTAATTATATGAAAATAAAAATTTCAAGATTAAATGATACCCTAAATGACTAGGACAGATTTTTTAAAGTTAAATCATAACGTAACCTAGGAGTTTCACCTATGGTTGAAATTCTCTGGTACAAATATACTGTGTGACCAACGTAAATTGACCAGCAAAAAGAATGCAAAGAATGCGGTGAAAGAAGTACGGATTTTGAGTCTTTTACGACTTGTTTTATTTTATATATAAAGGAATTGGCAAATATTTTATATTCACTTAATATCCCTGACAACAGCAGATTTTATGTGCCACCTTAAAGACGGTCCAGCATCAGGATTGGATAATCGCAGCAGACGATATTTAATGTCTCTGTTACACTTATGTGTTTTCTATCCCTTTTTAGACTCGACATAGTAATGACGATCACTACCTGAGGGAATCTCCCGCTAGCCTTTCTCATTTCACGCTGGACAATTTAAGATGGTCACACAGTTCTTGGATATATCTTCATACTAGTCAGTACGCCACTGTTACGATGATATCCATATCAAACTGCATCAATTAACATACACGACATTATATCAATTAATTTCTAAAAATAGCATTCCTTTGGTTCCATCGGACAAATATTGCAAAATTATCACAATCACATGACAAAACGCACAATAAAAATTTGAGAGTACAAAGAAATGATGACATTGGAAACAATACAATTTGAAAAAAATTATTTATCAACTAAAGCGGCAAATGCAACATCAGATTTATAATCATATTATAGCAAAATCACTTACCGTTAAAAATCCAGACAATGATGAGATTCACATGGCACGATGAATGCCAAAATTGACTAAAACAAAATCAGCATTTGACTAGATAGCGTTTTCAGACAAACTAAACACACGTGATAATTGTTTATCAGAAGTAAACAGTAGTATGGTATCGTTCGTTATTAAAAAATTCGGAACGCATGCGCGTGTCCAATTCCAGTCAACCGCATAGAAACTGTGAACGATACTGGAGGTATAATGCAGTCAAGTAGACTCGCTCAGTTAGCTCTAGACAAAAGTAATTTAGTTATTTCTCTCGAAGGGTAAAGACACTTAAGGGTACGTACTTAAACTTTGACAGGCGACAAAAACTTGAAATATACTTATATTCTTTTATTGAACATAAATATCAGTTCTTTGGTCTATTAAGCATCAGAAGAAACATTTTTCTTGATATCAACATAAAATAAAATATAACTACTTAAAAAAAACGCACATGTGCACTCTTGCAAACTCTAGATTCAAAGAGTATGCAGTGTTGGCCATAAGAGTACGCAGGTATTCTCAACAAAAATCCCATACAAATTCACCAAACCCAGAACATTGCATAAACAAGAGTCACATCTAATCCATTCCGAAGTATTATAATATTATCTGCAGAGGGGACAGGCAACATTATGAGTCGGTAAATCCTTTAGAATCTGATGATTTATACTTTAATTTTCTTCTTGGGTGGTCCTCTGAGGCCTTGTGTTTTTCACCGAAGGCCTTTTTCTTCACAATATTTCCTTTTGTCTGTAGTTTTTCTGTTGACTTATCTTTGTATGGTGTGGAGGGTAAATATTTCTGATTTTTTAGAATTCTTTCGTCTAATCTGTACGTATTTGGCCTTAGGGGCCTTAGGAAATGGAATAATATTGGATCGTCTCACACTTTTCGAACTAGTGTCTAGTATTTCGGAAACAGATGACCTATTTAAATTCGATAGAGAACGAGAGTTGTCTTTTTTATCTGTGATTTAGTAGTAGTAGTATTTCTTCTTTTTCGTCTGTATTATGTTTGGTTATCGTATTTTTACTCTTGCAAAATTATTCTTTATTAAGTTATATTTAATTATTACTATTAACTATTATTATATTATTGAAAAAATCGAGGAGCGGAAAGAGTACGCGCGTACTCTGTGAGTGTATCTACCCTTTGGGACATAATCAAGGAGACAAAAAACAGCATTTCGTCAAAATATGCAACCACATTTACACAAATCATATGAACGATTTTTTAACCCATAAAACCGCCACTATGCCGAGTCAAAATCGGGTATGAAACTTCAATTTAATGAAATACTACTTATTTCTACTTACATTTTTTCCTAATAATTTTTCGCAAAACACTGTCTTATGTTGTACAACAATAACATTCCTTAAGATACATCTAAACTCTACACCTGTCGGACGACCTTTTGGCACTGCGTACTGTTACAGACTGTGTACTCTTAACGTACAACACTTTTATTGCAAACGGGGTCATTCTCACCAACAACGAAAAATCCGCGTCAGGTCACCGCGTGTTATATACAAAAATGGAGTCAATTTGATTGACTCAGTACTTCCCACACATAACAGTTCCAACCAAATCATCGCCCGCCTGTCGTCAAAAAACATCCAACACAAAAACTAGTAAATAGTTTCCTAAATATCTCCGTAGGAACTAAAACGACACAATTCAGCTTCAACTGGACGAAACGAAACAATCAGGAACCCCCAAATTGCTTAAAAACGAAGTTTGAGCTGTTTTTATATTTTTAGATTTTTATTATTGCTGCGCCGCCACTGACACGATTTTTGAAACCATACGCATTTTTCATCCTTGCCGCGGTAATAATACTGTGTCTAAATTTCATTAAAATTAATTCCATAATTTCCATGTTGCTAAATTCAGAACGACCTGAATCAATACCTACCCCTACCAATACCAAATCCCTTGATTTCTGTAATAGCCAAGGCAATGTTCGGATGTACCTAACAAACGTCTATTATGCCGCTAGGTCTTTCTTTCACAGGTCAATGGACACTATTATAAATGGAATAAATTTTTGAGTTTTACAACCCCCCACCCCCTAACCACCCCAATTTCACCCCCACCCAAAAAAAAGTAAAAAATGATCAGAAACCCCTAAAACGCTGAAAAACAAAGTTTGAGCTATTTTTACATTTTTAGTTTTTCTATTATTGCCACGCCGCCACTGACACGATTTTTCCAAAACATGCGCGCTTTCCATCCTCGCTGTGGCAGTAATTCTGTGTCAAAATTTCATTAAAATCCATTCGATAATTTTGGTGTTACGCAATAAAGAACGATCTAAAACTAAAACAACACTCGGATGTATACATCACAAATTATTCTAAGTCCCTTGGTTTCTATTATAAGCAAGGAAATGTTCGGATGGACACACGTCATTAGAGAGCCCATTATGAATACAACAAATTTTTCAGTATTACAACCCCCCACCCCCCAACCACCCCAAGTTCACCCCCACCCAAAAAAAAGTAGAAAATGATCAGGAACCCCTAAAACGCCTAAAAACGAAGTTTGAGGCGTATTTGAAATTTTTCGTTTTTTGCTAATTACTCCGCCCCCCGTATAACGATTTTCAAAATTATAGGAACATTACCTACTACGACCCCACAGCATAACGCTGCCCAAATTTCATCACAATCCATGTAGCGGTTACTGAGATTACGAGGGTAGAAAAACGCGACAGACAGACAGACAGACCGACAGACAGACCGACAGACAGACCGACGGAAATGAGTGACGTGGATTTTCGGTATGTACACATCATAAAACGCCCAAAAAACGTATTATCTCAAAATCGAAAATTTTCGCGATCACAATACTCCCCTCACCTATCGGTGTGGGAAGTAAAAAAAAACTCAAACCTAAGTATTACTGAGAGTGATTCGTGCAACTTCATGTGATACCCTGATGTTGAATTATTATTGTCTAAGATTGGTTATATTTATTATTGATAAAATGTGAAGTATCAAACGTACTTTCTCTCGTCAAAATCTCTCTTCAGTTAACCAATTTAATAAATTCATAAAATTCACTTATAACTGCAGCGCCAACTGGTGGAGCAATACTGGAGTTAAGACAATTATTGCAAATTCACCTCGAAAATGTAAGTAATGTAAGTAAGTAACTATATCGGTAAAGCAAACTACTCTTCTCTACGCAACTTATAAACGAGAATCTCTAACAACGTATTTGTATTGTTTATACTATCATACTTACATCCGCTTGTGGATTTCTCAATTTAAATTCGTACCAAAAAATGTCGGAAAAAGTCAGCGGCCGGCGGGACTCGAACCCACGACCTGAAATCTGGAGGTCGTGGGTTCGAGTTCCGCCAGCCGCTAACTTTTTCAGACATTTTCTGGTACGAATTTAAACGTATTTGTAGTTAGGTGAAATGTTTTGGGTTAGTAAGAAATATCCTGAAACGAAAAAATTCTCCGCCCCGTTAACTTTAAAGGTAACGGAGGGCGAGACTGTTTAACGGAGTGGATAGTGGCAAGACACATATTAAAGCAGACAATGGTAAACAAAACAAAAAAGGAAGTTCAAATATAGACAATCTATCAGTAGACTCCATGAAAAATGTTTTCTAAAAATGTCAATATTTTCTAATGGCTGCTCAGCGACTTTTGAAATCCTATGAATTGCAATTGCAACAGAGTAGTAGAGATAGAAGCTCCCCAAGTATGTGTTATCTTTACTTTCTGGCTCTCAATAGGTACCTGAGCTTTCTGCCAGCTAGCAATGAACGAAAGGCATAGATAAATAAAACGGCTACTCAAACAAATATATAATTTTAAAAATATTCAAAAGTACATCACATAAACTGTTTATTATTACTTGCACAGAACGAGGGAAGAACTAGAGGTGGATTCTTCACCGTTTTCTCCTGGTTACGTAGACCTTGTCTCCAACAGTGACTCTTCCAGTTTTCCTCACCTCTAAGTGTACACCCATAATGGGGGACTTCGAGGGACCTTTACCAGCTCTATATCTGCAGCAGACGAAAACAATTATTTGAACTCTATATCCAACAAATGATCTTAGATAACAATGAGACTGAAATGTTTCATCGATATGTGTGACTCCTGTCGATATAGAAATTAAATGGATTAACATGATTTGGTATGCTTCTAACTTAACTCAAGCTCAACTGCTTCGTGCTTTTCTTCTCATGGACCAGTTTCTTTACATACCTTCTGTTAATAACGTTGACACTCTCAGGTCAAGTCTAGGATACTACGTGACATCTACCTATCAGAGTTAAATTGTTTGTACGAAATAAACTACTATTGATACAATGATTTTTCCCTATGAGTCGTCTGACAAGATTGTCTACGTTAACAAGCAGCCTTAAAGCTTATCGTATTATAACTCCTATTTTATAGAGTACCCAATCCAGAAGTAGGTTCCTGCATTAATCTGTGCAGTACTGAGCTAAAATATATTGGTTCCAACCTCTGCTTCCCAAAGACTGGTTGTTTCTTGTGGTCTAGCGCTTCGCACTGACTCAGCTCATGAAAGGCTGACTCTGTCTATCTACTACATAGTGTTGTAGTGTCGAGGTCTTCATCGTAGAGCCCCATTCTCTTCAGGCATTGCTTCGCGCTACAATGTCCTGTAAGGAGACAAGTTGCCATCGGAAGCTGATCCCTGTTCAGAGAAAGCAGTCCTTCAACTATTTTCTAGCTTAGAGCTTCGATGATTACTTACCCATGCCACATCCAGGCAACAAGTCTCAGTACTCTTTATATTGGAGCTCCACCCATTCCCCGACCTCTTGTGTTTCAATTTTTTGGTGCCACCTCCAAGGCGGGTTCTGCGCCAATGTACAAGGTGACCCTTTTCTTGCAGGTTCATCTGCCTTTTTATCACTAACTGTACCTGAAGGTCTTGCAACCAACTCCAGTGTTACATTTTGTATTCCGCCTGCCTACCCAGCTCTTGTCGGCATTCCTAGACTAGTGCAGGCGTCACTTTGGGACTTTCTAGTACCCTGCATATGGTCTGACTCTGTAAGGACTGCAATCCATTTGCTTTTATACGCCTGCACATTCTTAATCCTTGCACAAAGCAGAATGGCGAACACACCTCTGGCTGATTTACAAAAGCGTATTTTTCAAGTGGAAAGCTTTGGTCGGTCTTTGATCCGTCTGCGTACCAGATTCTCAAGGTAAGGGTACAAAGTGACATCTGGAAGCCTAACAAAGTTAGTGCCGAAATTAACTACTATTGTTATAATGATTACTTTGAAGAACATGGTTCCGATTATTCCAGAAGCATATAAAATCATATCTGCTAGCTCTTAGTCTATTGACAGCTTTTAGAAACAGAATTGTGTTTTAACTTTATAACTGTAGCTGCCTTTACTTCTAACTATTTTTGTGACTGCCAAATATCTTGACCGAGTGCCGATTTTGGCATTTCCCGTAACGTTTATTTCCTTTGATTCTACTTTTGAGAGTTACGCCTACCAACGCGTTTAACTTAAAAAATGATTTGTATTTGTCTGCCTCCGTAAATACTCAACAAGAAAGAAAGTAAAGATACTTACTGCTCTAAGCTTTTGAGCGGTTCTCTATCAGAGCTTCTGATGCCGTTTTCTGGATCAATGGTAGTCATGATACATCTGGTGCACTCTGCTACGTATCTAAAGATGACGTTGCCAATCTTCACCCACTCCCAGTTGTCTTCATCATAGGGTGACGGGCCCTCCACCAAAAGGTTTGGTCGGAAGTTATTTGCGGTTATTTGGTAGTTGTTCATTCTTTTGTTCAAATCTTGAACCGAAGCCTGGAGACATGTTAGAATAATAAGAATAGAAGGCATTCTACATTTTAAGTCAAAAGGTCCCACAGTAAACAGTGTTGAACGGTTGAATAGCCAACAGCAGCAAATAAAATCATCCCTACATTGCTCCCAGTGATACATACTTATACATAACTCCTTTTTTAATGGAAATTAATAAGGGCTTATGATGCATAGGATAAAAGATATATTGAAAATGTATTGCAAAAAGGTAACGTTACAATAACTAAAATTATAATTGGCTCAAGTTGTTCCAATAATGAAAACGGCAATAAAAATTCCTGTGCATATTTACTGAAAAATCCAAAAAAATGTCCCTTTTAGATTATGCAATACAACGAAAAAACATCCATACATTAAACTCCCTGTGAGTATAAGTAATAACCAACATTTTTTTAAATGTAGATGGTTGTCAGACGTCACTTAAAAGGTAACTTCATTATTTGTCAGTTTTATCTTTAACAAATACTTTAATCAATGCTTTAACTTTCCAAACAATGGAGGGGTAAGTTATTAGAATTGGCTCGTTTTCGCAAATTTTACCGAAATGAACGTGCGAGGTATCATTTCCAAGATAAAATAACCTCTTGACTCATTTTCTGAAGAGAAAATGATATGTGTTATGATATTATTTTTCCGAGTAATCCCCACCATTAAATCATAGATTTACACACAAAATGAACCAAAAGATGGAGAACAAAAACCTCTTTGGGACAGTAAAGTTTGAAGTTATTTGGATCATTTTTGTAATAGCTACTGCCTTTTTCGAGTTCGAAAATTTGCTACCTTTTATGAATTTTTATTTTGAAAATTTTGGGGCATGCGCGGTAGCGTCTTCGTCATAAGAAAACATGCTCTTTATTGTGGTAACATTAGAATTTCACGTTATGACATTATTTTTTGAATTACTCCCACCCCCACCCCTTTCTTATTATCGCTGCAGGACCAAAAATTAAACTTTTGTTTCTAATGATAACCTTTTTATAGTGACCAAGTTTGGAAAAAATTGCATAACTTTGGTTTTTTGGTGTCCGTCTGTGTGTCTGTCCGCGATTTCGTTCTCCAACGATTACTTAAAAACGCCTCAAGCTATTGCTCCCAAATTTGGCCAACTTGAATTAGTAAAGGTCCTTTCGAGTTGAAAAGGTTTTGGTGCCGATCGGACAATGTAGGTGGAAAAGAATGGACGTGCACAAAAAAAATGCAATATAACATATACATTCGATAGCACCAGTTGGAAGAGAATGTGTCTTTATGAATAAACGATATATAACATGTTATTATTTTTGGAATGGAGGCTAAAAAATTTAAATAAATTGAAATACAGTAGAACCCCTCTAATCGGCCCTCCGCTGGTCCGACGCTCCGGTTAGTCCGATCTTGCTTTAGCGACATTTTGTGTATCCAGGAATGGAGAGACACTGCAGCTAACTATAGAATTTCATGTGTTAAACAAAAATCTATGACTGATTTTTTAATTTTTTTTACTAAACTAAAATTGTTTATTGCTTTTAAACAATGTTTACAAACTTCGTACATCACTTACTGCAATACAAAACATGTTCATACAATAAATAAAGGCTATTTGGATAATCCAACCTTTTTTGCGTTCCGACCATACCCCTAGTCCCAAAGGCGAGGGATTAGAGGGGTTCTACTATACTCAAGTGTCAGTAACTGCTGTATTTGTGCACTGAGTTGTTTGATATTAGGCAGTCGAGTCGAAAATAACTTAAAGATGTCTACTTCAAAATAATATTACTATTCGATTGGACTATTAAGGGTTAAAAGAAGTGGGGATTGCACAAAAAAAATGTCATATAACACATTGGTACATCTGATCCCACCAGTCAAAAGACGACGTGCTAGAAACGATAATCACATGTTGCTTTTTTCTCAAAATAACTTCTTAAGAAATTAAATAGGGTGATAAGGGGTGAACAACAACCACTTGAGTCGGATAAGTTCCTAAAACGAGGTCTACCTCGTTCAACGTCCATATTTTTTTAATTGTTTTCCTAAAATTGAGCGCCAACGCTTTTTAAACAATCATTCTAATATTTTTTGTGCATTATTGTTTCGAGTTAATTTTAAGAATTATTTTTAATTTGTAGATGTATGTTCTTTAGAAGCATGTTTTTAGTTTTTTTAAACTATATTTATTCTCTTTTTCTCTAAGAAAAGTAAAAACGGCTTCCAGAAATTCATGTTCTTCTCGGAAAAACTCCGGAATACATTCCAAATTTTCTACTTTCTGTATCACTTATGTAAATGCACAACTTTGCCCTTATTCAGCCGACCTTGTACCTCATGTATCCCCAATAGGCAGATATAACCAATTATTATTGAATAAAACTATATTCTATTTTGTTTTCATACAAGAAACTGTATTATCATACCTGGTTCATCAGCATGATGCTAGTAAGATAGTGATACACTCCCCCTGAGTGGTTCGTAAGATTAAGGTAGTTGTGATACCGCACCAATTTGGATTGGGATCTGGTCATATCCCGACGCTTAGAACAATCATTGTAGGCTAGACGAAGTCCTGAATCTTTCTCCAGGAGATATCGGGAAAGCCATAGAGCAGCCTCGTCTCCACAATCGATACCATTCACTGGCTCACGTTCGAAAACGCTTTAAAGAAAATATAGATCAGAATGTAATCATTATTTATTCATCCTAGATCATTGGTATTTGCACCGTTCTTTATAATTGTTATATTGAGGGCCGCTTTTGCCAACACGCATACTTTGACGAAGGTTTTAAGGCGTTTACGGAAACTATGATCGGGTTAACCCGATCAGTTGGATTACTGATCCTGACGTTCGAAAAGTGATCTGGGATCAGTCAGAAATAAGGTCAGATCGCTCTTGAACAGTAAGTGATTGCGATCGGATGATTCAGATCAGTAGCAGCTTTACTTAACCATCTGTTTTTTATTCTTAAACCAACTTTTTCGTTGTTCGATGTCCGTTAAATCCATGGAATCATAAATCCCACTTGACAGCTGTTTGACATATAACTGATCTATCCGGATCCAGATCACTGTTTCCGTAAAGGCCTTTAGCTAATAGGAATAGTCCATTTCAGGACATGCTTCTGTCAACGTTCTATGAAAATCATTGATTTACCCTTAGATAAGGAAAGAGAGGGGATACCGCACGCCCATTTGATGCTATATGGATTAGCTGATACCGAAAATGAATAGCTGTCAAAATGCTGGTGGAAAACTGACGGTAGTGTCAAGGTGGTGTTTTTTGCAATATTTAACGTTTTTAAGACCAATAATTGTGAAATATTGTGGTGAGCGTAATGGTGGGTTGTGCAGCTTACCGTTGTAAAAGCCACAGCAGCAGGAAGGAGCCAGGAATCACTTTTCACAGGTAAATTTATGATCTTATTTTTTTGGTGTATCCGAAATTCATGCAAATATCTCGATATCTAGTTCAAAGATATATGTGTATCCGAAATATAATTTGGAATGTACCACTAACATGCGAATCATAATGTTTTTGAGCACGTAAAGTCTAAAAATTATGTTTTTAAGGGATTTTTTGGTTCAAATACAATCAGTTTTCCAGTGGCGTATCTATTATAGCTTACATTTTGAATAGAAATATTATGACTTTGCATTGTAATATATAATATACCAATACCCTTATACAAGGTGTGCATTTCAAGGGTGGCCTTTATTTGTAGTTGTATGAATAATAAAATTAATTTTCTTTCTTCCTCGACAGGTTTCCTAAAGATCTTCCTAGACATGATTTATGGATCAAAAATATGAGGATCGAAGGTTGGAAGCCTACAAGCAACGATAGGCTTTGTTCTAAGCATTTTGAACAGAATTTCCTTCATCAAACAAATCAAAAAGTATATCTTCTGAAAGGAGCAGTCCCCACCATATTTGACGAGCTTCCGGAATACTTACGTCCAAAAATTGTAAGTTATAATTCCTAGCTTACATTGTCTACGCTTAATCAATATTAAAATAATAAACATTCTAGGATTATGATAGATGGATAGATGGATAGATGGATAGATGGATAGATGGATAGATGGATAGATGGATAGATGGATAGATGGATAGTTGGATAGATGGATAGATGGATAGATAGATAGATCGATATACTTTATAGTCTAAGAATTTACAAGATTCTTATTGACAAAGCTATATAATAACAAACAAAACTTTTGGGATATTCACTAAAACCTGTGAGGAGGAAGTTTGTTATAAATCTTCACTCCATTGTATATAATTGGATCATTAATGAGTTATGATTTGGGTGTGATATTAATTTAAAATCATTCTTATGCCTTATGCCTATATTCTATATTTATGGTCTCAAATTTGGTTTTATATTTGAGTATTAGTGATGACGTTTCCAAAATAAACAGTGCAATAAAGTAAGGAGAAATACGATTACGAATGGCTGAATAACCATTTAAAAATTGATAGCTATGAAAATCAAAAGGCAGCTAACCTCAAAAATGTAATAATTTCTTGTGTTACAGTTACATTATTAAACAACTATATTTAGGTGTGTTTACTCGATACGAAATCAAAACAAAATGTTACTGTCACTTTTCCTATAAGATTCAGTCACTCATTCACATCTACTTAAATCATAAATTAATTTGTTCTGTCTTTCTTTCGGAAATAATGTTTCAAACATTGTCTAATATACAGCTCTGTTATTTTAGGCAAAAGAAAGAAAAAGACCCCGTGAACGTGATGTTCATCCAGAACCATCGCCATCAACCTCAGCTCTGGCTGCACAGGACGACTCTCCCCGGAAAAAGAAACTTAGAAGAGAACTGCTGCTGCAAAAAGATAAGAATAAGGAAAAAACGAAAAAAATCCGTGCCCTTGGTCAATCACTGAAAAGAGCACACAAAAAAGTAGCCTCTTTAAAAATAATTGCTGAGGAATTAGAGCGACAAAATTTACTATCTCAAGAAAATTTAGTTTTAGTTCAAAATATGAGCAAGGTTAACATAGAAATATTGAACAGAAAAATGGGGAGAAATGTTCAATATTCACCTGAACTTAGGAAATTTGCCCTGACATTAAATTTTTTTTCACCAAAGGCATACAACTATGTGAGAGATGTTTTTGACACTTGTCTCCCGCATAGCAAAACTATTGCTAAATGGTTTCAGAATGTGGATGCTGAGCCTGGTTTTACCAAGGAATCAATAAATACCTTAAGAAATAAGGTTCAATCATCTGACAGACCAATAATTTGTTCATTAATTATCGATGAAATAGCCATACGGAAACATTTAGAATGGGATGGAAAAAAATTCCATGGTTATGTGAACTGTGGTACAAATTTAAACGATGACTCTAATGCTTTAGCCAAAGAAGCTTTTGTTATAATGTTGGTTTGCATCAATGGAACTTGGAAATTACCTGTCGGTTACTTTCTTACAGATTCTTTGAATGGCAGTCAAAACCATTCAATTGTATCTCAATGCATCCATCTGATTGAAGATACGGGAGCCAAAGTTATGTCAATCACATTCGATGGTGCTCCATCTAATACCGCTATGTGTCATAACTTTGGATTCTTATTTAACATTTCAAATATACAGACAAGTTTCAGAGTTACAGATCACAATGTATATATTTTTTATGATCCATGTCATATGATAAAACTTGTTCGCAATGCATTTGGTGAAAAGAAAATCCTAATTGATTGTGATAACAATTTTATTCAATGGAAATACATAGCGCTTCTAGAGAAGCTGCAAACTAGCGAGGGCTTACATTTAGGGAATAAGTTACGTCGCGCTCATACTATTTTTTTCAAACAAAAAATGAAGGTTCGGCTTGCAGTTCAGTTACTTAGTGCATCAGTAGCCGATGCTATTGAGTATTGCGAAAAAAAGCTGAATCTTGAGGATTTTAAAGGTAGTCAGGCAACAGTTAAATTTATTAGAATTGTAAATAGCATTTTCGATATTTTAAACAGCAGAACCCTAGTAGCACCAGGTTATAAAAAAGCATTATGTCAAAAAAATATAGATCGATCTGCGGAATTTATCAATAGTGCAATTTTTTATCTTTCAAAGTTGAAATTATCTAATAATGAGCAAGTAATCATGTCTAACAGAAAAACTGGGTTTATTGGATTAATAATTTCATTATCAAGTTCTTTAGGATTGTACAAAGAACTTGTTTCTGAGAGAAAAACATTACTGTACCTTCCGTTGTATAAGATTAGTCAAGATCATTTAGAATTATTCTTTTCGTCAATTAGATCAAGAGGTGGCTGGAATAATAACCCAACCGCTCGACAGTTTCTAGCTGCTTACAAAAGGCTTCTGGTTCGAGCAGAAATTAGAGGGGGCGGTATGGGTAACTGTATTCCATTAGATCAAATCCCTATTCTAAGTAGTTCTACAAAAAATGTAAGGTCTGAAGATGTAATTAATAGTAGTTTATCTAACCATAGTTTAATAGACATAAATGAGCCTTCTGATGATCTAGAAACTATTTGGAAGGATCATGACTACATCATGAATGCACCTGTGATAAGTGAATGTTCATCCCAAATTGTGCAATATATTGCTGGTTATGTTTCGCACCAATTACAAAAAACAATAAAATGTGAAACATGTGTCACAGCATTGATTGGTACTAGAGATCGGTTTCTCAATTCCCTAATTGAATTTAAAAGCCACGGCGGTCTGACTTACCCATCAAATGATGTTATCAAGATATGTTTGAAATCGGAACATTTTCTGAGAGTTAATGAAAATTGTATTCACACCAAACATTTTGTACCTTTGCTGATAAGCAAAATAATATCAAGTTTTCTAGGCACCCCTATTTTCAGCTGCTTAGAACGTCACGTATTAGAAAATGATGTAAATAATATATATTTTTTAATAAAAGCTGTATGCACAAAATACTTAAATATCAGAATCCATTTTATTGTAAAATCTCGATCACAACAGGACAATCCAGTTCGGAGCCAATTAACAAAAATGATTCTGTTTAAAGGGCAGTAAAATATTGGTAGTTTTT
Organism: Callosobruchus maculatus; assembly: GCA_951848785.1. Lineage (NCBI taxonomy): Eukaryota > Metazoa > Arthropoda > Insecta > Coleoptera > Chrysomelidae > Callosobruchus > Callosobruchus maculatus. The sequence goes on along the minus strand of CATOUR010000041.1, from coordinate 22,066,430 downwards.
GACCTTCGTGACTGTAATATTGACTGCCATCAATTGTAGGAGCAAGCGAAATGCCACGTTCCTACAAAAAAATTATTTTTGTTGAAGCACACAATACTGAGTTTCACCCAAACTTCCCCATAAGTAAATACATAACTGCAATAAATTAGAACTTACTGGAAGCAAGGGGTTAAGTGATAAAATAGAGTTGTAATTTCTATGTAAGTTATAGGACCTCACCTATATTGAATGAATTGTTCGTTTTTATTTACTACTAGCTAATCTAGGAGTCATTTTCTAATTTTGTAAATGTTTTGATTTTGGATAAGATTAAAGGACATTTGTATTTCTAGCCCAAAACTTACTTTATTTCATGTCTGAGATAATTTTTATGTTTAACCCCCCAGCTTTTTCATTAATTATTGCCGTCGCAAAAAGAAGTTATGTATAAAAAAGCCTCGTTGGAGTAATTAAAAATACTGCTCTTCATTACACACTACAAACAGCAAGTAACAGCGTAACAGCAAGTAGATTTTTTTACTGCATATGGGGACTCCGAGATTGAAGGCATCAAATTCCTCAATCTCGTAAGCTAATCTATAATAACAAAAATGTTTTATTGCTGCTTCTGTTTACAGTATGTAATAGACAGTATTTTATATATAAACATAATGTCAATAAATATAAATATACTATAGGTATTATGTGTTCTTTAATAATAAAAAATTGATTTACTACAAACTACAAGCAGTTTTTTTCTTTCTGGGTAGAAGTATAATCGTGTCTTCCATCAGTCATATACTGCAAATGAACATAACATGTTCATGACTGAATAAAATATATACATTATCAATTTTTATATATTATTGGCCACAAAACAGCAGTCGAATGAAAATCACGGTTACGGTAATGTTAGTCACTTAAGTTTTAATTGTGGATGGCGAAATTGGCCATATAGAAACCCTGAATAACAATATTTCATTAAATTTTATTTGAAAAAGATTATTTCTACAAATAGCTCAACCAGAACGTTAATCCCATTAGTTACGCCACTGGGAATAGCGCTTTGGTGCCATTTGGTATCAGAAATGTCAGTCGCGGGTTCCGTCCTCTCTCTTTCCTTGTCTAAGGATTTACCTTACATATAAAATATTTCAAGAACCATGAGCAACACGCAAAATGTCAACAATGACTAGCAAATTTTGACAGCTTAGGTGAAACCTAAGTGTAATAGATGTAGTTTACACAATCTTGTACATAGTTATCAAAAGAACAGATTTGTTGTTTACTATAGATGTGTTCTGCATGTGCTATCGTATAAAAATAATTTTAACAGCCTGGTACTTCAAATTTCTTATCACATGCACCATGGATGATGGCCTTCACATTAACATAAAGGGAGGTCGGTTCTGAGGAGAATATTCACAACTTTAAAAACACGCTATATACCTTCATATATAAACCATATGCATTTCGTGATGTTTATGTTCAGCAATCAATGGTTCAGCCTTTCTTTACACATTCACTTACGTCACTTTTACTTCTTTATGAGGTTCTTCTGAAGGTATTTGCACATACAGTGTCCTCATATTTGGAGCGTCTAGTGATACATGGTCTGCATCATGGGCCGCTACCTTGATTAGCACCATTTTGGGGTATGTAATACTTGTACGATACTCATTTTCCTTGTCCGAATATACAAGTAAAAATCTATAAGAGAAAGACAAGTATTTGATTGATTCCGATTTATCGTGCTTCAGTAAAACTCATCTTTTCTAATCTGTGAAACTAATAAGAACATGTGTTATGACTTCATGTACCATCAGGAAAATAATTTGTCATAAAAGTATTATTACCAGAAACGAGCCAAAAACATTTCTTTAAGATTTCAAACAAAATTTATCAAAAAATACATACTCGTACCTATCTCTGAGGACCAATCCTTTCTGGTCGTCAGGAGCTTGCTTAAGGCCGACTTCGGTTACATCAGCCTTGTTTAATTCAATTCTATGCCCACTCTTAAGAGGATAGAGATCAATTTCCTTCAAAGTACCTGCTTCCTCCCATGCCCATGGAATCATTTCATTTCTCCTTTTCCAGTAGACCAAAGTTCCAAGTATAGCTGCAGCAGTTGCCCCTCCTGCTATGTACAAGGTCGTGTTGCCGGCCATACTTTATGTATTCGTATGCAAAGATCTAGATGAAAAATGAATATCGAATGGATTCGTCAAAGTGCGTAATTTTGCGTAATGGCCGAGACTTTAGATTGAAGGAAGAAGAAGAAATAATGGCCACCGTAGATAGCAATAGCATTTATTCATAAACTACAACCAAATTTCTCGGTTATCATTGAGACAGCGATATGAGTTACTCTTGCCACATCAATAATATCTGTGAAGAAATGAATAAAGGCTTTTATGGTCTCTTATAACTAAAATCTACCATTACATTTTAAACTTCACAACTTATTAGTATCTATTTTTCCACGGTCTTTCGCACCTATCCTATCAATTTTATATCATGAGGTAATCTTTCTGGAACGAAAAGGTTATTTGTGGCGCAGAAAAGATCATGAGATTTATTTTCAATTTAAAACCCAGAAAATCCTATAAGGGTGTATTTAGAAAATATTCCTGTTTACAGGGTATCCATTTGAAAACTTACTTCCACGGATTTATCGAAGACCACTGATTACAAGAAAAAAAAAACGTCGAGTCATGTCAAAAGATTTGTCAAGGGGGACAACTTTTTAACTAAAAACTACTTCCCCCTTCCCCCCTTGTACAAACTATTACTCGATGCCCCTCGTCATTCGAAAGTTTCAAGGGGATGACCCTGGGAGTCAGTGGATGCAAGGGGGAAGTAGTTTTTGGTTGAAAAGTTGTCCACCTCGACAAATCTTTTGATATGCCTGGGCGTTTTTTTATTTTCTAGTGGTTCTACATGAGTATTATCTATAGGATGATTACTAAAACGATGTGACGGAGGCTATATTCTTATAGGGCAGCAATTGTTTCTGAATTTCACAGCACACTTGTCATAATACTTGTTTTACTGATATCTCCGGTTTAAAAATAGCTAGGAAGTTAAATCTTGCACTGACTTTTTAAGAATTTCGTCCCCTACATATCTATGTTGAAAGATATATAGCATACTATTTAAAATGTTCATAAAAATGCGTAATAATTGTTATGATGTCACATACCGCCCTGTAGCCACTAAGTCAAGATTAACTTGGAAAATTTTTATATAACAGGTTATTAGGTAAGAAGAGCTCTTCCACACGAGACCTAGCTTGCCCAATTCCGTTAACTCGTACCAAAGTTATGGCCATTAAAACAAAAACATTTTTGACATTCCCCCACCATTACATCTTACAAGATGGAGCAAAAAACTGTTAACAAAAAAATCAGAAATTGTCCTGTCTATATGATGGTAGAGTTTATAATATAACTTTATTTGCATATTTTTTGAGAAAAAGCCGTTTTTCTGATTGATCGTAACAGTTACGCCCCCTGACGGCCACTTGCGGAATTTGAAAATAATTTCCAGCGATTTCTCTCAGCCGATTTACCTAATAATATTTTTTCCTTGAAGTTATATGATGAACGGTTACCGAGATATTGCCGGCGTCCATTCTTATTAGGTCACCCTGTACAGTACAGCACAGTAAAAATTTAAGAGTACAAAGAAATGATGACATTGGAAACAATACAATCTGAAAAAAATTATTTAGCAACTAAAACGGCAAATGCAATATTAGATATCATCTGGACACATTACAGAAAAAACTTACAGTTCAAAATCCAGACAATGATGGGATTTACATGGCACAATGAATGCCTAAATTGGCTAAAACGAAACCAGCATTTGACTAGATAGTGTTTTCAGACAAACTGAAAACAAGTGATAATTGTTTATCATAAGTAAATAGTAGAGATATTGTTCGTTTTTAAAATAAATTGAAAGAATGCACGTGTACAATTTCAGTCAACCGCTTAGAAACTGTGAACGATACTGGAGTTATAATCAACTCAAGTAGAGTAGCTCACTTAGCCTCGGATAGTCTTTTATGGTCAGCCCCCGCAAAGGCTGAAAGCCTATGGCGCTGTAGAAGCGCTGCGAAAGGATAAGTGTCGATGCACTTTAGATTTGAAACACTGCAGACTTAGCCGTCGGGAAACAGATTCCCCGATAGCTCATTCCACAGCGTCGAAGCTCTCCAAAAGAAGGAATGCTGGAGGAGACTGGTTCGGCAAGTAGGTAAGGATGAGCTCGCAGAGCCTCTCTAGCGTCCCTCGTTTGGACGGCCTTTGGTGTTATTATCTAGGAAAGCTCACTCGAACATTTCCGTGATAGAATCTGTAAAGCAGGGACAGGTCGGCCACCCTTTTTCGATGTTCCTGACTGTGGAGGCCCTTTGTGAGGTTAGGCGTATCCTTTAGTCTAATTGCTCTTTTCCGGATAGTGTCCAGAAGCTTTAGAGAGTTCTTCGGAGCGCATACCGACAAATAGGAGCAATATTCCAGCGATGGTCGGATATGTGCCTTGTAGACCAGCAGTACCTAGTTGCTCTGGTGTATACAGCTTCCTACAGCGGAACAAAACTCTAGCTTCTGGCATGCCGTTTTAGCACTACTGACGAGGTGGTCGTGCTAGGATATGTTATTGTTGATGTTGATCCCCAAAAGCTTGACGGATGGTGACTCGACTATTGGGTGACCCTCCATTTCCACAGTTGGTAAGCCAACGTGAGACTTCGGTCAGTGTTCTTGGTTCAGTTTTCTTTACGTTGAACTGTACTGTACTGTACTATTGTACTATGTAAGTTGATCTGCGAGGCATGTTGTTGTCACCGACGTACCGTCTCCTGGGATGATAGTGGCTTGCCTGGTCCATGCACAATATAAACCTACTATCGCCTGCGAAGCTATAGATTTGATTGGATGTTATTTCCAGCAGCTCGTTGATGTACAGCAGAAACAGTGTAGGGGATAGAACAGATCCCTAGGAACACCGGCGTTTATTGAAAATACGCCTGATGAACAGCCTTCAACTACAACAAATAGAGATCGGTCGTTCAAAAAGCTATTCAGCCACTGGCGCAGGCTAAGTGGTAGTCCATAAGCATAATTAAGTAATTTAGTTATTTCTCACGAACACTTTTATTGCGTGAAATCTGAACATTGGCGCAAATATGGCACTGGCATAATTTTCGAAAGTAATACTTATCCTATCTCCATCGAGGTAGCAATGGTTGTCAAACCTTTATTATAGTGGTGTTGAGGTTTGTGTATGCTTCCCCAATTTCTGCAATACCTTCGTCGAGGCAGGACTTTATTTTGAATTAATTGATACACCTGACGCATTTATTATTTATTTCGAAAATCAGAGTTGTTCATATTTATGAACGAGGAAACGAAAATTACTGCACAATATATGCATTGATTCATATTGTTTTACGTTTTTATAAACACTACGTAACTCAAATTCATTGCTTGGGAAAAAAATGAAATACATTTTTGCTCAAAAATCTTGGGGGGTAATTACTCCTGTCACACCACCCGCCTTCCTATCTAGGTCAGTTTAAAAAAAGTACCAGATACATTATTGCCCGCATATAGATCTTCTTAACTGTTGATGCCACGGCTGACTGAGAGCTGACAATCATTCTTTTCAATTCTCTAAATCCTTTTCTTTCAAAAGACGCAAAATTGACTAAAAGACATATAGTTGCAAGTTATATTAGTGAATTAGTTACACTAAAATTAGCAGTGGGATCGTGTACTATCAGATGATATGTGGCAGAAAACGGCGGACTGTTGGAAGAAAGTTCAGATGTGAAGGGCGTAGCCAGCTGCCTCCCCTAGCAGGCTATGGGTAAAAATGTAGCTAGAAGTTCTATAGTCAACAGTTAAGATGAGGTGGTTGATTAACCTTGTGTGAGTTCATTATATGCATTGGTTTGATAGCCAAAGATTCAGATAGGTATATTGGAACCTGTTGTTAATTCATTACATCTAAGGGCTATCGACATGGACACATGCATAAATAATATAAAAATAATAACGTCTATAATGGGTTCAGCCAGAACTAGAACTGCAACTGCCATTAGAACTCATTTACAAAATCGCTCCAACTACCGGTATGAGTGTGTAGGAGATTTTTGGAAGCTATCTATTTTCTTCTTTATTTAGATTCCCTTGTATATTATATCTACACCGGAGCAGCCTTTTGCTGATAAATTTTTGCCTGCTTTTAGTTTGATGTTACTACATCCTAGTGTAATGTTGAATATGTCACCGAATGGTATTAAATAGAAATCACAATTTTTTTGCCAATACCACCTTTTGGAAGCATCCAATAATGAAGCCGAACAATGTATAACCTGTAGCGGAGCAAGAATGTGACAAGAGAAAACCTTAGGGAACTAGCCCTTAAGGGAAGCAGACATATTCTTTTTCATTTTTCCGTGTACACAGAAAGTTGGTACAAAAAAATTAAGATAAAATTGCAGGTGAACTATTCAAACGGTTTTGCAAATAACCTCAAAATTTTCTGCCAATATAAAATGTAACTGTTTTCCATAATAAACGTTTTTGTACCGTGCAAGCTTTGGACTGAACTGTCATGACTTTAAAGGGCAACTAAAAAAAGGCCTTTCAAATACAAATAACGCCTCTTTCTGGCCCCTGTCAGTATCAACTATTACTGACATTAACTTACACACTTATTTAAAAAAGTCTAAAAAATCTTCATGGGGCATTGCCCCCCAAACTCCCCCTTCACTACGCCCTTGATGTTATTAAGACCCCTGTCTGCCCCCCTAAATGAAATCCTAGCTACGCCCTTGTCAGGTGTGCAGATTTCATCAACATGGGGTCAATTCTGGGACCCACACTATGTAACATATTTTACAATGGCATCTTGGAGTTGCCACAGGGGATTACCACTATTGCATACGCGGACGACCTCGCCTTGGTGGTGGTGGCCAGAAACGAATCCGACCTTAAGGTTAAGGCTAACTGGGCAATCGAGGAGGTCGGTTGCTGGATGAAACGAAACGGGCTGGCGCTAGCTGCTGAGAAAACAGAAGCAGTTCTGTTAACTAAAAGGAGAAAAATCAGCTCGATCTCTTTTAACGTCGAAGGGCAGGTCATTCTACCAAAACCAGCCATTAAATATCTAGGAGTTTGGCTAGATCAAAATCTTACATTTGGCGAGCATATCAAAAGGACTGCAGAAAAGGCTAGGACATTAGTATCAGCTCTATCCAGGATCTGCCAAATGTAGGGGGCTGCAGAGCGAGTAGGAGAGTGGTTCTGAGCTCAACGGCTCTCTCTACCATACTTTATGGCGCACCTGTCTGGGAGTCAGCTCTCGCGGTTAAAAGTCATCGAAATAGATTAGTTGCAGTCAATAGGATGATGGCAATAAGAGTCTGTAGCGCATACAATACCATCTCGGCGGACGCGGTGGAGGTGATAGCTGGCATTCCGCCAATAGATTTAGCAACAAGTATGCGGGCTGAGGGTTATGGCAGCCCAGATTCTAACAGTAAAGATGCAGCGTATGAGAGTCTGCTCAGTCGGTGGCAACAGCGGTTCAGTGACTCCAGTAAGGGTGCATGGACCAGAAGGCTTATCACAGACATCAAAAGCTGGGTTACAAGAGGTCATGGGGAGATCGATTTCTATATCACCCAGATGCTGTCTGGCCATGGATGTTTCCGGCAATACCTGTGCCGTTTTGCCATCTGCGACGATCCAGCATGCTTTTATTGCGGGAGGAACGACGACGCAGAACACACTTTTTTCGACTGCCGGAGATGGGAGGAAATAAGAGCGACCTGCAGCTCATGCCTTGGGACTAGCCTAAACCCAGACAACATAATAGCTAGTATGTTGGAGTCTCCGGAGAAGTGGAACGCAGTAGCTGCGATGGCGCGAGAGCAAACGCCGTGAGATGAAGGAAGTTGACCACCTGGTACCCAACAAATACAAAGAGGAGTGACAGATTATAGAACAGACTGAATGACAGACCACTCACCTCATGTAGTAATGCGAAAGCGGCCCCATGAGGTGGGAAGGGAGAGAGAAAAAAAAAGATTCCATCAACATACCTAGTGGTAGAACGTTTAAGGTCACCTACCGGACACCCGTCAGAAAGTGGGTGGCTGTGAAGCGTCAAGGCGGTGTGCCGATTAATCTCATTGCTCTGGACTGCGTTGAGTATGAACAGGGTAGTAGGGACAGAAGTTTCCCAGATATGTGTTATCTTAACTTTCTGGCTCTCAATAGGTAGGTGCCTATGTTTTTTTTACCAGCTATCAATGGACGAAAGGCATAAATAAATAATAGGGCTACTCGCATAAATATTTAATTTTAAAAATGCTCAAAGATACATCACATAAACTGTTTATTATTGCTTGCACAGAGCAAGGGAAGAACTAGAGGTAGATTCTTCACTGTTTTACTTCCCACACCGATAGGTGAGGGGAGTATTGTGATCGCGAAAATTTTCGATTTTGAGATAATACACTTTTTGGGCGTTTCATGATGTCTACATAACGAAAATCCACGTCACTCATTTCCGTCGGTCTGTCTGTCTGTCGGTCTGTCTGTCTGTCGGTCTGTCTGTCGGTCTGTCTGTACGCGTTTTTGTGTCCTCGTAATCTCAGTAACCGCTGCATGGATTGTGATGAAATTTGGGCAGCGATATGCTGGGGGGTCGTAGTAGGTAATGTTCTTATAATTTTGAAAATCGGTGCAGGGGCGGCGGGGGTAATTAGCAAAAAACAAAAAAATTAAATATTCCTCAAACTTCGTTTTTAGGCGTTTTAGAGGTTCCTGATCATTTTTTACTTTTTTTTGGGTGGGGGTGAAATTGGGGTGGTTGGGGGGTGGGGGTTTGTAAAATTGAAAAATTTGTTGCTTTCATAATAGACTGTCCACTGACCCATGAAGGAAGACCTAGCGACATAAATAACTTTTTTAGGTCCATCCGAACATTGCCTTGCCTATTACAGAAACCAAAGGACTTAGAATTTTTTCTGGTGTAAACATACGAGAGTATTGCTTTAGATCCTTCTATATTGTGTTACAAGGGAACTGTTGAATTGATGTTAATGAAATTTTGACACGGTATTACTACCATGACAAGGATGGAAAACGCGTATGGTTTTTATAAGTCGTGCCAATGGCGGCGCAGAAATAATAAAAAAAAGTAAAAATGTAAAAACAGCTCAAACTTCGTTTTTAAGCGTTTTAGAGGTTCCTGATCATTTTCTGCGTTTTTTTTGGGTGGGGTGAAATTGGGGTGGGTAGGGGGTGGGAAGTTGAAAAACTGAGAAATCTCTTGTATTCATAATAGGCTGTCCACTAACCTGTGAAGGAAGACCTAGCGACGTAAATCAACTTTTTAGGTCCATCCGAACATTGCCTGGCGTATGACGGAAACTAAGGGACTTAGAATTTTCTATATACATACATACGAGTATTTATTGCTTTAGATCTTTTTGTGCTTTGTAACATGGACACTATTAAATTGATTCTAATTAAATTTTGACACAGTATTATTACCGTGGTGAGGATGCAAAACGCGTATGTTTGTTAAATATCGTGTAAGTGGCAGCGTATATAGCAATAATCAAAAAACTAAAAGTATGAAAACAACCCAAACTTCGTTTTTAGATGTTTTAGCCTGTCCATTGACCTCTGGAGGAAAGACTTAGCGGCATAAGACAATTTTAGGGGAGGGAAGGCTGCCGATGATTTGGTTGCAAGGGGATCTCAGACTAAAGCTTCATGCTATGGGAAAATAATAAACTGATATCACAGTAATGTGTGGGAAGTACTGAGTCAATCAACTTGACTCCATTTTTTTCCTGGTTACGTAGACCCTGTCGCCAACTGTCACTCTTCCAGTTTTCCTCACTTCTAAGTATACACCCATAACGGGGGACTTCGAAGGACCTTTACTAGCTCTATATCTGCATACGTCTGATGAACAGCCCTCGACTACAACAGAGATCGGTCGTTCAAAAAGCTATTCAGCTATACTGGCGCAGGCCACGTGGTAGTTCATAAGTAGCAAGCTTGACCAGAAGTCCATCATGCCACACTCTGTCGAAAGCCATGATTTTCTATTGCTCTGTTCCACAAGTGAGTGACGTAGGCAAGGAGGTCACCTGTATACCTGTGCTTACGGAAGCCATACTGGCGATCATTTATGATGTTATTGTTGTCCAGGTATTTCAGGAGCTGTGTATTAATGACAGTCTCCATAACCATATCATGATGCTTAGAAGAGCCACAGGTCTATAATTGGTGGGATCAGTTTTTTTGCCTTTTTTTAATTTTCAGGTTTGCTTCTCCATTTGTAAGGCTTCCATTGAGCTCAGTCTTGATCTTCTTGTAAAACTCGATTTGTTTTGAAGTTCTATCAGCAGAAATACGAATGTGTGAAACCACCTCAGAGGAATTCAGTTTAGTGGCACCACGTAGACAGGTTTGCACTTGACTTTGATCTATTAGAGTTATTTTGATTGATCTAGGTCTGGAGCTAGTGCAATCAAATTTTCCTATTCTATTGGTTTTATATTCGTATTAATATCTGGCGAAAGAAATTCTAAAATTTTAATTTCCTCAGATCGGTCTTGCGTTTCCTGCTGTTGTCGTGAGGCGTTGGGATTTTTAGCCATACCATAGCAGATTATGTTTTGTTTCCGCGAATTTCTCTCCACAACTTCATTTAAAACTTCCTCAAAATCCTGCTGTGTGGTACTATTTTCAGGTGGGGTGACAATTGGGGTTTTGAATTGAATAATTTTTTTTATGTGATAAATGGAGAGACCACAATATATAAGTTTTATAACAAACCTATTTTTGTTTTCTTTTTTTTTAGTGCTACTCATGGCCGTCTCTACTCACTAGGCCGGAGCATTGAAATATGGCAACACTAAATCGGGGGCCGAGCTTGTGTCATTAGTGACATTAGTGTAATTCTTCCAGAGTAAACAATAAGATTGGAAGGTGATTTTTAATGTGTTTCTAATTATTTACCTGCACAAACGAAACTATTAAGATACAAAGATGCCTGCAAAGTGTGTAGTACCAGGTTGCAATAGCAATTGTGCTTCCAGTAGAGGACATACCAAACCATGGCCGAACATAACCTTCCAGAGTAAAAAGAGCATTGCAAGGTGATTTTTAATGTGTTTCTAATTATTTACCTGCACAATAGAAACTATAAAGATAAAACATGCCTGCAAAGTGTGTAGTACCAGGCTGGACTAGCAATTGTGCTTCCAATAAAGGACATAAACAGAAGTGGGTGAACGGTATTTCTCGTAAGGGCTGGTTATATTTATAAGAATAAAGACAATAATTTACAAACATTTCAAAGGATAAGACCTATTTTAAAGCACAATGTGGTACCTACAATGTTTTCTGGACCTCCCAAATATCACAGAAAAATACAGTTAATAGAACTCATCTGGGCATGCATCTGGGCATACCTACGAGAAGATTTGATAGTGAAAGGGAATCAAGACCAGCAAGAATGGCTTCACATTGACCTAATAGTAAATTTTTCTAGCTCAAGTGACAATTTACAAAGTAAATTGAGTGTTCATTAGCAATTGTGCTTCCAATAAAGGACATAAACAGAAGTGGGTGAACGGTATTCCTCGTATGGGCTGGTTATATTTATAAGAATAAAGACAATACTTTACAAACATTTCAAAGGATAAGACCTATTTTAGAGCACAATGTGGTACCTACAATGTTTTCTAGACCTCCCAAATGTCACAGAAAAATACAGTTAATAGAACTCATCTGGGCATGCATCTGGGCATACCTACGAAAAGATTTGATAGTGAAAGGGAATCAAGACCAGCAAGAATGGCTTCACAGTGACCTAATAGTGAATTTTTTTAGCTCAAGTGACAATTTACAAAGTAAATTGAGTGTTCATTTAAGTGGAAATGGAAGTAGCAGCAGGAAACAGGTTGCGTTTATTTTTATTTTGTAGTGTTTGACTACGATGAACCAGACATCAGATGTAAGTGATATTAGTAGTAGTAGTTCTAAAAAGTATTTTTCTTAATTTATTAACCGAGATGAACTCTAATACATATAAAATGTAATAATTATTCTGAAACTATAGGCCCACTATTTGACAGCTAAGCCACGTTGCCACATCTAAGGCTCCGGCCTAGTGTAGAGTCGGCCATGCACTACTTCAAAAGTTATATCAAAATAAAAATGGGTTTTTGAACCCAGTACCGAAGATACGGAACCCGTGTGACGTCACGATTTTGTGGTCACGATGCATTCCTTTCACCAAAGACGTCCTACTCCGATAGTAGATTCTAGATTCCCAGCCAATCGTGAAAATAGTTACTTGTAACTAGTGTATATATTTGTTGCAACATAGACGAAGAATGAAGTTTGCATTTCGAGACGAAGTCTGCGATCGAAATAAATATCTTTTTGAAAATCAGAAACTCCATAATTTATGCTTCGTTGAAGCAACCTCTTCCGCAACGCCGGCGCCGGCGCCGTGACGGCGCAACGTCTGTGTGTTAGCCGGCCAATCTGTGTTCGAGCGGGTGTTGGTTCGAAATCCAGGCCTTGCTGCTCATTTTTACTTTAATATAACTTTTGGATTACTACAAAAAAGAAGAAAAAGAATAGTTTCATTATAAAACTAATATATGATCTTTCCACTTATGACAAAAAAAATTATTTAAAACCCCAACTGATGCTTTTAGCTTCTCCGTCTCATTTGTAAGGTCCTCTAGTTTTTTTTTTGGCATTTTAGGCATCAGGTTAATACCCAGCTGACAGTCATCACTACAGTATTTAAGAATTCTTCTGCTCCTGAGGAGTCATGGTGCACTAAGCCCTCACAACTCACAACTATCACAGTGCAACAATGGTTCGTTGTTGGAAATATTATACTTCACGCACTCCATTTCACAGGCTAGAGCGGGATCTATCTAGTCTACGTTCCTTACGGAATGCTTAGGCTGAGTTTCCAGCAGACATGTGCTAGGAAAATAAGCTCAGCGAGGATGTGTAGCGGAGCTGTGAAGCTGTGTGGGTGTTTCCACCAGAAATGTGATAGGAAGATGAGCGCATGAGCGGTGCGAAGATGTGTAGCGGGCTCTTTCAAATTTTTCGTTTTGCTCGCCTACATCCACAGCGCATATCCCTCGCCCACATCCCTAGCTACGCTTTTCTAGCACACACATCTCTCGAAATACATTCCTAGCACACATTCCTCGCCAACATACCTTGTTTTGTAAGTACAAAGACATCGCTCCTTAAGCAGTTTCCACTAGAGCTGTGCTAAGCGACGCGAGGTAATTCAAGCGATTTGATTGGTTCGTTAAAAACACATTCCTCGTAGCACATCCTCGCACATCTCTAGTGGAAACGTAGCCTTAGTAGGCATGCACAGTAGCGGCAGTTAGAAGCGTTGGAGAGCGTTGGAGTGCGTTGGCCAGCGCCGAGTCCCCTCGGCAGGTAGAAGCAGGCCGGCGCCGGTTCCGCACGCAGTCAAGCACACCAATGCATGGTAAGTGAAAACAGACAAGAAGAAGAGTATAAAGATTGGCCAGTCGCATCTAGACACGGTATAGGAAACATGCAATAAGGGTTCAAAATGTTGCCCATTATTGGCAAAACAATGAGGGACAGTTGCAAAACACTGGAAATGATTCCCATGAGGGGCTAGAGGGTACAATGGGGTGAAATAGTTTTTGGTTAAAAAGTTGTCTCTCTGGGCAAATATTTTGACGTGTCTTGACGTTTTTTCGATTAATCAGCGGTTTGTGATAAATCCGTGATGGAATGTTGTCAAATGAACTATTAGTACATACACATGTAGATTCACATCATATACATTAGAACCATTTAGTTGAAATTTGTCAATCAGATGAATATGTGACTGATACTGTACATGTTCAATGAATTCTTGCGCGTCTTATTAAGGAAGCTATCTACTCTGGTAAAGACTGTTTGAATCGCTTTGTAAACAACTTTTTGGTATCAAAAGGTAGAAGTGTTGTATCATTTTGGCGCCAAATTGAGATATGACCGTCGCATGACTGATTTGTTTGGTTTGGGAATTATTGTGGCACCTAGCCTATATCTAGTGTTGTGGTTATGTATAAATGTGTTATGCTCATTTGAGTATACCTATAATACTAAGTGATAGTATGTAGTAAATACAATTGCCTAACGTTATATATTTTGGTCTCGTAATATGGTTGGTCGGGTACATTGTTATTTTGTTAATAACGAATTACATATCGAATATCAGTTTGAACAGGAATGCCTAATATCCCATTATCTCGGGCTAGAAAATGGATTAGGCGTAATTACCAGTAAATGCCTCCAAATGAGGTCAAAACAATTCGAGAATATTTTACAGAGCACCTTTTATCCTATCTATCACTACCACATTTATAACAAATTTCTTGATGTGTTATCCCAGTTCCAAGCTTATGAATAATATATCCAAATAAATATTGTATATAAACTAACCGTCTACTTTCATAACCGCACTTATTTCCTTCCAATATATTTCTATCACAGTGCGGCTATAGTGCAGCTTGTGTCTTTTATCCCAAATAGGGGTTTTCGCAGACACTGAAGCTATAAGTAACTCTTAATCGATACGAGATCGATACGCATCTTCGACTGGCACAGACGAAACCAGGTAGCAAACTAAATTTCTGTTAGGTACTACAAAGGCGTTCAAGTGGGCTTCCGACACTGGTAAGTGGTCGAAATCACAGTTGAGCAGGTTAGCCTGCATGCGGTACCTGCACGCCTCCGCACGCAGTTGCACGCACACTAAAATGCCGCACTGTTTGCGTACTTACACTGTACGAAAGATAATAACGCGATTTCAAATAGCACTACCGATTAGTCTTGGACCATATTCACATTAGCTGCACGTAACAATATTAATAGCGTATAGTTTAAGTTAGACAATAAACAAGATTTTATGTCACTTTAAACTCACACACGCTCGAGCGAATTGAACGCGTGTATTTGCGGTTAATGCGGTTACTCGGTTACCAATAAATAAAAATAAAATGATCTCTAAAAATAGCATTCCTTTGGTTGCATCTGACAAATATTGCAAAATAATAGCGATCACATTACCAAACGCACAATAAAAATTATTTAAAAGTACAACGGAATGATGACATTGGAAACAATACAATTTAAAACAAAATAGTTTAGCAAGTAAAGCGGCAAATGCAATATTCGATATATGGACATATTATAGCAAAAAACTTACAGTTCAAAAGCCAATGATGAGATGAATGCCAAAATTGACTAAAACAAAATATAGCATTTGACTAGATAGCGTCAGGAAATGTTTTCAGACAAACTAAAGAAACGTGATAATTATTATTGTTTATCCGAAGTATGCAACATATTGTATCGTTCGTTATTGAAAAATTCGGAACGCATGCGCGTGTTCAATTCTAGTCAACCGCATAGAAAGTGTGAACCTCAGAGTAGACAAGGGCGTACCCAGGTAGGGGCAGGGGGGGGCAGCTGCCCCCCCCTAGAAGATTAAATAAATGTAATTTTTTTTGGCAAATAAAAATTAAAAACGTGTTACCTACTCTGCGCAAAATGAAGTGTTGGAAACAAAATATCTTTTCAGCCAGATTTGTTCTTTATTTTCTATAGTTAAATATTCTACAACATTCGATATAGAGTCTGTATAGTGAGTTGTGTCGGTCGTGTCACAACGTATTTATTAGAATATTTTATATGGCGACCTTCAGCCGCCGTCAAACGAAACGCAAAATGTTTTGATCAAGTTTTGATACACTTTATTTATTTCTTTATTTCGTTTTTATTATTTGTTAGTTATCACTAACAAATGAAAGTGTCAGTAATGATTTATAGTCGATAATTTAATTTCTAGAATCTGATTTTGATTACGAGACAGAATAAATAAAAATTAAGTACGGTTTTGATGCAAGTTTGGTTTTATTATATAATTTTTGTTTTCAATGCTATGCTAAAATAAAATAATATTCAATATGTTGCATATTATTTTAAGTAGTATATATCTGTACAGATTTAGTTTAAGATTCTTAGTGTTCATAAAATAAAATAGTGAAAGTATCAAACTCAAATTTCATAGCATATTCTATTCAGTGCTTACAACTAAATTATTTTTAAATTTGCCGCGGTTATTTCTGTGCCGCGACTCACTAGACAGACTCTAGTATACTGTTAGCGATGCAATATAATTTAAATCTCCCACAAAACCGTGGTATCTCGTAGTTTCCGCTTCCGACGAGACAATCAGAGCCATATAGGATTAAAGCTGAATATAATTGGAAGAAAATAACATCTAACGCCATCTAGTTTCGGACGGCAGTACTTTTTCCAGTAAAAAGAAATAGGCTCAATGTATACTGTATACGGTCAATAGAGACATCTAGTATTGAATAGCAATACCACGAAGAATATTCTAGCATGGACTATTCCGGAAAGAAAAGACAGTGATAGCATGTATTATAAGACAAGGATGGAAATAGAGTCGAGCTCGAGTATTTTCTACATATTTCGGGAGCGAGAATATTTTCAATATATAAGCGGAACGTAAGGCAGAGCACGTGAATTTAGTTCGAATACAATTCAGTTCGGAGTGGAATACGAGCGAATATTTCATACGCCATAGATAGTGTCTTATAGTTTCGTTGCGGAGACACGAGATTTACGTTTACTGCGCAACAACTGGAAATATTACTCCGTCAAATGGATATCAGGAAATTCTTTGAAAGAGGTGAGTCAAAACAAAACACTTAAGTACATACTTAATATGATTATTTGATTTGTTTAAGGGGGGCTATGACTCTCTTGTAAGTGTATATCTTAGGCATTACTTACAATATTTAAATTTATTAATTACAACACGTGGTTTTGTTATAATAGCTAAAATAACATTTGTGAATATTTTGTGATAAAAAAGTTAAAAAAAAAACATAAAAGAAAGATCCTTGCAATATTTTGGATTTATTAATAAGATCATACCGACAACAAAATCCCTTTTCTCTAACGTCACAACAAGTGTATTATTTCAAATTACTTACCTAGTTTTGATTATTTGGCGTTCAAACCATATGCAAGAGAATGTGAAACTTGATCTTTGATTTTCGTCCTATGCAACCCGCCTAAACACTGTAAGGGTAATTCTGTGTATCCATTTTTTAGGGAGGCCACGCGAAAAAAGAAAAAAAGGTCGGGAAAGTAGCAGTGGAAGCGATGAAAATGACAACCATGATAAAACCACTCATGTAATGCCAATATCATTGCATGCTAACATTGGACAAGCGTCAAATTCTTCAGTAGAACCTCTTAATATATCTGTTGCCGACTATTCTTCTCCATCGACATCCCAACAAACTTATGACGTCAACGTCGATCCTGAAATTATAGTGGACGATGGCTGTCATGAAAATGATCTGGGTCGTTATGTTGGATTGGCTACCCAGCTATCGACGGAAAAGAAGAGGGAGTTGTTACAAAATCCTTGGATCCCGCCCAGAAATTACGATTTTGAAAGTGATGCAAGCCATTTAAAAAGAAAATTTAATCATGCTTGGTTGGATCAATATTCACCATGGCTAGTATATTCCAAGCGACTAAAAGGTGCTCTTTGTAAGTATTGTGTTTTGTTTCCTCCGCCCATTAGCACTGTGAGAGGAATTTTGGGATCGTTTATGGTCAGGCCATATTTAAAGTTCAAAAATATGCATGAAGACTGCCGAAAGCATGCAACGACCAACCTTCACCAAACGGCGACAAATGCTGCAAAAAATTTTCTTGAAAATGTTCCTGTAGACATCCAACTGCAAAGTGGACACCAAAAAGCAATCGATGAAAACAGACAAATATTGTCATCAATTATTTCTTGTATAGTATTTTGCGGTACACATGATATGCCTCTTAGGGGCAAACAAGCAGATGAGGGTGTTTTATTAGATTTATTGAAGTTGAGAATCGATTCAGGGGACAACAAATTAAAGAGTCACTTTGAAAAGTGCCGTCGAAATGCAATTTATACTTCGCCAAGAATACAAAACGAACTAATAAATTTATGTGGCGAAGTTATTCAGGAGAATGTAATTAGTGAGGTTCGGAAGACCATGGCTTACTCAATCTTAGCTGATGAAACAGCAGACGTATCTGGGAAAGAACAGCTGTCAATAGGCGTGCGGTTCTACGACGAAAGCAAAAGTAAAATCAGAGAAGAATTTGTAGGGTTCGTTGAACTAAAAGCACAAAATGCTTCCGCAATCGCCGAAGCAATTGACAATTTCTTAATTAGTTCTAACCTCTCCAAAGAAGATTGCGTAGGGTTTGGATTCGATGGCTGTTCTACAATGGCAGGAAAAGAGGGTGGCGTACAAGCCATTTTGAGAAAAAAATATCCTCGTGCTTTATATTTTCATTGCTCAAGTCACAAACTCAACCTTGTTGTGAATGATGCGAACGCAGTGCCAGAAATTAGAAATACTGTCGCCACTGTAAAGGATGTTATAACGTTTTTCAGAGAATCGACTACACGTCGAAACTACGCTCCAAACCTATCACGATTATGTGAGACGAGATGGTCCGAAAAATATAAATCAATCAGAAAGTTTTCTCAACATTTTTCAGAGCTCGTGAAATCTCTAGAAACGTTATCTGTAGAGGGAAATTATGCCACCAGAAAATCTGCATATCAGTTGCATTCAGCCGTTACAAAACCAGTGTTTATTGTTTCTCTACAAACAATAGCCAAATATTCAGCAGTTATAGAACCAGTAGTTAACGCACTGCAAGCTAAATCGATCGACATGATCTCGGTAGGAAAACACATTAAAAATATCAAGGACATTCTCAGAAATGACCGCGAGTTTCCTGATAGAATAAGTAATGAAATACTTCAAAAAGCACGAGCTGTTGCAATGGATTTGAACATAGAAATTTCGGTTCCACGTCTTGCTCATAAGCAAACACATAGAAGTAATCCGCCATCAGACAATGATAACGAATATTGGCGGCGTTCCCTGATAATACCATACATTGATTCACTCATTTCATCATTGAATATTCGATTCTCCCAAGAAAATACTCCGGCGTTTGCTTTAAGCAGGCTACATCCCTTGTATATGACAAAAACCAGCATTGCAGACCTACACAAAAACGCAGAATCATTCCAAGAATTTTATAACCTGGATATCACCGGGGAACTGAACCTTTGGCATAATTTATGGGTGACGAAGGCTTTATCAGATGATCAATTAAAGGACATAGAAGTAGTTGATCTGTTCAAAGAAGCGAACATTTTTTACCCTGCTGTCAGAAAGGCATTAATTATTTTAAGCACTATCCCATGCACCACGGCGACCGTAGAACGGTCCTTCAGTACGCTGCGAAGAGTTAAAACGTGGCTAAGAAGCACCATGGGTGAAGAAAGGCTTACGGGTTTATGTCTGATGAGCGTACATCGCAATTATTTAAAAGACAACAGTGAGTTTATTGAAAAGATTGTCATAGACAAATTTTCGGCAAATCCGAGAAGATTACTGTTAAATTAAAATAAACATATATAATATTATATATTATACATAATGTATAGTATAATTATTATGTACTTATAATATTTGTTTTGTGTCATCATAAAAGTTAATGAATAAAAGTCAATTTTCGAAACAGGTATAAGCACTAAGCAGCCCCCTGCCCCCCCCTAACTGAAATCCTGGGTACGCCCTTGAGAGTAGAGATGTTAACTCTGTGCTGTGAACGATACTGGATCTATAACCAAGTCAAGTAGATTAACTCAGTTAGATCCGGACAAAATTTGTTTGGTTATTCCTCACGAACAGTTTTATTGCAATTGTCCGTAAAACTTTATCATTTGCGCAAATATGCAGAGGTAAGCCTCATCAGAAGTAATGGAGCCAAGTCAATCAACTCAGTACCTCCCACCTATTTTCATATTCTTAGTTTTTTTAGTAGGTATCATATCCCGCCGCCACTGGCACGGCTTACGAAAGCAATACAATTTTTCTATCTCCGTCGAGGTGTAGCAATGGTTGTCAAGCCATCATTATTTATAGTGATGTTAAGGTTTGTCTATGCTTTTGCTTTCCCATTTTCTGCAATACCCACGTCGTGGCAGAATTTTATACTTTGAATTCAGTGATACCTGACGCATATTATTTATTTCGGGGAGAGGTTTTTTGTAGGGATGGTAACGGTACTTCGATACTTGTACTTGTACTGCACTAATATCGAGTATTTTTATTTTAGATACTTTTTGAGCGATTCCAAGCTAGTATCGCTACTTTTGTATCGGAAATGATTTTATAATTATTGAGGGGTGTATACAATTGCACAAAATTCTATGTACGAACCACACGCGCCTATGAGGCTAAAAAATATCGAGTTGGTACCGGTATCGATATTTTCATATTCGCATCTCTACCCAAACTTCACAGCCGTAAAATTAACCGTACACCGTACCTTTTGTGCGTAAAATCATCCATAAACCCTCCCAAGGTCAAATTTTGTGGGAACCATTTTTATATAGGAAATCCTGAGAGATTATGCTGGTTGTTTATTATGCTCTGCCTATACTATAAGCAGCTATAGGCAAAGTGTAGGCAACCAACAATCCATATTCCATAATGAGAAATAAAAAAACAAAACACTAGAATATACTGCTACTTTGGCTTGTGTGCTAGTTTACAAATTGATTATATTATTTAGATTCATTGGCATGCAAAAAGTATTATATATTTACAACAGCAGAAGACTTTTAAGTAGGTAATGTACACGTTACAAGCCATAATACAACTATGGAGGTGCCCAAAAGGGGTCAAAAGAGACATGCAATTTACCTTGTGCTACTTTCGTTCTCGGTTTCTGCAGCTATGTATATTATACAGATAAACGAAACAGAATTCCAATCTGATTAGACACGGCTATTGAACTCATAAGTATTGATAACGATAATTATGTCTGATGATACATTATTTACTCAAAAAGTAATAAGTATGGTTCACTGTAAAGTTTGATATCTGGGTCATTCAAACTCTTACAAGTTGACAATCTTTCAACAGGTTACTAGGTGCATATTAAGGAGAGATCACAATGCGTCTTGTAATTTTGGATTCGCCAAAAGAAGTGTCTGAATGGGCTGCCAAGTATGTTATGAAAAGCATAAACCATTTCAAGCCTACTAAGGATAGATACTTTGTACTTGGGCTTCCAACAGGTAGGTGTGATCATGACAATCATTATCCGATCTATCAGCTGATACTTTTTTATGACTATAGCATTGATGATGTATTTCAGTGAAATGTTTCTTACTTTAGCAATTCTAAAAATGAAAACAAAATTCAACTATATTGAATTTAAAATGCCAAAGTAAAATGTATGCTCTGTAACTATTTCTAAATGCAGCCACTCACATAGAGGGAAGAATGTGTAGGTTTGACTGCATACCCTGCACACTTTTACATTAAGTTAACCCTTAACTGGTAACATGCCGTCTGTGAGACTGCAAGCAATCTTAAATTCGACCCTACAACAAAACCTTACTGCATTTCTGGCACATGACCTCATCTAATCTGCCAGCCATTGGTATCCCTTTTATATTCCGTTTATCAATAAGTTTGCATAAACAACATTCCAGATGTGCTTAGTTGTTAGTTAGGTTCAGTCTGCGAGACGGAACGTTACAGTTTATGTTATAATTTTTCTCAACTGGTAGTCATGGCAGGTCCGTCATTTTTTAACAAAATATTTTTATAGGTGTATTGCTTTACTTATTATCAATCACAAAATATATAGATTTGAGTGTGGTCAAATTTTTTTTTATTATCTCGGTCCTACAAATTTGTGTTCTAGTTAATAATTATCATAATTTTTTTTTCTTTACATCACATGGTCTGCTACTTTATATAAAATTATTATTAAAGGATATATATCCAACAAATCTTCATGCATTTTTTTCAAAAAATAATTAAGAGAATTTGATTTTTTAAGCTTCAAAGAGGTTACAGTCTCACAGACTGCATGTTACCAGCTATGCCCCGAACTTGCACCTTACCGATTAAGGGTTAAACCTGTAGAGTGTCTTTCTCTTTCTCTGCACACACAATGGGTAAGGTTGTCAGTTTTTTGTAAAATGGCATCACGAAAAAGACCTTATGTTAATAACAGTGGCATGCTTAGTAGTAAAAAGCAAAAATCATGATGGGTGAAGGAATGGTTACTTAAAAGATATGAATATTCTCACGTGAATTTATTATCAGAATTATGGCTAGATCTTGCTGACTGGCATAGTTACTTAAGAATGGACTAAGACCACAAGACCCTTATTTGGAGTTGTTGGCTGTTGTGGGTCCCCTGATAAAAAAGTTTGATACTCAAATGAGGCTACCTATAACAGCTCATGAGAAATTCATGGCTACTCTATGGTTCTTGGCAAGACTTATGTCAACTATAATATTGCCTCAAAACCTCAAGCACTGTTCATAAACGCCATTGCTCCAACCTGAAACTTGTACAGATTTGTTTACCACACAGTACACACAGACATATTTCCCATGCAACTCTAAAAGGGGTGATACACGTACGAGCAAGTACACGTACTTATGGCTCGACGACCTTTTTCGCCCGAGTGTCACCGTATGTATGCGTACTTTAAAACCGTCGCGCAAACCGCCGGCGATCCAACTGGTTTGAAATCTTGCTCGTAGCTTGTCTCGGCTCGTACTGTGAGCAGCGAGCCTCCACTTTGTTTCGGCAGACCATCGATACGCAACGCTTGTTGTGTTTGACGTTTATTAAAAGTTTTGTTTATTTAGGAAAATCATCAAAATAAGTTATTTCAGCTTCACGTGTGTCACCGCGTCGAGCCGAGGAAGTTCGCGAACTTAAAAACCGCGTACTTAAAGCTCGTACGTGTGTCACCCCTTTTAATGGGCATGCCAAAAATCAAGAAGTGTTTGATTCCCAACGACGTCACTGTACATGCCACACACTTCCCCATACACAGTGAGTTTTAACTGTACATGTCACATGCTCCCCCCATATACAGTGAGTTTTAACTGTACTCTGTGGCCTGCACATTTAAGTCTTGAGTTATGCCTCTGTGTGAGTGGGGGCTTTTTTGGAGTTTTATATCTAGTCTTTATATTTTTTCAGGTAGCACTCCATATGGCATGTACGAGAAATTGATAGAATTCTACAAAGCAGGAAAAGTATCTTTCAAATATGTGAAAACCTTCAACATGGATGAATATGTAGGTCTACCAAGAGAACATCCAGAAAGTTACCATTATTATATGTTTAACAACTTTTTCAAACATATTGATATTGATCCCGAAAATGCTCATGTTTTGGATGGTAATGCTCCTGATCTAGTAGAAGAGTGTAATGAATATGAGAAAAAAATCAGTGAAGCTGGAGGAGTACATCTTTTCATTGGAGGTATATTTTTAGTTAATCCCAATAAATGAAATACACCTGAATCCCATTGAATAATGTATAAAAGAATTACCTAGAAAGTGAAGAATGTTTTGGTATTACTAAATGATAGGAAAGATACAAACATCAAATTTTATTAAAAAAAGTTTTAAGTACTGTACTATAATCCTTTGTTACTTCAAAATATCTCATACATACAAAGCTGGTAAAGTTATTGAAAATAACTACATACAACCTAAAAAAAGATAAAAAGCTTCATTTTAGCTGTAGCAAAAAACAAATTATTCATAACCTCGTAAGTAGCTAAGCCGTATAGGTCCGAGTTTTTTTAATTTTTGTACAATGACAATGACAGAGATATTCGCTGCAACATTTTCTTTGGAGCATTTATTGGATATAGCAAATATAGTCGCATTCAAGTGTTCACAGCGTTGGTATAACTCATCAAATAATAATTTTGTTCCTTGTATAAGTTGTTTTCTTCTTGAAAACTATTATCAGATTCAATGGCTCATATGTAGCTGTACTTTACTTGTTTAAATACAATACTATGTCATCTAAAACTAGAAAGACCCGATTTTTTTTATCCCACTTGGAGAAAACTAAGATTCTTGGTGTTTCAGAGTCTGATCATACCAAGTTGCCAAGTATGTGTGAATAACTTTTGGTTCACTCTGTTTATTGGATAAATAGACCTTATAGGTTTCAATATTTGCAGTAACTGAACGCAAATGTAACAGAACAACAAACATGAAAACGGTGGATATTTTAGAGCAAATGTTTAAATATACAATTACTTGAAGATACATGGAAAATTACAAATGTATAGGTCAAATACACTAGTAGATCAGCTAGTTCTTGGTAGTTAAATTCTATAAAGACATATTTCTGTAAGGAATGCTGGCATTATTATGCTTAATAAGAGTTCTATTAAAAATATTCAATATATTCATGATGTAACAAGTTTTGTTAAAATCACTATTTTGTATCTATTATAGGAGATCTGGCATTTCAATTACGACATTGGACAAGTTTATTTAAGTGATATGAAGTATGAAGGTACATTGTAGAAATAAATTCTACTAGAAGCTACATTTGATAGGTGTACAGTTTTGCCTTGGCCTTAGAAGAATATGACAACAGAATAGAAAAGTGGCCCAACTATAGAACAAGAGTCTTATCTGCTTATATTCATGATATTAGAAAAAAATGCATACTGTTATATTTTGTTTGTTTTATGACAAAACATACTTCACTTTCTTAAAGCCCTCATATTTACATCTCAATAGGTACCTATACTCAATAACATATATATTTTCAGGAATCGGTCCAGATGGTCATATAGCATTCAATGAACCAGGCTCATCCTTAGTATCAAGAACAAGAGTAAAAACTCTAGCACAAGATACCTTAGAAGCAAATGCTAGATTCTTTGGCAATGATATAAGTAAAGTTCCTAAGCAAGCTTTAACTGTTGGTGTTGGAACAGTTATGGATGCAAAAGAGGTTAGTTCCATTCCAGGTAGAGTGACCAACTATATGGCACCCTTACAGGACATAAATATGATCTTGAATATTTACACTATAGGATAGGAAAAGATGTGGGACAGAATGTTAATTTTTGGGTGGATTTGGCAAAATGAAGGCAACACTTGTTGTATATAGTAGGCTCCACCAAAAACTTGATGATCACAAAAGCAAAAAAAATTTATTATATGATTAGTGTCCGACCGAACATTCGGTTTCTGTTTCGGATTCGGCCTAGTTTCGGCAAAAAACTGTATTCGATTGATTTCGCGCTGCGATAGAACGCTCTTGGAGCAGCTTATCACAAGTTAAGAAGCCTATTTATCGGAGCCAAGTTTGCAAGAAACGCAGATATTTATTCTTAATGGAATTCTAGTACACTTCTATCTTTGAGGAAGGTTGCCCTAAATTCAGGTCAGCCTTACCCAGTGGCATATGTGGGTGTGCCCAGGCCCACATTTCTAATATACATTCGTTTATGTCTTGTGTATAATTTTTTTCATTAATATTTGTACATTGTTATTTTATATATAGGTTAGGATTATAATGCGCCAATGTTCCTTAACCATTTATGATCAGCATTTAGAATTAAGGTTTTTCCAGGTGATGATATTGATTACTGGTGCTCACAAAGCTTTTGCTTTGTACAAGGCTATAGAAGAAGGTATCAACCATATGTGGACTGTATCAGCTTTCCAGCAACATCCTCAAACTGTTATGGTGTGTGATGAAGATGCCACTTTGGAATTGAAGGTCAAGACTGTGAAGTATTTCAAGGTATTTACATCTAAGACATCTTTCTGTTATTGGGAGTTTGCATGCAACAAAATGCTATGTGTGTCTAACATTCACAACTCTTTTTCCTACGTTTTACCTCACTCGTCAATCTTATCACTTAGGAACTCATAACATGATTGTAAAAAAATCGCATTACTGCGGTGGGAGTAATTTAAAAATTGTGGAAAGTTGAATGTTAGGGGGGTAAGACACTAACATAACATAACTTGCTTAATCATGCTTCTGTGCCTGCTGTTTGTGTATGCTTTACGTGTGACTGTGATTGTGTATATATTATGGTGTACTGGTGAGATACCATTCACTGAAAATTCGTTCTGTTGAACAGGCCCTGAGTGACACTCATCAAAAGATGATAGAAGAAGGTGAGCCATTACATCTGTATAAAACTGTTCATTAATATTACTCCAATGAGACTTTATACACAATATAACATATGTTTCCATTATCTGATAAATCATATGGTTCTGTGTAGAAAATGTGATGAATCTTACATGTTATTCAAGAAAACAAATATTTTTTATAAAGAAGAGATATTGAAGAAAACAAAGTGTTTTGATTTACCCCAGAATGTTCCGACTCTGGTAATTGGCAGATAAGAGAAAAGGCGGCCTACAGGATTATCGATGCAACCGGTCTACCAAGCTTGGATAAATCTCACTCCGACCTATTCCCTGTATCGAGGAGTAGAAAAGACGGATGATTAAGTTTCCCGAAGAGGCATTGGTATGCTACACGGATTACTCCCGTCTAGTTAGTGGACAGGCCTCAGGAGCAGGATTGTATGCGGAAAATCGAAGAGTGTGGGGGAGTAACTCTTTAGGTACAAGACCACGATTTTCTAAGCAGAAGTATATGCAATACTCTCTGCTGCATGCAATGAGGAGGTGAGAGAGGGCACAGAGCAGAAAGTTTACATCTGTTCTGAAAGCACTGAAAGCCATCTGCGGGCCCCACCTGGTTGGTGGATGGCATAGTAAACAACCAGCATAATATCTCTGAGAATTTCATATATAAAAATGGATCCCACAGAATTTGACCTTGGAACAGTGTTGCCAACTGGATTTTACCGTTTTCAGTAGATGACCCTACCGAAAATCAGTAGAATTCTCATGATTAAGAAATCAACGCTTTTTCAGAGTGCTTCAGCGCCAGGCAACATGACTGGTGACTAAAGTAAAGATGACCAAAAGCAACCAACAACCCCTGTTTACAAACGTAAGATGTTAAAACACGAAACACGCGATAGCGTTATCGTATCTATGTGTGGCTGTGAATTCTGATTTTTCTTTTGCGTAGCGCGCAGCTGTAGCGTTATCTGAACGGTTTACTTTTAAAGCTCAGCTCAACACAAATCAGTAGATCAGTAGACTAAGGGTGAATTCAGTAGATCTACTGATTTTTCAGTAGGGTTGGCATCACTGCCTTGGGATGATTTTACGGATGTGAAGTTTGGGTAGAGATGCGAAAATGAAAATATCGGTACCGGTACCAACTCGACATTTTTTAGCCAAGGCGCGTTTGATTCGCACAGAGCGTTTTATGCAATTGATCACACCCCTCAATAATTATATAATTATTATCGATACCGATACAAACGTATTGATACCAGCTTGGAATGCCTCAAAAAGTATCGATGACAAAAATACTCGATATTAGTGCAGAAGTATCGAAGTATCGTTAGCATCCCTACAAAAAATCATCCAAAAATGGGGATGAGCGTGTAATTTCCGCCAACCTGAGTTATTGTGCTGGTTGTTTACTATACTGTGGTTACCTTGATGTAGGCCCCGGGTTATACGGGATTCTTGATAATGAGAAAGCCGATAGGCTTTCCAGACTCGACACATGGGATGGGGACAGTTTGTTGGCCCGGAGCTCGTGATAGGATTAAGTAGGCAGTAAACGATACCATAGATGAACAGAGGGATCCAAACAAGCCAAGGATTTTATAGCTGGGCTGAACATATCTAGATCAGCGTGGCTACAGAACCAAGATCGATGGGCGATCAGAAACCTCGTGGTTTCAATTAGTGATGCCTCGGGCGGCATCACTAATTGAAGAAGGCTCCCTATGTATAGGCTGTGAAGAGGCCGATGATACGGCCTACCACTTCCTTGCAGAATGTGCTAGCTGGGCTCAGATACGAGATCCAAATTTGGATCCGATAGACTTCAGCCAGAGGAATTACCCTTACTAAGCTGAGATGGAATACTGGCATTTGTTAAACTGTCGGGAAGGTTTGGCAGGGAAGGGGAGGCGGACAGTACTACTACCCTAAAATATTACATATACCAGACTAGTTTTTAAGCGTAACAGTCCGAAAACCTTGTGTCTAACCACATAAAGTTCCAATTAGTCTCTTAACAAGTGGATGACATGTTAACCTGTCATCCATAGGCATATAATAATTGAGTCATCTCGTAATCAAGTTCATGACGGCGTGCTAGAAACTGGTGAATTTGTTCTTCTGCATATGATTAAGTTCTCCATAGAGTTTTGCTTAGACTGTACACACATAGACAGTCAAAGTAAATCTGCACCTAGTGTGAGAACTTGCACACAAATGAAGTTTTGTGAAGTGGCTTCAGCAAGCATCTATAAAAACTTTGAACTTTCACCAAAAAATTCTGAAATGATGGACAGACTACCTCGCAAACAACAAAGATGAGCTCCAGTGCATTGAACTTACAAAACAGCATGTTAAACAGTAGGGAGACAACTTCACAGCCTTTGGGCGAACTAAGCAGTTACTCCGTCGGTTTTGGTTAGAATCCCGAGGATCTCTTGAACTGATAGAGTCTCAAATGTGCAACTACGGCAGAGAATCCAAAAAGAGGAAGAAATAATTATTATCTGTCCAGCGAGGAAAAAGAATGATCACGCGCAAGATGAGTGAATTCTTGTCGCCTGACCGTAGGCAAGCTTACACCACACCAGACCGCCTCTTGAAACGAACACGATGTGGATGGCGTTGTTCCATAAGGAATTTAACATAATTTTGGTTATAATCGTTTATTTGATACCAAAACCTGGATGTTCCATTCTACATTGAGCATAAATGTCCTGAACCACTGTTCACATTTTGGCGACATCTGTGGGCAAGTTCCTTTTCCATATTATCAAAGCAATAATCTAATGAAGAAATTTATTAATATCCATCCAGCGGACAAACGGGAAAACAGGTGAGCAAAGAGTGAGTTCTCGTGGCTTGGTCAGAGGCAAGCTTACACCACTTGGAAATGCCAATGCCTAAGCGCACGCCTGGCACTGACAAATCTGGAGAACAGGCCGCCTTTCTTGAAGAATCAAATACACAGCTGTTTGTCGACGCCTCCTCATAATATGGCCGCGGTCGTATTGTGGTTTAAACAGGTCTGCCAAACATCGAAAACACATAAATACATATAGCAGTATTATAATCCACAATATCTGAGATGTACACCATTATTGAAAAACTATAAGTCGTTAGTATAGATTGCTAGATGAAATATGATATCAAAACTGCACAAGATCAGGTTGAACGTATTCCTTGAAGGTACATTCGTTGGCAGACCAGGTAGAGGTATTTTCAATATTTGATTAGAATATGAAGCTAGTATGAGTACGCAAAAGCAAGTTGGTTCCTGCTCACGTAAATATGTAAATACAAATAAACATGCTTCTGTTAAGGAACTCATATGGTCAAAATCCTACGACGGTCATAATATTAAGCTGGTCTTCAAGCTCATTCACGTTTTGCATAATCATCTCTCATTTGAAAGAATCTCCAAAGTCAAGATTTTGAAAACATCTTGGAAGAAGTGGTCGTGATTCAGATTCAGAGATTGAGGAAAAACAACTGTTAAACAACACTGTTAAACTCAGCGTACTTCAACTTATTTGGGTAGATAGGTGGTCCATTCCGCTAATAAATCTTATGTCGGGTTTGGTAATTTTGTCCTAATTTTATTTGAATATAAAAAATTATAATAAGAGTGTTATTCAACTAGAACAGTCCAGAAGGCAGCTTACACAACTAATGTTCTCAAAACAACAGATCGGTGCTCACGTCACTTTTGTATGACACCGTCCATTTGTCGTTTCAGGAAGGACTGACTGTTACCGTCGGTGGTTACCGTGTAAGCAGGTCTCGCAAATATCGAGAGCACGTGAACACCATGAATTTTTTGCGCTCTTTTTCTTCGGGTGGATCTAGTATAACACCCTCGAAACAAAAAAAAAACTAGAGTACTTTGGTCATGTTATAAGAGGACTCAACTACACTCTACTACAAAACATTATGGAAGCGAAGATCAAGGGCAAGAGAAGCCAAGGAAGAAGAAGAACGTTTTGGCTGAAAAACTTGAGGGATTGGTTTGGGATGGCATCAAATCAACTATTTAGAACAGAGGCAAACAAAGTTAGAATTGCCATGACAATATCCAACCCCCGCTAGAAGATGGGACTTGAAGAAGAATGCACTGTTCTTTGCGCTGCGATCAATACCGGTATACCGTGCAGCGGTGAACATTTGACCGCGAAAATGGCCTAGGTCTGCTTAGGACACGTGGTGATCCGAGGGCCCAGTTATTGCTTATCTGACGGCGTGTGGTCATATAGGGATGGAATAGAACAGCGTCTTCCTGTATCGAAGCCCGAGAGTTGCATGCACTTTTTGTTTTTAAATATTCAAGTGAGATCCTATTATCGGGTGCTGCAGATACCACTTACAGGTTGTCGTGGAATTTCAATATTATGACGTTAAGTGTTAAGTAGTTTATTTGCTCTCGATTGCTGATATGTCGAAAATATACATTTCTATTAACAGTTTTAAAATTTAAATCACAGAAGCTTTGGCCACAGCATAGTAAACAACCAGCATAATTTCTCTGAGGATTTCCCATATAAAAATGGTTCATACAGAATTTGAGTAATTTGACCTTGGGATGATTTTACGGATGTGAAGTTTGGGTAGAGATATGCGAAAATGAAAATATCGATACTGGTACCAACTCGATATTTTTTAGCTAAATAGGCGCGTTTGGTTCGTACAGAGCATTTTGTGCGATTGATTACATCCCTCAATAATTATATAATTATTATCGATACCGATACAAACGTATCGATAACCAGCTTGGAATGCCTCAAAAAGTATCGATGACAAAAATACTCGATTAGTGCAGAAGTATCGTTAGCATCCCTACAAAAAAACATCCAAAAGGGGGGATGCGCATGTAATTACCGCCAACCTGAGTTATTGTGCTGGTTGTTTACTATGCTGTGCTTTGGCTAACTATTGTCAAAGATTACAGAATAAAATATTATTCTGTAATCTTTGCTATTGTATACCTACTATGAAATGACCAAATGTCTGTGACAATTGAAAGTAAAAGTACAACAATTTTGTTTTAAATGCAGTTATACTTTGATTTATTATATTATTCTTAAACTAGAGTTTGCAATGTTGGTTGATCTTCAAAAGGTAAGGATGTATGTAGTATTAATAATTGTATTATTATAGTTTTTAGCAACGCAACGCCGTCCTATTCCTCTGTATCACCACTATAACACTATTGTAAAGCTGGTTGCATACGTGGTGTTGCATAAACGTTATCCTCAAAAAAAGTTCTACACGTCAATAAACAACCTTGTCAATGTCAATTGTCAGAATGACAGAAACTTAACCCACCTATTTTGTGATTTAATCGTAAACAAATAATTTCATTGTAAGGTAATTTCTATTAATAATTTTAACTACAAATAAACTTGATCGATATACCCCTATATAAAAGGCGCCAAAATGTACAGCGTAAGTAAAATAATCATACCTAACCTCAAAACCGCATTACAAATAAATTTCCCATACACAGCCCCAGGGATTTGGGGGGTTTCCTGACCAGCCCCCAGCCATAAGCCCCGAAGTCCAGCAGTGGTTCCAAGCAGTCGATAAGGATAAATCCGGCCAGATCTCGTGGGAGGAATTACAATCAGCCTTAGTGAATGGTAGAGGGGAACACTTCTCCCCAACATGCTGCAAACTCATGATAGGGATGTTCGACAAGGACAAAACCGGCACTATTGGCATCAATGAGTTCCAAATGTTGTATGCGTATATAAATCAGTGGTTGACAGTTTTCAGAAACTATGATCGAGACCAGTCAGGCAGCATTGAAGAGCAAGAACTGAGCATGGCATTCCAGCAAATGGGATTCAGGTTTTCAGAGGACTTTATCAAGTTTTTAATCAACAGAGCAGATTTGAAGAACCATAAACAGATTTCTGTAGATCAGTTCATCACAGTGTGTGTGCAAATCCAGAGGTTCACTGAAGCTTTCAAAGCTAAGGATACTGAGATGAAGGGTATTATTACATTAGGTTTTGAAGAATTTATCAGTATTGCACTCAGCAGCTCTGTATAAGTTTATAAGGCATTTAATTGATTATTAATAGCTCTGTCATTAAGGGATGGTTTTGATATTCATATGGTCAAAAATTGTGTTATGCCATTTTTGTATTTTAATAGTTCTAAGTTATATCACCTAAATAGATTTATATTTTTTTATTAGAATCTTTGATGCTTTTTAAATTTCCAGCCCTGATCTAGCTTATTTCAAGAGTTGGTTGTATAATTTCCAAGTAATGTGGTTTTAATAAAAAATATATAATATATCCATTGACACAATATGTGACAGTGTTTTATATTATGTTAAAACATTTTTGAGTTGAAGTGTATCATGCACCTTCCAATCTAACAGAGGTCAAGCATTTTTTCTAGATCTGTGTAAGTATACCTTACATTAATTTTAAAGTTTAGCTGTGATAGCTGTTAGTTTTTTCTTTGACTATCTACATAGCCTCCTGGCAGAAAATAAAAAATAAACGAAATTTTGAACCACTCCAAAAAGCTATAATTTGTGACATACCACAGATATATTTCAAAAAATTTGGAGCATCATCAACAACAATTAAAGTTTTGTTTAGAGAGAGAGAGTGTGTCAAGGTACATACAAGCAACTTGTACAAGAATATTTTGCCCAAATCATGTGGAGAAGCAGTTTTTAGATGTTGATATTGTGAATATTAATATATTTTAGAAGTGTTTAGTATATTTGTAAAAAGAATTTTATCTTGTTTATATGTTATTCTTTGATACAAAGCTGAATAGTTTGTGCAAATTATTTGAAAATTCTTTCATATGAAATAAACAAATTTTGTAATAACCTTTTATTGCACCACTCAATAAAAAAGCTAAATCTGCATAACATTTTGTTTAAAATGGTTGATAAACTTTCAGACAAGTTGAAATACATTTTAATCATGTAGTATCTATAGCATTAATTCTAAGCACAACAGGAACACTGGTGCAAGGCAATATGGCGATCTCAGTAACAACTGCAGTAACAAAATCTGGTGGGGTGACATCATATAACAAATTCAAAGGGGTGAGCTTGTTGTTTTCTTTCCATTTACTCAAAGGACTAGGATCTTCTGTACCAGGAGTTTTACTCAGTAGATCAGGATCCCCTATAAAAAAGGAAAAAATATAACTCCATCAGTTGAATAGTTGAACACAGTTCTTGGCTAGGCAACACATGGTTCTGAATTAGCAGTAGACAAATTACAAGGCTTTTCACATACATATTTTTATTTTTTGTGCATAGCTAAGAGGCCACTTGAGTGGCAAAAAATACATAATTTTTTGCAAGTTTGCCAGTTAGTTCATGAGATGCTATAATTATTCAGGTAAGTGTTTGTGCTTAGATAAACAAACAGTGATTATTATGAACTTACCAATTTCATTATAAACAAAAGAGTCAGTTTGCACTCTTTCGCTAAATTTGTATGTCTCACAGCATACCAAAACAGGCTTGTTATAAGCCTTAGCTACTAATGCAATCTGTGCAGTTCCTATCCTTGACATCACATAACCATTAGTCAATAATGCATGGGCACCCAGCAGTACTTTTGTAACAGAGTTCATTACATAACTCGCACCATTTAGAAAAATGTATGTGCATTTGATTCCAGCTACGACAAGTCTTCTAAGCATTTCTTTTCCTTCCAGTAGTGGGCGACTATCTGCGACAATAACTTTGAATTTTTTTCCATCTTTGTGGGCATCAACAAGGATTTTTTTCAGCAGAGATGAACTACAAAGAACGACAATAGATCAATAAAGCAATTGTTTCGTAAATCATCATACTACTATTACCGAGACTATTACTTCCTACAATCCATTTCTAACTGATCAAGGTGCTTCATATTTTGTTTCAGTTCACTGACTGACAGTGAAGCTCAAAAGGAATTATGAAAATGTGTTTTAGTTGAGCTATTCACTGCATTGAATAAAGACAAAACAATTGCATAACATTTAGACATAAGAGAGACAAATTGTTTTTGAGAGATGAAATCATACTGCTTTTTATATCAAAAAAAGTTGTTCATTGTTTATATGAACGCTTTTCATATCTATTGCTAGATATACCAAATACAAATTGCGATTTCTATTATTTATGCTTAGTAAAGTAGTAATAATACTCTTAACATAGAATTTTAGATCAGAAAAAAAAATATTGTCATATAGTGTCTTAAAAAAATGTTTTCACTCACCAACCATATATCAAAATGACATCTCCATCAGATATCTTCTCATTAACCTTCAAACTGATTGCATCACCAGCTTTGTAAATATCATCATTTATATAAACATCGATGATATCTTGTAGTCTAGCTTTCTTCTCGCTATCTATTAAATTGGTATCTATCTGAGTTGAATGTAGCTTGAAATTCCTTAAAGCATTCACCATAGAGACTGCAAATGGTCTACAGTTCTGAAGGTAGTTTGTACAGGTTTGCAGCACATTTTCTAGGTATCTGAAAGGTTTTGAATCATATAGCGAGGCTAACCACAGAATGTAAGGAGTAGACAATAAGACTCACCTACAAAGTTCTTGTTTTGGTGGTGTTTGGATATCATATATCAAACGCTTCAAAGCCGCCATTAAAGCTAAAGTCCTTGCATTGGAGCCTAAAATGGTTTTGTTCAAATATTGAGATCCTAACTTAACAAATGCTGGATGTATATTATTGTAGACCAGTAACTTAGAATCTTGTTTTTGTGGCATTTCAGCATAAAGATGCTGTACAAGCTGTACTCGATGAAGATCAATTATTTTTTTAATTTCCTTTTTTGGAACAGTTTTCTTTTCTACCTTGCTTACTTCTTTTGCAGTGTCTTTCGTAGGAGTAGTTGAAGGAGGCTTTTTCGCCTTTTCAGCTGCTAATTTTGCTTGCCGTTGAGCTTCCTGTTGCTCCCTTCTTTTAGCCTTTAATTCAGCTTTACTCAGAGCTGAATTAGCTGTATCACCTGCTTTTTGTTCCTGTAACTTCCTTTCCCATTCTAACTTACGGAGCTCCTTTTCAGATAGCTGCTTCTGCTGTTGAGTTGTTTTGTTGTTTGAAATTGTCGCCACTTCTTTATCCCCTTTTTGAGATTGTAATTTTTTCTCCCATTCTAATCTTCGAAGCTCTTTCTCTGATAATTTTTGAGCAG
Source organism: Callosobruchus maculatus (assembly GCA_951848785.1). NCBI lineage: Eukaryota > Metazoa > Arthropoda > Insecta > Coleoptera > Chrysomelidae > Callosobruchus > Callosobruchus maculatus. Next base: position 22,031,059 of record CATOUR010000041.1, on the reverse strand, counting down.
TTGCATCATTTTTTGTAGAATCATTTTTTTCATTCACAAGTTCATTCTTATTATCTTCACAAGAAACTTCATTACAAATAGGCTTTACATCATCTTGACTATCCTTTGATTGTCTCCTTTTATTTTTCTTTTCTTTTTTTGTTGAACCATCTGTACTTGCTACAAGGAAAACAATGAAACTGAGAAATTGCAACAATTAAATCTTACCTTTACTTTTCATTTTATCCATTTTCAAGTTGTTATTCAATTATTAGGAATTATTTTTGAGTACAATATGCTTTTCATCACGTTTTCAGCATCCAAGAAGTCAAAATGTCAAAAGAATCATGAAGCTCTAACCTCAAATTGGCTCAAATCCAAAATAAAAGATAAAACAACGACTTTTAACATTAACACCATGAAACAGCAACTAATGAAAAGTCGTCTATTTCGGGGTACAGAGTTACCAATGATAGTCCAAGAGCTTATTGCAGTAAATGATTTTGTTTTATTAAATCGCTACAAACTGCCCAATATTCAAGTATTTATTCAATCTTTTGAAATTTTATTTCATGTAAAGGCAACATATCTACACGTATTACGTTATTTAAAACTTATATGTCAATATGTGTCTAATTTCCAACGATACGTCTGTCTTCTGGCGAAGATTTAGACTGAAGATTGTAGTATCTTTTAATGTTTGAATTCAGCTTAAATTATAACTTATTTACTAGAATGAAAATCCGTATAATCACAACGGCATTTTTTAACAAAAAGACTAAAACCTAAACATCGTTTATTCTTTCATCAATGACATCTGTATTAGCGGTATAACAGAAATAGAAGACAAGTCAGCCAGAACGGCTTCCATGTTTTGCAACGTGGAGACTTTCATGAGGTTGTCCTTCCTAAAAACTACAATAGCGGCTGCTAGAAGTGGTATGATCTCCAATGAGTCATACGCCAGGATCAGATCCCAAAGCGTGAGCAGCTGCTCTGGTGGCAGATGACCACTGAAGGCTCTCATTATCCATTTGATGACCACTCGCAAACTGGAAGAAAAAATAGCGTCAAGTGGCTTCACCCAGTACTGAGCACAAATTATTGGTAGTATTAAAAATTTAAGAGTTTCCATATGATATAATCAAATTCTATTGGGCTAATCTGCATAGGTACCTTAGATCAGGGACTCTCAACTTGCAAAGCTTCAAGGGCCACAAGCAAAACTTCCAAAATGAAAAAGTATTTCCGATGAATGATCACCACTTTTATTTAAAAAACTTGCGACAATTGTTTCGACACACAGTGTCTTTATCGAACAATGTCAGAGCCTACTTTAATAAAAAATCTAAATCTGAAATCTTGAACGTATCTTGAATGGCGAGCACAAATACGGATTATTTATGTGAAGTTAGTAGAATAAAATATGTACCTAACTATTATGAACATATAATTTTCACCTCCATAAAACACCAGGTTAACATTTTACAGATATTTTGAAAAGTTTTCGGTTAATTTATTTTGAGCAGTGTATTATGAGATTATTTGCGAGAACTAAGACTTTATAAACGTCCTTGTATACTCTTGAAATGTATTATAGTTATAGCGAAAAGGAAAACACTTACGGGTGGATTCTGTATTTCTTGAAATGATTCCACAATAAAGGTTCAAAACACTGCAACAGTCTTTCAAACAGCAAGCAAAGTGAGACGATACCTTGTGAATTAGCGCAGACTCTGTGTAATCGGTGCCAATATCTCAGGTAGAATGTTCTGAAGACGAAGTAGAGCTCTATGGGGTTCTCAAAAAGGTAACAGAATGGAGCAGCTGAAAATTACATCACGCAGATTTATTAATACGACATAATAATAGTTAAATGGGTTGGATATATTCAGTGGCGCTTCTAGGAAGTTTGTCTGGGGGGGTGGAGGTAGTTACTTTATGGATAATGTAGTGGGCGCCGCCAAGGAGAGGGGGGGAAGGGTACAATAAACATCTTGTCAAATGAAGATGTAATACTGTAAGAGAAAAATATTTATGAAATTAAAAGCCGCAAAGATCAAATTAAACATTACACAGGTATTTTCCATTTTCTATTATAAGCAAAAGTAACAAAACAAAACATATATAACAAATCCAGTCTTATTATAAATAATAGAAAATTATGGGACCTCCCGAATACTGAATGGCACAATGGCACTAATAAAAACGTTCCTTATTTTATTACTGACTGGTCACTATTTGTATCATGAAAACAGAATTATGGCAAGCACTGTAAGCAGGCTTTATTTGGAAGTTTAATGACTATCGAAATGAGATGTCATTTGTCGATTTGTCACCATTTGTCACTTGTTAGTAAGGTTATGTTGTTCTTTGCTCTTGTCATTTTGAGTTTACGTTTGTAGTTTAGGTCCGAGTGTCTACTTATTTTATAAAAAGACTGAATAATGGAAGAAATGTTAGAAGCTGCCATACTAGAGGATGCTACTGATTATGATATTAAAATATATCATATTGGATAATGTCTTAATTAATCGAGACAGCGGACAACACAGAAAAGAAAGGGCTAGATTCTCATTGGACAAATGTAAGCAGAAAAATATATTTAAAGTAATAAACATAAACAGTTAAATTCCCATGCATCTTATTTTTAAATAATCAGTTTTGTTCCGTGTTCTGGGGTGGAATAATTACCCTAATTATCCCCTCTAGCCCCCCCCCCCCCTTGGAAGCGCCCTTGGATATATTTGGAATTCGTCCTCTGTTGTAAGATATTTCAGAAAATACATCAAATATAATGTTTATACTTCTTGAAGAAACATGTAATAGGTATATAAATGCATTTTTTATATTTTTTACTTGAAAATTGTAGGGTGTCTAGGAAACGTGAAAAACCTATATTATGTCATCAATGAAGAATTGGGAGTAAGGGAACCGAAAACAGGGCCCTCGACAAACAAATCTATAAAAATCTTTTCAGATAGCCAGTCTGCACTGTGCTCCAAACGGGTTGGCTCAAAACTCGTATGGAACTGTATACATCTCCTCAACGAACTTAGAACGAGGAACAAAGTAACTTTGGTTTGGGTTCCAGGTCATAGCGCAATGGAAGGCAATGTATTGGTCGACACACTCGCAAGAGGAGGAATCGCGGATCAGTATTCATAGGACCAAAATAATTCGCGGGCATTTCGAAAAGCATCGTTAAGAAAACCATCTCAGATTGGGCAGAGAGAAAAGCACTCCTGTACTAGCGAGATACACCAGGGCTGCTACACTCGAAGGTGCTCATACGGTGCTCATACCATGCCCCTAGACAGGTCCCCCGTGGATCATAGAATGGAACAGGAATGATCTCCGCATTCTGGTTGGTCTGTTGACGGGACATTGTCGTCTGAGGAACCACCTGTGGAAGTTAGATCTAGAACTAACAACGAACTGTCGTTTCTGCTATGTGGAGGATTAAACAGCGGAGCACATATTAAGTCCAATTCACAAACTCGACGTTGGCGTTGCCGTTGCGGTTGGCGATGACGTTCGTAGCACAAGGCTGCTATTCATAAACTCGACGTTCGCACCGTTAACGTAGCTTTCTCATCGTGTTTGTAAACATGTTCTATTGCGATTTATCATCAGTGTTTTTGGCTTTGTGACAGATCTTTGAATTTTCCTGGTGAAAATGGACATAGAACCAATAATCAATACAGAAGACTTGAGAAAACCCAGAAACCTTTTGACAGCTAGACATCAACAATAATAACTAGTCTCTGATAATAACAATTTCACATGATCGGTAACCGACGACTATGATTGGCTTATATGCCGGCTACGACGGTGGCTACGAACGGCGGACGGCAAAAGTTGAAAGATAGTGTTATGTCGAACGGCGCGCCCAACGGCATCGCCAACGGCGGACGTCGAATATGAATGGTCTTAGGCATTTCCATGTATTTATGTTGCAACGGCCAACGGCAACGGCAGCGCCAACGTCGAGTTTATGAATTGGCCTTTATGCTTCTGTCCAGTACTGGAAAGAGATAGGTTTCAGACTTTCGGATTCACCCAACTGAAACCTTCTGATGACTTCAAGGAAGTTTCACCCATCATGATCATCGCCTTCGTCAAGAGGTGTGGATTGTACGGTGAACTCTAAATAGGTGTGAGCCACAATACACACAATAGGGTCGCAGTGGAAGGAGGCATAATCAGGCAGTATTTAGGGGGGGTCCAGGGGGTCCGGACCCCCCCCCCCCGAAACGTTATAAAATGCCGTCTAAAAAATGGAATCCACAAATTTGCAAACCCCCTCCCTCCCCAAAATTTAAAGTGGCAACTCTAATTCTGGACCCCCCGAAAGTCAAGTGAAAGCCATAATCTGAACCCCCCAAAACCAAATCCTGGATACGTGCCTGGGAGCCTGGGCATAATCGCCCCAACCCAAACCAAATTTTACAGAACTGGTGTAAATCGGCGGGTATACCACGAGAAAACAGGGTTTAATCGCGAAACTATGAAATATCAGGCAGTTGATAAGCAAGTCTTATGAATTTTCTCTGAAACCGCAAACATGCACTTTTTTACGTTTCGCCTTAAAGTATGATGAAACTGTTTGAAAAACATGTCCATTCGCATTCGGATTCATTCAAGTTCCTTTACAATCAGTAAACCTGACAGAAATTTAAAAAAACATACAGATGATGTGCATTTCAGGTTTGGCGTTGCAACCACATTGGAAAAAGTAGACTGATTTAATGTCTTCATACTAATTAAAATAAAAATAAAATAATAATAAAAAAATAAAATAGTTATTCCAAATGAGAAATAATTATCAATTTTTTTTAGATATGACTTATCGATGATTTATATATTTGGATCTACAAGATAATGCCTCTTGAAAACGACGGAAAATTGGCCCAAGAAAGGCAGAAACAACATCTGGATCGTGCAAAGCAACTGGTAACGATAATAATAAGATCTTAAAAAAATACGTACAGAAAACTTTCGCGTTGCTCTGATTCCAACATTTTGTGAGAAAGAAAGCAGGTAAATTGAACGCGAAAACAACAATTGCTGGAAAGGTATATAATAGAGTTAAGAAACTTACCATACATAGTAAAACCGTGAAATGGAATGACACCGCTAGGTGGAAAAACAATAGAACCTTCTTGTGTATTCTGTTTTCCTTTGACAAATACTTGCATGAAAGCGGGCTGATTTGGCAATCTTCTCAATATGTCTGAATCTCGTGAAAAACATAGCATCACCTTGAAAATAGAGTAGGATAATGTAACTTATTCTACTTATCAAAAACTTTCAGAAGTAATACCCGCCCATATGTAAATAAAATACATTTACTGGGTATCTAAATGATTTTTGAAATGTACCTGATGAAATATTATTATTATTATTCCGTAACATACGTGCTAATAATAATAATAATTCTGAAGGCCTGTAATATCGTACGATCCTTCCTAAATTCAGATCAGTGTAGCGATTCTGTAACTCTAAGCGAAGCGAAAGCGAAGCGATAGCGACATTTTTCCAACGTTTTCGCTCGTTTCGGTATTCCATAAATGTCTTCGTGCCGACTCGGATATAACGAACGCAGACGACCGTTATAAGCGATAGCGAAAGATTTTTGATCTCGTTTGTCAAATTTTGACGTTATTATTGCTGCGTGTCAAAGTGACAATTCGCTTAAATTTATTTGTGTAGTTAATTACCAGCAATGAATCGAAGAGAAAAAGCTAATCCTTGGTCGGCATTGCCGGATTTCGCAGAGTCTCATCCAGAGATATTTAAGCCAACTCGTGCATGCTCGCGAGTCATCGAGCTCCATGCCGAAAGCGTAACGAAGCGTTATATGGAATGCCGTCAAATATCGTTTTCGTAAATGATTAGCTTCGCTTTCGTCTGCTTTCATTACTATAGCGAAAGTTACAGAATCGCCATACAGTAATAGTTCAGGTGTTGACTTGGCACAGCCCGTCAACATTTGTCGCTACCGCAGTCCTGCGAGAGAAACTTGGAAAATCAGAATAGGAGTAATAGTAATTCAATAAAGTGAACGACATTCCGATTTCCCCAATAGTTCCAAAAATTAATAATAACAGTCATGTCAGCTGCTCTAAATTATTTTGTTGTTTCAGCTATAGAAAAAATAAGCTTGGCTGATAGAACATCGTCTTACCGTTGCTCTATTAGGATATCTACTTATGTATATCTTGTTATTATAGTATTTCTAGCCATTACTGTTCGTAAAGAAAATATTAGTATTTTCCAGCCTTTCACTCGTAAGAAAAATTTCGAGCAGACTAATAGGTATATATTTTATATAACGTATACTGACCTGGTACAAAACATCTTCAAATACGAAATATTGGTCATCATTGGACGCCGTAAGATTGATATCTTTAATTATCAATTTATCGATCATCATGTCGTATTGAAGAACATGCCCCTTTAGTGATTCATAGTAAATTTTTTCCTGAAAATAAAAGGAAAATCTGGAGTATTTTTACAACAAAAGAAGAGGCAGAAATAGAAAAAAAATAAAAGTAACAGGCAAGCCTAGTAACGTATTTCTATCAACTGCATTGATGCATTATATACACATTCTAAAAGTAATCTAATTTCTTGAACACGTGTAAGGTTGGGTATGTGAGCGCGATGAATACTGAAAAGTGAAAAGTAATTCCTTTTTTAAGTAATAATTGTTGTCTTACGTTCTGTTTTGCTAGATAATACATTAAAATTTTGTAGATAATTAAAAAACATGACTAGGTAAATTTACTATACCATAATGTGTAGGATAAATCAATGCATAAAGACATATTGATAAAATTGCTTGCTGAATTGATAAACTCTGGTTATTTTGACATGTTGGTGGAGCCACTACGATCCTACGATTAACTTTATAGCTCTGTATTAATTTATTTCCAGATTTAATTGAAAAAAGTAACTGATGATACCTTTTTGCAAGTTTCAGCTTGAAATAAATAATAGAAAAACAGGGCTGATGTACCCCAGGCAATAAAATTGAGAGCACACTTGCATTCACCATATTCTCGATAAATTATTTGGGTAGTGCATCCACCATTTTTAACAAAAGATAGTCCGAAGCCTTCTATTTTGAAACGCGAGGATCGTTGAAGGAAATTACATAACATGGAAGTTCGATTGGTTTCATCAGCCCTAGCATCTTTGAACACACCCATTGAAATTGACTGTTCAGTGCCAATAGTATTTATTTATAAAGACTTTTCTTCGTTCATTTTTTCAATTTCTACTGACAGTGGCGTAACTAAGGGCCCGCAGTATGTTTCACAAATAATACTTCAACCTGTGAACCCCATGATACATACCTATCATTGAAAATGTGGGACAGTATTGCATTTCAAACTAAACCCTAAAAATCGGCACCGTATCCGTAGTAAATGGAAAACGACGGCAGGACAGCATACGTCAAAAACTGTTTTCGCTAATTTAACTCGGTGTCTTCCACAACACAGTTCACAAAAATAACCAACACAAAGGTGTAAAGTACAAACTAAACAACCACCTTCAAAAAAAAAACTTAAAAATATGTGTTTTCAAATTACAAATTTTGTAATTTTGCGGATGATTTTGGCTGAATAAAGGTCGTTGTTTAGTTCTTATTTTACACCGATGTGTTGGTTGTTTGTCACCTGTGCTGTGGAAGACACCGAGCTAAGTTAGCCAAACATTTTTTGAGTTTTAATTTGTTTGAGAATTGCATTTGAAAGTATGTGTACATCACCGACTGAGATTTGTGTAAAACGAATGCGGCTAACGACGTGTAATTCTGTCGTTCCGTGACTTCAAAGACTACCTCAGTTAAACACCGGTTAACAAAAAAAGTCTAATATCGGTATATACATACGTGATGTTTAACTTCAGCTCCCAGAAGCAACGCCCAAATCTTGGCCCTCAAACATCGGGGACAACCTTTTTTAAGGTACTCTTGTGCTAATGGGGCGTAATGTTTCAAGATAATTTTCTCACCAATCGCTATTCTTTCTGCTTCGAATGCTGCAAAACTTGCGGTTGTATTGAGGGAATTTTCGGGGCAAAGTATTTGCTCCCCTTTGGATAATTCAGAATAGCAGCATCTCTAAAAAAAGTAGGAAAAAATTCACTTGAGTAAATTCAAACGGCGCTCTCACTGTGGAATTTGTTGGTATAAACATTTATTTTTTTTATTATATTGACAAAATCGGATTTTCCCCGGACTAGTAATCAACAAATTTAACATTTAATCTTAAAAAAAGAAGAAAAAAAAGTTGTTGACCGCGGTGAGATTCGAACTCACGCCTTTTCGGACTGGTGCCTAGCGTCTTAACTGCTCGGCGACGCTGCCTGTGCTTCAGGAATATCAATACACAATACGTCGTCAGTTACCTGTCGTAATTTAGTTCAATTTTTTTTTACCGGATTTTTCCCGGACCAGTTTTTTCATGCGCTGATTTCGAATCTGTATTTAGTTTTTCTCTAGCACACGTAGTTTTGGTTATCTTTTGTATACGGACGGACGGACAGACAGAGGCTCTGCATCAGCTCTCTTCAGTGACATCAACATGAAATATCGTTTATGTGAATCCTGCAGCTTATTCTGAAGGTAATACAGATTGCTATGACGTGACGCGGTAACACGTGAGAACACGTCGTAATGCGTGTCGTATAAAACTCCAGCACCTGGTTTTGTATATTTACGTTCACATTGTGCTGACGTGAAATCAAACAATCTAGATTTTTATCAGTCGTGTGAAGGCGTCAGAGAGTTGAGGTGGTTTGCTTCGTTGTATCTCAGCAGAAATGCTTTTCCTGAGTTGAGTGGAGCGCTTCTCGATTTTAGGAGACCAACCAAACTTAGAAGATAATAGAATTAAGTTTTTGTCATTCGGAATTACCATTTAAATCGCTCTTCATCTTCTATGGAATGTTAATAGGCATAGGCGTAGTTAGGTGGGGGCTCGGGGGGGCTTAGCCCCACCAAGAATGAAATTAGCCCCCCCAAAATTCCTAAAAGAATTCGTTCTTTTAAGTTTATTGTATCTAGGGCGGAGACAAGATCCAGGGACTTAAGCCCCCCCCAGATTCAGGGACTTAACTACGCCTATGTTAATAGGATACATCCCTTAGACAAGGAAAGAGAGAGGACGGAACCCGCGACTGACATTTCTGATACCAAATGGCACCAAAGCGCTATTCCCAGTGGCGTAACTAATGGGATTAACGTTCTGGTTGAGCTATTTGTAGAAATAATCTTTTTCAAATAAAATTTAATGAAATATTGTTATTCAGGGTTTCTATATGGCCAATTTCGCCATCCACAATTAAAACTTAAGTGACTAACATTACCGTAACCGTGATTTTCATTCGACTGCTGTTTTGTGGCCAATAATATATAAAAATTGATAATGTATATATTTTATTCAGTCATGAACATGTTATGTTCATTTGCAGTATATGACTGATGGAAGACACGATTATACTTCTACCCAGAAAGAAAAAAACCGCTTGTAGTTTGTAGTAAATCAATTTTTTATTATTAAAGAACACATAATACCTATAGTATATTTATATTTATTGACATTATGTTTATATATAAAATACTGTCTATTACATACTGTAAACAGAAGCAGCAATAAAACATTTTTGTTATTATAGATTAGCTTACGAGATTGAGGAATTTGATGCCTTCAATCTCGGAGTCCCCACATGCAGTAAAAAAATCTACTTGCTGTTACGCTGTTACTTGCTGTTTGTAGTGTGTAATGAAGAGCAGTATTTTTAATTACTCCAACGAGGCTTTTTTATACATAACTTCTTTTTGCGACGGTGGCAATAATTAATGAAAAAGCTGGGGGGTTAAACATAAAAATTATCTCAGACATGAAATAAAGTAAGTTTTGGGCTAGAAGTACAAAGGTCCTTTAATCTTATCCAAAATCAAAACATTTACAAAATTAGAAAATGACTCCTAGATTAGCTAGTAGTAAATAAAAACGAACAATTCATTCAATATAGGTGAGGTCCTATAACTTACATAGAAATTACAACTCTATTTTATCACTTAACCCCTTGCTTCCAGTAAGTTCTAATTTATTGCAGTTATGTATTTACTTATGGGGAAGTTTGAGTGAAACTCAGTATTGTGTGCTTCAACAAAAATAATTTTTTTGTAGGAACGTGGCATTTCGCTTGCTCCTACAATTGATGGCAGTCAATATTACAGTCACGAAGGTCAAAAACTACCAATATTTTACTGCCCTTTAAACAGAATCATTTTTGTTAATTGGCTCCGAACTGGATTGTCCTGTTGTGATCGAGATTTTACAATAAAATGGATTCTGATATTTAAGTATTTTGTGCATACAGCTTTTATTAAAAAATATATATGATTTACATCATTTTCTAATACGTGACGTTCTAAGCAGCTGAAAATAGGGGTGCCTAGAAAACTTGATATTATTTTGCTTATCAGCAAAGGTACAAAATGTTTGGTGTGAATACAATTTTCATTAACTCTCAGAAAATGTTCCGATTTCAAACATATCTTGATAACATCATTTGATGGGTAAGTCAGACCGCCGTGGCTTTTAAATTCAATTAGGGAATTGAGAAACCGATCTCTAGTACCAATCAATGCTGTGACACATGTTTCACATTTTATTGTTTTTTGTAATTGGTGCGAAACGTAACCAGCAATATATTGCACAATTTGGGATGAACATTCACTTATCACAGGTGCATTCATGATGTAGTCATGATCCTTCCAAATAGTTTCTAGATCATCAGAAGGCTCATTTATGTCTATTAAACTATGGTTAGATAAACTACTATTAATTACATCTTCAGACCTTACATTTTTTGTAGAACTACTTAGAATAGGGATTTGATCTAATGGAATACAGTTACCCATACCGCCCTCTCTAATTTCTGCTCGAACCAGAAGCCTTTTGTAAGCAGCTAGAAACTGTCGAGCGGTTGGGTTATTATTCCAGCCACCTCTTGATCTAATTGACGAAAAGAATAATTCTAAATGATCTTGACTAATCTTATACAACGGAAGGTACAGTAATGTTTTTCTCTCAGAAACAAGTTCTTTGTACAATCCTAAAGAACTTGATAATGAAATTATTAATCCAATAAACCCAGTTTTTCTGTTAGACATGATTACTTGCTCATTATTAGATAATTTCAACTTTGAAAGATAAAAAATTGCACTATTGATAAATTCCGCAGATCGATCTATATTTTTTTGACATAATGCTTTTTTATAACCTGGTGCTACTAGGGTTCTGCTGTTTAAAATATCGAAAATGCTATTTACAATTCTAATAAATTTAACTGTTGCCTGACTACCTTTAAAATCCTCAAGATTCAGCTTTTTTTCGCAATACTCAATAGCATCGGCTACTGATGCACTAAGTAACTGAACTGCAAGCCGAACCTTCATTTTTTGTTTGAAAAAAATAATATGAGCGCGACGTAACTTATTCCCTAAATGTAAGCCCTCGCTAGTTTGCAGCTTCTCTAGAAGCGCTATGTATTTCCATTGAATAAAATTGTTATCACAATCAATTAGGATTTTCTTTTCACCAAATGCATTGCGAACAAGTTTTATCATATGACATGGATCATAAAAAATATATACATTGTGATCTGTAACTCTGAAACTTGTCTGTATATTTGAAATGTTAAATAAGAATCCAAAGTTATGACACATAGCGGTATTAGATGGAGCACCATCGAATGTGATTGACATAACTTTGGCTCCCGTATCTTCAATCAGATGGATGCATTGAGATACAATTGAATGTTTTTGACTGCCATTCAAAGAATCTGTAAGAAAGTAACCGACAGGTAATTTCCAAGTTCCATTGATGCAAACCAACATTATAACAAAAGCTTCTTTGGCTAAAGCATTAGAGTCATCGTTTAAATTTGTACCACAGTTCACATAACCATGGAATTTTTTTCCATCCCATTCTAAATGTTTCCGTATGGCTATTTCATCGATAATTAATGAACAAATTATTGGTCTGTCAGATGATTGAACCTTATTTCTTAAGGTATTTATTGATTCCTTGGTAAAACCAGGCTCAGCATCCACATTCTGAAACCATTTAGCAATAGTTTTGCTATGCGGGAGACAAGTGTCAAAAACATCTCTCACATAGTTGTATGCCTTTGGTGAAAAAAAATTTAATGTCAGGGCAAATTTCCTAAGTTCAGGTGAATATTGAACATTTCTCCCCATTTTTCTGTTCAATATTTCTATGTTAACCTTGCTCATATTTTGAACTAAAACTAAATTTTCTTGAGATAGTAAATTTTGTCGCTCTAATTCCTCAGCAATTATTTTTAAAGAGGCTACTTTTTTGTGTGCTCTTTTCAGTGACTGACCAAGGGCACGGATTTTTTTCGTTTTTTCCTTATTCTTATCTTTTTGCAGCAGCAGTTCTCTTCTAAGTTTCTTTTTCCGGGGAGAGTCGTCCTGTGCAGCCAGAGCTGAGGTTGATGGCGATGGTTCTGGATGAACATCACGTTCACGGGGTCTTTTTCTTTCTTTTGTCTAAAATAACAGAGCTGTATATTAGACAATGTTTGAAACATTATTTCCGAAAGAAAGACAGAACAAATTAATTTATGATTTAAGTAGATGTGAATGAGTGACTGAATCTTATAGGAAAAGTGACAGTAACATTTTGTTTTGATTTCGTATCGAGTAAACACACCTAAATATAGTTGTTTAATAATGTAACTGTAACACAAGAAATTATTACATTTTTGAGGTTAGCTGCCTTTTGATTTTCATAGCTATCAATTTTTAAATGGTTATTCAGCCATTCGTAATCGTATTTCTCCTTACTTTATTGCACTGTTTATTTTGGAAACGTCATCACTAATACTCAAATATAAAACCAAATTTGAGACCATAAATATAGAATATAGGCATAAGGCATAAGAATGATTTTAAATTAATATCACACCCAAATCATAACTCATTAATGATCCAATTATATACAATGGAGTGAAGATTTATAACAAACTTCCTCCTCACAGGTTTTAGTGAATATCCCAAAAGTTTTGTTTGTTATTATATAGCTTTGTCAATAAGAATCTTGTAAATTCTTAGACTATAAAGTATATCGATCTATCTATCTATCCATCTATCCAACTATCCATCTATCCATCTATCCATCTATCCATCTATCCATCTATCCATCTATCCATCTATCCATCTATCCATCTATCCATCTATCCATCTATCCATCTATCCATCTATCCATCTATCCATCTATCCATCTATCCATCTATCCATCTATCCATCTATCCATCTATCCATCTATCCATCTATCCATCTATCCATCTATCATAATCCTAGAATGTTTATTATTTTAATATTGATTAAGCGTAGACAATGTAAGCTAGGAATTATAACTTACAATTTTTGGACGTAAGTATTCCGGAAGCTCGTCAAATATGGTGGGGACTGCTCCTTTCAGAAGATATACTTTTTGATTTGTTTGATGAAGGAAATTCTGTTCAAAATGCTTAGAACAAAGCCTATCGTTGCTTGTAGGCTTCCAACCTTCGATCCTCATATTTTTGATCCATAAATCATGTCTAGGAAGATCTTTAGGAAACCTGTCGAGGAAGAAAGAAAATTAAGTTTATTATTCATACAACTACAAATAAAGGCCACCCTTGAAATGCACACCTTGTATAAGGGTATTGGTATATTATATATTACAATGCAGTCATAATATTTCTATTCAAAATGTAAGCTATAATAGATACGCCACTGGAAAACTGATTGTATTTGAACCAAAAAATCCCTTAAAAACATAATTTTTAGACTTTACGTGCTCAAAAACATTATGATTCGCATGTTAGTGGTACATTCCAAATTATATTTCGGATACACATATATCTTTGAACTAGATATCGAGATATTTGCATGAATTTCGGATACACCAAAAAAATAAGATCATAAATTTACCTGTGAAAAGTGATTCCTGGCTCCTTCCTGCTGCTGTGGCTTTTACAACGGTAAGCTGCACACCCCACCATTACGCTCACCACAATATTTCACAATTATTGGTCTTAAAAACGTTAAATATCGCAAAAAACACCACCTTGACACTACCGTCAGTTTTCCACCAGCATTTTGACAGCTATTCATTTTCGGTATCAGCTAATCCATATAGCATCAAATGGGCGTGCGGTATCCCCTCTATACATCCATTCTCTAGATAACAAATGGATGCAACCAACAGGGCAGCCATGTCTTCTTCCTTTTCTTCTAGCATATCAAAAACACGGAGCACATTCATCGTTGGAGGCTCAAAACTAAACAGTCAGGATCATGCAATGTACTACACGTCCTGTGCTGTACGTTACCACGTCGCATCATAGCAATCTGCATCCACTTTAAGGATCTCTTTCTGGCCAGTAGACAAAACCACACCGAATTTGTTTACCAATTTTTCTGCCGCCTCTTTGGTAGTTTGGAAAATACAGATTATTTGGAAATATTGAACATGGGCATTAAAATGACAGTGACATTAATTGATTGGTGGCTTAGATTTTGCAAAAATTCACAACTCCGTAATTTCTTTTGTTATACAGTTGGCAATTTACTCTAAGTAGTCATATATTTATTATAACTATATTTCTTGTATGTTAAAATCAATGGTTCGCAGAGACAAAGTTTGATAAATAAATGGAAGTTTTTGTTTTATAATCAGAATATTTAAATTTCTGAAATTTGTCTCTCTGATTTATCGGACTTCACTTTAATAATTGAAACCACATATGTTAAATGACAAATTTTTTAATAACCCCTCTGTAAGAAGAATTCGTAATGATCTATGATTAATAATTTTCTACTTTAATTTTCCTGGTTAAATAATTAATACTTTATTGTATTAAAGACGGTACAGGAAGCAGGAACATTTTAGTGAACTGTTTTTTTTTGCATCACTGAATGTTATTGTAGTTTTTCCCAATTGAAACGCGATGGATGAAGTTTTCTTTTACTTTTGCGAAGAAGTTGTATGCTTTAGAAAGACTGTGCTTGTTTTTCAAAAGCCTGCATTATCAGTTTTAATTAATTGAAAATATTTTTTTAGGAATTATATATAATAAATAGCATCATGGACAGTGACTTTATTGATAAATAGAGTTGATTAAATATATATGGATTTATGAACGAAATCTTACCAGGTCTCCTAAATTTTTTACTTTCAATGGCAGTTGTGAGAATTCCCACTGGATATTGTCCCTGAAAATAATGACATGTATTTAAAATTAGCTGCGGAAATAAATGGTGGGATGGTCCCCTGAACCTACAACCTTGGTTTACAGCCTCGGGAGGTTGCCGCTCGAAGGCGGGAGGGGGGATGAAATATCTGCTACGCGACGTTTTTCGGAAAATAGCGTCGTTTTGGTAAGTGATATCGAAAAAAGGTTAAAATAATTTATGAACAGAACAAAATTCTGCATAATTTTGGTCTTTACTTTTTTCGTGTGCGACCAATTTCCATTATACAGTGCACCAAAGTTAGGGGTTGGTTTGTGATTTTTACTAAAATCGGAATTTTATCGCGGATAAAGTCGAAGAATGCTAGCAGAAAGTCCTGTAGCACTTTTTCTCCTAAAAGAATAATATTTCTCATTTCTCTATTTTCTGGCATTTAGGAACACATCGTCCGTGTGGGGGCGGGTTAGAATATCTCGCATCGTATATCCTGCGTGTCGTAAGAGGCGACTAAAAGGTACCGAACTACTGTCGGTATAAGCAGTAACCTCTTCTCAACCAACAGCTTTGGGTGGACGAGTTGATAAGAGTCAGGGCACCTTCTTGTCCTTGGGGTGAGAAATTGCCCCTAAAGGCGGATGAACCAGCAGATACCATCTGGTCAACGGCATGAGGATGCAGAAAGCAAACGGGAAACTACTGCATTAAAGATCTTGAAGATATCCCAAGAGAAACTCGTAAAATGAGTAAATGCATTTTACGAGTTCACAACTTGTCTGTTAAGACATTGTGACTATGATGATGAGGAACACAACGCTACCTACTACCTCTATCCTTTTTTTTTTTTGTTTTATATAAAGAATTGTCCACATTCTGAACGTATGAACAGGATCCACTATGCACCCAAATAATAAATCTACTGTCTAGGTCAATTCATCAAGTAACATTGACCTGTGGTAATATGATAGCTAAAGCTAATAATTAAGAAATGCACATATCGCTAGGTGGTGATGTGTTCCTAAATGTTTTTTATAAACCCAAATGTGTTGAGTTTAGGCAGCTTGCAGATAATAGAGAAATGTGAAATGTTATTCTTTGAGGAGAAAAAGTGTTGCAGAACTTTTTGATAGCGTTCTTCGACTTAATTCGTGATAAAATTTAAAGACCAAAATTGTGCAAAATTTTGTTCTCCCTTTATAAATTATTTGAACCTTTTGAAATGGTTGGGGGGTGCATATTTGCGGATTACAATTTTTTAGGCGGCATTATATAATGCATTATAATGTCCGGACCCCCTGCACCCCCCTAAATACGTGCCTGTGCGTACCCATACTCACACTGCAATATCTATTTAAAAAAATTGAGTCAAAAATATAGACAAGCCAAAATATAAGTACAGTCACAGGGATAATATATAAAAATTTGGGACACTTCAAGACCATTTTAAGTGCGTCTAAAGGCCGCTTAAAAGTATAAAGCATGGTAGTAGACAAACTGCAAAATAGGTGGTACTAATTTCTTAAACATTCAATAACGTTTAACGTTAGGGTGACCATTCGTCCGGAAAATTCCGGACATGTCCGGAAATTTGGAGCTAAATTTCGTGTCTGGGCGGAACTACAAAAATCGGTAAAATTTCGGGAATTTGAGCCGGAATCGAAAATATTTGGCACAACATACTGCAAAATGGAAAAATACAGCTAATGGGCAGGCAAAAAATAAAAAAAAATCGGTAAATTGTCCGGAATTTCAGCCCCAATCGAAAATAGTTGGTACAACCTACAGCAAAATTAACAAATATGGTTAATGGACAGGCAAATGAGTACTACTGTCGCTTGATGGCCCATCTCTCTTCATTCACAGACCAACCCCCCCCCCCCCCCCCTCCGGTAAGTCAAGCGTCCAGAACTGATCTATGAAGTAGGTATATGGTCACCCTATTTAACGTTCACGTTGCGAAAATAATTGGAAAATGGTTACTGAGACTGTGCAGTGGTAGACGTTTCACAATAAACGCGTTTCATCTTTTATGTAAAATTAATAGGATAAGTAATTCTTGTCTCATTAGTACAGCATTAGCTTACCCTTACCCCTGACTTCGGATCCTAGTTGGTCCCTTCAGATTTAGCAGAACTTCCAAAAAATCTTTAGGAGCGTAAACCGGCCGGTACTTGTGAATATCTACCTAGAAAATCGAAATAGATGAAGCACTAATAAAACAGTACAATCGGTGATAGAATTACTTCAACTGCAAGTTATTAAAGTGATTACAGCTCGTATTCATAATATACTATTAGTACATTGTACTACTACTCGTCGTTATCTGTCAAGGCGGTCCGGAGGACCTTTGGCTTTATGTCATAGTTCGTCAGTCAGTTTGTCATCCTGTCGGCCTGGTCACCCAGAAACCAGACAATGTTACAGCGAAAAAAAAAGAAGGGGAGGAAGAAAGAGAGGAAGAAAGAAGAAGAGCAAAGAGAGAAGTGCAACTGTTAAAATTGGCATCGTTAAAATAATTAGGGTAATTAATTTTGATGCTCTAAACGCAATTTTGTTGGGATCGGATGTTGCTAAAAAGGGAATTTATATGATCTAAAATTCCACGACTTAATTTTGGTTACACTGCGAGCCGTGGCCTGGAATGCTTGCGGACTTGCTCGACCGTGTAGTCGAAATAGGTGAAGCACTGATAAAACAGTACAATCGCTGACAGAATTACTTCAACTGCAAGTTATTAAAGTGATTACAGCTCGTTGAATAAAATACAATGTATTTGTCCATGCTAACCATAAAGTAGGTACGTGCCAAGTGAATCAAAGTATAAACTCTTGTTTAACAATTAACTACAAACTAACCTAAACTTACACATTTATACAGGGTGTTCTATATGACGAGTGGAAGATACTTTTTGGAGAAGACATTTCCAACAAAAAACGTCATAAAAAGTAGGTTCCGGTTTTCAACTGTTTCAGAGTTAAATTGTATTTTAGAGATTTTTATTAAAATGCAGACCTCCAAAAGAAAAACCCTAATAAGACAAAATTGTATTTGTCGGATTTTGGAATTTGTAGTATTAGTCCTTATAAAATATGCTATCACGTCATTATCGACTGAAAGAAATCGATCATGTATCAAACACTGCTCTAGATGGTGTCAAAATCAGCATGTGAAAAAGTTACTTCAAAAAAATGAATTTATCTTAAAAAAATTCCAAATAATTAACTGTACACTTTACCGTAAAAACCCATCTCTCTAGTTATCCATTGGTACGACAAACTTATTGTGAATGTGGTAAACACAATAAGATTTAATTTAAATTCTAAAGGAACAGTGATCTCCGAGGGTGCATAATTTCAGCAGGCCGTTTGGAAAAAACTTGTCGTCGGATTTTTAATTTAATACTATGCTATTACATCATGATTAGTCATAAAAAGTGATCGGTTAATCAAAACTTCGCTATTAGGTCTCAAAGCTGTATAATTTTAGAAAAAAACATCAAGTTGTTATGTAAAATTGTCATAAAAATTCGCTAGGTAAGCAAGCAGAACATGCATAGGGTGACCATTCGTCCGGAAAATCCCGGACGTGTCCGGAAATTTGAGGCTAAATTTCATGTCCGGGCGGAATTACAAAAATCGGTAAAATGTCCGGAATTTGAGCCCCCTTCAAAAATAATTGGCAAAAAACATACACCAAAATGAACAAATACAGCTAATGGGCAGGCAAAAAATCACAAAAATCGGTAAAATGTCCAGAATTTAAGCTCCAATCGTAAATAGTTAGCACAACATACAACAAAATAAGCAAATACAGGTAACGGACAGGCAAAAAAAGGCACTACTGTCGCTTGTGGGTCTATCTCTCTTCATTGTCTTACAGTCCCCAGTCCCAGTCACCCCCCCCCCCCCCGGCAAGCCAAGCGTCCGCATGAAGCAGAGATCGACCAAAACACATTCTTCTGACAGGATCATTCATTCAAAATGTGTACTGGCATGTAATGGTACGGATACAGGCCAATTGTTTGCGCAGTGAACCACACATTCCACTGCGAAATACCGTATTGAGGCGATTTGCAACAGCTTAGATGGATGCTGTAGGATCTTGCTCATAATTTTGAAAAACTTGGTCCTTATCTTCGGGATCGTATAGACAAGTCCTACTGGGTATCACTGGGATGTCGTCGAAAGGTCCTTGCCATAAACCGTATACGAACACAATCTCTGCATATTCTTCATTTCTAAATATAATGGTGAACACACTGTAGAACGATCATGAAAGTACTTACGCTAAAGCTGAAACTGTAGAAGATGTCCGTGCACGCGTGAACACCGATGACGCTGCCCATTCTAAAAGTAGAGACGCAGCGGTCACAACCCACTGGATCTTAATTTACGCAGACGTGTGTTCATTATTGTCGATCTACAGTTTCAGCTTTAGCGTACGTTCGTTCATGATCGATCCATAATGTGTTCATTAAAGATATGCTTAATTTCAGACCTACGTCGTTCTGGATTATTTACGACCTTCCATTTATACATGAGTGAAAATCTACGGATACACGATACTTTATAACGTGGCTTGCATCTTCTGCTTGATTACCTAACAACTTTTAAGAGATTACCCAGCGACTTCTCAAGACGAATCCATCTTAAATTACAACTTGAATATTCCTCTCGAAACTATACAATTTTAAGACGAAATTTTGTGTAACAGATCACTTTTTGTGGTTAAGCATGATGTAACAGATCATTATTGAAATACCCATAACAAAAAAGAGAAATCCGATGATAAATTTTTGCCAAACGCTCTGTTGAAACTTTGTACTCCGAGATCCAATATACTTTTAGAGCTTAAATGAAATCTTATTGCCTGTATTTACTATATTTACAACAAGTTTGTGAAACCAATGTATAACTAGAAAGATGGGCATGTTTTTTTACCGTAAAGTGCACGGTTTATTATTTGGAGATTTTTTAAGATAAAGTCATTTTCTTGTAACGTTTCTTGAACTCACTTTTTAACACCAGCTATTTTGACACTAATACGTCGCGCGGTGTTTGATACATGATCACTTTCTCTTAGTCGATAGCATATTTTCTAAGGAATAATACCAAAAAATCCAAAATCCGACAATAAAATTTTGTTTTATTAGGGTTTTCGTTTGGTGGTCTGCATTTTAATGAAAATCTCTAAAATTCAATTTATCTCTGAAACGGCTGAAAATCGAACCCTACTTTATATGACTTTTTTTGTTGGTCATGATTGAGCTGTACAGGCTTCTCCTAACGTATTTTCCACTCGTCATAGAACACTCTGTATAATCTAATTACCATTTTTATGATAGATAAGTGATTAAATATCTATTATGTAAGTATAATCATTTTACTTTAAAATTACGTATATTAGGACAATGTGAATCAAAATTCTTTCCCAAAACTCTTGACTAAGTAGCTGTGTTACCCACATCAAAATTGCTCAGCTCGGTCCACTTGCCGAGTATCTCTTCCTTCTCGGTGAGGCCTCTGATCTTCGCCAGACTGATACCCAGTTCGCTGCACATAGAATTCAGAGACTTATGTATCCGTTTGTCCCAATGGATCTGGCTCTTTCTGAAGAAGGAGTCGTAAACGTTGACCTCCTTCTTTCTGTTTTTCAACCACCTGAAGACATTGTTCCTGAGTTCTGCGTCCAGGCCATGGTCTTGCATCGCCTTCAGGAGTGTGCCCTTGAATTCATCAGGTCTGACGGTCGGAGCGACTACTAATTTCTGAAATTATGACAAAAAGTGTCGGAATCGTGAAGCGAAAAGTCAAAATCAGATGATGTTTGGACAACTGACAAACAGTAAATGCATTGATGCACAAGGTGCTCGTGGAAAAGTGTAATACATGAGAAAAAATGGAGTCAAGTTGATTAACTCAGTACTTCCCACACATAATAATGATTTCATGTTATTGTTTTCCCATTGCATGGAGCTACAGTCTGAAATCCCCTTGCAACCAAATCATCGCCCACCCTCCCGCAAAAAAACATCCAACACAAAAGCACTCGTAAATAGTTTCTTGCGTCTCCCTCTTTAGAAGCTAGGACGCCACAGTTTTCATTCTGCATGCTTCAACTGAACGATGCAAAATGATCAGGAGCCTCTCATCTAAAAGCGAAGTATGAGCTGTTTTTATATTTTTAGTTTTTTTTATTATTGTTGCGCCGCCACTGACACGATTTTGAGATACTGGAGCGTTTTCCACTCTCGCCGCGATAATCAATACTGTGTCAAAATTTCATTAAAATCAATTTAATAAATTTTGCGTTACGCAATATACATAGAACGAAATTAAGCAATACTCGTATAATATGATGTATATGTTACGGTTAAAGTGTTTACTTTGATAGTTTATATACTATCCAGCTAGTATATAAACCATCCAAATGTCTCGTTATTTTAATGGAAAATTATATTTCTGATAAAATAGCCATGAATATTGGTTAGTTTGTATACTATCCAGCTAGTTTATAAACCATACAAGATATGCCGCTAAAGTATTATACCACAAAGATATCACCGATATTAACCAGTGTTTCTGGTTAGTTTACAAACTATCCACATCATATGGATAAAGTATGCACCTAATATCTCTAGTACTACATAATATCCAACTCGTTGGTTAGTATGTAAACTAACCAATCTTCTTTGGTTACTGTAGTTTAAAAAATAATGTATTAATCAAAAGTAAAGTTTATTCATAGATACAACATACAATTGCTATAATTACATAAAAATAAGTAAAACAAACGGAAATACTATTTGTGTAACAAAATATTCATATAAAATAAACCTCTAGACCCCATAGGTTTCACTCAAACGTAAAATAATCTTTCCAGATCTTGTATATTAGATTACGTAAGATGATTCGATTCTCTGTAAATCATAAGTATTCATTTCATGAATCAATCTTGTTATTAGTGTTAGGTCCTTGTTCGCGTATTCTCTTTATATGTTGCAGAAATACATTATATTATAATCACTGTCGTTCATTAATTTTGAATTTTGGTACTTTTTCTCGTAACATTCTAATAGTAACTTTTCAAACTGCTGTTGCTGATCCATTTTTGGTAACTAGATACCTGTTCTTAAACATATTTTACAAGGCACGACAGTAAACAATACTAACACGTCACACTTGCACTTGCCATAAACATAACCTCACTTTTCTGTTAAACTGACCAAAGAAAATTAGTTAGTTTCAGAGATAAGTTAGTTTACATACTAACCAAAGAGTTAGTTAGTTTAAATACTAACCAACGAGTTGGTTATTATGTATTACTAGAGATATTAGGTTCATACCTTATCCAAATGATGTGGATAGTTTGTAAACTGACCAGAAACACTGGTTAATATGTGTGACATCTTTGTGGTATATACTTTAGCGGCATATCTTATATAGTTTATAAACTAGCTGGCTAGTATACAAACCAACCAATATTCAAAGTTATTTTGGTTGAAATATGAGTTTCCATCAAAATAACGAGACATTTGGATAGTTTGTATACTATCCAGCTAGTATACCTATAAACTATCAAAGTAAACACTTTAACCGTAACATATACATCACAAAACTCTACATAGGTCCTTTATTACTGTAATAGGCAAGGAAATGTTCACATGGACTTAAAAAAAATACGGCGGTACGTATTTCTTCCATAGGTCAATGGGCAACTCATTATGAGTACAACAAATTTTTCAGTTTTACAACCCCCCACCCCCAACCACCCCAATTTCACCACCACCCAAAAAAACTTAGAAAATGATCATATCATTATATTTTTAGTTTTTTTTATTATTACTGCGCCGCCACTGACACGATTTTTCCAAAACATACACATTTTCCATCCTCGCCGCGGTAATAATACTGTGTCCGAATTTGGTTAAAATCCATTCCATAACATTTACGTTACTCAATACAGCACGATTTAACGCAATATTCCTGTGTATTTTTCAGAAAATTAGTCCCCTAAGTCCCTTAGTTTCTGGAATAGGCAAGGCAATGTTCGGATGGACCTAAAAAAGGGTATTATGCCGCTAGGTCAGGACAATGGATAGCCTATTATGAGTACATCACGTTTTTGAGATTTACAACCTGCCGCACCACAATTATAAGAACGTTACCTACTACGACCCCCCCAGCATCTCGCTGCCCAAATTTCATCACAATCCATGCAGCGGTTACTGAGATTACGAGGCTAGAAAAACGCGCACAGGCAGACAGACCGACAGACAGACAGACCGACGGAAATGAGTGACATGGATTTTCGTTATGTAGACATCATAAGACGCCCAAGAAGCGTGTTATCTCAAAATCGAAAATTTTCGCGATCACAATACTCCCCTCACCTGTCGGTGTGGGAAGTAAAAAAGTACTGCCAAAAAATGCCAAAAAAGGTGAACCTAAAATTAACTGCTATAAACATGTTTTAAAGATTCTGTAATCTACTTGGGGGGGGGGGGGTGATCTGCTAGGCTCAGAGATAAGGTCGCGAAAATTTTCGATTTTGGAATAATACGCTTTTTGAGCGTTTTATGATGTCTACGTAACAAACATCCTCGTCACTTATTTCCATCGTTCTGTTTGTTGGCGTTTTTCTAGCCTCGTAATCTCAGTAACCGCTGCATGGATTGTGATGGAATTTGGTCATCGATATGCTGTGGGGTCATGGTAGGCAATGCTGCTTTAATTTTGAAAATCAGTGCATAGGCGGCGGAATAATGAGCTAAAAACAAAAAAAATCAATTATTCCTTAGACTTTGTTTTTAGGGGTTTCTGATACCTTCTTTTTGGGTATATCTCGTACATACGAGTATTGCTTTAGATCTTTTTCATGAAATTTTGACACAGTAATATTACCCTGGTGGGAATGCAAAACGTGTAAGGTTTCGAGAAATCGAACAGCGCCGGCGCAGCAATAATCAAAAAAAACTAAAAATATAAAAACAGTCAAAACTTTGTTTTTATGCGTTTTATGGGTTCCTGATCCTTTTCTACCTTTTTTTTTGGTGGGAGTGAAATTGGGCTGGTTGGGGGTGAGGGGTTATAAAACATAAAAACTTTTCATATTCATAATAGACTGTCCAAGTGTCTATTGACCTGTGAAAGCATACCTAGCAGCATAACACACTTTTTTACGGGCGGGCGATGTTTTGGTTGCAAGGGGATCTCAGACTATATGCTACGCTATGCTAACGGTGATACCAGTTTATTATAAACGTAATGTGTGGAAAGTACTCAGTCAATCAACTTGACTTTCTTTTTTGTACGTTTTTAGTGCTTTATAGAGACGATCGAGTAAATAAAGAATAAATAAAGCTGACTCCCATAGGGAAAGTACTGAATCACTCATAGACTTCAACACAAGTTGACTCTTACCTGGATATCATCATATAAAGTGATGTATGAAGTACATTTCTTTAAATCTTCACAAATTTTCACGGTTATCTGATTAATATTTTTGTCTTTGAGCTCCTCCATTCCTAGTAAATTAGACTATTAACAATTGATACCATAAGTGTCCTCGAATCGCACTGTGTATGGGTCGCATAGCAACTACTTATTGATTGACGATTTTCCGAAGAGGAAAACTATAGATCCTGCAAGTGGTAGAAAACGGGAGCGCTCAACTCTTAAGAAATAGTCGGTCATTCATGTTTTTTAATAATGTTCATACTAATGGAACAAAGTTTGGAAGATTCAGTGTACCGGATGGATCATTGCAGATTACAAAATAACTTATACACTGTTTTATGTGTAAATAACCATAACCCCTCACCTTAACACGGAAGCTACAGCCCTCGACCAACAACGGGCAAAATTTTGAACACTTATTGCAATAAAAAGTCATATTTTCGTGTGTTTTTGTTTTCTATCTGGATAAATGAAGATACATAAAGATTTTTCTAATTTTCTCGAAAACGAATCGACCGTTTAAAAAAAATCAAACGTTAAAATTAAGTACCTTGACATACCTTTAAAACAATCTGTTATTAATTACCTAATACTCCTTGTAATTTTTAATTTTTATCAAAAGGATGGCCCTGGGGGCAAGGGTACAAGGGGAGAAAGTAGTGTTTGGTTAAAAAGTTGTTCCCCTTGACAATTAATATTTTGACGTGTCTCTGCGACTTTTCTTTTCCGATAAATATGTGGTGAGGAGTTTTCAAATGAACAAACACCCTGTATACTTATATCAACAGAAATAGAAATTGACATGTCTCCCTTATAAAGGGGTGATACACATACGAACTTTAAGTACGCGGTTTTTAAGTTCGCGAACTTACTCGGCTCGACGCGGTGACACACGTGAAGCTGAAATCACGCATTTTGATGATTTTCCTAAATAAACAAAACTTTTAACAAACTCCAAACACAACAAGCGTTGCGGATCGATGGCCTGCCGAAGCAGAGTGGTGGCTCGCGGCTCGCAGTACGAGCCGAGACAAGCTACGAGCAAGATTTCAAACCAGTTGGCTCGCCGGCGGTTTGCGCGACGGTTTTAAAGTACGCGTACTTACGGTGACACACAGGCGAAAAAGGTCGTCGAGCCATAAGTACGCGTACTTGCTCGTACGTGTATCAGCCCTTTTACAGACAGGCACGTATCCAGGATTTGGTTTTGGGGGGGGGTCCAGATTATGGGTGTCACTTGGTTGACCTTTCGGGGGGGGTCCAGATTAGAGTTGCCACCTTAAATTTGCGGGAGGGGGGGTGCAAATTTGTGGATTCCATTTTTTAGACGGCATTTTATAACGTTTCGGGGGGGGGGGGGTCCGGACCCCCCTGACCCCCCCCCCCCTAAATACGTGCCTGCTTACAGACCCTTTTAGAAACCGTCTTTCTGGCCATGGCGACATACTTCGTCTTTCTTTTTTAATTCGCAAAACTAATATCTATAGGGCCGTAAGCACTGGCGCATCCAGAGGGGCATATAAGGGACGACTAGACTTTACAATACATAAATTGGACTTATTTTTTGTGAGAATATTATGTATTAAATTGTGAGGCTCGTCCAGAACCGTAGGCAGGACATTCAGGCCCAAGGAAGTCTACAAGTACATAATATATTATATGACCCATAGGTTTTTATTTTATTTTTTTAAAAAACCCAGAAACATTCTTCAGCCGTTTGGAACTAGAAATACCTAGTACCTACCTAATTTAATTACTAACAGACACTATACAATGGGTAGGTTGTTTGTTTTTTGGCTGACCCAATTTTGAGTAGGTAGGTACTACAGATCATCAAACAATATATTTTTTAGTTTATGAAAATTCGGCAGCAATAAAATAATCGTATTCATTTTATCGTTATTGTTCTAAAAATTTCATAATCATAATGACGCAGATATGTTGTCAACTGTTAAATACTCTTCATTTCTCTTGATCAAATGAAATAAAACAACGATATATAACAACCGCTTTACTTTTATTCAACAAATATAACAATCATCATAGTAATCATACATTACTCGTTGTTACAAATGTTACACGTCATTGTTCCTAAAATTGTACGTCAACTGTCATCTGTCGTCCGTCAATACGCCCCGTCGCGCATGCACTCTTCCTAGCCGCATCGCTCGATGTGGCCTTGAACGGCGGCTTCTAGAACAAGCGCGCGCGGGGCAAGGGACGTCACAGCAGACAGAAGCTCTATATTTGTTTCCGCGCGGCGAGAGGCGACGTATGTCGAGTGTTATTGCAGGCGATGCGGCGTTCAGCTGCCGTTGAAATTATTTTGACGCGACTGTACGCTCGTCCAGCAACCTCTGCGAAACAACGTTTCGTAACCTGAACGATAGCGTGCGGGCTGAAATCACAATCATTATCAGGGTTCGAACCAGTAGACTGCGCTGCCGCCTTTCTTTGTCCTTGTTTAGCGGAGGAGTGCGAGAGAGATCGATGCTATTGAATACTATTCTATGTTTAGATTAGACCACATGATTCTGGCTTGGAATGTTAATGTTCGAACATGATTCATATTGCGGTGAAGCAAGCTTGTAGATAATGATTGACATGTTGGTCTTTACGTTTGCCAGCAGATTATTTGTATATGCGCAGACAGATCCAAAATTGAAATGGGAGATGATATAGAGATAGAATAATCTATGGGTTAAGACTGGAGGTTTGGAGGATAGCTTTTTAAAAGGCTATCTGCGCTTTGAGTTTTTCATAGAGGAGACATACGTAGAACGAGCAATTACCATTGCATAAGTCTAACATATTGTCGTATTGTCCTAATAGGTACTCTATTGAGATAGAATGGATATCAGCCCTTCATGCCTGACCAAACAGAAAGATCGAGGAGGATGACACAGCAAAGCACATGCTAGAGATGGCTTGCAATTGGATAAATCATGTTCATGTCTGCAAATTATTTGTAATACCTATATAGAGCAGATTACCTGAAAAATAGGCTTGTCAATAAGACTGCGATTAGCATATTATGGAAGCAGTTCAATCAGGCGTGAAGCACAATACACAAAAAGCTACAGTCAAGAATTAATCTCATTAATATCTATTCCTACTTTATTTACATAATACAATGTAGGTACTTATAATGAATTTTGTAATTCTTTTGACTAAGCATTTAGTTAGGTATTCTGGCATTAATATCCATTTATTTGCAAGAAAATTACAAATAATGTCACCCTTGGAAGGCTCAGGCTGCGTATCCAATGAGGGGGTAGGGATGGGGAGGGATAGGGGAAATCCGTGTCTTACAAATTCTGATAGAACACTGAATAGACAGCTTTTTTTTGTTATTACCTATTA
The DNA here is from genome assembly GCA_951848785.1 of Callosobruchus maculatus. Taxonomy (NCBI): domain Eukaryota; kingdom Metazoa; phylum Arthropoda; class Insecta; order Coleoptera; family Chrysomelidae; genus Callosobruchus; species Callosobruchus maculatus. The sequence continues at coordinate 22,002,967 of CATOUR010000041.1, read as the reverse complement.
GGCACTACTATGATATTCTATAGGCAGAAAATCAATCACATTCAGAAAACCATCTACAGTATATTCAATCCCAAGGTAGGCTTCAAATAAAAAGTTAGGTATTTTGCGCTCAACATAGTTAACTTTCCTTACTTCTGTGTAATTATAGTAATTGAATAAAATTGTAATAATGATTAATGGAGTTATCTTATTTATGTACTAGTATTATTTTGAAAAAAAACATCAGACGCTCGATTTACTAATAATATGGCACAAAAGCGCCCACGCTTTTTTCAGAATCATACTATAGTATGAGGAAACTGTTGAATTGATTTTAATGAAATTTTGAAACAGCATTACTACCATGGCGAAGATGGAAAACGCGTATGGTTTTGATGAATCGTGCCAGTGGCGGCGCAGAGATAATAAAAAATGGAGTCAAGTTGATTGACTCAGTACTTCCCACACATTACTGTGATATCAGTTTATTATTTTCCCATAGCATGAAGCTTTAGTCTGAGATCTCCTTGCAACCAAATCATCGGCAGCCTTTCCTCCCCTAAAATTGTCTTATGCCGCTAAGTCTTTCCTTCAGAGGTCAATGGACAGCCTAAACCATCTAAAAACGAAGTTTGAGTTGTTTTCAAACTTTTAGTTTTTTGATTATTGCTATATACGCTGCCACTGGCACGATATTTAACAAACATACGCGTTTTCCGAGGCGTTTTCCATCCTCACCACGGTAATAATACTGTGTCAAAATTTAATTAGAATCAATTTAATAGTGTCCACGTTACAAAGTACAAAAAGATCTAAAGCAATAAATACTCGTATGTATGTATAAAGAAAATTCTAAGTCCCTTAGTTTCCGTAATACGCTAGGCAATGTTCGGATGGACCTAAAAAGTTGATTTATGTCGCTAGTTCTTCCTTCACAGGCTAGTGGACAGCCTATCATGAATACAAGAAATTTTTCAGTTTTTCAACCCCCCACCCCCTAACCACCCCAATTTCACCCCACCCAAAAAAAAACGCAGAAAATGATCAGGAACCTTTAAAACGTTTAAAAACGAAGTTTGAGCTGTTTTTATTCTTTTACTTTTTTTATTATTTCTGCACCACCACTGGCACGATTTATAAAAACCATATGCGTTTTCCATCCTCGCCACGGTAGTAATACTGTGTCAAAATTTCATTAACATCAATTCAACAGTTTCCTTGTAACACAATATAGAAGGATCTAAAGCAATACTCTCGTATGTTTACACCAGAAAAAATTCTAAGTCCTTTGGTTTCTGCAATAGGCAAGACAATGTTCGCATGGACCTAAAAAAGTTATTTATGTTGCTGGGTCTTCCTTCATGGGTCAGTGGACAGTCTATTATGAAAGCAACAAATTTTTCAATTTTACAACCCCCCACCCCCCAACCACCCCAATTTCAACCCCACCCAAAAAAAAAGTAAAAAATGATCAGGAACCTCTAAAACGCCTAAAAACGAAGTTTGAGGAATATTTAATTTTTTTTGTTTTTTGCTAATTACTCCGCCGCCCCTGCACCGATTTTCAAAATTATAAGAACATTACCTACTACGACCCCCCAGCATATCGCTGCCCAAATTTCATCACAATCCATGCAGCTGTTACTGAGATTACGAGGACACAAAAACGCGTACAGACAGACCGACAGACAGACCGACAGACAGACAGACAGACCGACAGACAGACAGACCGACGGAAATGAGTGACATGGATTTTCGTTATGTAGACATCATGAAACGCCCAAAAAGTGTATTATCTCAAAATCGAAAATTTTCGCGATCACAATACTCCCCTCACCTATCGGTGTGGGAAGTAAAAAACTAAAAATATAAATCAGCTCAATCTTCGTTTTTAAGCGTTTTAGAGGCTTCTGATCATTTTCTGCGTTTTTTTGGGTGGGGGTGAAATTAGGGTGGTTGGGGGGTTGGGGGTTGAAAAATTAAAAAATTTCTTGTACTCATAATAGGCTGTCCACTAACCTGTGAAGGAAGATCTAGCGACACAAATCACCTTTTTAGGACCATCCGAACATTGCCTAGCCTATTACGGAAACTAAGGGACTTAAATAGTTTTGTACTTTGTAACGTTGACACAGTATATTGTTACCGTGCTGAGAATGGAAAACGCGTATGTTTGTTAAAAATCGTGTCAGTGGCAGCGTAGCAATAATCAAAGAACGAAAAGTATGAAAACAACTCAAATTCGGTTTTTAGATGTTTTAGGAGTTCCTGATCATTTCCTACCAGTTTTTTGGGTGGGGGTGACGGTGAGGTGGTTGGGGGGCGGGGGGCTGTAAAACTGAGAAGTTTGTAGTATCGATAATAGGCTGTCCATTGACCTGTGAAGGAAAGACCTAGCATAAGACAATTTTGGGGGGGGGGGGGGGCGGCTGGCAATTATTGATTATTTGGTTGCAAAGGATCTGAGACTAAAGCTTCATGCTATGGGAAAATAATAAACTGGTATCAGCGTAATGTGTGGGAAGTACTGAGTCAATCAACTTGACTTCATTTTTTAGTTTTTTAAACTGTATTTGTGTAATGGAGATGGACAGTTTATTTTTTTTTATATATACATAGCATAATTACCATTACGGCATAAACGATTATTAAACTGTCGACTTTCCTGAATAAATTTCACAAAAGTACCTACCAACCCCCAAACAGTTGGTTGTCAGCCTATCGTCGCTACGCCTCTAGTCAGCGGATACGACCGCAGGCACTGCTGGTCCGACGAATTTCATCATAGTCACAATGTCTTAACAGATATGTTGTGTACTCGTAAAATGCATTAAGTCGGAGTTAGAGTATTATGCCGACACGAATATTATCAATAGTTTTGAGAGCTGTAGCTCGCCATCGTTCGCGATTTACTGTCCGTTCAGTGGTGCTCTTCATACTCATGTCCAGCAGCTGTTTCGTCATATCCACCCAGCGTGTAGGGGGACGGCCACGGCGCCGGCGCCGCCCACTCGTGGCACGACCCTGAACTACAAGTTTCTCCATATTATCGCTTCTGCGTATATGTCCAGAGAATGTAAGCATTCTCGTCGACACAATGGAGGATAGTCTCTTTGGATTGCCGAGTTCATCCAGTATGGAAGCGTTAGTTCGATGGGCGGTATATAAGGAACTCTCAGCATTCTTCTCCACGTCCGACGAAGTTAAAGCCGTCAAAATCGTTTTCGCGACAAAGTTGGAGCGTTCAATGTTCGGTCTGACTTCTTAATCCAAAGGAGGGTTACCCACAAACATACAGGTGGTAATAAAAGGAACTTCACTTTTTGACAAATCATCAGGATTATTAAAAGAACAAGTACATGAACAAAACCTTGTACATTCAAAAACAAAACATACATTGTTGTTAAAACTTTTTTATCCAAATTATGCCCTTTATAATTCGGCATATTTGAAGTATTTATGCCCTATTATCTTATCACTAAACATTCAACAGGAATTGTACATGCAACGTGCAAGCGAGATTTCTCAAATGCCACTCTATAAATAATAAGAAAAAGATCGTTCTTCTCAACATTCCTCAAATGGAAACTTACGCTTCAACCATAGCGAAATTTACCGCAAATTACGGAATTTGTGAGAACGTTCGCTCGTCCCAACACTATAGCTGAGTTATATATTTTTTTATTCATAGTTATTATTCCAGTAATGGCAACTACCAGAAGTGATCGACACCAACAATTTCATTAATTATTAATAATAACCGAATCATTCATTGTCAAATGAAATGGGGTTCAAGTTGACTGACTCAGTATCTTCCTCACTTATCGCACGTCAATTATTGTAATCGCGATACAAAATAGAAATTAAATTTGGAATAATATGTTTTTGACACTCGTGTGGAGGCGGGTTAGAATATCTCCCATCGTATATCCTGCGTGTCGTAAAAGGCGACTAAAAGGAACCAAACTACTGTCGGTATAAACAGTAACCTCTTTCTCAACCAACTGCTTTGGGTGGACGAGTTGAGAAGAGTCAGGACACCTTCTTGTCCTTGGGGTGAGAAATTGCCCCTAAAGGCGGATGAACCAGTAGATACCATCTGGTCAACGGCATGAGGATGCAGAAAGCAAATGGGAAACTACTGCATTAAAGATCTTCAAGATATCCCAAGAGAAACTCGTAAAATGAGTAAATGCATTTTACGAGTTCACAACATGTATGTTTAGACATTGTTACTATGATGATGATGTTTTTTGAACGTGAACATCTAACACTACGAAAACCATATGTCTGTTTGTCGGTCCGACGGATCTTATGTTTCTTGTTAATCTTCTAGCTACGTAATCCCAGTAACTGTTGCAGTATAGGTTTGTAGGCTGAGTACCTACGTAGAGCTGCTAGGTATATTTTTGGATGGAGCGTTTTTATTATTTTTTTTTTGTTTTATCCACAAATTTTGCACCCCCCCTCCCCCTCGACGAAAGCAAATTTAAGGTGGCAACTCTGATCTGGACCCCCCCAAAAGGGAAACCCATAATCTGGGGACCCCCCAAAACCAAATCCCGGATACCTGCCTTGCCAACAGTGAAGGCTCGGGTGGGGATTCTCGCTGTGTTTTTTATGGATATTTAGTTGTCGTTTAAAAAACCAAACATAAATTTCCTACTATACCTTATCCACCGAACAAACGGAGTAACCATGCACAATATATGTAAATTTTTACTGTATGGTCAAGGGTTATATGCACACCGTCTACAAAACTGCATACCTACTGAGAGCAGTGATGTTATTATAAACAGAAAAATTAAGTTCGATTTATCCGAGTAAAGCCCCAAAATATGGGTTTGAAATAATTTTTTACTCCTTTTCTTCAGTGAATGCAGTATAGTTATAGACATTTTCTTACTACTGCAGTGGGAAGAGGTGATGGAATAACAATTTATTGAAAAACAAGGTGTGTATACAGGGTTATTCACGTTATTCGACACGGAGCATTATGGCTAAATTATTTGATAAAAAAGAAAATAATAATTTGGGATGGATAGAGACCCATAAAGGCTACATTTTAAAAATATTTTCATGTTATACAGGGTGTCCCAAAAACACGAAATGTATCAAAGTTATGTTTTTTAAATGGAACACCCCGTATATTATTGCATATTCAGATTCCTTGGTGAATTCTAGTGTCACTTTATGTATCATACATGGGACCTAAAGCGAACCGTTTAGGTGTAAATCAGTAAATCACCATTTTTGGTATAAGTAGATATCAGGAAAAAATTGAATATCGCAGAGATTATAAAATATGGAAGGCTGTGACTTTGCCGTATTACTAAGCATAAAATGCACCAGCTTTGATGAGACTGTCAAATTTGAATTACGTTTATGCTTGGAGAAATCGATCGATTAATTAAGGAAACTTCGATCAGCGATAACATGATTTTTCAGATGGGAATACCTAATTTTTTTATACAGTTAAACGTAGAATTTGATAACCTTTCTAATGATATAAGGTTGTGAATATCAGTCTATGGTAGTTTCCATTTAATTTTAAATTTTCAGACAAATCGGCGTTTTTCAATTTTCCTACCTATAGAGCAACGTAGCAGGCCATGAAATCTAAATAAAAACCTGTTCAGGTAGAAG